>BTHU01000005.1:12375000-13575000 GCA_036184795.1 Tokudaia tokunoshimensis | reverse complement strand
GTCCTAGCCAGATCAATTAGACAAAAAAAGGAGGTCAAGGGGATTCAAAATGGAAAGGAAGAAGTCAAACTATCACTATTTGCAACGGATATGATATTATACTTTAGTGACCCCAAGAATTCCACCAGAGAACTCCTAAACCTGATAAACAACTTTAGCAAAATGGCTGGATGTAAAATTAACACAAATCAGTAGCTTTCCTATACTCAAAGGATAAAGAGGCTGAGAAAGAAATTAAGGAAATGACACCCTTCACAATAGTCACAAACAATATACAATAACTTGGTGTGACTGTAACCAAGAAAGTGAAAGATCTGTATGACAAGAGCTTCAAGTTTCTGAAGAAAGAAATTGAAGAAGATCTCAGAAGATAAAAACTTCTCCCATGCTCATGGACTGGCAGGGTTAATAAATTAAAAATGACCATCTTGCCTAAAACAATCTATAGATTCAATGCAATCTCCATCAAAATTCCAACTCAATTCTTCATAGAGTTAGAAAGAGCAATTTCCAAAGTTATCTGGAATAACAAAAATCCCAGGATAGCAAAAACTATTCTCAATAATAGGAGAACTTCTGCCAGAATCACCATCCTTGATCTCAAGCTCTACTACAGAGCAATAATGATAAAAAAAATAAAACAAAACAACTGTATGGTATTGATACAGAGAGAGGCAGGTAAATCAATGGAATAGAACTGAAGATGTGGAAATGAACCCACACACCTATGGTCACTTGATCTTTGACAAAGGAGCTAAAACCATCCAGTGGAAAAAAGACAGAATTATCAACAAATGGTGCTGTGTCAACTGGCAGTCAACATGTAGAATAATGCAAATTGATCCATTCTTATCTCCCTGTACAAAGCTCAAGTCCAAGTGGATAAAGGACCTCCACATAAAACCAGATACACTGAATCTAATAGAAGAGAAAGTGGGGAATAACCTAGAGCAAATGGGCACAGGAGAAAATTTCCTGAATAGAACACCAATAGCTTATCCTCTAAGATCAAGAATTGACAAATGGGACCTTGTAAAATTGCAAAGATTCTGTAAGGCAAAGGATACTGTCAATAGGACAAAATGGAAACTTAAAGATTGGGAAAAGATCTTTACCAATCGTACATCTGATAGAGGACTAATATCCAATATATACAAAGAACTCAAGAAGTTAGACTCCAGAGAAACAAATAACCCTATTAAAAATGGGGTATAGCGCTAAACGAAGAATTCTCAAATGAGGAATATGGGATGGCTGAGAAACACCTAAAGAAAAGTTCAACATCCTTAATCCTCAGGGAAACGCAAATCAAAACAACACTGAGATTCCACCTCACACCAGTCCAAATGGCCAAGATCAAAAACTGAGGGGGCAGCAAATGATGGATGAGATGTGGAGAAAGAGGAGTACTCCTCCATTGTTGGTGGCATTGCAAGCTGGTAAAACCACTCTGGAAATCAGTTTGTTGGCTCCTCAGAAAATTGGACATAGCACTACTTTAGGACCCAGCTATATCACTCTTGGGCATATATTCACAAGATGCTCCAACATGTAATAAGGACACATGCTCTACTATGTTCATAGCAGCCTTATTTATAATAGTCAGAAGATGAAAAGAAACCAGATGTTTCTCAACAGAGGAATGGATACAGAAAATGTGGTACATTTACACAATGGAGTACTATTGAGCTATTAAAAAAATGAATTCATGAAATTCTTAGGCAAATGGATGGAACTAGAAAATATCATCATGGGTGAGGTAACCCAATCACAAAAGATCACACATGGTATATGCACTGGTTGATAAGTGGATATTAGCCTAAAAGCTCTGAATACCCAAGATACAACTCACAGACCACATGAAGTTCAAGAAGAAGGAAAATCAAAGTGTGGATACTTTGATCTTTATTGGAAAGTGGATCAAAGCAGCACCCATGTCTTACAGCCAACCAAATGAATGAGAATAGAGTCCCCAATGGAGTAGCTGGAGACAGGACCTAAGGAGCTAAAGAGATTTGCTGCACTGTAGTAGGAAGAGTAATATGTACCAACCAGAACCCCCAGAGCTCCCAGGGACTAAACCACCAACCAAAGAGTACACATGGAGGGACCCATGGCTCCAGCTACATATGTATCAGAAGATGACCACTTCAGACATCAGTGAGAGGAGAGACCATTGGTGTTGTGAAGGTTCAATTCCCCAGAATAGGGGAATGCAAATCAGGAAATTGAGGGCAGGGAGGAATGATCAAGGGAGGGGGATGAGATAGGGGATTTTCGGATAGGTAACACGGAAAGTGGATACCATTTGAAATGTAAATAAAGCAAATACCTAATAAAATAATTGAGGAAATGTATATTAAAAAAAAAAAGCTACTATGCTCACTGCAGTAGAGACCCTAACTAGATCAACCACTGGCATTAGATAATCACTGGAAAAGATTATTTTTAACACCTATACCTGGTGATTTCTAATCAATTGTTTTATAGTGAGAATATTGCTGTCATATATATTCTTTCCTAAATTTAGGTTAGGGACTGTGTTTCACTTGTCTTTATATACTGTGTTGCTCTTAACACAGGATGTACACGAATGACATTTGCTCTACAAGACTTAATAGCTCAAAAAACAAAAAATAAGAAATAGAGGCCAGGCGATGGTGGCGCATGCCTTTAATCCCAGCACTTGGGAGGCAGAGGCAGGAGAATTTCTGAGTTCGAGGCCAGCCTGGTCTACAAAGTGAGTTCCAGGACAGTCAGGGCTACACAGAGAAACCTTGTCTCAAAAAAACAAAAACAAAAACAAACAAACAAACAAAAAAGACTTAATAGCTCAAATATTCAATTTCTACGAACATTTCTGTTCTACTCCTTGATAATAGCATTTGTTTAAATGCCCTTGCTTCAAAAATAAAGCTAGATGCTTGTGACAAAAAAATACCAGTCATGGATGAAATGAATAGAAAGAAAGCTGATTTTTAAATCTTTGGTAGGAATAACTTTAAGGAAAAAATAATCTATAAAAACTCTACCTTTCAAGTTCTTTTTCTTATTGGAAAAAATTCCAAACTTTAAATGCTTAATTTAAAATTTATTTTTGTAGTGAAGGTATTCTTTGCATTCAACTTAGTGAACTAAACAAGTGATGTTTTTATACATGAATGTGTCAATCTTTGAAATGTATTCTCTGTCTAAGAGATTTTTTTTTAATCTTTACACTGAACCATATACAGCGACAGATTTTGTATATATATATACATATATACATATATATATACATATATATGAGTGTTTGTGTATATAAAATCTTTTTTTATTATTTATTTTATTTTATTTTTTTAATTTACATTTCAAATTATTTCCCCTTTCCCGTTTCCTCCCTCCCCGAAAGTCCCATAAGCCCACTTCCCTCCCTCTTTTCTCCATTCAACCCCCTTAAAATCTTTATATATATAAAAAGAAGCATATATCAATAAATATATATATTCTATCTTGAGTATGTTTTGTGCTGTTGTCAGGTATAAGATTTATGTATTTGCCACAAGCAGTTGTCTTATCACAAAAAGCTTTAACTTAGGAAACATTTTATAAGATCCTCCATCGATTTATTTTTATTGAATTTTGATGTTTCATGCTTCAAAAGCAGCTATATCAAGAAGGCCATGCACTCCTAAAATAGAAGCAACATTTCATTTTTCTGGACTGTTAGAATACAATCTTATACCGGGCTTTCAAAGATTATAAAATATTAAAATAAATTGTTTTCATTACTTCTTTCTAACATTCAACTACAAGAGAAAAATTTTATTTTTGCACAAATCACATATTTTCTTTTTGAATTTCTATCAATTTTATTCTTATCTTTATAATAGAATACTGCATAAATATTAAATGAAAATTAGGAAATCTATGATACATGCTAGAATATAAATTAAACTTAATCATACACTAAAATACAAATGTTGCTTGATTCCATTTATACAAAATATATAGTGAAGGAAAAATCATAGAAATAAAATGCAGACTAAAGCTTCCAATCCTAGGAGGAAGAATGAAGAGAGAGCAACAGGCATTTCTGAGGTCTCTATAGGAGCTTATGGAAAAGGTTCTGAAAGAATATATCTAAAGCTAATGCCACCATACTACTTATTTAAAACTGGCAAAAATGTCAAACACTCCATTGTATATTCTACTACAACAAAATACTTGAAAATTAACATTAATGAATATTGACATAGACTAAAGTTTTATTTAATTTAATATATTTGGTTATTCTGAGATCAGTACCTTAGAAAAATGTGATTTGCACTTGTCTATGATTATAATCTATAAAAAAGAATATGCTGTGTCTTTGTCTTATATTAATGTGCCATCTTAAAGATATGCTGTCTTTTAATAACGAAATAACAATGATATTCCATATAATCTATATAAAATACATTATGATTCAAAAAATTCTTTCAAAAATATTGAGGCCGATTTTTCAAACAATGTCAATAATTTTGTTTGAAGAAAATATTTATTTGTAGAAGTTGAGATTAAAATAAATGATACTTTTATTGAGCTTAAAATACATTAAAACATACCTAAATAAAATAATAAACCTAATTAAGTAATGTACAAACAAGAAGGCTTACCAATGTGGACTAATGTAATGATAAATCTGTAACCTGAGAACTACCCAGCTACTATTATCTTCCTGGTATTAATATTCCAATATGGAAGGATGAGGCTCATGATTTCTCAAAACCAGCTGTCTGTTGTCAGTTGATAGCTTCTGGGTTAGAGAAAGTTCGTTTTTCTTAAGTGATGGTCTAGTGAATGACTACTAGTGAGCATATTAACAATAAAAATTAGACATGGTGAGTTACTTATTAAAAGGGTAGATAGGGAACCTGGGAAGAGTTAGAAGAAGCAGTGGGTTGGAGGTAGGAAAGAAAAGGGAGAAATGATTTATAGAATTATAATTTCAAAAAGATAATAGATACAATTAAAAATAGTAATGCATTTTCTTAAATTTATGTTAATAATCATTATTCAATTATTGTGTGTTAATATTTGATCCTAAGAAAATTTTTAAAATAATGTGACATTTTTCAGTAAGAAAAATTAATAGAGAAAGGCAATTAAAATAGAAAACCCAGGACAGTGGATAAAATGTCATCACTAGTTTAAATTTCACTGAACCTAGTTCTCACATCTTCTTTCGTTTTCCCTTTTACTCCCTCTACCCTCCTTGCCTTCCTTTTTCCTTCTTTCTCTTTACTCTTTCATTGTCACTGTAACAATCTTTTGCTTCATTTATTTTGCTAGAAAAAAATCTGTGAAATTGTTCGAAAGATTCTATAATTATGCATGAAAGAAACACAATCTTAATTTACATACCCACCTCAATAGGCCATTCATTTTTAAGTTTAAGCTATAAATTGTGTCTGTTTTAACTTAAAGGTGATATGTTAGAGAGCTGATATTCAAAATGTATAAAGAACTCAAAACACTAGACATCTACCAAACCAAATAAAACAAACTGAAAAATAGGTACTGATCTAAACAGAGAATTCCCAACAGAGGAAACTCTAATGGCTGAGAAGCAGTTAAACAAATGTTTGACATCTTTAGTCATCAGGGAAATGCAATCAAAACAACTCTGAAATTCCATCTTATACCTGTCATGATAGCTAAGATCGAAAACTCACACAACAACTTGTGCTGGCAAGGATGTGAAGCAAAGTCACTCCACCATTGCTGGTGGGAGTACAAGCTCATACAATCAACTTGGAGAATAAGAAAATAAGGAATAGTTCTTCCTCAAGACTCAGCTATATCATTCCTTGGCATATACCCAAGGAATGCTCCAACATACCACACAGATTCTTCCTCAACTATGCTCATAAAAGCTTTCTTCAAAATACCCAGGATCTGGAAACAACCTAGACATCCCTCAACCAAAAAAATGGATGAAGAACATGTAGTACATTTATACAGTGGAATATTACTCAGCTATTAAAAACAATGACAACATGAAATTTGTAGGCAAATGATTGGAACTGGAAAAGAAAGACAAACTGGGTATATATATTCACTAATAAGTGGATATTAACCGTAAAGTATAGGATAACCATGCTTTAATCCATAGACTCAAAGAAACTAAATAAGAAGAACCACAGAGGAAAGCTTGACTCTAACTGAGAAGGAAAAATAGAGTAGATACTGGGGTTGATTGAGATAGGAGACTGGATGGGGGACGTGGTGAGGAGGGGAACAGGAGGGATAAAATAGGAGGAAGATGGAGGGAGAGAGAGTACTTAGATTTAGAATCAGTGGTGGAAGGGCATCTCTAGAAACTTCTAACAATGGAAATTCCCAGGAATCTATGAGGGGTATCGGATCAAAAACTCCTAGAACTGTGGATATGAAACCTGAAATGACTATCTTCTATAACCAGAAGAAACTTCCAATGCAGGGATTGGGAATCCAACCGGGCCACAAGATCTTTGACCTGCCATAAAATGTGCAGGTGTAAAGATGGAACAGAAAGTGAGAAAATAACCAAGCAATGACTGGCTCAGCTTGAGATCCAGGCCATGAGAGAAAGCCTGTCCCTAAAACTATTAACGACTTTCTGCTATACTTGCAAACAGGAGCCTAGCATAACTGTTAACTGAGAGACTTCATCTAATAACTAATGGAAACAGATGCAGAGACCCACAGCCAAAAGGTGGAGCTTGGTGAATTCTGTGCAAGTGTGGGAGGAAGGACCAAAGGAGTCAGAGAGGTCAAGAACACCACAAGAAAATGCAGAATCAACTAACCTGCATACTTAGGAGCTGACAGAGACTGAACCACCAAACAGAGAGCATGCATGAGATGCACATAGGTCTTCTGCCTATGTGTAACAGTTGCACAGCATGGTTTTCATGTGGGACTCCTACTAGCAGGAGCAGGGGCTGTCTCTGATTCAGTTGCCTGCCTTTGGATCCCTTTCCACCAACAGGGCTGCCATATCTAGGCTTAATAGAAGTTGGACATAGTACTGTTGCAACTTGAGATGCCAAGGTATATTAACATCTATAGGTAGCTTCCCCTTTTCTGAAGAGAAAGGGAGGACGTGGGAATGGTGCGAAAGGGAGAGAAAAAGGAGGGACTGGAAAGAGAGGAGGGAGTGGAAGCTGTGATCAATGGTAAGTAAATAAATAAGTTAATTTTGAAAAAAGGAGAAAGTGATGTAACTAAACAAGCACTTAGTATGACTTCTGCACACCAAAATTACTCTTGCCCACATCTTTTGACCAGACAGAACTCGACTGAACACACTTACATACCCTTTAGTATCCTTCATTTATATTCTTTATTCATTCCAGAATACCTCACACCTGAGGCAATGGGAATTCTTCAAGAGTTAAGATAAAAATGGAAGGAGGAATGAAGACAAAGAGCATAAAATTTGTTTTAAAAAATATGGTACCTCTGTCAATCAGACAGTATCTATAGAGAGAATATTTTGTGTATTGTATGGATGCATCACCTGTCAATTAAAAAACCTATGGCCTCCAGCTGAGCCAGCACCATTTGTTGAAAAGGCTATCTTTAATGCAAATTGACCCATCCTTATCTCCTTGCACTAAGCTCAATTCTAAGTGGATCAAAGATCTCCACATAAAACCAGACACACTGAAACTAATAGAAGGGAAACTAGGGAAGAACCTTGAACATATGGGCACAGGGGAGAATTTCCTGAACAGAACTCCAATAGCTTATACTCTAAGATCAAGAATAGACAAATGGGACCTCATTAAATTACAAAGTTTTTGCAAGGCAAAAGACACCGTCAAAAAGACAAAGCGGCAACCAACTAACTGGGAAATGATCTTTACCAACCTTACATCCGACAGAGGGCTAATATCCAAGATATACAAAGAACTCAAGAAGTTAAACTCCAGAGAGGCAAGTAACCCTATTAAAAAATGGGGTACAGAGCTACACAAAGAGTTCTCACCTGAAGAATATCTAATGGCTGAGAAGCACCTAAAGAGATGTTCATCATCCTTAGTCATTAGGGAAATGCAAATCAAAACAACCCTGAGATTCCATCTCACACCAGTCAGGATGGCTAAGATCAAAAACACAGGAGACAGCAGTTGTTGGCGAGGATGTGGAGAAAGAGGAACACTCCTCCACTGCTGGTGGAATTGCATGCTGGTACAACCACTCTGGAAAGCAGTCTGGCGGCTCCTCAGAAAACAGGGCATGACACTTCCGGAGGATCCGGCTATACCACTCCTGGGCATATACCCAGAGACTTTACCTGCATGCAATAAGGACACATGCTCCACTATATTCATAGCAGCCTTATTTATAATAGCCAGAAGCTGGAAAGAACCCAGATGTCCCTCAACGGAGGAATGGATTCAGAAGATGTGGTATATTTACACAATGGAATACTACTCTGCAATTAAAAACAATGAATTCACGAAATTCCTAGGCAAATGGTCAGAACTTGAAAATATCATCCTTAGTGAGGTAACCCAATCACAAAAGATCACACATGGTATGCAGTCACTGATAAGGGGATATTGACCCAGAATCTCAGAATACCCTAGACACAATCAGCATATCAATAGATTTCTAAAAAGATGGAAGGAGAGACCCCTGGTCCTGGAAAGACTGGATGTAGGGGAACGCCAGGACAGAGTAATGAGAGGGGGTTGAACGGAGAAAAGAGGGAGGGAAGGGGGCTTATGGGACTTTCGGGGAGGGAGGAAACGGGAAAGGGGAAGTGATTTGGAATGTAAATTAAAAAAATAAAATAAAATAAATAAAAAAAAAAAGAAAAAAAAAACTATGGCCTAGGGCTTAGGCAGGAAATAGAGGTAGGATATTTGAGAGGAGAAAGAATTCTGGGATAGAGTCAGTTGGGGAATTCCCCAGGAAGATGTGACAAGAAGGACACATACTATCTGAACACAGGTAACCAGCCACATAGCAGAATAAAGGTTAGAATAAATGGCATATTTTAAGTTATATCTAGTCAGAGTAGAGCCTAGCTAGATGGCCAAGGTAATTGTAAATATATTTTGAGTCTGAGGTTTATTTCTGGAAGCATGGAGCTACAGTCTGAACCAGGCCTAACTTTTACAAATGCCACCCAACCTAATGGCAATGAGAACGCAAGTTTAGAGCATTAAACAGCTCAGGTAAAAAGCATGTGAAAGTCAAGATAGCAGGACAAGAAGTCTGGTCTCTTAAAATAAAAAAAAAAAAACAGACCAAAGTTAAAGTTTCCCAGAACAACTAGAAAGGAAGTTTCTAGGTAAGGAGCACACACTTACAGAGAGATAGTAGAGAAAGTGGTTTTTTAAAAAAGCCCTTACTAAATTTAAAAGCAGAACATGAAGAGGTCATCTCAGGGCTGTAGGAAAATTCCATCAGGCACCCTTCTCCCCCTAGAAGAGACAGCAGGTCAGAGAGCAAGTAGGCCAGAAGGAAGAGGCTAATAAAGCTTCTACTACTTCATTCCCTAAAGACCAATCAGTTTAAAGCGTACACTGTTTCGCCAACCATATTATGCCTAGTTGTTGATGCTCTATTCAACCCCTGGAAACTGTACAAAAACTCACCAAATGGACCCCCCAGGGTCACTGCCTCTCCGTCGGGTGCAGGATGAAGACCCACCATGCTGAAACAAAAAGTACCTCTTGCTTTTGCAGAGATCCCCAGCTCCAAGTTGTTCACTCAGTGATGGTGGTAGGGAGGGGGGAGGAATGTGGAGGGTAAGTTAAGACTCATCAGAGTCTTATTAACACAGAAGTTGGTGCTTTACCCAAGGGCAGAGCCGCTGAGGGGAATAACTAGGCTCCTATTTACACATGGAATGAATGCAGCAAATGCAGAGGTGGAGAGCAAAACAATGCAACCTTAGGTTGGCTGCTGTGAAAAATTTGCCTTTCCCTGTAAACAATTGTGGGGCGGAAGGGAGGGGAGGTCTTGGCCAGGTCCAGGACAACATCTGAGCTAAAACTGAGAAGGCGAGGCTGATTCCATGATAGACTTCAAATTAGCAGTTAAGGAGACTAGGCCTAAATACTGGACATGTCCAGGCGAGCCCTGGAAAGTCAGTTACTGATAGAAAAAACCCAAGTTCCAGCCTTCACGTCCATAAAATGGAATGTACTACCTGGCCTGCAGACTTCCCCTGCATGTTTCCAGCCTCCACACCCTAGTAATAGAATGTCCATTGAGATGCACCGAACAGATTAACATAGAGGCCACCTACTCTGGAATTCCCTAATGAGTTTTAAATCAGTCCCAGAAACTCACTTGGGTGTCTCTCTATCTTGGTAATGGGGAGACCTCAGCATGCTGGACTTCTGCAGAATAAAACACTTTGCACTTACATGCTATTTGATTCCAGGGTGTCATTCCTCCATGAATCATTGGACACCTACAAACACTGCAAGCATAGAAGACAGAGAGAGGCAGATCTCTGTGAATTCTAGACCAGAGAGTTCCACACAATAAAGTCAGGACCATGCCCTCTGCTGATAAGTTAAATCCGCTTGCAAAAGACAGTATAAAATTCAAAATGACACATTTCCCCCCTAAGGGTATGTTCTGACAAACATATAATACAATAGCAAACAGCATAATTTCATATTCTTTTCTTTTATTTTCTATTTTTTTATTTACATTCCAAATGATTTCCCCTTTCCCATTTCCTCCCTCCCCGAAAGTCCCATAAGCCTCCTTACCTCCCTCTCTTCCCCATTCAACCCCCTCTCTCTTCTCTGTCCTGGTATTCCCCTACATTCAGTCTTTCCAGGACCAGGGGTCTCTCCTTCCATCTTCTTAGAAATCTATTGATATGTGAATTGCGTCTTGGGTATTCCAAGATTCTGGGTTAATATCCCCTTATCAGTGACTGCATACCATGTATGTTCATTTGTGATTGGGTTACCTCACAAAGGATGATATTTTCCAGTTCTGTTCATTTGCCTAAGAATTTCGTGAATTCATTGATTTTAATTGCAGAGTAGTATTCCATTGTGTAAATATACCACATCTTCTGAATCCATTCCTCCATCGAGGGACATCTGGGTTCTTTCTAGCTTCTGGCTATTATAAATAAGGCTGCTATGAACATAGTGGAGCATGTGTCATTGCATGCAGGGGAAGCCTATTCAAAAATTCATCTGGAATAATAGAAAACCCAGGATAGCTAAAACTATTCTCAAGAGTAGAAGAACTTCTGGGGGAATCAGTATCCCGGACCTCAAGCTGTACTACAGAGCAATAGTGTTAAAAACTGCATGGTATTGGTATAGTGACAGGCATGTAGATCAATGGAACAGAATTGAAGACCCAGAAATGAATCCACACTCCTATGGTCACTTGATCTTTGACAAAGGAGCTAAAACCATCCAGTGGAAAAAAGATAGCCTTTTCAACAAATGGTGCTGGTTCAACTAGAGGTCAACATGCAGAAGAATGCAAATTGATCCATTCTTATTTCCTTGTACTAATCTCAATTCCAAGTGGATCAAGGACCTCCACATAAAACCAGACACACTGAAACTAATAGAAAGGAAACTAGGGAAGAACCTTGAACATATGGGCACAGGGGAGAATTTCCTGAAGAGAACACCAATAGCTTATGCTCTAAGATCAAGAATTGACAAATGGGACCTCATAAAATTACAAAGTTTCTGTTAGGCAAAGGACACTCTCAAAAGGACAAAGCGGCAACCAACAAACTGGGAAAAGATCTTTACCAACCCTACATCCGACAGAGGGCTAATATCCAATATATACAAAGAACTCAAGAAGTTAGACTCCAGAGAGCCAAATAACCCTATTAAAAAAATGGGGTACAGAGCTAAATAATTTCATATTCTTAAATATTGAATACTTAGTCCCATACCAAAGGCAACAATTATCTTTTTACTCTGGAAACTTTTTCCTTTCGGAATGTAGAATATTATTAGACTCACATGCCAAAACTAGCCTTTTTTTTAAAACTCCGTGCTATTTCCTCTGTGTGTCACAAAGTTTGATAATCTACATTGATTTGCTATTTAATAATATCTTTCCTATGAGAATAATATTGTTTGCAATTTTTTTGTTCATCAAGGGACATCTTCGTAGCCTTAGTCTCTAGCATTTGTAAACAAAATTTCTATAAATATTTATACATAAGGGTTTATGTATGTGGAAGCTTTTAAATAAATTGGTTATAAATTAAGAACACAATTGTTAAATTTTTATAATGACTATCTTCCCTTTTTATTTTTGTCCTTATATGTATTTTTTGTGCTTTCTCTTCTTGTATTTCTTTCTTTTGTTTATTTTTGTACTATTCTGGTTTGTTTGTTTTTATATTATTATATATTATTTTATTATTACTTTTAGATACCTATTTGTTTTCAAATGAGAGAGAAGGGTTGTAGATTTGGGGTGTGGGGAGGTGAAGAAAAACAGGAAGGGGTTGAAGGGAACAGAAACCATAATTAGAATATATTGTATGAAAAATATCTATTTTCAATAAAACAGGAGAAAAGGTTTCTCTCTCCTTCCTCAACAAATGTAACATTGTGCGTATCTATATTAGGTGACTCCTCTTTAATGGGAATTGGATCTTCATTAGCTTTAATCTATCAGGTTAAGTTAAGGAATTTTTTACAACAATTCTTATTGTAGATAGCTTGAAAGAGAATGGCTGAAGCTGATTGTATGCTTTCTGCCAAAGAAATGCCTACTATAAAGAACATATGGAGAAATATGTAGAACATTGCATTGGGAAATAAACTTTGGAGGCATAAGAACAGCACAGTAATAGAGTCATGGGTTTTATCCACATCACTTAACAAATGATCATGTAAAAGCTATTTGCCAAAGACACTATAATAGAGATTAAATTATTGAAGTATAAGAGACAAAATATACAGCTCTAGCTTATTGAAAAATTGCAGATTGTCTTCAATTCAAATACCAAAATTAAGATTCACAAATAATGATACTTCTTTGGAACATAGAATAGCAAAGCAAAAAAGACAGGCAGCAATGGAAAATGCATTTGTGTGTCATTCATACTTTGCAGAGCAAAATATATTTAAATGAATATGCCTGGGAAGAAACAAAGAGGTTGAGACAATGAGACAGACAATGGCAGAAAGGAAAAATGTAAAAGCAGATCTCAACTATGGGGAAGAAAGCAGAGTAAATGTAGCAGAAAAATTCTTTAAAGAGGAAATGAAGTATACAAAAGCTGCATGTGACGCAACACAATCAGTCAAGGTGAAATTGATACAACCAAATGTTGGCAACTAAGTGTGTGCAAACTATTGAATTTGTCTAAAGCATGAAGAGTGAATCAGTTTACATAGCAGAAATATTTATTTTAGAAAGGTAGCTCTAAAATGTAGGAATGATGTGAACTCATTGTAAAAACAAAGATATTTTATATGAAAATTTAAGCCAACACATTAATCTAAATAAAGAATCTAGAATGCAGAATCAATTTCATGATAAAAACATTAGTAAATATCAAGAACAAAAGATGAAAACTACTAAAATTCTGATATCAGGTATATTACCATTAAAAGGTATATGTATATATGTTTTACTATAAGCAAATTTCAGCTATTAAACTCAATCAATACTATCTTAGGTCAATTTGTATATCTGTGGAGGAGTGGGTGTGTGGTGGCATGGGGACATTTAAACATGAAGCCCAGAATTCAGTGTTGACTCTCATGCCTCAAGAGTAATCCATCTTTGTTTCTGAGACTGAATCTCTCGTAAGCCAGGAGTTAAGTAAGCTAGCCAGACTAACAGCGAGCACCAGGCATCTGCCTAGCTGCTCCTCCCCAGAACTGGGGAGTAAGCACACACTCCAACACGCCTGGCTTGCTTGCTTCCTTTTTTTCTTTTTTTCTCTCATGCAATATCGAACTTTATTCAGAGTGTCAGAGAATTTACATTCTAAGGGTTAAGAAGAGTCACATGAATAAAATTCACATGAGTTCAAGTTGTATATAACCACAAGCTGCATGTGGCAAAAACATTTTTTCACACAGGCGTATAAGTACCAACAGCTGAAGTAAAAGTCTTCATAGATCTTGAAAGGACAATATTCAGCCTCATATGGAAACAGTGAATAATAATAACAGAACTACTGGAGGTATCAACCTTGATTCCATGATATACTACAGAGCTATATGGTAATAAACATGGTATGTGATTGGCACAAAGACAGATATATTGATCAATGGAATCAATTTGAAGACCCACACATGTATCGACACATGATTTTTGATAAAGAAGCCAGATATACAAATCTAGTTTTCTTAAGTGTATTCTTAAGTGTATTCTGGAGACTGAACTCATGTCCTCATACTAACACAGCAAACACTACTGAATATGGCATGTATATAACCAGCCCCATTAGGCATTTAAAATGATTTGAAAATATTGTCTGTTAAGTTTTATTACAAAATATCTAATGTGCATACAACACATTCTGATCATACTGGCCCCCTTCTTCCCTTTTCCCTCTTCTCCTGCTCCCTCATTCCTTTTTTGACTTTCTTAATTGTCTGTCTGCTACTGTTATGAGTTTTTAAATTCCATCTGTGCAATGAAATTAATGATACTTGTCTTTATAGGTCTGATGGTTTTTTTTATTTAATATTTTAGCATTGTTTGTTTAAGAACCCTTTGTCCTAGAGGAAAATAAAAGACAAAATACAGATTTTATAGCTAAAATTAGTAAAGAACTTGCTTTTTCTTTTTTGACAAGGTCTCACAATGTAGCCTTAGTTGGCCAAGAACTTGCTATGTAGATTTGCCCTGCCTTGAACTGACAAAAATCTGCCTGTTTCTGTCTCTACATCCCTATCACTAGAATTAAAGGCATACACCCATTTACCAGGCAAAGAAACAGTCTCAAATATAGATACATCACAAAACTCAGCTAAATACTTCAAGCAATATCTACATATTAACATGCATCTTTGTGACTCACTCCTGATGACTTTCAGCCACTTGAGCCTCTCTTGGCCCCAAAGCCACATGAGCTGGACATACAGAGCCAGTCTTATTCCCCTACCCTACCCGTACATCCTGCCCAACAACTATATCTGTGGTGCTTCGTGGAGTCTAAACACAGAATTTAAGAAAGATCTTCAGGTATGAGTTCATGCAGCCTATCCACCTGCCCAAACTGTCAGATAACACTTAATTCTGTGGAGCTAAATCTTGAATCCAACTTAGATACCTCAATATTCAATTGGTTTCCCAAACACCTGCTTGCGTATCAAGTACCCTATCTACCCCTCATGAATCAAAAATTGCTTGCCATCCAAACCTGGAAACTGAACCAGAGCCTCAGATAAGAACTTCCAGAGACAGTTAATACATCATTCTCTAAACCAAACAACAGACCTTGCCCATCTGTAAGTGCTTGAAGTAGATGTCTAAGCCCAAAGATGAACCAGAAATCAGGAAGAAACTTCCAGAGCCAACCCACCTACTACTGAGTCTTGAGGCCACATAGATTCCAAGCCAGAACCCCGTTTAGAGACATCTATATTTGGTCCTTGCCCTACCAGCACCAATAAAGGAAGACTTGGAATCCATAATCTTAGAGTGTCCCCAATACTGACATCAAGCATCATGCAGTTGGCTCACAACCTGATAAGTTAGAAAAATAGAAAAAAAGATAGGATTTCAGTATCGACTCAAGACAACTGGGGGATAAGCTATCCAAACTGAATAATATCACAAGTGTCCTAACGTGATTCCAATGTACCATCACAAAAACAGAATCATGAACAATATGCTTCCTCAAGCATATGAAAAAAAGATGTTCCAAAGAAAATACTTATAAGGTAAGCTAGTACAGTCACATTTTTATAATTGACAAAATAGAATTTAAACCAAAATTAATCAGGAGAGATAAGGAAGGATAAAACAAACTCATCAAAAAAAAAATTCACCATAAAGATATTGAAATTCTTTATTAGATTTTGTTATCTGGATTTTTTTTTCGACTTTGCAAGCAACGTTTATTTATTTATTTATTTTTTTGGTTGCATTTATTTTTTTCTAAGTTTTTTTATTTACATTCCAAATCATTTGTCCTTTCCCATTTCCTCCGTCCCCGAAAGTCACATAAGCCCCCTTCCCTCCCTCTTTTCCCCATTAAAACCCATCACGCTTCTCTGTCTGGAATTCCTCTACATCCAGTCTTTCCAGGAACAGGGTTCTCTCCTTCCATATTCTTGGAAATCTATTGATATGGGAATTGGGTCTACGGTATTCCGAGATTCTGGGTTAATATCCCCTTATCAGTGACTGCATATCATGTGTGATCTTTTGTGATAGGGTTACCTCACTAAGGATGATATTTTCAAGTTCTGACCATTTGCCTAGGGATTTCGTGAGTTCATTGTTTTTAATTGCAGAGTAGTATTCCATTGTGAAAATATACCACATCTTCTGAATCCATCCCTCTGTTGAGGGACATCTGGGTTCTTTCCAGCTTCTGGCTATTATAAGTAAGGCTGCTATGAACATAGTGGAGCATGTGTCCTTATTGCATGCAGGTAAAACCTCTGGACATATGCCCAGGAGTGGTATAGACGGATCCTCCGGGAGTGCCATGCCCAGTTTTCTGAGGAACTGCCAGACTGCTTTCCAGAGTGGTTGTATCAGCTTGCAATCCCACCAGCAGTGGAGGAGTGTTTCTCATTCTCCATATCCTCACCAACAACTGCTGTCTCCTGTGTTTTTGATCTTAGCCATTCTGACTGGTGTGAGGTGGAATCTCAAGGTTGCTTTGATTTGCATTTCCCTAATGACCAAGGCTGCTGAACATCTCTTTAGGGGCTTCTCAGCCATTAGATATTCTTCAGGTGAGAACTCTTTTTTTAGCTCTGTACCCCATTTTTTAATAGGGTTACTTGCCTCTCTGGAGTTTAACTTCTTGAGTTCTTTGTATATATTGGATATTAGCCCTCTGTCAGATGTAGGGTTGGTAAAGATCATTTCCCAGTTAGTTGGTTGCCGCTTTGTCTTTTTGACAGTGTCTTTTGCCTTGCAAAAACTTTGTAATTTAATGAGGTCCCATTTGCCAATTCTTGATCTTAGAGCATAAGCTATTGGAGTTCTATTCAGGAAATTCTCCCCTGTGCCCATATGTTCAAGGTTCTTTCCTAGTTTCCTTTCTATTAGTTTCAGCGTGTCTGGTTTTATGTGGAGGTCCTTGATCCACTTGGAATTGAGCTTAGTGCAAGGAGATAAGAATGGGTCAATTTGCATTCTTCTGCATGTTGACCTCCAGTTGAGCAGCACCATTTGTTGAAAAGGCTATCTTTTTTCCACTGGATGGTTTTAGCTCCTTTGTCAAAGATCAAGTGACCATAGGAGTGTGGATTCATTTCTGGGTCTTCAATTCTGTTCCATTGATCTACATGCCTGTCACTGTACCAATACCATGCGTTTTTTAACACTATTGCTCTGTAGTACAGCTTCAGGTCTGGGATACTGATTCCCCCAGAGGTTCTTTTACTCTTGAGAATAATTTTAGCTATCCTGGGTTTTCGGTTATTCCAGATGAATTTTTGAATTGCTCTTTCTAACTCTATGAAGAATTGAGTTGGGATTTTGATGGGGATTGCATTGAATCTGTCTATTGCTTTTGGCAAGATGGTCATTTTTACTATATTAATCCTGCCAATACATGAGCATGGCAGATTTTTTCCATCTTCTGAGGTCTTCTTCAATTTCTTTCTTTAGAGACTTGAAGTTCTTGTCATACAGACCTTTCACTTGTTTGGTTAGAGTCACACCAAGATACTTTAAATTTTTTGTGGCTATCGTGAAGGGTTTCATTTCTATTACTTCTTTCTCAGCCTGCTTATCCTTTGAGTACAGGAAGGCTACTGACTTGCTTGAGTTAATTTTATATCCGGCCACTTTGCTGAAGTTGTTTATCAGCTGTAGGAGTTCTCTGGTGGAGTTCTTTGGGTCGCTTAAGAATACTATTATATCGTCTGCAAATAGTGATAGTTTGACTTCTTCCTTTCCAATTTGTAACCCTTTGACCTCCTTTTGTTGTCTAATTGCTCTAGCTAGAACTTCAAGTACTATATTGAAAAGATATGGAGAGAGAGGGCAGCCTTGTCTAGTCCCTGATTTTAGTGGGATTGCTTCAAGTTTCTCTCCATTTAGATTGATGTTGGCTACCAGTTTGCTGTAAATTTCTTTTACTATGTTTAGATATGGGCCTCGAATCCTTATTTTCCAAGACTTTTAACATGAAATGATGTTAAATTTTGTCAAATGCTTTTTCAGCATCTAATGAAATGACCATGTCGTTTTTTTCTTTGAAATTGTTTATGTAGTGGATTACATTGATGGACTTCCTTATATTGAACCATCCTTGCATCCCTGGGAAGAAGCCTACTTGATCGTGGTGAATGATTGTTTTGCTGTGTTCTTGGATTCAGTTGGCAAGAATTTTATTGAGGTTTTTTGCATCAATATTCATAAGAGAGACTGGCTAAAGATTCTCTTTCTTTGTCGGATCTTTGTGTGATTTTGGTATTAGCGTAACTATGGATTCATAGAACGAGTTGGGTAGTGTTCCTTCTGTTTCTATTTTGTGGAATAGTTTAAAGAGTATTGGTGTGAGTTCTTCTTTGAAAGTCTGGTAGAATTCTGCACTAAAACCATCTGGACCTGTGCTTTTTTTGGTTGGAAGACTTCAAATTATGACTTCTATTTCTTCAGGGGTTATAGGACGGTTTAGATGGTCTATTTGATCCTGATTTAACTTCGGTATTTGATATCTGTCTAGGAAATTGTCCATTTCCTCAAGATTTTCTGGTTGTGTTGAATACAGGCTTTTGTAGTAGGATCTGATGATTTTTTTGAATTTCCTCAGTTTCTGTTGTTATCTCTCCCTTTTCATTTCTGATTTTATTAATTTGGATACTCTCTCTGTGCCCTCTGGCTAGTCTGGCTAAAGGCTTATCTATCTTGTTGATTTTCTCAAAGAACCAACTCCTAGTTTTGTTGATTCTTTGTATGATTTTATTTATTTCTACCTGATTGATTTTTGCCCTGAGTTTAATGATTTCCTGACTTCTACTCCTCTTGGGTGTATTTGCTTCTTTTTGTTCCAGGGTTTTCAGGTGTGCCATTAAGCTGCTAGTGTATGCTCTCTCCCGTTTCTTTTTGGCGGCATTCAGGGCTATGAATTTTCCTCTTAGCACTGCTTTCATTGTGTCCCATAAATTAGGGTATGTTGTTCCTTCATTTTCATTAAATTTTAAAAAGTCTTTGATTTCTTTCTTTATTTCCTCCTTGACCAAGTTATCATTGAGTAGAACATTGTTCAGCCTCCATGTGTATGTGGGTTTTCTGTTGTTTTTGTTGCCATTGAAGACCACCCTTATTCCATAGTGATCTGATAGGAGGCATGGGATTAGTTCTATCTTCTTATATCTGTTGAGGTCTGATTTGTGACCAATTATAAGGACGATTTTGGAGATGGTGCCATGAGGTGCTGAGAAGAAGGTGTATTCTTTTGTTCTAGGATGAAATGTTCTATATATATATATATATATATATATATATATATATATATATATATATCTGTTAGTTCCATTTGGTCCAAGGCTTCAATTTGATTCACTGTGTCCCTGTTTAATTTCTGCTTTCCTGAACAATCCACTTCAGAGAGCAGGGTGTTGAAGTCACCCACTATTATTGTGTGAGGTGCGATGTGTGCTTTGAGCTTTAGTAAAGTTTCTTTTACGAATGAGGGTGCCCTTGCATTTGGAGCATAGATATTCAGAATTGAGAGTTCTTCTTGGTGGATTTTTCCCTTGATCACTATGTAGTGTCCTTCTGTGTCGTTTTTGAAGACTTTAGGTTGAAAGTCAATTTTATCTGATATTAGGATGGCTACTCTGGCTCGTTTCCTGGGACCATTTGCTTGTAAAATTGTTTTCCAGCCTTTTACTCTGAGGTAGTGTTTGTCATTGACACTGAGGTGCGTTTCCTGCACGCAGCAAAATGCTTGGTCCTGTTTACCTATCCAGTCTGTTAGTCTATGGCCTTTTATTGGGGAATTGAGACCATTGATATTAAGAGAGATTAAGGAATAGTGATTTTTGCCACCTGCTATTCTTGACGCTATCTTTATGTTTGGGTGGTTATCTACTTTTGGGTTTGATGCAAGAAGGTTACTATCTCGTTTTTTCCAGGGTGTTGTTTCTCTCCTTGTATTGGTGGATTCCACCTATTATCCTTTGCAGGGCTGGGTTTGTGGAAAGATACTGTAAAATTTTGGTTTTATCATGGAATATCTTGGTCTCTCCATCTATGGTGATTGAGAGTTTTGCTGGGTATAGTAGTCTAGGCTGGCATTTGTGTTCTCTTAGTGTCTGCATGAGATCTGCCCAGGATCTTCTGGCATTCACAGTCTCTGGTGAGAAGTCTGATGTGATTCGGATAGGTCTTCCTTTGTATGTTACTTGGCATTTTTCTCTGACTGCTTTTAATATTCTTTCTTTGTTTAGTACATTTGATGTTTTGATTTTTATGTGACGGGAGGGGAGGTATTTCTGTTCTGGTCCAGTTTGTTTGGGGTTCTGTAGGCTTCTTGTACGTTCATTGGCATCTCTCTCTTTAGGTTAGGGAATTTTTCCTCCATAATTTTGTTGAAGATATTTACTGGCCCTTTAAGTTGCAAATCTTCACTCTCATCTATACCTATAATCCTTAGGTTTGGTCTTCTCATTGTGTCCTGGATTTCCTGGATGTTTTGGGTTACACGTTTTTTGCATTTTTCATTTTCTTTGACTGTTGAGTTGATGCTTTCTATGGTATCTTCAGCACCTGAGATACTTTCTTCCATCTCTTGTATTCTATTGTTGATGTTTGCATCTATGACTCCTGATTTCTTTCCAAGGTTTTCTATCTCCAAAGTTGTCTCCCTTTGTGATTTCTTAGTTGTTTCTACTTCCTTTTTTAGATCCCGGATGGATTTGCTGAGATCCTTCACTTATTTGTTTGTATTTTCCTGTATTTCTTTAAGGTATTTTTGCATTACCTCTTTCAGGATTTCTGCCTGTTGGCCCAAGTTCTCCTGTATTTCTCTAAGCGATTTTTGTGTTTCCTCCTCATGGGCTTCTATCTGTTGATCCATAGTCTCCTGCATTTCTTTAAGCAATTCTCATGTTTCCTTTGTAAGGGCATCTACCCTTTGATTCATTTCGTTAAGCGATTTTTGTGTTGCCTCCTTATGGGCCTCCATCTGTTGACCCATGTTCTCCTGCATTTCTCTAAGTGATTTTTGCATTTCCTTTGTAAGGGATTCTAACCGTTGATTCGCGTTCTCCTGTAATTCTTTATGAGATTTATTTGTGTCCTTCTTGAAATCCTCTAATAGCATCATGAGAAGTGATTTTAAAATCAGATCTTGTCTTTTGGGTGTGATGGGGTATCCAGGACTTGCTGCTGTTGGAGAGTTGGTTTCGGATGGTGCCATATTACTTTGATTTCTGTTAGTAACATTCTATGTTTGCCTTTTGCCATCTGGTTACCTCTGATGTTAGTTGGTCCTGCTGTCACTGGCTGTTCGTTGGTCCTCCTGTGAGCCTGAAAGGCTATTTCTGACCCCCCCTGGATTACCGGGATTCCCCTGGCACTGATTTCTGGTGCCTGCCCTGTTCCTGAATGACTTTGGAGCCCTGATGTGCCTTGCCCCAAGTGATGTTATATTTGGGAATATCTGCACATCCAAAGGCTCAGCATAGTGGATTCCTGGAGCAGAGGTCGCCAAGTGGAGGCTGGTAGGCTCCAGCCCTGTGCTGGTGTGATCTCTTCAAGAGCGGGGTGAGGGGGGGAGTCCCTCTGCAGGGCAGATGTCCCACAGCTGATCTGGCGCATAGGTTACCGCAGACCTGCCCAGTTCTTGGGAGCAGGGAGCACACAAGCTGGCTGAGACCCAAGCGATATTATGCTTGATTGTCTCTGTGTCTGGAGGTTCGAGTTGCCCTGTTGCTGGAGCAAAGATGGTGGAGTGCACACCACACTCTCTTGGAGCAGATCACTCTGCAGGGCAGGTGGCCCACAGCAGAGCTGGTGCCCAGATGTCCGTAGAGCTGCTCACTCTTGGGCGCAGATGGAAGCCCAACAGGCTGTGTCCCAAGAGATGTTGTTTTGGGGTTCCCTGGGTACCTGTATCCTCAGTGCAGTCGATCCTCAGAACAGAGGTCGCCAAAGGGAGGTTGGTAGGCTCCCGTCCTGTGTGGGGGGTATGATCTCTCCTAGAGTGGGGAGGTCCCTCTGCAGGGCAGAAGTCCCACAGCAGAGTTAGTGTGTAGGTTACCGCAGACCTGCCCAGCTCTTGGGAGCAGGGAGCACACAAGCTGCCTGAGACCCTAGCGATATTATGCTTGATTGTCCCTGTGTTTGGAGGTTCGAGTTGCTCTGTTGCTGGAGCAAAGATGGCAGAGTGCACTCTGCACTCTCTCGGTGCAGATAATTCTGCAGGGCAGATGGCCCACAGCAGAGCTGGCACCCAGACGACCACAGCGCTGCCCTGCTCTTGGGCGCAGATGGAAGCCCAACAGGCTGTGTCCCAAGCGATGTTATAATGGGGTTCCCTGGGTACATGTATCTTCAGTGTAGTCGATCCCCGGAACAGAGGTCGCCAAAGGGAGGCGGGTAGGCTCTATCTTGATTTTTTATTTGTTTGTTCATTTTGTTTTTGTTACTTCTGTCTCTGTCTCTGTCTCTCTGTCTCTGTCTGTCTCTCTCTCTCTCTCTCTCTCTCTCTCTCTCTCTCTCTCTCTCTCTCTCTGTGATATTTTTGCTTGTTTATTCCGTTTTGTCCTGGTTTTTCAAAACAAGGTTTCTCTGAAGTAGCATTAGCTATACTGGAACTCAATCAGTAGACCATGATGGCCTCAAGCTCAGAGACTTGCCTGCCTCTGCCTCAAGGGATTAAATGTACATGTCACCATACCCAACTTATCTGAATTTGCAATTTTTCACATATATGTAATAAACATAAGAGTACCCAAATTCAGAAAAGAAGTACTGCTACAGCTTTTATTACATATTGACCCTCACATACTGAGAGTCAGAACCTTCAACACTACACTCTCACCAACAGAAAGGTCATCTAGACAAAACCTAAACAAATAAACAACAGTGCTGGAGCTAGTTAACATTATAAGACAGGAACGAGACAAGATTGTCTCCTCTATTCATAGCTATTCACTATTCAATATACTACTCAAAGTCTTACCCAGAACAATAAGAAAACTGTAGGAGATCAAGGGTATGCAAATAGGAAAGGAAGAAGTTAAGTATCCTTGTTTGTAGGTGATAGGATTGTATATATAAATGATTGCAAAGTTCCACTGGGAAGTTTCTACAGCTAAAAAGCAGTTTCAGCACAGTAGCTGGATACAAAATTAACTCACAAAATTTGTAAGCCTCCTATATACAAACGACAAAAGGACAGTCAGACAAATGATAGCGAAAAAGCCCAGAATATTCAACACCCTGTTGAAGGACAATAAGAATATTAGAAAGTGAATACTACCCAACAGTTATGGAGGTATAATAACCAAGATTGCATAGTTTTTGTTGGAGAAAAGACAAGTAGTTATATATAGTAAAATAACAGCAAGTAATGTAGATATAGAGCCACCTAATCAGCGGAACTTTGTTCAGGGTTACAGCTAATGAAATAAAGCACAGGTGTCCACTACTATGCAATAGATGGCTCAGGAGCTTCATGTTCAAATGTTAGGAAAAATAAATCTAGACACAGGCTGCACAATCATGACAAAATTTAGGTGGCAATTTTATTAAAAAGCTACTTAAAATAGATCTTGAGCATACATAATAAATAGCTACTCTAACGTTTCTAGACGAGAACAGAGGGAAGTAATATAGATGACACTGACTCTCACCATTTGAAGCACAGCAACAACATGATCCTTGAGAGAAATTATTGATTAAAAAAGCTAGTCAAAAATTTAAAACTTCTACTCTGTGAAAGACAGTGTTTAGTCAATGGTAAACTAAATTACACATTGGGTAAAAAGGAATGAATTTACCATTCATTGGTTATCTGAGCTGTTATCTGAGCTATACAAAGAGCAGAATAAAAAAAAATGCAGAATAAAAACTGAATAATCTGTTGTCAAAAAGGAAAAGTCATAGACAGTTCAACAGAGAAGATATATAAATTAAAGGTAGGCATAAGAACAGATCCTAAATATTGTATATTATCCAGATATAAAAATTAATGTAGTGATGATATAATGCTATGTAATTGTTGTTATGTTCCAAATTCAAAATTGGCAACAGGAAATATTGACATGAATGTAGAATAAGACATGGATCAGGAACTTTCATTCAAGGCTGACTAGAAAAGATCAAGGTAGAAGATCCCATGGACACTGAAATGAAGAACCCCAAAGGCATTAGCTTACTTGCAAAGCAGAATGCAGTCACTTTATTATTATCCCTGTTACACTGTTGCATCTCTGATTATAAAATACATAGTGTGTAAGATAACAATCTACTAATGGTTGTCTGTTTTCTTACTGGACAAAGAGTAGTCTCTTATATGTTACTAATTGAACCATTCCTCTTAAGAAGCATGACTTCTGGCCAAGAAAATACTTGTTTCAGTGTGAAGGTAGGTTTTCTGCCAAAACTCAGCCAACATTCCCTGCCTCCCCTGGCAGGTGCATTGTCCTGGCTTGATGTCAGTTCAATAAGTCTCCTCTAGCTATAGCTAGCCTAGCAAATTTAGAAAACACTTTAGTTTCTTACAACACTCACTCTATTCTCACCATATAATCACCAATTACACTCAATAGTGATAAAGGGGGTTGAAAATAATGTCCATACAGCAATTAAATATGGTTGTTTATAGGAAACCCACTCATAATTCCAAAATTTGAATGCAAAAATTATTTTACATTAGTAGTTTAAACAAACAGTGGCGCATACAGAAAATGAAATGGGAGCCAGCTGAGATTCAAGCCACTAAAAGACAAGGACAAAATTTCAATCTGTATGAGTAAAGAAAGAAACTAGTGTGAAAAGCCACATACTGAATGATTTAAAATATAAAGTCGTTTTGAGAAAGCAAGGCATCTTGGAAAATCAACAAATAGTTTGTCAAGGTCCAGGAAGGAAGTAGAGATGAACATGAAGCACAGAATCATTTTGGAACAGTAAAGTCATCTGTATGGTACTACTGCCATGGACATATACCATTATAAAACTGTACAATGCATACAAATGTATGATTTCAACAGCCAATCCTAAAACAGACCGGCCACATGAAGTGACATTGGTGTGTCATTGTAGGATCACTTTAGACAACACAAATACTGGAGATATTGAGAATACCTGAAGGAGATTGAGCAGTAAACAGAATGAACTCTGAGAGCATTGCTACAATTCAATGGCCACTCCAAAAGTTGAAGTCTAGTCTGAAAAGGAAATGCTTACTTCACTCATATATTACTATTGTAGATTGAAATTATTTTAAGATGAGTAGTCTTAAAAACTCTGGATGTTCAAATTAATTTTCATTGTTAGCAGAACCTTGATAATAATGAAGAAAGGACAAAAGAGCTGAAAGCTCAGTAGTGAAAACCCAAATAGGACAAAACATGAGGACAGACCATTAATAAACCAGCATAAAGAGTCCATTATTCAAGAAAAGAAGGAAGGATTGATCCTGCTATCACAGCACAGTGGCTTAATATTATATGAATGATGATTAACCCAGCAGGTGGCATCTAGCAGAGACTTGCACCATGCCCGCCTTCTTGCTAAATATTCGATGTGTGAGGACTACACCAATCATTACTTTAAAAATTATGGAAGTTGGGTGCAGAAATTTTATTCATGTCTTATAGATAAGATATATGATGAAACATATTAATATATATTTTGATATATAAGTATCTTTGCATTCTTGATAAAGTAGTAGATGCATTGTAATGATATATTCATGTACTGCTGTGATTCATCTATTATATTTTAACGAGAATTTTCGAACTGGTGCTTTCAAGTTTGGACTTACATATATATAATATTTCATCTTTAACACTCTTTCTCATTTTCTGTCAATATAGACACAGATGAAAGCTTTAAGATTGCTATTAATACTAGTTTCTGTATCTGAATCACTCCATCTGTGAATACAACAATTTGTCATGTAGCGATGTAGTGTTATTTTATCTAGGATGCAAATAAACATTCATGTTTTGTTAGTTTTATTAGTGCATATTTAATTATCTTGAAACATGTTTCTTCTTGCTAGCCACATTTTGACCTTTCTACAACTCTGTTCCTAGTTGTTAGCATTTCTTATATACTTCTTGTGTGCATGCCAATTTTTCTATTTTTTTTAATCTATTTTAATTCACTTGCTGGATAAATAAGCAGAACTCTTTTTGTAATCAAATCTAGAAATGTTTATTTTCCCATTGTATAGAAATATATATATATATATATATACACATATATATTGATTTGGATGATATAATTATTCAAAATTATTCCATATTCTTTTATGCTGCTTTTATTCCTTGTAGCTCTGAATTTTCTTTACAATGTAGTTTATTTTCTATTATTATTTCTTTACATATATATATTTTAAATTTATGAAACTTATTTTATGCTTTATTATTTAATATTTATATTTTACTTCTTTATAAATTAAATACTGTTTTCTGTTTTTATACACAGAATATATGAGTTTACAAAAATAATCACTGATAAATATCAAGTGTTTAGACCTGGGGAGATAAATTTGGACCTGGGCAAGTCACTAAAATACTTGCTACCCATTTGTGTATAACAGTTCAGATCTTTAGCACCCACATAAAATACTTATGTAGCATGTACTTGTGATCCAAGCGCACCCTGAGGTGAGAGGCTCTGAGGATCCCAGGGACATGATTGACAGTCATTCTTGCAGAGCATCAGAGCTTCAGACACAGTGGGAGACGATGTCTCAAAAATAGGGTGGAGAGAGATGGAAGAAGTATATGACATTGACCTGTAGCTTACACATACACACACACACACACACACACACACACACACACACACACACACACACATACACACATGGATTCGTGTAAATGCACACACCTGTACACAATACGGTAATATGTAGGAACATGTATACACAAAAAATGATTCTTATTCTTCCATGTCTTCCTCCTTCAACACATATTTCTGCTATTATTTTGACTTTTTTTGTTGTTGTTGCTTTAGGGATTTTTGTTGATTTCTAACCGTCAAATGATCATCACCTTTATAACTTATTTTCTTCCATGTTTTTTCAAAGTTTACTTGGATATATCACATTATAATGTGTGGATCAATGAAGCCTATATTCTAGCTTACTCCTTTATTTCTCATAGTTTTACAAGTTTTAGATCAGTAGATAAGTGCTTTCAATTTATTAATTTGAACTATTAGCCTTTGATACAACATATTTCTTTCTTCTATCTCAGAAAGCTTCATTTTCTTTTCTAGTTTAGTATTTTTTTTTCTAAAGATCAGTTCTTGAGAATAAGATTTCTGCAGTTCTCACAAATTCACAGTAGTTTGTATTCATTATACTTGAAGGGCATTTAGCTGAAAAGAATAAAGGAAAACTATAGCTGGTACTCTTTTCTTAGACTGCTGTAGGCTTTGTCCACTAATATTGAATGACTGTACCTTGCTACTAGAATTAGCAAAAGAGAATGTATTTTGAAAATAGTACTAAAGTTTCCCTTAAAATGAAAATCAAAGCTACTTTGAGACTCCATATTAGACCTATCAGAATGATTAAGATTGATAACACAAGTGAAAGTTTATGTTGATAAAAATGTGGAGTAAAAGGAATATTCCTCCATTGCTTGTGGGAAAGTAAACTTGTATAACCACTATTGAAATCCATATGGTGGTTCCAGAGAAAACTTGGAACTGATCTATGCCAAGACCCAGTTATACTTCTGTTTGGCATATAATCAAAGGACATTCCTTCTACCCCAAAGTCACTTGCTCAACTAGTTTCACAGTGACTTTTTTTCATAATAGCCAGAAACTGGAAATCTAGAAATTCCTCACGAGAAGAATGGATAAAGAAATTCTAGTACCTTTACACAATAGAGTATCACTTAGCTGTTTAAAAAAAATGATATTATAAAATTGTTAGGCAAACAGATGGAACTAGACAAAATCATTCTGGGTGAAGTAACTTAGAGTCAGAAAGACAAATATGATCAATGTCTAGTCCAGTTATAGTCAAAGAGGCTTCTACTGGTGGCTGATGAGAAGAGATACAGAGCCCCACAGCCGAACAGTAAGAAGAAAGGAAGCCCAAATTGGAGTTCTCCATTGGGCCCTTTCCCTTGAAGCTCTGGGAACCCCATGGAAAAAAATACAGGATGAATTGTAGGAGCCAGAGAAGTTGAGGACACCAGGCAAACACAGCCCACAGAATCAAGTAGACTCCTATGGAGGCTCACAGAGCCTGAAGCTGCAATCACAGTACCTCCAGGGTTCTTCGCTAGGTCCTCTGCGTATATGGTATGGATGTTAGCTTATGCCTTTGTGGAACTCCCAACAGTGGGTGTTGGTGGTGTCTCTGACTTTTTCATCTGCTCTCCAGATCCTGTCCTTCCTACTGGACTGACTTATTGGACTTGATATGAGCATTTAGTCTTATTGCATCATTTATGCCTTGTTCAGTTCATATCCCCAGGAGGCCTGCTCATCTGTGAAGGGAGACTGAAAAGAAATGAATTTGGGACAGAGGTTGACAATGCAGTTGGATGTATTGAAAACAAAATGAAACAAAATAATAAAAAAGAAATGAAAAAAAAAATAAAAGTCCTAAGAGGAGGAGGAGAATAATGATTTTTTTCCTTAGATGTTGGCATTCATCATTCTGGGGATATTTATCCAGAAATCATTGTTTCTGTCCCACACAAAAGTTGAAATCTTTCATTTTAAGAAAGTTTTCTTAATATATTTAAAAATAGTTCTTCTTTTCATTTCCAGTTCTTAATCTTCTGGGGCTTCTGTTGTCTAAATTGGCTTGCCCCGACCTTTTCCTGTATTACTTCGCTGGTTCTGATGGTTTGTTTGCCATTTTCTCTAGTCATCCTTACCCTTTACCTCAGTATCTATCTTATGCTGTCTTTCTTCCATTTTTTTGTCCTAACTTGTCACTGGTCCTCTTGTGCCACTTCTTTTCTGAACTCTGTCCGCTATATCACCAGTTAGTCTTTCCTCATCATGGTTCTCTAAAACCTTGCAATTCTGTCTGAGGTTCTTATGCTTAGAGGCAAGTCCTTTGCTACACCTTGATAAATATTCCTGTCAGAATATTAAAACAGTGTTTCAACTTCTCCATAGCAACATTTTTATAGTACAACCTTTTTTTTTTTTTTAACAACTGGTTTATTTCAGATCCTCTCAGGGATTTTCTTGCTTTTGTATTGATACTGTGTTCATTTTTAGGTACTCAACATCAATGAAATCAACATATTTGTCATCAAAGTGAAAAAAGGAAACAGTATCCCAGGATTTCCAAAGTCTCAACAAACAGCTACTACTTGCAGTCAGTGCTCCCATACAATCATTACTCATCCCATGTCTTTCAGAGATTTCCAAGTGGTATCTTAGCTCTCAGGATTGTGGGGAAGAAAAAATTGCAGGTTTTTCCTACCAAGGTGACCAGCTAGCTTTAGTGGACTCCTTTGAGGACTGTACTTTTTATTTCCCTTTTCTTTTGTAGGCATGGACCAATTCTTGTTCATGAATACATTATGCCAAGGAAAATAAATTACCCAATCCCAAGTGAAATTCTCAGTTTTCTGAAGTACAGGTTTGTCTGTAAGTTCTTAGAGAAGATATCATTGGGACCACTCTCAGTGCCCTGCCCCCTTCCAGTGACATTTACATTTCATCTTAGCATTTTTGATATTTTTTCTAAGCATATTCAAACCACCACATTCCAGTTCCTGGCCCCCATAGGTTTGTTCAAACACATTAGTCTATGGGAACATATTTAGCCATAGTACAATGCAAAATACATTTAATCCAATTTCTAAAGTTTCCATAGTCTACAACAGTCTCAACAAGGTAAAGAGTCCCTAGTTCAAAATCTCTTCTGAAATGAATACAATCTCTTAAGTGTAACCCCCTATAAAATTAAAAGCAAAATGCAAATCTCAGTATTCTAACACATCATGGCCCAGGGTATACGTTACCAACCTAAAAGGTCATAGTGGTGAAATACTGGACCATATCAAGACCAAAAGCAGGCTGGGCAAACTCCAGACTCCGCATATCCATGTCTGATGTCTAACTCCTTTCAGTTTTGTTGACTACAGCACAGTTCTTTCTCTTTGGCTGGTTCCACCTACTGAACACAGCTTTCCTCAGCAGATATCTCATAGCTCTGGCATCACTAATATCTCCTGTCTCCAAGGCAACTTCAACTTTACAACTACTTGTCCCAATGTCTTGAACCCACACATGATCTTCTGGGCTCCTCCACAGGGCTTGAGTGGAGCTCCAGCTCTGCCCTCTGTTGTACAATAGTTGACTCCCCTCTGCTGCTGCTTCTTCCCTTGGTGGGCATCCCATGGTACTGGCATCTCCAATATCCTGGGGTCTTTTCTGTAGCTAGGCATCACCAAAACCTCTCATAGTCTCTCCTCATGGTGCCAAGCCTCAACTTCTTTGCATGACCCCTTCAGTCCTGGGCCATCAACTGCAATTGAGGTTACACGGTCACTAATGACTGCTCCTGGCCTTTTACAGTGTCAGGCCTTAGCTGCACTACATGACTACTTCATGCCTTCAAAAACCAGTACCTTCTCAAACTACAGGCAAGAGGCAGAGAGCACACTAGGGATGGCAGGAGATTTTTTAAAACCTCATGTCCACCCCTACTGATATGCCTCATCTAACAAGGCCATATTCTTTAATCTTCCCCTAACAGTTGCAACAACTGGAACCCAAGTATTCATATTTATGAGCCTAAAGAGCTCCCTCTCACTTAAACTACTACACTTATAAACACAATATCAAAGGATATGAAATTGAGGTGAGGGTAGGATTGGATTATGGAAAGAGTTAGGAGGTGGGGGTTAATAACACAATATATTGTAAGGAAGCCCAAAATTCTCAACTATATATGAAAATTATATAAAAACACTGCATTAAAAATAAAATAAAAATATGAGGGATATCCTAATCATATATGAGGAAATTTGTATTTTGTTATTATTTCATTTATTTACATTTCAAATATTGTCTGCCCATGTGATCTCCCTTCCCTTTGCCTGGAAGTTTTTACTTTATTAATTCTCAATAACCACAATGTCATTAAACAGTTACTACCATTTTCAAACTTTGTCTTTCACCTCTGAATAATAGTGCTGAGCAGGACATTATTCTTCATCCATTATTACCTTTCCATGTTCTTTAAATGATAAATAGTAGGTGGATTGGTCTGGTGTACTGCTGCATATCTGGACACAGAAGCATACATTTTGAAGTTGGGGTGTCTGGTTCATTGGCCCTTACTGAATATCTACTAGTTCTCTTGGTCTGATCACCAAAAAGACATGAGACCAAACATTTTCATTGGCATGCATGCAACAAGAGTCTGACAAGTTAGAGACACCATCAAATACTAACATCACTAAAATTGAACTTTCATTTTTCTTCACATAAAACAATACAGGAAGAGATAGAAGGCTTTCAATAATATTTGAGGCTGGCTTGTTGCATTAAAAATGTTTTTCACACTGCATTCGTAACTGAGAAAGCATTTATTTTAATATGAGTACATTTGTTATATAAGACATAATTATGTAAAGTAAAATGCCTAAATTATTTTAGAGACTAAGCTCCTTTGGGAGATGAAGATTTCTACATTCAAAGGAACAGCATGTGTCCATGTGCACTTGCTTGGTGTATCTCTCTCTCTCTCTCTCTCTCTCTCTCTCTCTCTCTCTCTCTCTCACACACACACACACACACACACACACACACACAGAACCTCCTTTCTCAGGTGCTCTGCTAAGAAGTACTGGAATACTTCCTGTGTTACTTGAAAAGAGTTTTACTAGACTACTTTTTCTACTGTATCATTACACACATCATCCACTTGCTTCCTGCCCGCTGCCAATTTCCAATTAGAATGCTTAGATTATGAATTAAAATCAAGGTTCATAGGAATCATGATTGTCGTTATATTTACTAAGTGTGTGAGTTTATTTCCTGTTTCTTGAATATAAGACGAGGCACTAAATATAGTTTCTATATGTATTTGAATCGTTGTAGTCTAAAAATAAATTTAGAGGCTTGATTTGTAGTCCAACAAAATAAACAAAAGCTCTGCAAAGTGGAGCCCGCCCTGTCTATCCATCCATCTATCTATCTCTCCATGTATCTATCTATTCATCTATCTTTCTATGTATCTATCTATCTACCTACCAATTTATATTTTAATGTTGGTTACAGAGAAGAGTCAATTCTTAGCATAACACTGCCCTTCACATTTACAACCTTCCCAAATCACTGAGAATGTGGTTCCAGATAATCTCTCCCTCCTATTTTATTTTAATTTCAATCCTCCCACTCCGACTTTAGCTGGTCAACCCCAGCCAAGAACAAACACAGGCAGCAGAACCAAGGGACTGGAGAAGGTTGCCTGCATTGAGCTCCCTGCTGTCGCCTTCTGGCTGGACAGTCCGTGCCAAATAGCGCCTAGGGGGGAAAAAAATCAGAAAACAAAATAACCAGCAATAAGGAATTCAACAAATGCGGTTGCTGCAAATCTAGGACCACAGTTTGACCGAAAAGGAGAGTGGAGAAGGGTGGCAGGCTGAGTCTGCATCTGGGAGATGCAGCAATGGAACCAGGAGCTATGTGTGCGCGCACAGGTGCCACAGGCCTGGAGAGCAAAGCTGTGTCTCTGCAACCTCCCGACTCAACACAAGCGACAGCTTGCTGAAACTGCATCCGCAGCCGAGCGTGGGTACTCGCAGTCACAGACACCGGAGGAAGAACCAAAGGAAAGGGCGCGAAAGGGAAGCATGGAGTGTCAGGGTATTGGGGCAAGACCCACAGGCTCATTTCGTAGCTCCTCTGGTGGGAACCTGTACCCGACTGCTATGCTCCTCCCTTCTCTTCCCAACTCTCGGTGATCATCTCCGTCTCCCCTCGCGCATCCCTTCCCCCCTCCCTGCTTTCTTTGCTCTCCCTCCCAGCCGCGTGCCTGCTCCCCTCCCCCTCTCCTGGCTGCTCTCGGCAGCAGCAGCCTCGGCAGCCCGGGAGATGGGAAGAGAGCGCGCGGGGCGCTGCAGTTCTAGAGCTACGGATCTTTCCTCCCCCGGTGCCCTGAGCTACCGCCGCCGCTCTCGCCTCCTGGCTATCCCCCGACTCCAGCTACGCTACTAGGACAGCGCCGCCACCACCACCGCCAGCCCTCGTCCCGCCCGCGCGGCGCTGCCCTCACGCGCCCTGGATGGAGCTTTCCCTCGCTGGGATCGGTGAGTACCAGAGACTCTAGGGGGTCAGGCACAGGACTGAGCGCCCACCGAAGCTCCTTAGATAAGGCACCCCGACCACCTGCTGGGTTTCCTCCTGGCACAGGGTCTCCCACAGGTCCCCGGGGACATTTGGTTTCAACTCAATCAGCCGGGAACTTGAACCCTTTCTCTTCCAGAGATAACTGCTTGTACATCTTAGTCCCTTGTCACCCTCCTGCCCTCTCATTGCGCCTGCTGATAGCCTCCGCCTGGCGTCACTTCAAAAGGGGTCATTGCTGCCCTCGTTGTCCCCAGGTCTTTCTGAATTCCATCTTCTGCCGCGCGATATTGCGAGGACCTAGGTTTCTCCATGAAGTCCTCCCCTGACCCACCTCCCCTCAAAACCTGACCACAGAGTCACAGGTCCTGTCATCCAATTTCTCTTCAGAGACTTAGTGAATTCTGACCTCATTCCTTTCACATGATGCTGTCTTGAAGCTTTTCTGACACTCACCTCAAAACTGACACTGACACGCGGTGTATTCTGTTTATTGTGTCTCTGCACCTGGGCTATTTAGGTGATGATCAAGCATGAAAAGAGGACAAAAACAGGAAATCTTATGGGACTAAACTTTTTGTCATTGATTCAAAGTGCGCAACTATTTACGTTGCTTAGATTCCTTCTTGTCTGAGGGCTTGTCGGCTGAGCACAGGGAAGGACTCTTATTTTACCTCTTTTCCCAGAATCTGTCTTTCTTTCAGGTCTAGAGCAGAGCACCTACACAGCCCAGTAGTGAATCTCCCTGAGCTATGCCACCAAAGCTCGGCAACTTTTAAGGATAGGCAGCTTTTTGTTGAAAGAGGTGGCACCAGAAATACCGTTTACAAATCTCTTTATTATTGTTATTATGATTTTAAATTTGGATAAGTTAAAGCCCTTATTTCCTTTGTGTTTATTGCTTAAGAGCAGAACGTTGTCCAGAGAACTTCCACACCATGCACTTCAGGGGCGGTGTAGGTGTATAGTCTCTTGCCATCCTTAGGAGTTTCCTGAATGCAGGAGTCCTTCCTGCTGGAATCAGGGTTATCATTTGTCTGTGGTTAGCTTGAACAAAAATAGGCATTGTGTTCAAAGAATGAATCTGACTGAGGGAGTGGAGGGTTCCTGTGAGCAGGAAAGGAAGTGATTTAAATACTACAATTTGTATTCAAGATTCCTCTATGCTTATATTGTAAAACTAGATCCCATACAACTTATAATTTACATCCAAACAACTTGTAAAATATTAATTTTGTAGTGGCATCTTACTGCACAGAAGAAAGCATAGCGTTAATGCCTGAGAAACATTAGGAGTATTCAAAGAAATATAAGAAACTTTGAAGGGTACCCTATTTAAGAATGGACTGTGTGAATAACTTTTTTGATATTACTGTAAGCAATTTAAGGGAAATGAGACTTGACTTGCCATCCTCCCGTTCGCAGTTGATGGAGAAGATCTGTTCAGTCCTCTTCCTGAATGGGCAATTCTCCCTATATAGAAAATAGGAAGGGAAATTTGCTCAAATGTACAATGATGAGTTTGTTTACCAACGATTACCTTAAAAACCCCACCTTTTTCATTATCAAGCATTTTCCTTCATTTCGCTTTCTCTGTAGTCCTTGCCTCTGAAGTCTGACAGGAACAAAGTCACCAGCGGTGGTTTTCAGCAAATGTGTTCAGCTGCATCAAAATTCATGGGGACCAGGTGTACTAATGTTACTGTTGGTGTTCTAAATACGGAAATTTGCCTAATTATCCTTACTGTTGGACTAAGAAAAATACTGGAAACTATGTATTTAAGTTTGCAACTGCTGCAGATGTTCACATACAGCATACTGTGTGGACAATAGGTGACTTAGAAGATGAATGAAAGGATCTTTCAAATTTCCCCCTGGAGATATTCATATTTTGTGCAGCAATAGGGTAATTGGTATGTACAGTATATTCAACAATAATGAATCTTCACTGAATAGCTATATCACAATTGAATGAAGCAAAGCAGGGGGTAATGATGAATGCTCTGTTTTTGTGGTAAGCATAGGTTCAGATCAAAGTATTCTAGCATAATTGTAATTTATGTCAAAATATTAACATTGCCTAAGAATCATCTATGAACATGAAAATGAATTTGTCATATACAGCAGAGATTTTTGTTATGGATTCTTATACAGAAGTCAAGACCCTCCTGGATTTAAAGTTCCTGTAGTTAGGAAGACTATACAAAATAATCAAATATAACAGATGAGGAGACAGGAACACCAATATTGAAATGGTACATTGTTGAGTGTGTGATGCTCTTATTTACATGCTACCAAGAGGACATGTGTAAAGTCAGTATTTGTCTTGACAAAGGAGATTAGCAGTTGTGAAAATGACATAGGAATTTCATCAACAAGTTGCCTTTAGTCCATGAATTGGTTTTACTGAGAATGTAAGGTGAAAGAGACAAAGGCTGAGGAAGATGACACACATGGACACATGGAGTGAAAATAAAGAGCCCTTGGATACCTCCTTGAAACTTACTCAAATGAGGATTACTGAACACAATCCCTACTATTTTAGGTAATAGCTGTTTTCCAACATGATTTTTGAGAAGCCTCCTTTCTTCCAGGAATAAAATTAACACAGCATTTTCTTCTTTTTGTGAAGTGATTATTTCTTTCACTAAAACTTGAGAGTCAAAGGCAAACTCATATAATCTGTCTAAATGAATTAAATTCTAAACAAATTTAAAACCAAAAGTTTGGACAATGAATGTGTAAACTAATACCTAAATTTACAATGTTTAATGGAAGGAAATATCTCATGCTGGCTAATTTACATTAGTGAGCGTCTTACTCGATTTTATGTACATTTACATATGATTTAATTCACAAAAGTCTGTATAGTAAAACACACAAATATTCTTAGCTGAAAAAGCACCCAATGGAGTGGATAGCAAGTCATTATAAAAGATTTTTTTCTAGTGTTTTTTCTAGCTTCAGTATATACAGTAATATTTAACAACAAGCCTTCTTAGAAAATGAAGAGTGATCATTTCAATACTACCTTCATGACCCAACCAAAGTCTCACAGTTTTCGAAGATGCATGATTATGACTCCTACCTCCTGTTTCATGTCTGTAATTCTAGTTTTTGGGAGACTGAGACAGGAAGGTTCTTCTTTCAAAGTTAACCTGGGCTCTACCTGGAGTCACTCATTCAAAATGACAAAAGAAAACTCAAACCAACAAAAGAAATTTAAATTTTGTGGTGAGACTTGTGACTGCTTGAGACACACTTCCGTTCATTTAATTGCAAATGGTTGACCCAGAAGTTAGGTGTGGATTAAAGAATTTGGAGGACATTCTGTTTCTATTATTTCCTAAGTAATTATCAGATTCAGAATTAGATATGGGGTTTACTCTTTTCATACTGTGTCTGACTTTGTATAGTATAAAAACAAGGCCCCTCATTGTTTCTGAGAAAGGTAATACAGGATAATTCAGTATGAAAGAAAATGAGCAGGAAAACCCAACAAAAGGTTGACACTGCTTCCAAGTCATCTCAACATTTAATCTTTGCTCAGCACAGTTGATGGTAAGCAGTCTTCCTGACATTTAATTGGTCACTTTCTTGTTAAAGCTTGGGAAACATTTTAAAATCTTTCAGTTACGAGGCTACCTAATACATCCATTTTTTTTTCATTTCTTATTATTAGTTATATATCATACAGTGTAAGTTTCTTTGATAGTAATATTATACCACAGATATTTTTCATTTTAACTGGATTGAAAGACATGCCCCCAAACAGATGTTGGCTTCTTTAGGCATAGAACAGAATTGAACTTGTAGTTTCGCCAGTCTGTTTACTTAATCTTTATTTCACCACAGAGTGCACTTATTTTCCACGTTGCTGTTTGTCTCCTATAGACTGAGTAGTTTGGGTAGTTGGGGAAGAAAAATCTGTTTCACAAAGTTCAAGACCCTATCTGAAAATCCTGGCACCTGGCCATGAAAAAGTGAATGAATATGTTAATGAGGAGCCAACGTTATTACTGGCTAAATACTAAAGAGCCAGAGGCATTCTCGGACAGGGCAGCTCATCACTGCCATCTTCCCAGGGAGAAAGAATGAATTAATGTGTGTAGATAACTGAGTCTTATCACTTGGACCGCGATTGCTTTATCTAAATGTTGCTGGATTGGAGGGATTGAAGAGAATTGGTGATGCTGGATTGCTTGATAGCTTGCTCTACAGATGAGGGACCATGTCTTAAGTGTTCCTTGTTAAAGGAATTGATCTTAAAACCATGGAGATATGTCCAACAAGAGAATTGTATTTTTAAGGTTTCCGTGACCTAATTTCTTTGCAGAGCAATTCAGCCTTCATTAACTGAGATCTTCCTATAGTGTATGATCTGATATGATGATTACAGAGGCATGAAAGCATAGGCTGTGACTTCAACACAGCAGCATAGGCTGCATTGGCAGCTTCTAAGTGAAGAGGAGTGATGAAATACAGGTTTCCCTTAACCTAGGACAGCCCAAACTTCCTCAACAGATGATCCAAGAAAAAAAAAAGATAAAAATAACACAATGTAGGCATGTCTTCATTGTATTTAATTTATGGAAATACACTCTTATTAAGACCATATGAAATTAATGTCCTTTCTTAAAAGCATACATTTTTTGCTGCCTATGTTTAAATATCATATCAACCAAATACTGATAATATAGAGTTTTATTATACATTATTACAATAAATATATTTGTGTATATTTATTAAAATTCTTACAAATAAACACATTAGGTGATTAAGTTATAAGGTAAATTTCCAAAGGAAATGTAACTATTTTTTATACTTTCAATAAGTATACTAATTGGATTAGAATGCACACTGTTTCTTTTAGCAAACATTCACAAGAAAATGAGCGAAAATGGGTAAGAAATCTATAAGTAGTTCATATAGTATCTTCAATACTTAGAAGTCTACAAATGACTTTAATAAGAGAGATATTTAAACTTAAGTAATTAAAATCTGTCTTATTTGATAAAGAACATTTACTGAGTAATTACACCTGAAGGTTAGAAAAACTTAGTTGAAATGCTAAAATATATTCTTGGGAAATAATCTTGGAGAGCTTTATAATATAGACCATGGACTGGAAGATTATATTCATAGTTATCAAAATTTATAGTGTTGTTAAACTATTTTAGTTATTTCAAAGTAATGGTATGTAATAGCTCCTTAGGGTACATGAATAGTTTTATATGAAAAGATTATTGTATGCACATGAAGAATTTATTTCTTTAATGTTTTCTCTTAGATTCCCAAGAGAAAAAAGAATCTATCTGATTTGTACAAGTGTGTGTGTGTGTGTGTGTGTGTGTGTGTGTGTGTGTGTGTGTGAACAAATCAAAGGAATTGTTATAGCAAGCTGTTACCACGAGGAAAAAGTGTATCAGTAACCTTGTTGTGTGAATGTGATTTGATTTTTTTTTGTCATAAGGAGACTTAAGTAGACAAAAGCTAGCCTTAACAGTCAGCAAGAGTCATTCTAGGAGTTTAAACTGTGTATCCAATTGCATCAACAGCTGAGACTATGGGACCAACAGCTGGATTCAATGGGAGATAATCCTCTCTGAGTTAATAAAGTTCATTAACTCACTGACTCTGGAAAGCTGCTATATTAGGATATTGCCTTGTTTGCTGCCTTAAATTCTATAATTAGATCTGTGGTCATTTCTTTCTCCTATAATCTTTAAGACGTTTCTACTGGATGATATGGAAAGAAAAAAAAAAGAAGAAGCCATGCAAGCTACTTTTGTCTTGTTACCAGATATCACACATATGAGTTTGCCCTGTTTTAGTATTCTTTTCTGGTACTTAACTAATAATCTGGATTAGGCACATGAAGTGCTATTTTCTACTATACAAAGTTATTAAACAGATTCGCAGACCTTTGTCACCAGATGATGTTTCCTTGCCTCTCCTGCTATGATCTCTGTTGAAATTTATGAAAGGGCCTTTATTTTCTACAAATACAGGCAAAAAGGTGACCTAAGTATCTATATCCAACATACCCAATCCTCTTCCTCCCTGAAATCCCTGAACATGTACATATTCATTCAAAAAAGATTAATTTTTATTTATACCTTTTCCTGTGTAAAGAGGTGTGTGCATGCACATGTGTGTGTGTGTGTGTATGTGTGTGTTTATATGCATAACATACATGTCAAAGCTTTTGGAGGACATTAAGCATCAGATCCCCTGAAACTGACGTTGTAGAAGGATGTGGGCTGCTATGCAGGCATTGGGAACCATACCCAAGTCCCATGTTACTGTATTTTCATAGATGCAGTATCCAATACTTTTGACTGATGCAGTCTAGACTCAAACAATATCCACTTTCATTGCAGAGCCTTCTTTAATCTGTGACATTGACTGCTCCATTCTGTAGAAAATATCATTTAAGTTCTCACCAGCATGAGTCTTAGTGAGAAGGGTTATCGTTTCTACATAGTGTTAGTGAGCCCAAGATTTTAGATTTCTTTCATTTTTCTGATTTCCCAGTGAGTCACTGCCACCTGAATTTAACTCAAGTAGACAAAGACAAAGAGCACAAATACCAGTACAAGTGCACATGTGTCTTGTATCAATGATTTTCACAGGGTTGTTTCTGGAAACAACTCTCCCTCAAAAGAGTAAAGTTACTGATATTGGAAAATGTCATTAAAATCTCTCTCTCTCTCTCTCTCTCTCTCTCTCTCTCTCTCTCTCTCTCTCTCTCTCTCTCTCACACACACACAGAGAGAGAGAGAGAGAGAGAGAGAGAGACAGAGACAGTGAGACAGAGAGAGAGACAGAGGCAGAGAGACAGAGAGGCAGAGACAGACACAAACACAGACACAGAATAATTAAATAAAGCAACTTATGAGAACCTTATTGTCAGTTACAAAAGTTCCGTGATTGCCAACATAAGATAAGCTTAGGTGGGATCTAGGCATAGAACAGTATATTGCTTGCCATTTCATCTTGGCAAATATATTTTAAAGTAATATATTCCATTGTTCTTCTCACAGGAAACAATCAAAGTTCTAATGATTGACATAGTGAAGATCCCCTGCACCATGGACGGATGTGTTCATTTTCTCATTACTCTCAGAAATTCTGTGAATCCTAAGTCTTATCAAGGACAAATCTTACTGCTACTATTTATAGGGATGCACACTGTGACTGCTCTTTCTATTGAAGAGGATGTGGTTCTGTTAACAAGAGAATTACAAACAACTGATAGCTACATTTTACCTATTTTTTATTCATTATATTGAAATAACTTCATTGATTCTTTATAACAGACAAAAAATGTAGAAGAACCATTTACTGTTCATTGAGTGTTTGCTATTAACTCCTATAGACTTCTTTACATCCCATAAAAAACTCTGCAAGGACCTCACCCATCCTCCTACAGGAAGAGCAGGAGTGATGTCAGTCTTAGCATTTTATCTTTATTGGCAAAATTGTCAACATCGGAAGTTTGAAAGTTTTCTATTTTTGCACCACACAAAAGCCTGTCATAGTTTCATAGATGCTCTCAAAAGATTTCAGTTTTCTAGGTTAGAGGGAAAGGAAAGTTTGTTATTCACAAAATTTGCAAGGAGCATTAACATTTTTGTATCGCTTTTCGGCTCAGTTTCCATAAGTCATAAAACATACCTCCACATGTCTACACGTAAGAAGAAACGCAAAACTTAAGAATTATAAATCTTTTGTAATACACAGTAACTATGCCTTCCTTTGTTCCAAAAGTAAGTTCTATTTTTACCTTCTGAAAATGCTTGGTTTACAAACATCTCCTAAAAACAGTGAAAGCATGCTAGTTAGTGATTCATATATGCACAGAAACATGAAATGCTGATGTGAGATTATGTCCCAGGGATGACAGAGAACTTCAATAGATGCTTTTATCAGGGTCCTTTCTAACATACACTAAATGTGCATCCAAGTGATAAGATGCTTTTTTAACATGGGACACCTGAGATTTGTGAATGACTAAGACTTCGAAAAAGTATGCTGCATTTTGAAATAAAATTAGATTTTAGATTATTAACTGACTGTATATTATAAAACAGAGATCATGCCATTGAAATTATCTGTACCAGTAAGTACAAATTTGAGCTCCAACCACAGATGTTAATAAATGTATATTTTATCTGAGTATATTGTAAATTAATCTCACTAAAAATTTGATGTTTATTGCTCTCATGTCCTTAAAGTTTCCTTAATAAGTTTCCTTGGAAAGTAGACAAAAAAATTTCCATATAATTGAAAGCTTAATTTTAGCTATCACTTAAGAATATTTGAATTTAAATAATACCTTGGGCTTCATAATGGCCATTTGTATAGATAGTAAAAGTCACTTAAATATATAAATTCTTATTTTTGTTTGTGACACAATGAAGTTTTAAAGCCTTATTCCACTTTATATACTTTTAAAAATTGAGATAAGAGTCTCAAAGTACAGGAGTGACTAGAAACCAATAACTTATGCTACTCAGGACTGATGTCAGTTTTCTGACTTCTCAAGCTGGAAATTGCAAAGTTGGAAACTTTTCTGTCTACAGAGGAAACTACTGGCATACTTTTCTGTCACCCTTAGCCCTGATACGTAGTTTCTTCCTTCATTTTCTTCTCATTGTGTTTTAATCTTATGCTGAGACATGTGCTGCTCACACCTGGTTTTGTAGCTTCTCATCACTCCATGCCCATCACCAGGGCAATGACTCTGGAACCTGCAGTACCCTTTTCTCTCATGTACAGTCTTCCAGTTTGTTCCCATTTGAATTGGTTGTTCACATGCTACAAACCATGAAAACACAACAACAACAACAAGAAAACAACAACAAAATCCAGCCTCAAATGGACGCAGTATTTTCTTCTGGGAAGGGAGCGTGAGGCGCGGAAGAGGTGATGTTCTCTTGCTCTCTTTGGCTGGCTGCCATGGGTTGATGACGTCATCACTTCAATTCACACTGTGTATTTATGTTGTGTTCTACAGTATTATGGGAAGACAAAAAATGCCAAGATCTTGACATTATACTGAAAATACTTTTTTTCACAATGTTCATATTGAAAATATTTTTTTCATAATATTCATAATTAGTATGTCCCTGGTAGTTGTTTTGCTTCTACATTGTCCCATTACTTTCCTGCAAGCTTATCAAGAAGCTGCTTAATCATGGTAGGATTAAGGAAAATACAGAGTGAATCATTAGACAATATATATGTTTCTGTGTGAGCTATGAATGGTGAGGTAGTACGTCAATTGATAGAGTACGTGGTGATAATCTTGTGAAAATATGATTAGCTGAATATAATAAAAATGCAAGAGCTCCATATGTGTGTGTGTGTGTGTGTGTGTGTATATATACACACACATATACATATATAGTTTAAATCTTATTTTAATTTATATTAAAGTATAAATTTTATACACTCAAAATCTCATAGAAATACTAATCGCGAGAGTAATATCATTTTTTTTGATCTATAAAACTCTTATTCCTTCATGCAAAATATTTGGGTTGTACTAAAAATGTACAAGGAGATAACATTAGAATCTTCTACAGTACTGACTAACACTAAATTCTCATTCAGTTAATGTGAGATGAAATGATTCGATTTTTGCTTAAGCAGGAAGTGATACCTAGATAACCCAATTAGGTAATTAGCAACTCTTGGGTCGCTAAGAAAATTTAGGTTTGATGGGTATATAGTAATATAAAAACTAGCATGTAATGAGTAGTTAAAATATAATTAGAACCATAATTTTGGGCAAAAATTAAGTATGCCTTTGGAAAGGCAGTTTGCTCTTTTAATTATTATTAAGCTGCTGTGGCCCAACATTTCTTACATTTATTAAATTCATTAACTGAAGAAGAGCCTCTCTTGTTAAGCAATTCTGGAAAGAGTGTAAATCCTCCCCAAACAATAATAGCTAGAAGAAGAACAAACACCAACCTTTCCGTGAACCCAATAAAGCACTGAGCTCATTGGGCCTCGAAATGTTCAGAATTATTTAAAGGTCCATCCATGAAGAAATGAGCTTCTGCTGGCTCTGAAAAGTTTATAGCATGATCGGACCACAGTAGAGGCGCTGATAAAATGACTACGATCTATATCATCTGGCAATACATTAAAGTTTTGACAAATAATTGAAAATTGAATATGAGATGTAGAGAGAGAGAGAGAGAGAGAGAGAGAGAGAGAGAGAGAGAGAGAATGAAACCTCTAGCAGTCCCCAGTGAATAGTTCCTTGAAGTGTCCTATCCTGATTTTAATTGGATTTCTCCTGAGTATTGGCTTGTGAAAAATAATAAAGTGGTCTGAGAGACAGAAAGAAATTTATTTCAGGCATCATAGGTTTGTCTATTAATACAGGTTCAACATGAAAGCCCCAGGCCCCTCCCCCAAACTTCATTTTAAGTTCAAAGTAATGCAATGTAGCCTTCAGTACATAGAAGAACAACTTCTGGTTAGAGTAACTCACTCCTTCAAACAAATGTGCTTAGACTATAAAAGGTATATGCCATGACCAGGCACAGATAATGATTATAAATCTCAGTTTACTCTGCATTATAAATTTAATAAAAGTTATAAAACAAAGAGAAATTTAAAGAAATAAAAACATTGCTAAGAGTATAAAAACATTGGACTTGGAGAAAATATAGAACTGGGACTCTCAGATGGATTCATTAAGGAGATTCATGGGAAAACATGGAGGACTGGGGATAGGAAAGCACTGGGTGGGGAAAAAAGAGGGAAGAAGGAGGAACAAAAGAATTAGAGGAGAAGGAAGAGGAAGAAGAGGAAAGGAGGAAGCACAAAAGGAGAAGAAGAAAAGAGAGGGAAGAGGGAGGGGAACAAACACATAAATGAAAATTCATGAAGCTTCTTTCAAGAACTCCTGGACAGTGTCAAGCCACTAAATCTATGCGGTGGTTTGAATATGCTTGGCTCAAAGAGTGGCACTATTAAGAATTGTGGTCTGGTTGGAGTAGGTGTGGGCTTATTGAAGAAAATGTGTCATTGTGGGGTGGGCTTTGAGAACTTCCTCCTAGCTGTCTGGAAGACAATAAGTAGTCTTCTGCTGTTTGACTTAAGAATAAGATGCAGAACTCTCAGCTCCTCCTGCTTCAAGCCTGCCTGGAAGCTGCCATGCTAGCACATTAGTGATAATGGACTGAACCTCTGAACCCCAATTAATTGTTTTTTGTAAGAGTTGCCTTGGCCACGATGTCTCTTCACAGCATTGGGAACCCTAACTAAGAAAAACTGCAGTTGAATTTCCAGAGAAAGAAGAGACAGAATAATGAAGAAACCCAGAAGAAGAAGAAGGAATTTCTTGACAGAAACAGGAAAGAGTCTTGACTTTTTCAATAATCAAATCATAATTTTAAAGACTCAAGAGAACTAAAAACAAAATAACCACCAGTAACAAACAGTTAAAATACACATGCCATTCTACATTTGGATGAAATCAAATTCAAAAAGAAAATTTGAGAACAAAAAGTACAAGGATGTATATTTTAAAGTGCCCTGTTGGATAAAAATAAGATCTAGACAGAAACCTGGTGTTCCCTAAAAACAAGTTTTCTAGAAATAATAAACTCAAGATAAATGTAAGGATTTTTTAAAATTGCTGCTGCTCCAAAAAAATGTTTAATTACTTAAAAATAGTAACAGAAATTAAGGGCTTGTTATCTATATAAGTGTAAAGTATACTATTCCTGGATTTTAAAAAATATAATTTTTTTCATTTTATGTAAAGTAGAATAATATTTATTGCTTTGATGCAGTCTGTGATAGGTTACTTTCCTTTATTGCAAAATTTAGGTCAGGTAAAAATATTTTGAAGACATCTAACTAATTTGCCAGTGGTCAAGATACTGGCATTACAAAAATGGAACCAATACAAAATTGAATGGAAAAAAAGGAGATTTAAAAAGTAGAGATCAGTTAACATACCTGTGGGATAAAGTTAGCGAGCCACAGTTGGGCTTAGAGAAGAGCGTGAACCACTACTTAGCCAAGGATTTTAGAAACAGAGCTCATGATGTAGACATAAAGTATTTGATAATAATCATGTCTCAGTGAATATTAATCAATTTTGAGGCATGTTCTCCTCTGGTGGCTATACTGATAGTGGTTATGAATTTATATTAAGCCTAAAGTTTCTGTAAAAATTATCTATTAACAACATATGAAATAAAAATTAAAGGTGGGTAGGAGTAATTCATCAAAATTGTTAACTAAATATTATGTTCTGAGTGAAAATTTATATTAAGGATTAATCATATATTACTTAAAAGAGAGTAAAATGTAAAAACATAGGTTCCTTGAAAATAGAAGGGTAGTAGGAAATGATACATCATATATCTAATAAAAAATTAAACAGGAGTTCTTCAGTTAATACCAATTAAGTAACACTAGACATAGACAGTGCATGTGAGTATATTTTATAACACAGTTGCAAGATTCAGTGTGTACCCTGGGAAAGAATTTCTTAATTCAAGAAGCAAAATGTATCAAATCAGATGATACAGATAAATCTACAAGTGTAACTGAGTATTTCAGATCTCTTGTCTCTATAATCACAGAACAATAGAAATAATCAAGAATACATGCAATGTCAAAGCTGTTAGTTATAGAACATATCATTCACTTCGGACAGATTTTTTTTTTAATACGTATTATCATGAACTAAATGCAGACTTACAAAGAACTATCCCAAGTCCATTATGGAGAAAAGCATAGTAAACAAGGTAGATTTCTTTTTTTTTTTTTTGAGCACTCAATTCAAATATCTATAGTTGATAAAGAAGTATGTTGAAAAAAAACCCTGCCAACATTTGCCATCATTACGAAACTGCACTGTCAGTTAAAATCAGAGTAATATGCCACTGTACACTTGGTACAACACAAGCACTGATCCTTATCAAGGGCAAGGATGTGCAGAGGTTGTGCATTGCTAGATGGAATACAAAATGATAATGGCAAAACAGGTAAAAGCATCATCATAAAACTGAAACATGCAAATACCTGTGACTGAGGAATACCATTTGTTTGAACTGATATTTACTAATGTAACATGACAGTAAGTGTGTCGAAGTCCTAAAATGAATATATGTATCCAGAGTTTGCAAAAGGGAAACAGACCTAAGTGCCCATAAATTATTGAATGAATAACAAATCAGAGTACTCACACAATATCGTATTATTCATTCGTAAAAAGTAACTAACTGTTGTACAGTAAAAAGTTCTCAAAAACATACATGCTATACAGTTACATTTACATGACCTTTTTGTTTTTGAAAAAGAACCAAAACTTAGGAACAAAACAGAAAGCAGCGATTTCCCCAGGTTTAGAATGGGAAGCTAAAGATGAATTTAGAGCGAGAAGAGTAAAATTTTAGATGATGAAAGTGTGCTGCACTTCATGCACTTGGATGGTTCATAGACTATCTCAAACCTTTACTGTACCATAACAAGTTAACCACATCTCCTTCATGCATCCAAGCTAAGCAATTCCCTTAGCCAGACCTAGCCTATAGCTTGCCCGTTTGCAATCCTTTCTTTTAATAGTCAAACATTTTAAATTGAAGGTTGTGTTCTGGGACTGCATTCTTCTAACCTGTTCCACTACTAATCTAAGGAACTAACTTGACTATTATGTTTTGAATTAAATTGAGTCTTCAATAACAGCATTGTGTTTAAAATGAAGAGTTTATGAAGATGTGTATTAGGATAATGTGGAGTGGAAACGTTTCTGGACTTGTTCCCCAGAACTGTCATACATAGTTTCTTATGCATCATTCTAAATGATTTATTTTCTCCTTCTAAATATAGAGAAATCATGGCTTGCACTTTTTGCATGCCGTTCTATCCAGCCTTGAAAGCTCTAGGGGATCTGGTTGGTTGATATTGTTGTTCTTCCTATGAGGTTGCAAACCACTTCAGCTCCTTTAGTCCTTTCTCTAACACCTCTATTGTGGACCCCACACTCAGTCTAATGGTTGGCTGTGAGCATCTGCCTCAGTATTTGTAAGGCTCTGGCAGGGTCTCTCAGAAGACAGCAATACCAGTCTCCTATCAGCAAGCATTTCTTGGCATCCACGATAGTGTCTGGGTTTGGTGACTGTATATGGGATGAATCCCCATGTCTCTGGACAGTCTCTGGATAACCTTTTCTTCCGTCCCTTCTCTACTCTCTATCTACATATTTGCTCCTGTGAGTATTTTGATTCCATTCTCAGAAGGATCGAATCACCCACACTTTGGTCTTCATTCTTCTTGAGCTTCATGTGGTCTGTGGATTGTTTGGCGGCTCCTCTGAAAATTGGACATAGTACTAGCTGTAGACCCAGCTATACCACTCCTGGGCATATACCCAGAAGATGCTCCAATATGTAATAAGGACACATGCTCCACTATGTTCATAGCAGCCTTATTTATAATAGCCAGAAGCTGGAAGGAACCATGTCCTTCAACAGAGGAATGGATACAGAAAATGGGGTATATTTACACAATGGAGTACTATTCAGCTATTAAGAACAATAAATTCATGAAAATCTTAAGCAAATAGATAGAACTAGAAAATATCATCCTGTGTGAGGTAACCCAATCACCAAGGAACACATATAGTATGCACTCACTGATAAGTGGATATCAAGCCCCAAAGCTCTGAATACCCACATACAATCCACAGACAACATGAAGTTCATATAATTTTCTAATTAAGAAAATAGGCAATCAAATTTGCTCATTTGTTCTAGGTTCAAGACCTCTATTATTAACCGGCTATGAAAACTGGAGGTCACTATATTATTGTCTCTGTGTTCTTGTCATTTCATAATGTTCAGGTCCCAGTTGCAGTCAGGTTCTGCCTGTTTGAGGCTGTGTAACTAGAGAGATAAGAGTATCCCATCGCGATAATATGCTCTTGTTTGTCATGGCTACCTGATGAGGGATGAACAGTATACATTATTAAAACAATTACAGAAAACTTCAGGCAAAATTTGCATGTTGTTCAACTCAGCATGATAGTGTTTGATTCCCAGAAAGAAGTTTCTGTGTTGCCAACCAGAAAAATAAAATAAAACAAAAACAAGTCTATTAGAGCATGTGGTTTCCAGCCCTCTGCAATGTGTGATGAAATTATGTATAATTAATTAGATCTTATTGAGAACAAAAAACGAAATTTTTAAAACACTGTTCTCTTACAAAAAGTTAAAAAAAAATGTCTAAACATGTTAACAGTCATTCCCATAGTACTTTTAAACTTTGCTCTAAACTTTCAATATGTTATGTATGTTGTATTTCCCTGAAGAAAGATACTTGCACTAATTTTCAGTACTGAAAACTTTTGAGTTAAACTTCTAAATAGTGACTTTCTATTGGATAATTAAGAGTCATTGGGCTGATGGGATGGCCATCTGTGAAATAGGGCACCACTCTTCATTCAGAGAACAAAAGCTTGTAAAGGAGTGACCCCTCATTGCACTGAATGAAGTGTTCATAAATATAAGAACAATAAAGGCTTTAGCATAGGGATGAAAACCACAGAGACAGAAAATGTAAAACTACACAGTCCTAAACAAAAGGGATTTACTGACTTCTGTCAGTGGCTGTTCTCTGACATATTTCCATCTTCATCCTTAGTCCTTGGATGCCACTCTCCCTTTTATTTTCTCCATTCCTACAACAGCCACTGCATGAGAAGGCCCCAGGCAGAGGTAAGTTCTTAATAGGGAAAGTACAGTACAATTAAATGTGGGAGTGGCAGTACTGTATCACTGTGATCAGTAACACAGGACACCATCACCTGGCCACATGATTCTCTGATTAGGTACTGTTCAACCCTGATGCCTACTTATTCCCCTGCTGTACAGAGGAAGTGATATTAAACCTGAAATCAAACCTGCACAGCAAAATGGCAGCCAAAAGTAACAATAAATCAACATATAAATGGGCTGTAACATACATTTTACGCAAAGAATGGTTTGCATTCTAATACAATTTCCTTGAATTACTGCCTTATTCAACAACCAGTTATTAATCTGTATGGGAGCTTTCAGTATAAGATAAATGATTACGATTATCAAATGAATCAACAGACATGAATCAATTTGGGAAGCAATGAAATGAAATGTGTTTATTAGTCACTATTACTATAGAACAGTTTAGTTCCGAGATTGGGAGCTGCCACCTGAAAATCTTTCCACCCAGCATTATCTCCCCAGAGCCCCAAACTTACACAAGGCTATCGCTTTTATTTGTTTATTTATCTTTTTATTTGTCCAAGTAATAAACATTTATTTCAGCTTTCTTCACAACTGCTAAGCCTTGAAGGTGGCCAAGATATCCTTCAAAGGGGAATTGATAAATAAATGATAGCATTTATGGACTATGGAATATCAATCAATAATAAAAGAAAATACACTAAAAAAGGAGAAAGAAAATCTTAAAAGGATACTGTTAAGTGAAATAATCTAGTCTTTAAAGCTTATGTACCATTCAAATCAAACCAAATGGTTTTCATTCTGGAAATAGTAAAATTATGGACACAGTCAAAAGATATTTGACTGCCTGAAGTTTGAAGAAAGAATTGAATAATCGTGGGACAGTGAAACACATCTAAAAATTAAAACCTGAGTAGGACAAACAAAGAAACGAACAAACAAAAAAACCCACACCAAACAGCCACAGGAAAGGCACAAGGAATATGTCTAGACAGTGAAACATGCAGATTGGCTAGCAGAAATTCCAAAAGACACACAATTGAAAACCGCCATATGTAATCAAATGACCTTTAGGATATGAAAAAAAAGTGGTGAGGACAGTAATGCTGAGATAGGACAGCATGAGAGAGATAAGTAAATGAATAAATAAAGAAAAATAATTTTTTAAAGACCTTCAAGAATCCAAAAATGCCATTGACTTTGCTTTGTATTGGCTATCTACTGCTAGGCTGGCCTTAAGAGTGGTTTGTGTACCCTGTGAGACTCTGTTGTAGAAAACGAATTTTTTGTATGCATGTGGTTTCTTATTGTTTGTGGGGTTTTTGGGTTTTTTTTTTTTGCTTGTTTTGTTTTTCTTTTTTTGTTTGTTTTTTCATTTCCTTGTTTTTCTGGTTTTGTTTCTTTGTTTAATGCAAGTCTATCAGTTGGAGACAACCTTGGGGTTAGGAATAGGGGTATTTGACCACCTCCCCTCTTAGTACTGGGACTCAATCTGGTACAGATCTGTGCAGGCCTTCTGCATGCTGCTACCTTCTCTATGAGTTCAAGTGCACATTGTTTCTGCTGTATTTAGAAGGCATTGTTTCTTTAATGCTCTCCATCCCCTCTGGCTCTTACAGTCTTTCTGTTTCTTCTTCCTGAGGCTTGAGTGGAGGGATTAGATAGAGACATTTCGTTAGAACTGAGTGTTCCAATTTATTTTCATTTACTGCAAAAAGGAGTTCCCCTGATGATGGCTGAGCAAGACATTGATTTGTAAGTATAGTAGAATGTCATTAGTACTCATTTTGTTGCTATGATACATAAGCAAAACAATAGTATTTAGTTTTTGCCCTATGTCCCTGGTCTATTTAGTGTCAGGTTTTTGGCCACCTGAGCAGTGTCAGGAGTGGGTTACATCTCCTGAGTAGTAAGATAGTGGTTAGTTACTCCCACAAGCTTTGGGCCACTGCTGTACTAGCACATGTTGCATGCAGGTCTTCATTGTTCTCTGAAGGGTGTATAACTGGCTTGGCATTTTTCTTTATTCATTGGTAGTGTGCAGAGTACCTCATAGTATCATGAACACTAGTTAGTACAGCTGAAGGCTCTAGGCAGGCACCAGCTGGACTTCTTTCTCCATGTTCAAAAAGTTGTGTAGATGTCTTCAGTAAGAGGGACTTTTTATCATATATATATGTATATGTGTATGTATGTATGTATGTATGTATGTATGTATGCATGTATGTATGTATATATACAAAACTTCTACTAAATTAGGTTTCAAAACAATCCCACAAATGACCTTTAGTTCTAGCTGTTCCCCTGTATTCTTCCATTATTCCCTCTTCTCGCCCCCTCTTCATTTGAGCCTCATAATTGAACCTCCCTCATCTATCTATAACTATCTATTCTACTGCCTGTTCCTAATATGATTCACTCTTCCAGACTCTTACTCTATACCTAATCTATGTGGTTATATGCATTATACCCTACTTATTAAAGACTTAATCACAAATATCCACACATAAGCAAATATAGATAATATTTGCCCTTTTGTGTCTGGCTTACCTCACTCAAGGTAATTTATTTCTAGATCCATCCATTTTCCTGTGAATTTATATTTTTTAAAATAGCTTAGTAATACTCTATTGTTTAAGTGTACCATGTTTTCTTTATCCATTCATGTTGTGTGCAATTTTAAAAAGCAGGCTTCCCCTTGCCCAGCCCCTCTCAACCTAGCTCCAAGATCATGCTGCCACTATGTTGCTGGTCTTGGCTCTCTTGAGACCGCCACCCATTCTTCCCGCTGGTCCTGCCAAGCAACTCAGAGCTATTCCTCCTGGGACCACCTGGAGCCACGGCTCTCCCTCCACCTACCAGCCTTCCCCTGGGCTGGCTCTGTTAACCACCAACGACTGCCCTGTTCTTACCCAGCTCCCTTTAACCCGGTGAAAGGAAAACACTAAAGACTTATATTTTAAAACTGTCCAGATAACCCAAAGGCTGGGAGAAGAATATCCTGTACCATCCTCCTTGGCTTCTGCAGTTGCCTGCGTAGGCCACAAACTATCGGTGCCCTGAGAAAACTACAGATCTGCAGCTACTATCCGCTCCTGGTCTCAGCTGACTCCAATCCTCTCCCTCCTTCTTTTCCTGTCCTGCCCAAAAAGTCTGCCTTCTCTTTTGCCCAGTGATTATATTCTGCCATCTTTATTTAGCCAATCAACGATTAAGGAAACAATTAGGGAAACTCCCTTGACACGTTCGTCTACTGATGGACATCGGTTCTGTTTCCAAATTCGGGTTATTATGAATAGAGCAGCAATGAATGAACATAGTTGAGCAAGCATTTCTATAGTAGAGTGTAGAATCCCTTGGGAATATGCCCAAACACTATATAGCTGAATCTTGAAGAACTGTTCTCATCTTCCTGTGGAACCGCCATACTGACTTCCAAAGTGGCTATGCAAATACATAGGTTTTTATAATAGATGCAGAGGAAATTAACAAAACTTCTTAAATGAAAGTGAAGAAAAAGAAATCACCCATAATTTTTTTTTCTTTGCTCAATTTCCAAGCTTGTAAGGAAAGTCTGTTCTGGAGAAAGTATTTATAATTAAAAAGCAGAAAGTACACCGTATGTGGACCAGAAACGAGATGCCACCCATGGCTTAAATAGAGAAGAAGAAAAAACAAAACAACAGCAAAAAATTGACTTGAAGAAAACACTGTCAAATGAACATTTTTCTTAAAATGAAATTAAAGAGGGATATGTAAGTATCAACTCATTTAACCCATGTGAGTCACAGATTCTAAGGATAAGGAATAATTATGGGAAAGAAAGTCATAGACACATTTTTCTCTAAAGAATTCTACTTTTTTTCAGAAGAGGATATTACACCTCACACACACACAGAGGGGGGAAAAAGAGTGGGAAGGAGTGAAAGGATAAAAAAAGAAGGGGTGGAAGGGAGGGAGAGAGGGAGGGAGGGAGGGAGAGCAGTAGAAGACTATGAAATATTGAGTTACTATGACTGTGTCACACAAAGACCAGGAGCACTGTCACCAAGCATCTTTGCCTGACAATTCACTTTTTTCCTCTTGTATTGGTTCCTTGTACCAAACTGATTTTTCTACTCTGCTTCACAGTTTACTTATTCTTTAATCCATAAGTATCCAATATGACTTTAGAGACATATACTTCCAAAACCATTTATGTTTTTCAATTTTTAAGAGGTAATTTCAGATCGGGCAGTGGTGGCGTATGCCTCTAATCCCTGCACTTGGGAGACAGAGGCAGGCGGATTTCTGAGTTTGAGGTCAGCCTGGTCTACAGAGTAAGTTCCAGGACAGCCAGGGCTATGTAGAGAAACCCTGTCTCACTAAACCAAGAAAAAGGAGGTAATATCAGAAATATAGGCACTCATACTTTCATAGACTACTATGGAATTTAATAAGAGCTTCAAAAATTATTTTAATTTTAGGTAGATCTCATAAAAAAATCTCAGTCTAACATCTGTGAGTGAGTACTTAACAGTTTTAATATTCTTTTGCAGGTCTGTTTTGAGCCAGAACATTTATACTTCAGAATGGAGATTCTAAGAACTATGTAGCTTAATGTGGAAACTTTTTAATCATTAGATATCCCTTTAAAATAGCATTTGCTTTAATTATGAAAAGTTCTAGGAAGAATCTCATACTGCTATAATAATAGATTTTGAAGACTAAATATATCCTGAAATTTGTTTCACTAATTAAATCACATTGAGAGCTGTGCTAATTTGATATGTTGAAGTTATCATGAAAGCCATAGCAGTATTGTGCTGAATGATTAAATAAGTTCTTCACATTAAAATTTCCTGGGCAAAGTAATTTTGTAATTTCCTGGCCAAAGTAATTTCCTGGCTATCATTAAAATTTCCTGGCCAAAGTAACTTTGGGGTTTCTTTTATTTTCCTTTCCATTTCATCTATATTATCATTAATGGAGATATAGTCACCTAATACCATTCATAATTAATCATGATTATAATTAAATCAAACATAGCACATTACAAAGAAAGATTTGTTTTCTTCTAGACAGTTACCTTTTTCCCATTGCTTGGGTTGTTATTTCACTATAAAACCAGAAACCCAGTTTCACCGACTGCTGTGGTTTGTCTCCTCTATAGTATATCATGGAGACAAGAGAAAAGCATTTTTAAATATCCGTCAATATCCTTCTCTTTAACAGGAAGTGTCTTTAAAGAAACCCTTATAGCTAGCCTAACTTGATCTCTACCCGAATCACATCAAGATATTGTTAGATCACAGACTCTGATTCATTTACCTTGTGTGAGACACGCTATTTCTTTTGATTTCCAGTAAACTGATATTCAGGAACTATGCTTTAAGCAGCAAGGATCTGATAAATTATAAAGCAAAAACCATTTAGTTCAGTGGTTCTCAAGCAAGGCTTTGAGACTTTAAAGCATTTAACCAGAGGATTTATGATTCAATGATTCACAAAACATTGATACGTACATAAATATGAGTATTTTTCTGGAGAAGAAATTTTAATTGTTAGATTCTTTGAGAAGCTTATGACTTAATTTATGTGATTTTTTTATTCAGTTCATTCCATTTTAGATGTGCAAATTGAACACCAAGGGGGCTGAGATATCTGTCAGATTCACAGTTACTCACAATGCTCAGACTTGCAGTCACTGTTATGGGACTCCAGGCAAAAAAAAAAGTAGTAGTACTATTAGATTGTTCTATGGTTAGAAAATGGGTCAAATTTAAAAGGCATTATATAAGTAATAATAAAGAAAAAATAAAAAGGGACTAAAAACACACTTAAACAATCAAGCTCTTTAAGGATTTAAAGGTATTTGGCATAGATCGAGAAACTGATACAGTGTCATGAATGTATGACATCAGGCATAAATAATGGCCTCCAAAGAGTAGGATGGAATAAAACCAAAGACTGTGACTATGAATGGAGAGGCAACAAAGTTCAAAGACAAAGTAAATTTTAAGATCTAGGAGTATATTTCCTATTTGTTCCAAACGAGTTCAGTTCCAAGGACTGAAAAAAGATAAAGATGAGGATGAGGATGAGGAGGAGAAAGCTCAGTTTTATAGACTAACATAACATTCGTTCACAGGCATTTCAAGGTCTATCCTAAGTTTTATTTATATCTGATGGAAAAAAATCATCTCAAATCTGAGAACTAGCACTTCATTTTAAATTTCTTTTATATGTTTTGAGTGAGAACATTTATATTTTGGGTAGAGATTATATCTAATAACTCAAGTTATCTTTCTCTGCCTGAATAAAAAGTAGAAAATTTTTATTGAATTATACAATGAGGTGAATTTTTTTATCTTTATTGCAAAGAAATATATGTATAAGCATGATTTTATAAGGAAAACAAACTAGCAAAAATTCTTTGAAAGAAAACCTTATTAACATTTTAGGCGTATAACTGACGGGATTAGGTACATTTTACTAATGTGTATAATGTATACAAATTATCTTCTTGTTTTCTTCCTTCCATCTCCTGTTTCCATTTCCCTATTCATTGTCTTTAAAAATTGTTTTGATTATACATTTGAGTGAAGACATGTAAAGTTTATCTTCCTGAGTATAGTTTATTCTATTTAACATGATCATGTCAGGCTCAAGCCTTTGTGTATATATTCTTGCATAATTTTAAAACAAGCATTGTGGAATTTCCAGATCTATGCCCCTCTTGCTTTTCTGTACCTTTTGTGACAGTGTGAATGCTCTTAAATAGCATTCTTCTAGTGGTGGCAGAGAGGGATGCTATGATAGTTGATTTGTCAGTCTCCTGAGGCATACCTGTAAAAACTTCAAGCTGTGCTGTAATTCCAGACACTGTTAGATGTTTCCAGGCAAAAAAAAAAAACATCATTTGAGATAAAACAGAGACCTGAGACATAGATTCTCCTAGCAGCTCCTGCCTAGAACAGAAAAAAAAAAACCTTTTAAACAGTACCAAAGGTCCATAGTCCACAAGGAAGATCTGGAAACTAGATACCTAATGTAAAGGGAATGCAAACTTGAGATGTAAGATTTAAAGATGAAAACTTATAGTTTTCCATTTAACTTCAAAATATTTAAACAGAATGAAAGAAGAAGACTGAAGGTTTTTAGGAAGGAAATGCTGAGAGGTTGTAAAGATTCATTGCAGACTATCCTTGCCACATTTAGGTCACAGGAATTCAACTGATGGTGGAATCTAAAATGTGAGTGATATCAGTAATAACACTGTCATGGTTAAAGGGTATTTAGAAAATTCAATGATTTGACATTGTTAAAATATCAAGTATCTACTTGACTGGAAGTTAGGGAAAAAATGCCCAGTGTGTTTTTACCAGCTGCCTGGGACCTATTTACTCTTCAATTCTTACTGTGTCTTAACAATTCTCAGTACCTATCAATGCTATTAAAATGTCTGTATAACATTTGAACAGCTAGTCTTTGTTTTAGTTACTTTCTTCTTGTTTCTTGAATATTTCTCATTGGTCTGTGGCTCACAGTTAAAGTTTCTACAAACTAACCCTCCTTCTCCCCCACCCCCCCAAAAAAAGTTTTTGTACCATCTGCATGAAGTGAGTCTTTGTCTATCCTCTTCATCTTTCTCTTTTCCTGTTTTTGATTTTATTCTAGAAGGAGAAATTTTAGTTCTGGATAGTTAACTCACAACTTTTTGTCTTCTAAGAAACTCCCAAATTAACAGTCTAGGATATTCACTGCCAGTGTGCAATATACTGCCTTACCATGACTTGTATTGTTTCTAAATTATGCCAAAAAAGCTGGCTTTCTACCTACACTGAATAATCTCTAAAACATGTCCTTAATACCAAATGCCTGGAATCACATGGTAGGTGCCCATGAAATGTTGACTTAATTGAAATAGTCACCATTCAGTTATATGAGTCATTAGTAGGAAAAAAAAAAGACATACCAATGTATGTCTTAGGGTTATATTGCTGTAAAGAGATACCATGACAACACAACTCTTATAAAGGAGAACATTTAATTGATGCTGGCTGACAGTTTCAGATGTTTAGTCCACTGTCATCATGGCAAGAAGCATGGCACCATGCAGGCAGACATGGTGCTGGAGACACAGTTGAGAGTTCTGTACCTTGACCCTCAGGCAGGAGAAAGAGACTGTGTGTCACATTTAATGTAGTTTGAACATGAGACCACAAAGCCTTCCCCCATAGTGACACTTCCTCCCAACAAGGCCCACATCTACTCCAAGGCCAAACTTCCTAGTGGTGCCACTCTCTATGGGACAAGCATTCAAACAGGTGAGTTTGTGGGAGCCACTCCTATTCAAATCACCACATGCTGTTTATGTGAATTGAAGCCATGAGTACTTGGAGAAACTTCACTGTCAGGCATGTCTGTGTTTCCTAGCTACTCCCTATCTGCTGTTGAGTAATTCAAAATATCCCAGGGTAACTGAGCTATCTATCACTTTGACCTAATTTTATACCATGCGTTTTTCCTCATTTTCATCCATTCCATTTAAACTTACCAAGATTCTTCCTACTTCAACATGTAGGTAGGTGGTATCTCTCTTTCCAAGGTTCTTTTTCACTTCTCCAATTCTAAACTCAAATATTCTCTCCAGTTCATAAAGACTGCTCCAATCACCTTGTCAAAAGTAGCCACACAGCTTCTTGATCATGTCCTCCTGAATTTTTGTTCTTTTATTTTCATAATGTTCCATTTGAAAACTTATCCTAATTTTCTTGCTGTGTATGAGAGCAACAGGATGGCTTGACAGGCAAAAGCAGATACTTCTTAGTTCAGTATCTAGAACACAAACATAGTGGAAGAAAAGAGCTGACTACCAAAGAACACACACACACTCTCTCTCTCTCTCTCTCTCTCTCTCTCTCTCTCTCTCACACACACACACACATACACACACACTCACACACATACACACACACTCACACACACACACTTACACACAGATGTACATAAACACACACACACACACACTAAACAAATAAATATAAATTAAATTTTCAAAAATAAATCAGAAATCATCTCTAATTCTTTGGTATATCTCTGCAAGCTGAAACAGTTCAACTATGTAGTAAAACTATTGGCAAATATGTATAGATTTAATAGAATTAGTATTATTTTCTTTATTTTTTGTGTTTCTATAAAATATAGTATAGGAACTTATTTTAATGTTATGTGAGAAAACCGTATCTTACTTAGTATTGATTTGGTTCCAGTTGCATGTTGTGTGTGATGTCTTGCATCACATTGAGTCTATAGACCTACACAAAATACTTCAGTTTCACAGTGCCCAGGATATTGAGAAGTGCATTGTGAGTCAAAGCATAGAACAATTTGCCTTCATTATTTGGTTGTTCTTCAGACTTCAAGAACACCATTGTTTAAAAGACCCATTCAATTAAGAACTGCTACACAACCTAAACAAATTATTTGGGAAGTTGAAATACACTTAAGTGAAAATAAATGCACTTATTCAACCATCAACAGGATTGTATGGTGTATGATCTAAAACTTGTGCTTCCTATCAGCAAAGATTCCACAAATGAAAAGGTACCAGAATAAAAAATGACATGTTCTCCGAACTTTTAGTGTTTTTAGAGAACAATGTTTGAGGTAGAGGCAGAGGGGGGAAAAAAACCACATATGATACTCACAATACCAATAAGGTCATAAAACCCTGAAGTGAGAGTAACTAAGCTTAAATTTTATTTGTGTTTTTTGGGAAACCAAGTAGAAGGTTAAAGAAAGTAAATCCAGACACAACAGTCCAAATGAAAGCCATGAGGCAGGAGAAAAACCTGCAGTCTCTTCAAGGAAAGTCAATAACAGATTCTTAGATAAAAGAAGTCCTGTTGGAGTCCTGTTCTTAGGTCTTCAGCTATAGCATGTGGGAATTTAAGACCAAGGAGTGATGTATCTGAATCTGGATTGGGGTTGGTAGTGACATTCTGCACGAAAATATTGGAAGGTAGAAAATCTGTTAGGTCAATGTTTTAGCATTATTTTTGGAGATATGCATAATAACCTTGACTATTTTATTTGCTATCTTAAATAAGAGGCTGGAAGCAGAGCAGAACATGCTCCTGCAAACAAACAGCTCACTTTTAGACGCAGGATATTTCTTTTTATTTTCTTTGAACTACCTGCCTCTTACTGCACATCTAACTGACCATCCCTCTGCCTCTTGCTTATATTTAGCTAGAACATTTTCTCTTAGTATTTCTATTTTATGTTTCAAAACACAATATAGTGAATATGTTTTGTGCATGAATGTTCTTTCCTTGAGAACAGGGTTTGGATATGCACTAAGCAGTCAGCCTAAGTCCTACCACTTACTAAGTATTTTATTTAAAGTATTTTTACACTAAGAAAATCAGTGTGAAGGGTTCTGTATCTTTTAATTCTCTACTATTAAGCACAGCAAATTACATGATTTGTAATACTACATATATAATGAATTATACTATATATTACACAATATATAATATTATATTTGTATTATATTAAATTAAGATATAAAATATATTAATATATAGTATTATAAATGTGTATATGTAAATTGCATAAGCCTCATGTACACAATTCAAAATGAATATAACTGTTTACTATTTTCTAAACGTAAATACATGGCAGAAGGGTTACTAAGAGCAGTGCAGGAGAAAAAGCCTAGAGCCATCTCGCCTTGCCTGAACCAGATAGCCTTCTTGAACCAAACAGCCATGCCTGAATAAGCTAGCATCGCCTGGAGCTAATCTGAAGGGTAATGGTGGGACTATAAGGGTTCTTAATCTTCCTGTTTATAACTATGCATTTCTAAGTGCATTTGTTGAAAAAAATTCTCTAATCTATACATGTTAGAACTCTAGCACAAAACAATTTACTGACCAATTTATCTGCACTCTCACAACCTGAATATTCCCCTTTCACCCTCCTGGAAAATTCTGTAGAAAAATTAAATTACTCCTAATGCTAATGTTATACAAAATAAGAATGATTATTGTTAATAAAATTCAGATAAAATATTTTATGTGAAATTGCAGATGACTGAATCTAATTCGATTTTGGATAAAATTGTTTTTTTACGTTAGTTTTTGTAGAAAGTTGAAATGATTTTATAGATATATTTTCTGTTTTGATTCTTATTTAAAAGTTGGCATCAAATAGTTGGCCTCTGGAAAATACATAACACTAAAACATGCCAGATTTTTTTCAAAGAGAAAGTGTCTTGATTAGCTTATTTTTCTTATCTTTAAACATATAATACTTAAATATTTGAATTAGTTTTCACTATTTTTAAAAGAAAACTAAAATCTGTTCCTGGTGCTAGTATAGTCATTAGTATTCATTAGATTTTAATTGCACAACATCTCAAGCTCCAAATCTTCAAATAAAGAATACAGCCTGGAGTAACTGAAGAAACGAGGAAAGCAAAATATCACCATTGACAGGATAGGAATGCTGGGAATCAATAGAGAGGAGAATTTCAAGAAACAAGTAATCTACAAGGAAATACTTCTGATAAAACTCAAGAAATATGTAGAAAAACACATTAAAACTGACTATTTCATGAAAAATTATACAGATAAGATAGTAGGCATAAAAAATATTCCTAAATTGATTGAAAGTAGAAGTAAAAACATTTTCTGATAAAATTGAACATTTACATGGAAAATGTCTCTGATAAAATTGAAGAAATTTATACAGATAAATTGGTAGGAATTAAAATATTCCTAAGTTGATTGAAAGTAGAATTATAAACATTTTCTGATAAAATTGAAGATTTACACAGAAAATATTTCTGATAAAACTGAAAAAATATATGGAAAAACATTAAAATTGAAGATTATCATGGAAAATTATACAGATAAAATGGTAGGCATAAAAATATTTCTAAGTTGATTGAAAGTGAAATTATAAACATTTTCTGATAAAATTGAAGATTTACCTGGAAAATATCTCTGATAAAATTGAAGAAATATATAAAAAACGTGTTAAGATTGAGTATTTCATGGAAAAATTATACAGATAACGTGGTAGGCATAAAAATATTCCTATGCTTCTTGAAAATGGAATTATAAACACTTTCTGATAAAATTGATGATCTACAAGGAAAATATTCCTGAAAAAATTCAAGAAATATATAGAGAAACATGTTAAAACTGACTATAACATGGAAAATTATACAGATAAATGGAAGGTATAAAAATGTTCCTAAGTTGATTGAAAGTAAAATTATAGACATTGTCTGATAAAACTAAAGATCCACATGGAAAATACTTCTGACAAAATTGAAAAAAAATACCGAGAAATGATAAAATTGAAAATTATCATGGACAATTATACTGACAAAATGGTATGCACAAAAACATTCCTAAATTGATTGAAAGTCAAACTACAAACACTCTCCCCCCCATGAAACCGAAGATCTACATGAAAAACACCTCTGATAAAATCGAAGAAATACACAGAACAAATGCTAAAATTAAAGATTATCATGGAAAATAATACAGTCAAAATGGTAGACACACAAACATTACTGAATTGAAAGAAGAGTCACAAACGTTTTTTGATAAAATCGAAGATCCACATGAAAAGCATCTCTGTTAGACTATGCGTTTTGTTGGGGAATTGAGTCTATTGACATTATAAGATATTAAGGAATAGTGATTGTTGCTTCCTGTTATTTTTGATGTTCTTTTAATGTTTGTGTGGTTCCTTCTTTTGGGTTTGTTGAAAAAAGATTACTTTCTTGCTTTTTCTAGGGTTTAGTTTCCCTCCTCATGTTGGCATTTTCCATCTAATATCCTTTCTAGGGCTGGATTTGTGGAAAGATATTGTGTAAATTTGGTTTTATCATGGAATACCTTGCTTTCTCCATCTATGGTAATTGAGAGTTTTGCTGGGTATAGTAGTTTGGGCTGGCATTTGTGTTCTCCTAGGGTCTGTATGAGATCTGCCCAGGATCTTCTGGCTTTCATTGTCTCAGGTGAAAAGTCTGGTGTAATTCTGATAGGCCTGCCTTTATAGGTTATTTGACCTTTTTCTCTTACTGCTTTTAATATTCTTTCTTTGTTTAGTGCATTTGGTGTTTTGATTATTATGTGCTGGGAGGACTTTCTGCTCTGATTCAGTCTGTTTGGAGTTCTGTAGGCTTCTTGTATGTTCATGGACATCTCTTTCTTTAGGTTAGGGAAGTTTTCTTCTATAATTTTGTTGAAGATATTTACTTGCCCTTTAAGTTGGAAATCTTCACTGTCTTCTATACCTATAATCCTTAGGTTTGGTCTTCTCATTGTGACCTGGATTTCCAGATGTTTTGGCTCAGGAGCTTTTTGCATTTTGCATTTTCTTTGACTGTTGAGTCAATGTTTTCTATGGTATCTTCAGCCCCTGAGATTCTTTCTTCTATCTCTTGTATTCTGTTGTTTATGCTTGCATCTATGACTCCTGAATTCTTTCCAAGATTTTCTATCTCCAGAGATGTCTCACTTTGTGATTTCTTTATTGTTTCTACTTCCATTTTTAGATTCTGGATGGTTTTTTTTGTTCAGTTCCTTTACTTGTTTGTGTTCTCCTGTAATTCTTTCAGGGATTTTTGTGTTTCCTCTTTAATGGCCTCTACCTGTTCACCCATGCTCCCCTGTATTTCTTTCATGGATTTTTGTGTTTCCTCTTTAAGGGCCTTTACAATTTGACCCATGTTCTCCCGTATTTCTTTAAGTGAGTTATTTATGTTCTTCTTGATGTCCTCTAACAGCATCATGAGAAGAGACTTTAAAAGCAACTCTTGCTTTTCCGGTGCGCTGGGGCATCCGGGACATGCTGTGGTGGGAGAACTGGTGTTGCCAAGTAGCCTTGGTTTCTGTTTGTAGGATTCTTGTGCTTGCCTTTCGCCATCTGTTTATCTCTGGTGTTAGTTGGTTTTGTCTCTGGTTGGAGCTTTCCCCTCCTATGGGCCTGTAAACCTGTGTCTGCACTCCTGGAAGACCAACCCTTTTCTGGCAGGGTCTGTGCACAGAAGGCTGTGGAGTTCTCTGGTTCCCTGCTTAAATGGTGGCTGGAAGGGAAGACTCTTGTCCCAGCTACTCCAATGACAATATGCCTTGTGCGCTCCTAGCTGTACCCCTCCAGAGAGAAGGTGGAGATCTCACCTCCGCACTCATAAAGTGAAATCGCTGCTGGGAGATCGTTCTCTTCTGGTGGGCTAAGCACAGAAGGCTATGGAGCTGCCTGGTTCCAGGCTGCAAATGGAGGCTGGAAGGGAAGACTCCTGTCCCAGCTGTTCATATGCCCTGTGCCTATTTGTAGTTTTAATGCTTTTTTATTATTATGTGTTGTTGGGGATTCCCTCCCCCTACTTTCTACTTTGTATTCAGTATACTTTTTGTACGTTTATAGATATCTTTTTATATTAAGGAACTTTTCTTCTTTGGTTTTTGATAAAAATATTTCTTTGATCTGTTTTGTTTTGTCTTGTTTTTCTTTTTATTCCATCTATAGTTGTTATTCATATGCTTGATGACTGTGTTTATGCCAACTTGACACATCCTAGGATCATCTGGGAAGAAGAAATCTTAATTAAGAAAATTGTTTAACAGGTTTGGTGTATAGACAAATCTGTAAAATGTTTTCTTTCTTGATTGATATGGAAGGGCTTAGATTGCTTGGGCAGTACACCCCTGGGTCATGAACCTGACTGCTATAAAAAACCAGCATGAACAAGACATGGAGCTTAGCCAGTAAGTAGCACTCTTCCAAGGCCTCTGCGTCAGTCTAGCACCAGGTTCCTGCTCTGCCTGCTTCTCTGCCCTGACTTCCTTAGATGATGGAATGTGATATGGAGGTATAAGGATAATGAACTCATTTCTCCCCAAGAAGTATGCATACGGTCATGTCGTTTTATCACAGTAGTAGAAACCCTAAGTAAGACAGTAGGGTTTGTGTTTTTATACTACCCCAGATTTTCTGGATGTTTTGTGGCTGGATTGTTTTTTCACTTAAATATCCATTTCTTTTACATAGTCTTCAAGACCTGAAATTAAAGGACATCTCTGGAAATTCTTTGTATCATAATGTTAAGTCAGGGTGTTTTGTTATTGCTTCTGTTTGTTTTTGTGTGTGTTTGTTTGTTTTTGTGTGTGTGTTTTTATCCCACTTTACAGATCCCTTTAAAAGCCTATGGCTTCCAGTTTGGTGTTTTCATGGGATTCCTGAGTATGTGAATGTGTGTGTTTCAGTGTCTATCTATCTATCTGTCTGTCTGTCTGTCTGTCTGTCTGTCTATCTATCTATCTACCTATCTATATCTGTCTGTCTGTCTGTCTGTCTATCTATCTATCCATCTATCTTTCTATCAATCTATCTATCATATATATATATATATATATATATATATATATGATAGACAATAGATATTAGCTGCTCTGTTGCAAGTGTAGAACTTCCATTTTTATAACTCTATCTAACTATTAACATACCAGTAAATATCTAATATCTTGTTGGTTGATTTTAAATTAATCATATTTTTAAGTTCATGTATGTTAACAGGTAATATGTTTACAGGTTTTGGGTTTCTGAACTTAGATGTCCTGTAAAGAGTATTCAGTCAGTGTACCACAGTGGCTAAGTGAACAAATAGGGTTATAAAAACACATATCTCTCAAAACTATGGCACTAAAAATGGGATCAATTAAGTGGCCACCATAGTAATTCAGTGCAAATATTTGTAGAATAGGAATGGAATTTTGATTTGTATGATACTTAGGAAAATAATAGCATAGAAAGTGAGGAGAGAGAAAATTATACTCAGTAGAGGAGTAAGTGGTAATTGTGTTCCTGCTGATGTTAGTTAATAGAAAGATGACAGAGAGTGATTCTGACTGTTGTGGTATCTTACGGTTCTTACGATATTTAATGTTTCATCTGAGAGAAGATCCATTTAGTCTTGAAAACCTAAGGTTCAGAGAAGAGAACTGCATTGAAAGCTTGCGTTCACATAATCAATCACTGATCAAGCATTTCTAGACCTTTACTATGGAGCAGTCATAAGAGAAAACGAGGAGAAGTTGTAGTGAAGTTGGAGATGATTCATGTCTAGTTTCTCAAGCTCAGTGGAAGAGAACTGAAATTCAAGGTTCTCTCCTGTTTGGTAATCCACAGCAGATTAATCTTTCTGTCTTTTTCCACACTTTTCTCTTTTATAAAACACACATAATCAAAATACAACCCTCATAGTTTTACTGTGTGTTAGTTCATGCGAAATATATGAAACATTTCCTGATATATAGAAAACCTTTGATAAATACTAACTATAATTATTCAAAGACAAGTAGCCATTATGGCAAAAATAATGGAAAGAAAAATTTTGGTTGGGTTGATTCAGTTGGAAAGATATGCATATGGAATCATGAAGGAGTCAGAGGTTTTTTTCTTTCTTTTTTTTTGTTTTTTGATATTTTACAGATTTACATTTCTTTTATTATTATTATTTAATCTATTTTTTATTAGATATATTCTTTGCATTTCAAATGATTTCCCCTTTCCAGATTCCCCCCATGCCTGAAAGTCCCATAAGTCATCTCCCCTCCCCCTGGTCCCCAATCAACCTCCTCCTGCTTCCCTGTCCTGGTATTCCCCTACACTGCTGCATCAAGCCATTCTAGGACCAGGGGCGACTCCTCTCTTTGAGTCCAACAAGGCCATCCTCTGCTGCCCATGCTTCTGGAGCCATGGGTAACACCATGTGTACTCTCTGGTTGATGTTTTTATTCCTGGGAGCTCTGGGAGTACTGCATGGTTCGTATCATTGTTCCTCCTATGGCACTGCAAATCCCTTTAGCTCTTTGGGTTCTTTTTCTAGCTCCCCCATTGGGGACCATGTGCTCAGTTCAATGGCTGGCTGAGAGTGTCCCCCTCTGTATTTGTCATGTACTAGCAAAGCCTCCCAGTTGACAGCTATATTCGGCTCTAGTCAGCAAATATTTATGGGCATCAATAATAGTGTCTGGGTTTTGTAACTGCATATGGGATGGATCACTTGGTGGTGTAGTGTCTGAATGGTGTTTCCCTCAGCCTCTGTTCCACCCTTTGTTTTTGTATCTCCTTCTCTGGGAATTTTGTTCCCCCTTCTAAGAAGGCCCAGAGTATCTATACTTTGTTCTTCCTTCTTTTGGGCATCATTTGATATGTGAATTATGTCTTGTGTATTCCAAGCTTCTGGGCTAATATCCACTTATCAGTGAGTGCATACCATGTGTGTTCCTTTGTGATTGGGTTACCTCACTTAGGATGATATTTTCCAGTTCCATCAATTTGTCTAAGAATGTTACTGAATTCATTGTTTTTAATAGCTGAGTAGTATTCCATTGTGCAAATTTACCACATTTTCTGTATCCATTCCTCCGTTGAGGGACATCCAGGTTCTTTCCAGGTTCTGGCTATTATAAATAGAGTTGCTATGAACATACAGGAGCATGTGTCCTTATTACATGCTGGGGAATCCACTGGGTATATGACCAGGAGTGGTATAACAGGGTCCTCGAGTAATTTCATACCTAGGTTTCTGAGGAACCGCCAGACTGATTTTCAGAGTGGTTGTACCAGCTTGCAATCCCACCAGCAGTGTAAGAATGTTCCACTTTCTCCACATCCTTGCCAGCACCTGCTATTTCCTATGTTTTTGATCTTAGCTGTTCTGACCATTGTGAAGTGAAATCTCAGGGTTGTTTTGATTTGCATTTCCCTGATGACTAAGAATGTCGAACAACTGTTTAGGTGCTTCTCAGCCATTCGATATTCTTCAGGTGAAAATTCTTTGCTTAGCTCTGTACCCAATTTTTAATAGGGTTATTTGGCTCTCTGGAGTCTAACTTCTTGAGTTCTTTGTATATATTGGATATTAACTTTCTGTTGGATGTAGGTTGGTAAAGATCTTTTCCCAATATGTTTGTTGCCGTTTTATCCTATTGACAGTGTCCTTTGCCTTACAGAAACTTTGTAATTTTATGAGGTCCCATTTGTCAATTCTTGATCTTAGAGCATATGCTATCGGTATTCTGTTCAGGAACTTTTCTCCTGTGCCCATGTGCCCAAAGTTCTTTTACAGTTTCTTTTCTATTAGTTTCAGTGTGTCTGGTTTTATGTGGAGGCCCTTGATCTATTTGGACTTGAGCTTAGTACAAGGAGATAAGAATGGATTGATTTGCATGCTAGCCAGCAATTGAACCAGCACCATTTGTTGAAAAGGCTATCTTTTTTTCCACTGGATGGTTTAAACTCCTTTGTCAAAGATAAAGTGACCATAGGTGTGTGAGTTAATTTCTGGATCTTCAATTCTATTCCATTGATTTACCTGCCTGTCACTGTACCAATACCATGCAGTTTTTAACACTATTGCTCTGTAGTACTGCTTGAGGTCTGGGATATTGATTTCCCCAGAAGTTCTTTTGCTGTTGAGAAGTTTTAGCTATCCTGGGTTTTTTGTTATTCCAGATGAATTTGAGAATTACTCTATCTAACTCTATGAAGAATTGACTTGGGATTTTGATGGGGATTGCATTGAATCTGTAGGTGGCTTTTGACAAGATGGCCATTTTTAATATACTAATCCTGACAATCCACGTACATCGGAGATCTTCTGAGGTCTTCTTCAATTTCTTTCTTCAGAGTCTTGAAGTTCTTGTCATACAGATCTTTCACTTGTTTGGTTAGAGTTTAAGCTGTTTATCAGCTGTAGGAATTCTCTGGTGGAGTTTTTTGGGTCACTTAAGTATACTATCATATCAACTGCAAATAGGAATAATTTGACTTCTCCATTCCAATTTGTATCCCTTTGACCTCCTTTTGTTGTTTAATTGCTCTAGCTAGATCTTCAACTATTATATTGAATAGATATGGAGAGAGAGAACAGTCTTGTCTAGTCCCTAATTTTAGTGAGATTGCTTCAAGTTTCTCTCCATTTAGCTTGATGTTGGCTACTGGTTTGCTGTATCTTGCTTTTATGATGTTTTGGTATGGGCCTCTAATTCCTATTCTTTCCAAGACTTTTGACATAAAATGATGCTGAATTTTGACAAATGCTTTTTCAGCATCTAATGAAATGATCACGTAGTTTTTTTCTTTGAGTTTGATTATGTAGTGAATTACATTGATGGATTTCCGTGTATTGATCCATTCCTGCATCACTGGGATGAAGCCTACTTGATCATGGTGAATGATCATTTTGTTGGGACTGATTGTTTTGATGTGTTCTTGGATTCTGTTGGCAAGAATTTTATTGAGTATTTTTGCATGGATAATCATAAGGGAAATTGGTCTAAAATTCTCTTTCTTTGTTGGATCTTTGTGTGGTTTTGGTATCAGCAAAATTTTGGCTTCAGAGAACAAGTTGGGTAGTGTTCCTTCTGCTTCTATTTTGTGGAATAGTTTAAAGAGTATTGGTGTGAGGTCTTATTTGAAGGTCTGATAGAATTCTGCACTAAAACCTTCCTGCCCTGTGCCTTTTGTGGATGGGAGACTTTCAATGACCTCTTCTATTTCTTTAGGGGTTATGGGACTGTTTAGATGCTCTATCTGATCCTGTTTTAACTTTGGTATTTGGTATCTGTCTAGGAAATTGTCCATTTCATCCAGATTTTCCAGTTTTGATGAGTATAGGCTTTTGAAGTAGGATCTGACAATTTTTTGAATTTCCTCAGTTTCTGTTGTTATATCTCCCTTTTCATTTCTGATTTTGTTAATTTGGATATTGTCTCTGTTCCCTCTGGTTAGTCTGGCTAAAGGTTTATCTATCTTGTTGATTTTCTCAAATAACCAGCTCCTGGTTTTTTGATTTTTTTTTTTGTGTAGTTCTTTTTGTTTCTACTTGGTTGATATCCACCCTGAGTTTGATGATTCCCTGCCTTCTACTCCTCTTGGGTGTATTAGTTTCCTTCAGTTCTAAAGCTTTCAAGTGTGCTATTAAGCTGCTAGTGTATGCTCTCTCCAGCTTCTTTTTGGAGGCACTCAAGAGTTATGAATTTTCCTCTTAGCACTGATTTCATTGTGTCCCATAAATTTGGGTATGTTGTGCCTTCATTTTTACTAAATTCTAAAAAGGTTTTGATTTCTTTCTTTATTTCTTCCTTGATCAAGTTATCATTGAGTAGAACATTGTTCAGCTTCCATGTGTATGTGGGCTTTCTGTTGCTTTGGTTGCCATTGAAGACCACCCATATTCCATAGTGAACTGATAGGAGGCATGGGATTAGTTTGATCTTCTTATATCTGTTGAGTTCTGTTTTGTGACCAACTATATGGCCAATTTTGGTGAAGGTACCATGAGGTGCTAGAAGAAGGTATATTCTTTTGTTTTAGGGTGAAATAGATTTCTTTTAAATTTATTTGATCCAAAACTTCTGTTAGTTTCACTGTGTCTCTGTTTAATTTGTGTTTCCGTGATCTGTCCATTGAGGACAGTGGGGTACTGATATCACCCACAATTATTGTGTGAGGTGCAATGTGTGTTTTAAGCTTTAGTAAAGTTCCTTTTACAAATGAGGGTGCCCTTGCATTTGGAGCATAGATGTTCAGAATTGAGAGTTCTTCTTGGTAGATTTTTCCTTTGATGACTTCCTTCTCTGAGTTTTTGGATGACTTTTGGTTGAACGTCTATTTTTTTTTTTTTTTTTGATATTAGAATGGCTACTCCAGCTTGTTTCCTGGGATCATTTGCTTGGAAAATTATTTTCCATCTTTTTACTCTGAGGTAGTGTCTTTGACACTGAGATGCATTTCCTGTATGCAGGAAAATGTTGGGTCCTGTTTATGTATCCAGTCAGTTATTCTATGTCTTTTTATTGGGGAATTGAGTCCATTGATGTTAAGAGATATTAAGGCATAGTGATTGTTGCTTCCTGTTATTTTTGATGCAATTTTTATGTTTGTGTGTTTATTTTATTTTGGGTTTGTTGAAAGAAGGCTAATTTCTTGCTTTTTCTCTTGTGTAGTTTTCCTTCTTTTATTGGTGTTTTCCACCTGTTATCCTTTGAAGGGCTGGTTTTGTGGTAAGATATTGTTTACATTTGGTTTTGTCATGGAATATCTTGGTATAACATTTCAAATGTTATCCCCATTACTGGTTTCCCATCCCTCTCCCCCTGCTTCTATTAGGGTGCTCCCCCTTCCACCAACCCACTCCCACCTCTATGCCCTGCCATTCCCCTACACTGGGGCATCAAGCCTTCACAGGACCAAAGGCCTCTCTTCCCACTGATGCCAGATAAGGTTATCCTCTTCTACATATGCAGCTGGAGCCATCAGTAACCTCCATGGGTACTCTTTAGTTATTGATTCCCTTGGAGCCTGGAGGAAGGTTTGGTTGGTTGATATTGTTGTTCTTCCTATAGGGTTGCAAAGCCCTTCAGCGCCTTCAGTTCTTCTCTAACTCCACCATTAGGTACCTGTGTTCATTCCAATGGTTGACTGTGAACATCTGCGTCTGTATTTGTCAGGCTCTGGCAGAGCCTCTCAGGAGACAGGTATAACAGGTAGAAGTTATTAAGAAATATTTTTCCTGTTGTAAGCATGTGTGTGTGTGTTTGTGTGTGTGATTGTGTGTGTGTGTGTGTGTGTGTGTGTGTGTATGTGTCTGTGTGGTCCTCTGAAAGCCCTAGTTCTAAAGCTGTGATTCTAGAATCTCTCTCAAAAAATTATGTTAGTAACATATATTCTCATGAAAATTTAAAAACCAATGTCCAAATATTAATATAACTTATTATTCAAATCAATAATAATGAAATATTTATGCGTAATTTAATTATATAGTTCTAAGAGAGAAATTATATATTAGTCCAGACATTGTAAAAACATTTTTTTTGTTTTTTGGTAAAAATATTTTTTTCTCCTCCTGTGATTAATATAAGGCCATCTTGTTTCAAAGAAATTGATCAGCTAAGGTAAAATCTTATACAGGGAATTGAAGAGAATGGGTTATTTTAATTCTTTCCCTTTTTTGTGACACATTGGAGATAAGCTCTCTCCAGATCCTGACGTTGGTACCATCAGTTTTAGTTTTAGGCCGAGACACTAGTTGAGTCACTATTTTGATTTTTACTTTGGCTATATTTTTTTTTCTGGCTTTTAGGATATTTGATCATTTCTCTAATTTTCTTTAACTTTTGTTGTACTTTTTTTCTTTCTGACTTTGATATTTTTGTTCATTTCTCTAATTTTATTTTCATCAAAGGAAAAGAGAAGAAATTTTGATTACATCAAAACAATAGTAAAGTATGAAAGTCTTGACATTATTGTCTTCTATGCTCATATATGCTCAGTATCACTCAACAGGAGGGTGTGATCTTCTTTTCAAAACCTGGGACTCTGAGGAATAAAGGAACTTGTTATACAGTCTCTTTTTCAGTAGAATTTTGATTCCATAGGAGCACTTGGAAGTATATAGGAAGTGTGCTACAAGGAGCTCTATGCTTGTCACATCTATCACCTATGCAATGCTATCAAAAATGTCACAGTGCACTAGCAGGGAACTGGCTAAGCCCACCTGAGGCCGTTTTGAAAGGCACAGTTCACACACCTATGAATCTACTTCTGAATTTAATTGAACCTAAATTAGGTAAAGATATTTTTAAGTAGTGGTTCATTTTCTATCATTTCCCAGTTACAGATTAAGCAGTGTTCAGGTGATGAATTAGTGGTCTTGTCATGAACAACTGCTCTCTTCATTATGTAGCCAAGTGCTTTTGAGTTTTTATCAAGGTGAGAGTTTTTTCTTCTCCCAGTCCATCATTAAATGATACTTTTACAAAACAAAGTCCTTGTTTGATATCACTCATGTCAAATTCTATGGAAGCATGTACCTCCTGAATGAATTGCTTTCTTGTCATTGTAACAAAACACCCAATAGAAGAAACTTCAGAGAGAGTTATTTTAATTTTTATTTGTTTTACATTGTAAATTCTTTGATATAAAGTCCCACACTCACTGTAGCTAAGATTGTCTGAAATACACTGTGTAGTCTAGCCTAAGCGTGTTTCCCAATTGGGTTAATTCTCCTGGCACAGTTTTCTTGATGCTGAGATTCCAGTGTTAAGACACCACACCCAGCTATGGGAATTTGTTTATTTTTTCTCAAGGAGATATGGCCCATCATGGTAGGGAAGGCTTGGCAGCTGAGACACCTCATTCCTGGAGGTGGGATCTTTGTGTTAGCTGGTTCTCTTAATTGGCAGTCATGAATCCGAGATCTCAGGCATGACATGGACAAGCTTGTGACTTTTAGTTGTCACTCTTGAGCTCCTATATCCTAAATGCTCCACAACATCACAAAACACAACTTACTACCAATGATCCTGTGTTCAAACACATGCCTGTGAAGGTTTGTTTTACCCTTCAACTATAATATGTCTGTTCTGTTTTTCTGAATTTACCTCAATAGGACATGGCAATAAATACTATTGTAAAAGATTCTATGTATATTCTGACAACCCCTGTGTGTGTCTTCATAAGAAGACACTATCCTCCTCAGTCTCCTTTCTGTGTTTCTGTTTCCCCCCTTCTCTCTGCTATTCTCTCCCTCCAACCTAAGTTAGGTCTCTCTCTCTCTCTCTCTCTCTCTCTCTCTCTCTCTCTCTCTCTCTCCTATGAAAACTGTGTGGGTCTACATGGGACTGAGATGGAAAAGGGAAAAATGAAAGACAAGCAAGATATCCCATAAGTCCAAAGTATCCTGGCTCAGTTTCTTCATGCAGCATGCACCTCCCCCATCTTTGTGACCAAAAGAAACAAGAATAAGTTCCAAAGAGGATCTGCAGTCACACCTAAGACACGAAGCAGTGGCCACACTGGATCTATCTTCCAATGAGAAATCAAAACACATTTCAACTCTTTGTATGTGTGTTTTATTGCTCAAACCCTTAGAGGGACCATTGAGAAATATAAGTGCTGGTCATAGAGAAGGCACGTTTGGCATTTCTTCAGGGGTCTCTGGAAGTTGTGACATGTTAATGGTAGTTGGAGAACAGTAGGGCTTAGTGGGTAAGATAAGACTTCATTGTACATCTGAATGAAAATGTCAAAGCAAAAACTGTCATTTACTATTTAAATAAACATATTGACCATTCAATAATAAAAATATAAATTCCAAGGAAAGTGTTACTTACACTAGGTAATTTTCTCAATACATGTGCTCTTTGTTTCTCACAGGCTCCCTGAAGTTCCGTTCTCAAATTCCATTCACATCCCAGAACACTTTCTAAATCTGTAAATTAAAGACATTGACAACATATCACATTATTCTTCTGGACTGCATTCCATTTTACTTCATAGATTTTTAGATTTTTGCTTTTTTTTCTCTTCGTTTAAATCATGTGTTAGGGGCAGAGATGTTGTAACTGAACTTCTGATCTAGAAAAACAAAAACAAAAACATTTTGGGCTGGGCACAGTTCCGTTCTGTTATGCTGCCCCCATTTGTCAGTAGGTAAAAACTTTGCCCAGTCCCCAGAAGGCAGTACCTCCTGTGAATAGTTGCTTTAGACAAGCCTCCATTGTTCCGAAAGCTGGATTTCTCAGTGGGCAAAAACCACAGCATTGTAAAGACGCCAGTTTACTTTTTTTAAGCTTGGTTGTTTTAAAGCTAGAAAGGAACTCTCACTGTTGAGACAACCATGAAAGAAAAGCTCTTTTCACTACCATAGAACAAGTGGATGAAGAGAGTAAGCTCCGAAGTGCAGACTGGGAGCCTGGCTCTACTCCAAACAACAGAAAAGCCGCAGTTAGAAGAAGTAATTGAACACTTTGGAAATCTCTTTGAAGACCTAATGCAGTGGAACTTTTTTTTTAATGAGTAAAATCTAAATGCATGATTATTCCATGTAAGAAAATATAAGTGAATGTTTTAAGGGCTAAGTGATGAATTTATAAATGTTTAATGTAGTGAGACCAAGCAGTACCGCTCTACTGCAATGCGCATTAAGCATTAACAGTGCTATTACTTGGAAGAGACAAATCAAAAACCCAGCAAGGTTTTACCTGTTACTAGTTTGGTGCTCGTATGCTTTGCTTAGTTTATGATGATAATATTATCTATATTGATTATGCTTGCTTAGTAGATTTTTGTGCACCTAGGAATTTGGGCACAAGAAAAGTGGTACAGACATAAATACAAAAAAAATTCAGTTTAATTTTGAAACTAATAACAACACTAAACAATTTTGTGAAAAACTTAAGAAATAACCAATATTTTTTCATCGTCCTGGAAAAATATAGAAATAGATTTAACCATATACAGGAAAAATTTTAGCACTCTATTAGATTTGAATAGTCTTGTTATGTCAAGTCTAGGCTTGAGAATCATTAAAGAATTTTAATGTAAAAATAAATGTGTATTGAAGACCATGCGGGCTGAGACCTATAGTGTACAATGTTCTGAGTATTTATCAGGGTGAAGCATTTTTTGTGTTTTGTGTGAAATTGGATTTAACCTGTTACATAGTTATTAGATACTATTAGTAGCATTTCTTAAGAATTTCAGTAGATATTTTATATTATTTTTCTTTAGACTATTTCTCTGTTTGATCTAGGGTGACCTGATTTATAGCATCCAGAGGAATTATAAAATTAACCACTTCCATACCTACTTACTTATCCCCTAGTAACGAGCCAGTATTGTTTTAATTTGGATAGGGTGTTCACTCAAACTTACTAAGCTTAAAGGTAATAGTTACTTAGAATATAACACACAGGACTATGATCATGGGAAAGAATTTAATAGTTACCTAGTGCAACTATCCATCTCATCCAACAATCTTCATTCTGGGAGAATCGCTAAGTGGTGTTGCTTAAGACTCAGTCTAGGAATTCCTTTGGATTTAGTGTTTAGAACTGTCTCCCAGTTTTTTATATAATATCTCCCTTTAATGGGAAAAAGTTACCTCTTTTTATTTCAAAATAAGTTTACAAAGCAGGGAGACTGAATTTCTTGAGTCATATGCTATCTCTGAAAACGGTTCTTAAATTGACATCTCCAAAATATTTAATGTCACAGCAGTATAGTTGGCGGGGGCTTACCAAGGTGGATGTTTTGAAGATGTTGTGATGGTTTTTTCCCTGTTCTTGTTGCAGTGTTAAAGGACTGTGCCCAAAGCCTTATGAATGCTAGGAAGGCTGTACCATTATGTTACCCCCTAGCTCAGAGTGAATGGTTCAAACAGATTCTATATTCATTTCATAATCTCCTTTGTATAATCACATGATAAGTATAAATGTAATACCTAAAGGTTACAAAAGAACATAATATATCTATTATTTGTGTATAAAAGCAATCTAATTTCTTTATTAGTGGATCGTATTTCATAAAAGCAGTACCTGATAAAATTTCATCGTGTTGTCAGTAATTATCTGTATACAACAGTAGAGAATGATCTGAAGAAAAACTCCTTGTGTTAATTGTCAAATTTAACAATATGCACTCACATCTGGAGGGCTTCCCCACAGATATAAATGTGTGTGTATGTGTGTGTGTGTGTGTGTGTGTGTGTGTGTGTGTGTGTGTGTGTGTTATATGTGAGAATACATATGTAGTGTAGAGGCCAGAAGACAATGTTGAGTACAATCTTTAATTACTCTTCACCTTAAGTTTTGATATAGAGCCTGTCACTGAACCTGGAGCTTATAGATATGGACTGGCAAGGCATCCATCTTTTGTTATCTGCCTATCTCTGCATCTCTAAATGGATGGGATTAGAGGCCTGTTCTGCAAGTGTAGCTGGCTTTGTATATGTGAATACCTGTGATGGAACTTGGCTCCTCATACTTGCAGGGTACATGTCAAGCACTTTACAGTGTAACTCTCCTAGGCCCAGTAATACACTCCTTAATACAATAAATGAATATTCCCAAATATAATGAACATGATTATTTCCCCAAAATCATTTCACCTTCCAACAAACATTTAATAACAACATGTAAAATTAATTTAATTTTATTATACAACTTATAACATATGGAAATGTTAAATACAGAATATTTTAAGTTGGTACTATTAATATTACTAATATATCACTATATTTTGAAAATAGTAACTTAAATAACATCTTATCTTTCAATTTATAATAAAGACTACTTAAACCCATCACACCTTTAATATTTAAAAAGCTGGAAATTTAATGCAATTAAACAGTGAAATTCAATTTAAAAATGTCAATGTTTGACTTCAAACCAGAGTATAAGAAAGTAAATGGATCATCATTTTATTTTACTTTGCTTTTTTCTGAATAATTTTATACATAAACACATATATTGTCCTGTGACTACATGTTAAAATGTGTTTCTTTCCTGATGGTCACAAACTTTCAGTATGATGGTGTAGGAATAGGAGAGGCATATAATTTTTTCTGTATAGTTTTCAAATTTGCCTATTATTCTATATAAATGATCTATTTTAAAATGATAACAATGAAACAGATTTTAAAATATACATAAATCTAGTATGTAAGCACATTTCAGAATTAACTTATGAATTAGTCTTTAACTCTCCCAAGGAATTATTTCAGCTATGCTGGAAGGAGTAGATTTTGACAATCAAACCATTTAACCTTAATTTAGAATTCATTAATTATTCCTTAGAGTAATTATTCCCAGCATCCCTAGTTTTTTCTTATTATTATTTATATTGTTATCCACACTTTTACCAAAATCGAAAGAGAGAGGGGAACAGGGTAGAGGGAGAGAGGTAGAGAGAGAGAGAGAGAGAGAGGGAGAGAGAGAGAGAAAGAGAGAACCCATAAAACTGCTTCTTGACACCATAAAATTTTCTGGAATTTGCATGTTATAGCGTTGTTGCTGTTGCTGCTATGATGATTTATTTCATGACTCTCTGACCTCAACTTTTTAAGCTTTTGATTCCTCTTCTTTCTAATAGTCAACTTTTCAACATTGGGATATTACAGAGATAGTAATCTACCCCTCTCAGCAGCTAGTTGTTTAATCACACTTAAGCAGAAAACCCTCTTAGCATTCTCTTTTTTGGTCAAAGGCATTCCCCCAGCACAGTTTTTTTTTTGGACTCTAAGGACAAAAAGTAAACACACTTGTATTGAGTTAACGAAGCAATGGAATTGATCTTAATCTTTTTTTTTTTTTTGTGGACTCTCTGAGTTAAGTAACTAAATGTTTTAACATTTAACTATGCCACAGTTATGAAAGTGTCATTATAGTGTTATGATAGTACTTAAGAAGTCATCAAGTGAAATCATGTGTTGGAATAATTGAAGTGGATAATATAGCCAGAGAGTGATCTATTCCTTGTCTTTCTGTTTGGAGACAGAAATGGGTAGAGTTCTCGAGTCAGAGGAAAGTGAAACAAGTAATCAGGTATAGTCTTGCAAAAAATAGAAGACTACATCTTCTGGTGATTGTGTAATAGTAAAGCAAGAGAGTCCTCTTTTCCAGAATGGGTTTATCATTTAGACTATGGAGTTTAAAGTTGTTTCTGGTATATACGCCCAGACTATGTAAAATGAAGGAACATGAAAAAGTAAAAGCTTGTACATGTTCTGGGGTATCAAATGCGCATACCTAATAAACTGGATGTCCACTGATGCTTGAAATTGTTTGAGGGCAAGAAAACATCATATAATTCATGAGGACAGTTTTAATTCAGAGATTATAGAAAGATGGGTCCAACCAATTTACTTTTGGAAAGATAACTTTTGCAAGAATCTTGCCAATGCCTTTGATGCTTTTCACTCAAGCAGATGCACCAATGTCCCCAATCAGCTGCATTAAGAGTGTGACATAAAAGTGGTGAGTGTGCATTGAAGCTGGTAAACAATGTATTGGAAAAACATCTGTACAATAAACCCGAATATAAAACATTATTTTTATTGTTTATAGTTATGAGAAATATCTTCAAATAAAATAACAACTCAACTGGTTAGACTAGAAAGTTTTGATGACATTGTTAGGTCCTAGTGTGAATCCATTTAGAAATTACAATGATACGATTACTGCCAAACTGTACAGATCTGTGATGTCTCAGCAGTAATGGCACTGGGCAGGAAACATTGGCTTGGCTTTATTATCTCAGGGTCACTCACTAGTGAGATGATGCTTCTCCATATTGGCTGTGGTGAGGAACCTATTAAGCAACTCATTGTTTTTGGCAATATCTTCATCTTTGACCTGTTATCTTATAACTGCACCTGACTGAGGTATAGTCTGTGTGCTGGGGACAGAGATGTGTTTCTTCAAGAATTAATCTTGCCTGAGAACCATACACAGTAAAACATAACTGACATGTGAGTGCATGATCAGGCAGCACATCAAAAAGGAGATGTTCAATTACAACAGCAAGTCCTTAGCCCAATCTGTTGGCCACAGTTGCAACTTTCGTTTGACTCAGAGCACACAAAATAACTCATATGTATAAAACACTCTTGCTTTTAAATCACCTTGATTTCTTCTTGTTTGTGGCATGTTTGTGAGGAAGGTTCTATCCAAACCTTTCCTCATTTTTGTCTTTTACCTTAATGTGATTTTTCATACTTACATACATACATACATACACACACACACACACACACACACACACACACACAATTCACTCCTTGCAATAGACAGTCTAAAGCTGAAAATCTAGTAAATCCTATTATAGAGAAAACTAGTATGCTGTGATAGCCAAAGTAGTGGAAATATTGTGACTGTTAAAAGTGCTGTGATCCAGAACAGTCTTTCTCCAGGAACCCTCCTAGATCAGCTCTATGAGAATCCCCTGAGCTACAAAATTGCCAACTCTTTAATTTTACACTAGATTTGGGGCAGGGATTGGGAACTGTATTTTGGTTTGCTTTGTGGCTCAGTGGAAGAGTTTTTACCTGGCTTTCAGAGAGTTGGTCCATTTTGTATTTCACTGGAAGAACAATTGCTTGGAGTTCAGGTCTGCTCTGTAGGTCAGTGGAAGAGCTCATTCCTGGCTTTCAGAGACCCAGTCTATTTTTTACTCACTGGAACAGCAATTGCCTGATGTTCAGGTCTACTCTGTAGGTCAGTGGAAGAGCATTTGTTGGGTTTTCAGAGAGCTTGGGATCCTTGTACCACCATAAAGAATAATTTTTTAAAACAAATGCTTTATTTTTGTTTTGAGAATAATGACTTAAAAAAACTTGCATGAAGTTTGTGCAGCAGGATGACTAATGTCATGTGGCTGCTCTTTGGTTTTGTTTTATTTTTCTCCTACATTAGTGGCCTAAGGGTATACTTGAAAAATATTATTGACCTTAGTATCCTTATCTTCTAAACAAAATCATTAAAATGAATTTTCGTAACTAATCTAGGTTTAGTTAGTGCAGTCCACTATCCAACTGCTCAGTATAAATATTTCATAATGTAGAATCCTTGCAAACAGTGGTTGCTTAGAAGATAGCCTCTGTTCTTTCTTTCCTTGTTTGAGTGTCAATATCTTCCACAGCCACCGATGCAACAGTGCTCAGAAAATACAAACTAGTTTGTGAGAGGAAAACTGATGGTTAAAAGTTCTTGGCAATTTTCTTAGTCTCTTGACGAGTGATCATACCACCTAACAAAATGGAATGTCCTGTATTTTCAGATGAAGTTATTGTTTTGCCTTCTGGAACTATATTATATAAAATTTCTCATGGAATTATATAGATGGCAAAGAAATTAATATTTAAAAATGTTTATCATTTGCTTACTTCATATACATATTCTCACACAAAAGCCCCATGGAAATGTTATGGGTCTAATTTTTTTATTTTATTTATTAGATATTCAGTAATAAAGTATACAGTGTACTTTGATCCTTCTCAGCTAACTGTACTACATTCTCCAAGATCCTTCTCTCTTTCCTATCTCACCCATTTTTCATTCTTATTATTTTAAATCCATCAATAACACTTTACTCTGCCCTTATACTCTTGGATGTATAAAATTCCACTGAAATATAATCAACCAGTGGAAAAATACTCTAGAAAAAAAAACCTGACCATCCTCTTTCCAGCACCTATAATCTCCTTAGCTATGGGTGGAACATTGTTCCATTCCGTATGTTGGGATTTTATGTGGCTTGAATATTCACAGGTTTTGTGCAGGCTGAAGTAACTGCTGTGAGTTCAAATGTACAACTGCTCTGCTCTGTTCAGAAAACACTGTTTTCCTAACATTACCAAGCACTCATTCATAGCTCTTACACTCTTTCTGCCTTTCGTCTACAGAGATCTAGAGCTTTGAGAGGAGGGCATATGATGTTTTATTCTCTACATTTTGACCAGTGATATATATCACCGTTAATTGCCATATGTCAGTGGTAAAAGAAGCAAAATTAGAATGAAAAACACAAGCTCTTCTGATGAGGGTTGAGAAAAGCACTAATCTGTCAGCATGGCAGTAATTAATTTATTGGGAGTAAATTTGATAATGGGCTGACTTAACAGAGATGTAGGTTATGTTGTAGAATCTATGACCTGTCTTCCCATATGATGCCCAATAATAGAGACAAGTGTGAGAAGGGTCTTAAATGAAATCAGAAAGTTATTGGTAACTCCTATGACTTTCAAGCTACGATTTTACTAGTGAATATATGTTGACTGACAGGTGATTATTTTAACCTTAGGATACAAAGTTGGATGAGGTTGATGATTACTTATCCACAACATTAGCATGCACACCATGTCAGACTCTTCTGTTTTTTCATTTTATTTACTTAAAAAATTATTCACCCAAAATTTGAATAATCAATAACAATATAAAATCAATATACAGTTTAAACAAAGAGAAACAGCGTTGTACAGCACAAAGACAGTTAGCCGATAGGGATAATTTGAGGTCCCATGCTCAAAATGAATTTTTGTTCACATTCTATGAGTCAGATAGGTAGTGTCTTCAGCACTGGCATCTTGCCAACAGTTCTAGAGCATAATCAAGAGCATTGACAATAATCTGTGATTTTAGGAAGTTTAGTGCTTTATTGTCCAACAACTCCAAAAGGGGTAACTTATTTCTGGCACCAGGATTTCTATTTGTTAGTCTATGATGCTTAATAGAGGCACAGTTTCAATATTATAAGTAAGTCTATTTAAAATATTTGTATATGGGTTTGAGTATATAAATTAGGAAGCTTCTACAGTGGCTGATTTCCATTTAGAAAGCTTCATATGAGTTTTCTAAAAGGTCTTTAGTGTTAGTTACCCATCCTTATATTCTCTTAAAATATTTTCCCAGAGAGTTTGGCATTTTTTTTTATCATCGATTTCAAAATTTATAGGAAAGTCAAGAAGAAGACTCAGCAATTATGAGTTGTGAGATAAAAGAATGGAATTGCTTGTCACAAGATAATGCCAGCTGACTGTGAGATAAATGTCAAGTCAAAGTCATTGCGCAGCCTGGCAGTTTATCAAAAATAAGCATAGAAGGGAAGTAGAAAGCATTCGTCAAGCACCTGTTCTAAGAAAGTTTTATTTTGCCAGCCAGGCTAGTCTTTGATTTAGATGCTGTCACTTTACCTACCAGGGGTGTGTGTGTAGCTAAATGACCGGGTCACTGCTGCATTATTTTGAGTTTTATAACCTTGACTTTTGAGTGAACATTAAGTTTAGCACAATAAAAATATCTTTAAAAAGTTAGTGATGAATTAATTTAGGTTTACTTTTTTCTTTCTAATAAATTTTTATGCTTTAACTAATTAATGAAAAAAGAGGGAATGAATTGTAAAGAGAGGGGGTGGATTTGGTAGGGTTTGGAGTGAAGAAAGGGAAAAGGTAATATAATCTCAAAAATAAAAAAATTTACTCAGAATAGCTAACATACAATTGTATATTTAATAGAGAAATATTGTAAAAATGGATAGATTCTAGAACCAAGGTACATTATACTTATATTACTACAAGGTTATGAGTCTGATTAAGTCTACTGATTGCTCTATAAAATTTATACCTGGAAAGTGCCATCTGTTGAAATAAATGTGTGATATTTTTATAAGACACTGGCAGTCCTTTACCTTCCAAGTTAATTCTAAAAATTACAATTCACAAGCAATTAAAAAATTTTGTATTCTTAATTTCCCATGTTTTCCCATAATTCATTTATGGTGCAGGATTCAGCATCCAGTGACTTTCTTCCGATCATAGCTCTTGAACAAGCTTTTCATATTTAGAGCTAAACTAGTAAACCTATAAAGCGTGTGAATTTTTAAAAACTCGTATGAACAGCAGTGAGTGTTCATATACTGAGATGTGAATGCGTGTGTACCTTATTGTCACAACTATGTTTTTGTAGCATTACTGAAGAAATGATATAGCAAAAATGTCCTTATCTTCCCCATACAAATTTCAAGTAACTCTTGCTTGTCCAGAACCTGAACCTTACAGTGCTCTTCTGCTTATGAGACTGACTGACAGCAATAAAATATATGCTTCCAACAATATAATGGCCCAGAAGCTTTACATTTCTTTATTGTTTCTTCATTTGTTTTCTCAAAAGAAAACCTCATCCAGGAATTGCCGTAGGTGAGGTATTTGTGTTCTTATGATAAAATACAATGGCTAACTATATATTTATACAGAGATATGCAGATTTCTAGATAAATCATCTTATATGCATGGGATTTTGAATAAATATATTCATCTCAAATATATATGTATATATATGCATATACATGTATGTATGCAAACTTATGTACACGTATGTGCTGATGTTTAGGTACAAAATAGAAGTTTGATATGATTTTAACCATATTTAAGCTGAGTTATAACATTTGAAATGCTACGCTAATTAGACTATAAAAGACCTCGTGTATTATACTGAGAAGTTTGGATTTTATTTTATTTTATTTATTTATATTTTAAAGATGTTTTTATTATTGTATGTAAGTACACTGTAGCTGTCTTCAGACACACCAGAAGAGTTCATCTGGTCTCATTACAGATGGTTGTGAGCCACTATGTGGTTTCTGGGATTTGAACTCAGAACCTTCAGAAGAGCAGTTAGAGCTCTTAACTGCTGAGCTACCTCTCCAGCCTGAAATTTGAATTTTATACGGGATGAGGATTTACAGAAATATTTTAAGAAAAGGAATGATACAAAAATATTTTTAAAAATGATACAAATTTGACCTGGTTATACTGGAAATAGCAAAGAAACAAACTATTAGAAAAATATTTGCTGTATTTTGAAACTTGAAATTTCTGGAAAAATGAAAGGGTAGTAGACATGATAAAATATTAGTGACTATTTGAGAGACTGACATCTTGGTGAATCATTTAAGGATAGAAGAGGAAGGACTGACTCAAGGAGGACTCTCGTTGTACTTAACCTGGGAACATAGAAAGGTGAATAGACTTTGTGCTGAGATTAAATAGTTACTTAAACCACCATATTTTATGAGGACATCCTTAGCCAGTTTATTTTTTTTAAATTTACTTTCTTACAGAATGGGCGTGACATTTATTATTACTTCATGGAGTAGATGCAATGTGAATGACTTAGTAAACACCTTGTAAATTTTCTTAAAATGAAGTTTGAATATATTTTATGAATAAATGTTCATAGTTCTGTTATATTATTGTTATCATGTAACATCATTATAGTGACACTACAAAGAAGATGGTTTATAAAAAAATACTTAATGGAAATCACTTTTTAATAAATTCTTCATGCATACATTGCATCCCTACCACAGTTTCCTGTCCTACTTCCCTGCTCAGTCCCTCCTGCCATATATTCTCTTCACTAGACCCACTCCTTCACCATTTCCTTCCCAAATATACTGAGTAGGGCTTATCAATTGAACATGGCATAAAAACTGAAACAAGACTGGGCACAAACCCTTGTATCAAGGTTGGATGAGGCGACCCAATCTGAGGAAAAAGGCCCCAAACACAGGCAAAAGAGTAAGACACCCTCTCCCTAACACCCACTCTTGGGAGTTTCACAAAAGTACCATGCTGCATAACAATAACATTTGCAGAGGACCTAGCTTAGACCTCTACAGGCTCCATGATTGATGCTTCCATCTCCATGAGCAACTATGTTCCCTACCTAAATGATTTTTTGTGGGCTATATTCTATGTTCTTGTGGTGTCCTCAACTCCTCTGGCTCCTACAATCCATCTTCCTTCTTTTCTGTAGGATTCCTCTGACTCTTCCTAGTTTGGATTGTAGCTCTCCGCATCTGCTTCCATCAGTAGGTGAACAATTGAGCTCGGCACTAATCTGTGAGTATAGGAGAATATTATTAGAAATAATTTTCCTTCCTTCCCACCCTCCCTCCCTTCCTTCCTTCCTTCCTTCCTTCCTTCCTTCCTTCCTTCCTTCCTCTCCTCTCCCCCTTGCCAGTCATGTTTGGTTTATTCTGGGTCATTTGGCTCTTATAAGGAGCTTCCACTGCACTGACTTTCTACATTGCTACTGTAAAGCCCTTTAATTTCAGTCACATCTCCCAGTAATCTCCCCCTCTGTGCCTCCCAGCCTCTGATTATTGGTCATTCAAGCACAGTCAGACATGAGCTCTGTGAAATGGGTCTTAAGATGGACCGGTCACTGGTTAGCTACTCTTACAATATCTGTCTCTTCATTACCCAAGCATGTCTTGCAGAAGGGGGTAGATTTTAGGTTGAAGGTTTTGTGGCTCGTTTGGTGTTCCACTTCCACTGGTGGGAGCTTTGAATGGTTATAAAAGATGGCCAGTTTAGGCTCCTTATTCCTCATTATGGGAAGACTTCACTAGGGTAGCTCTCATAGATTTCAAGGAGTTTCCATAGCACTGCATTTTTACATAGCTCCTGTAAAGTCCTCCAGTTCCAGTCATCTTACTCAGTATTCTCCCCCTCTTTTCCTTCCAAACACTCCCTGACTGTCCCCATTCCCCTCCCCGCTCCAGTCCCTATATGGCTCCAGTCCACCTGCAAAATCTATTCTAATTCTGTGCCCAGGAAAATCCATGAGTCTCCTTCTAGAGCCTTCCTTGTTTCTTAGCTTCTTCGGGTTTGTGAATTATAACATGCTCATCTTTTAATTAACATCTAATGTTCATTTATAGGTTAGTATCTACTATGTTTGTGTTTTGTGTCAGGATTACCTCACTCAGGATGATATTTTTCTAGTTCCATTCATTCACCTGAACATTTTCATGATCTCATTGTTTTTTAACATTTGAGTAATACTCCATTGTGTAAATTTACTACATTTTTTTTATCCATCTTTGGTTTAGGGACATCTAGGTTATTTACAATTTCTGTCATTAGAAATAAAGCTGCTTGAGTTGATTATATATCGGCCACTTTAGCCTTCCTATACTCAAAGGATAAGCAGGCTGAGAAGGAAGTAAGAGAAATGATACCCTTCACGAGAGCCACAAACTGTATAAATTATCTTGGTGTGATTCTAACCAAACAAGTGAAAGATCTGTATGACAAGAACTTCAAGTCTCTGAAGAAAGAAATTGAAGAAGACCTCAGAAGATGGAAAAATATGCCATGCTCATGGATTGGCAGGATTAATATAGTCAAAATTACCATCTTGCCAAAAGCAATATACAGATTCAATGTAATCCCCATCAAAATCCCAACTCAATTCTTCATAGAGTTAGAAAGAGCAATTCAAAAATTCATCTGGAATAACAGAAAACCCAGAATAGCTAAAACTATTCTCAAGAGTAAAAGAACCTCTGGGGGAAATCAGTATCCCGTACCTCAAGCTCTACTACAGAGCAATAGTGTTAAAAACTGCATGGTATTGGTACAGTGACAGGCATGTAGATCAATGGAACAGAATTGAAGACCCAGAAATGAATCCACACTCCTATGGTCACTTGATCTTTGACAAAGGAGCTAAAACCATCCAGTGGAAAAAAGATAGCCTTTTCAACAAATGGTGCTGGCTCAGCTGGAGGTCAACATGCAGAAGAATGCAAATTGACCCATTCTTATCTCCTTGCACTAAGCTCAATTCCAAGTGGATCAAGGACCTCCACATAAAACCAGACACACTGAAACTAATAGAAAGTAAACTAGGGAAGAACCTTGAACATATGGGCACAGGGGAGAATTTCCTGAATAAAACTCCAATAGCTTATGCTCTAAGATCAAGAATTGACAAATGGGACCTCATTAAATTACAAAGTTTTTGCAAGGCAAAAGACACTGTCCAAAAGACAAAGCGGCAACCAACTACTGGGAAATGATCTTTACCAACCCTACCTGCGACAGAGGGCTAATATCCAATATATACAAAGAACTCAAGAAGTTAAACTCCAGAGAGGCAAGTAACCCTATTAAAAAATGGGGTACAGAGCTAAACAAAGAGTTCTCACCTGAAGAATATCGAATGGCTGAGAAGTCCCTAAAGAGATGTTCATCATCCTTAGTCATTAGGGAAATGCAAATCAAAACAACCCTGAGATTCCATCTCACACCAGTCAGGATGGCTAAGATCAAAAACACAGGAGACAGCAGTTGTTGGTGAGGATGTGGAGAAAGAGGAACACTCCTCCACTGCTGGTGGGATTGCAAGCTGTTACAACCACTCTGGAAAGCAGTCTGGCAGTTCCTCAGAAAACTGGGCATGACACTCCCGGAGGATCCGGCTATATCACTCCTGGGCATATACCCAGAGGCTTCCCCTGCATGCAATAAGGACACATGCTCCATTATGTTCATAGCAGCCTTATTTATAATAGCCAGAAGCTGGAAAGAACCCAGATGTCCCTCAACGGAGGAATGGATTCAGAAGATGTGGTATATTTACACAATGGAATACTACTCTACAATTAAAAACAATGAATTCAGGAAATTCCTAGGCAAATGGTCAGAACTTGAAAATATCATCCTTAGTGAGGTAACCCAATCACAAAAGAACACACATGGTATGCATCACTGATAAGGGGATATTAATCCAGAATCTCAGAATACCCTAGATACAATTCGCATATCAATAGATTTCCAAGAAGATGGAAGGAGAGACCCCTAGTCCTGGAAAGACTGGATGTAGGGGAATGCCAGGACAAAGAAGCGAGAGGGGGTTGAATGGGGAAAACAGGGAGGGAAGTGGGCTTTTGGGACTTTCGGGGAGGGAGGAAATGGGAAATGGGAAATGATTTTGAATGTAAATAAAAAAATCTTAGAAAAAAATAAAATTAAAAAAAAAAGAAATAAAGCCGCCATGAACATTATTAAACATGTATCCATTAGTAGGGTGTTGCATTCGTTTGTTATATACCTAAGAGTTGGGTCTTGAGGGAGATCGTGTAGAATTTTCTGAGGAACTGCCATATTCATTTCCATAGTGGCTGTACTAGGTCAAAATCCCACTTGCAATGGAAGTGTTCCTTTTGCTCCAAATTCTTACCAACATAAGCTTTTTATCTTCTCCATTCCAAAGGATGTAAGATAAAAACTCAAGGTAGTTTTGATTTGCAGTTCTCTGATGGCTAAAGATATTGAACATTTCTTTAAATGTTTCTCAGACATTTGTGATTCCTCTGTTGAGAATTCTGTTTAGACCTATACTTTTTAAAAAAAAATTATTTGATTTGTTCCTGTCTAATTTTTTGAGTTCTTAATATATTTTTGGATATTAGTCCTTTGTTGGATGTGGAATGGGGGAAAATCTTTTCCACTTCTGCAGAATGCCACTTAACACTAACGACAATGTCCTTCACTGTACATAAGTGTCTTAATCTCATGAGGTCCCATTTATTGATTGTTGTTACTAGTGCCTGCACTACTGGTGTTTAGGAAGTTGTCTTTTATGCCAATGTGTTCAAGGCTATTCCTACTTTCTCTTCCATTAGGCTCAGTGTATCTGATTTTATGTTGAGGTCTGTGATCCATTTGAACTTGAGTTTTATGCAGTATAATAGACATGGATTCATTTGCATTCTTCTACAGGCTGACATCTACTTTTACCAGAACCATTTGCTGAAGATGCTTTCTCTTTTTGGTTTTTTTTTTTTGTTGTTGTTGTTGTTTTGTTTTTTCCATTTTGGATTTCTGACTTTACCAGGTGTTAATAAGTGTGTATGGATTTACCTCTGGGTCTTCAACTCAGTTCTATTGATAAACTTATGTATTTTCATGCCAAACTGTGCCAGCTATGTGGTTTTCATCATTATAGTTCTGTAGTACAGCTTGAAGTCAGCAGTAGTTATACTTCTAGATTTTTTTTATTGTTCTAGAATTCTTTTAGCTATCCAGTGTTTTAGTTTTTCCACATGAAATTGAGTATTGTCCTTTCAAGATATATAAAGAAAAACACATTAAAACAGACTATTTCATGAAAAATTATACAGATAAGATGTTAGGCATAAAAATATTCCTAAATTGATTGAAAGTAGAAGTAAAAACATTTTCTGATAAAATTGAAGATTTACATGGAAAATATCTCTGATAAAATTGAAGAAATTTATATAGATAAATTGGTAGAAATAAAAATATTACTAAGTTGATTGAAAGTATAATTATAAACATTTTCTGATAAAATTGAAGATTAACATAGAAAATATTTCTGATAAAATTGAAAAAATATATGGAAAAACATTAAAATTGAAGATTATCATACTATATCTTTCTTGAGTTTTATCAGGAATATTTTCCTTGTAGATTTTCAATTTTGTCAGAAAATGTTTATAATTCCACTTTCAATCAATTTAGGAATATTTTTATGCCTACCATTTTATCTGTATAATTTTTCCATGAAATAGTCAATCTTAACCTGTTTTTCTATATATTTCTTCAATTTTATCAGAGATAGTTTCCATTTATATTTACACAATGGAATACTACTCAGCAATTAAAAACAACGAATTCTTGAAATTCTTTAGGTGAATGGGGAGCAGGGGGAGTGAAGAGGTCTTATGGGTCTTTCGGAGAGGGGGATCCGGGAAAGGGGAAATCATTTGGAATGTAAATAAAGAATATAGAAAATAATAATAATAATAATAATAATAATAATAGAAAAACATTCTGCTGGCTGGCCCATTTAAAAAAAAAGATATATAAAGAATTATGATGTAATTTAATGGGATTTCAATGAATCTGTTGATTGTTTTGGTGATGGCCATTTTTTTCTGTTAATCCTATCTAACCATAAGCATCGGAAAGTTTTCTGTCTTCTGATGCTTTCTTCAATTTCTTCAAAAACTTGACGGTTTTGTCATATAAGTCTTTCATTTGTTTCATTTGGATTATCCATAAGGTACAATGCTATTTGTAGCTATTGTGAAGGGTGCATTTCCCTGATTTCTTTCTCAGCCATTTTGTCATTTCTGCATAGGAGGGCTATTGTTTTTGTCTGTTTTGTTTTGTTTTGTTTCTGTTGTTGTTGTGGGGTTGTTTGTTATGGGGTTAATCTTATATCTAGTCAATTTAGTAATAGTGTTTATCAGCTTTAGGAATTCCTAGGTAGAATTTTTGGGTTGCTAATATATCCAACCATATCATCTACAGATATTCTTTGTCTTCTTCTTTTACCATTATTTTTCTTTTCATCTCCTTTGGCTTTCTTATTGCTCCAGTTAGAACTTTGTTATTATATTGAATAAATATGGAAAGTGTGGATTGCCTTGTCTTGTTTTTGTTTTTAGCAGAATTGTGTTGACTGTTTCTCCATTTAATTTGATCTTGGCTTTCTGTAAAGTGCCTTTATTATATTTATTCCTAATCATTCTAAGACTTCATGGATGGGTGTTGGATTTTGTTAAAGGTTTTTTCAATATCTAATGAGATGATCTTTTTTTTTCCTTTTTAGTTTGTTGAAATGGTTGATCACATTGATTTTCTGATGCTGAGCCACTCTGCATCTCTGCGATAATGTCTACTTGGTCAGGGTAGATTATCTTTTGCCTGCTTTCTTGAATTCAGTTTGTGAGTATATTATTGAGTATTTTTTCATCTGTGTCCATGAAGAAAATTGGTCTGTAATTCTCTTTCTCTGTTGAGTCTTTGTGAGGTTTGGATATCACAAAGTCAATCAGGTTGATTTTGATCTTATATGATGAATTGGACATGCTCCCTCTGTTTTCATTGAAAAATTTGAAAAGTATTTGCATTATCTCTTCTTTGATAGTCTGATAGAATTCTGTGCTAAAGTTGTCTTACCATGGGCTTTTATGGCTGGGAGACTTTTATGGTTGCTTCTATTTCATTAATGGTTAGAGGATTATTTAAATTATCTGATCTTGATTTTTTTTTTTTGCTTGTCTTTTCCGTGATTTCCTTTTAGGGATTTATTCATTTCTCCTTTAAGCAACTCTAATATCATCTCAAAGATAGTTTTAAGGTTCTTTTCTTGTACTTCAGCTGTGTTGGAATATGTGAGGCTTGCTGTACTAGAATAGCTGTGGTCTGGTCATATTGCCTTGGCTGATTTTGATTGTGTTCTTACACTGAAATCTAGAAATCTGGTTTTCGGATAAAATATGTGAAGGCAAACATTTTTCAGTTTATCTTGTTGGATGAGTCTTTCTTTCCTTGGTTTCTGTTTCATTTCTTGTCTTCTGGTGGGAGTGGCCTGTGATTGTGTAGAGGGTTTCCTCTGCTTGAGTTGTGGACTAGACTTCCAATTGCTGCAAAAGTCTCAGGTCATGCAAGGGATTTTAGCATGAGTTAAGGGCTAGATATCTAGCAGCTTACCTGGTTTCTGGTCCAGCAGGGTGTTTACTCTGGTGTTCTGGTGTCTGGTTTGTCTTCTGGTGGCACCGAGAGAGTGTTGACAGTCTAAAGACGTTGGTGGGAAGGCTTACCCAGTGGAGCAGGAAAATCATTCTTTTTTAAATATTTCTCTAAATAGTATGTGTATAAGTGTTCGCCTGCATGCATGTCTGTGTACTATGTATGGTGTCTGTGGAAGTGAGAAGAGCATGTTAGATTCTCTGGTCTTGCATTTCCAGGTAGTTGTGCACCACCATATGTGTGTTCTGAGCTAAACCCAGGTCCTTTGCAAGAGGAGCTAAACCCAGGTCCTTTACACCTTTGAAGAATCTATCCAACTCCATGAATCTCTCTCTTAGTTAATCAAATATTTAGAAAAACAACCAGATAACTGTAACAGAAAAGCAATAATTCAAAGTAAAGTTTTTAAAGTCTGAAGATATTGTTCAGCATTTAAGATCACCTATTCTTGGAGAAGATATAATTTCTTTTCTTTCTCAGGCTACACACAGAGGTTTATAACTACCTTTAACTCTACTTCCCTGGACAACAGACACTTTCTTCACTCACTTCCCAGGGCATCAATGGCTCACCAACATATGCATAAAAATAAAATACATTAATAAACTCTGGGAAGATATTATGGCTAATATATAAAATTGGAAGTCAGCAGTCACATTTGAGTCATATGCAATAATTTGAACTTAAGGGAAATATAAGAAAAAAACAGAAATAAAACAATCATCTAGAAAGGAAGCAATAAAGCATTAGATAAAAACCCATGAGGTCAGCTCCAGGGATAAGCACACCAATTGGTTTTCTAGTGCTAAGTGGTCAGCTCATAAAATATACATATAAGTAACACTATATAGACTGAATAGGTTACATTTCATAATATATATGCCTTTATATATAACTACTATGCAATAACATTTAGTGAAAAAAGCAGCCATATATTTGAAGGAGAGAAGGGAGGAATGCTTGGGAGGCTGTGGAAGGAGGAAAGGGAAGGGGAAATCTTGTAAGCATAATCTCAAAAACAAAGTCCACCAAAGAATCTCAATTATTCTCTATACAATAAAATAACATGGAACTCTGGCTATAGACATCAAAATCATAAAACCTGGTAAGAAAGAAAATGACCAAAATTAAGTTATTTAAGATGATCATTGTAATTCAAAAAAAATAATTTTAATGAATGAAGTAATAATATAATTTGATATTTAGAAATAATTGATAATACAAAATCAATTTTCTCATGTTCTTACTTATATTAATTAGAGTAAGTATAAAATAATGTTATGGTAATGATCAGAATTAAAATTACATTCCAAGGGGGAGAGTGTCAGGATTGCACTGGCAGAGACTATGGATTTTTAACAATGGAATTTTAATTTTCCTTTACATTGAACTGCATACCGAGTAAGCTTGCTCTCCAGTCTTTAGCTATACTATTGTGACAGAAAATTCAGATAGTTTTGTCCACTATCTAGCCACTGTAGATGGAAAGAATATCAAAATTAACTGAAGAAAATAGTCAAAATTATTATTCAAATAAATAAGCTATTTGAATGTAAGGAAATAGCTTCCTGAAGATTTTCTGAAATAGGTATTATCTGCAGAAGTTATAATCCAAAATTATAATATTTAAAAGAACAATACACATAATAGCTAAAATAAATGCACATAAAATTGCTGAGTTTTACATTATTTTACTAGGTTTGTAAAATTAATGCATAACATCATGAATGAGAAAACTGGCAACTATGTTTATTTCCAGTTAATATTGAATATCTTCAGGAAATTAAAAAACAATCTTAAAGTTTACATGAATACCCATCTTCTGCTAAGATCATTTTGAGAAAGATGAGTGAACATAAGTAATTATTAGAGTATATAAAAAAACAAAAAATTAAAACCTAGGAATCAATTTGAAATATCTCAACAGGTACCGTTTATGATTGTTAAATTTCCTAAACTATAAGATCATTAATGTAGAAATATGAAAGGTCATGAGTGATGGACTATTTAACATTGTCAACCAGTGAAACCATGAGAAGATACACATATGATGATGGAGGATGGGGAGATGCCTTAGTGATGACAAGCATGTGCTGCTCTTGAAAAGGGGCTGAAAGACGTCTTCAGCTCCCACTTGATGATTTGCAAGTTGATATAACTCAGCTCCAGGTCATTCAGTTCTTTTATTTTAACATTCAAGCATGCAGGCAAAGCACTCATACACACAAAATAATACATGCAATATTATCTGTATCCAGATAAGGGGCAAGAGCTACTCATTTCTGCAAATAAAAAAGATGAGTGTTTAGAGTGCAATTAGTAATTATAATGGTAGGGAAGAACAGGAGCATTTTCCTTTCTAGATTCCTTGGCCAACTAGTCAGAGGTAAGTAGTTGGCTAGTTTCTCGGTATCAGACATGAATTCAGTCCAATTAGATAACTGTTGGTTACTGCCTAGACATATCTACCACTGTTATACTTCTTCAAACCTCTTGCTAGGTCACTTATTGCTGTGATTCATAGACATCAAATTTGGGTAGGATTATTTATTAATTGTCTCTATTGACAACTTGGATGGCATCTTCTGATACTATGATAGCTAGTTTTCTGAGAAAAAGCTTCAGGAAAGATCCAGTTCAGCGCCCTGAAATCCTGTGTTCAAAGTATATGTTATCTTCAGTAATAAGAACTTACTTTCAACTTGGGAGAGTCAAGTCAGGAAAATGGCAAGAGCCTGTATTGCTTTAGGGTCTTTTGGAATCCTTCAACTAACAACTGAAAAAAAGATTTTTTATCCCTGGTCCTGGAGTTTTAATTAGTATTATAACCTCTGATGTTATATTTTCTATAACACACACACACACATACATACACACACATACACATATACACACACACACATGCACGTTCACACAACCTCATAACCACCACCACCACCATCATAGTCCCTTTTTGCTCTCCTTATTCTTGTCGTCATCTCTTGTCTCTTAGTCTATATTAACAAACTCACTCTAATGTTTTCCAGTTCCATCATTTACCTGAAAATTTCATGATTTCATTTTTTCTATATAACTTAATATTATTTCATTTTGTAGATATATCATATTTTCATTATTTGTTCACCAAACCCAAGACATTTAGGTTGATTCCATTTCTCTATTGCTATTGTTAATAGAGTAGCAATGAAGATGTCTGAACAAGTATCTGTAATGTAGACCTTTTGATAATACGGCAAGGAGTGTTGTGCTCAGGTCTATGGGAGATTTAGCTTTTTTGGAAATTCTCTGTGCTGACTCCTAGAGTAGCTACACAGATTGCAATCCTAACAATAACAGTAAATGAGGCTTCCCCCTTCCTCACCTGTGATGTGAGCCATTGTGTTCTCAGTTATTGTGATTCTATGAAGATGGAATCTCAGAGTTGTTTTAATTTGCATTTTCCTAATTGCTAAGGATGTTGAATGCCTTTCAAGATATTTCTTAGCCATAATTTTATTTCTTCTTTGAGAACTCTTATTGAGATTCATAGCCCATTTTAGAATTCCACTATCTTTTTTTTTAATCTCTGTTTTTTTGAGTCATTATATATTCTGGATGTTAATTTCCTGTCTAATTTGCAGTTCAAAAGAGTCTTTCTTACTCTGTGGGCTTCCTCTTCATTTAACTGATTGTTTCTCTCCCTGTGCAGAAGCGGTTTAACTTTATAAGGTTCCCCTTGTCAAGTGTAGGCTTAATTCCTGGACAAATAGAACACCTAATTCAGAAGTCCTTTTCTACACCTTTCTTGTAGAGTACTGTCTATATTTTCTCCTAGAAGTTTCAATGACTTAGGCTTCACATTGATGTCTGATTTATTTGGTTTAAACCTTTGTTCTGTGTTATAATTTTATTTTTCTGTGACATGTTCAGAAGAGGTCTCACAAAAATGTCATCAGAAAAATTACAGAAATAATCAATAATATCACCAAAGTATCAGGATACAAAGTCAACTTATGAACATCAACAGTTTTTCTGTGCACCACCAATGAATAAGACAAGGAAGTTATCACCCTTATTAGCCTCAGAGCAATGACATATCCTGGAGTAAACATATCCAAGGAAGTAAGACCTCTACATTGAAAACTTTTAAATCTCTGAGCAAACTGAAAAGGACTCTTAGGAATAGAAAGATCTCTCATGCTCATGGATTAAAGGAATTTATATTGTCAAAATGATCATCCTAACCAGAATTTCCAAATTCATTTCATTTCCAGACAAAATCCCTACAGCCTCCACAAATACAGGAAAAGGACCTTAAATTCATATGGAACTACAAAAGCCCCTGGATTTCCAAAGCAATGCTGGAGGAGAAATGTTGAATAAATTATTATTCCAAATTTTAAGACAAACTGTAAAACTTTAGTTACCAATATTTTCTTAATGATGTCGAGATTTCAGGAAAACCTATTTGGGGTTGAATTCCACTTTGAGATTAATGGTCACTGAAAAGTTAAAGGAAGGTTATTCAGGGTTCCTGTTCACATTGAATGGGCAAAAACCTGAAAAAAGCAGGAAACCCAAACTCTTCCAAATATGCCTCTGCTATATTGCATCTGTAAGAAAATGATGAGACACCTTTCCTCATTAATGAAGCCTTTCTTAACTCTGTCTCTCTGCCTGCCTGCCTGCCTGCCTGCCTATCGATCTATCTATCTATCTATCTATCTATCTATCTATCTATCTATCTATCTATCTATCTATCTATCTATCTATCTATCTATTTATCTATCTATCGTATTTTTGATACCAGTTTTCTCTGTGCAGCCATAGAACTTTCTCTGTAGACCAGGCTGTCCTCAAACTCACAGAAATCTGCCAATGTTGGGATTTAAGACATGCCAATGTCCTTGGCAGGCCTGAGGTCTATTTTTTGACAAATAAAGGTATTGGCTTTCTTTCATGCAAAAGCAGATTTGACTTATGAAAATATTCAAGTGGTATAATATTTTTATTTTATTAATTTTAATTAATGTGATCATTGTTCTTGGAAAGAATTATTTGAACAGATAGTATATACACTGTGAAATTTCTGTAATATAAATGTATAGCTGAAACTAATAATAACATCAAGGTTAGTTTCAATAGCTTAGAGCTCGAAGTGGCAGACTTACTCAGTCCAGAGCTGGTTCTTTGTAATCTCAGTTCTACAGAGGGATTTGACAGCAAGTCAGGGAGGAAGGCCTGCAGAACTCTAATGTGTATCTCTTGCGCTAAGATACATAAGAGGATAATATCGCTTCTCTCCTGCTTCATGCTTTACAGGTTTACCAAGTATTTATAGCCTCAAAGAGAGTGCTGGTAGAGCATCTTTTTTCTTCCTCTTCAATGCACCACTAAAGAACTGGTCCACCAGCTGTGCTGCTCACAGCCTCTCACCCGCCTTTCTATTTACTATAAGTAATGTGCAAGTGGTCTGAGGGAGTCTGGGTATCAGGGCACTCAATTTCTCGGTGGATAACAGCCCATGAAATTCAGAAAAAGAATCACAGGGCCTCCACTTTCTTTCTTTAAGAGCTAAAACTACAAAATGACTGCTTGCATGTTTGGATGTTGCCAAACTGAATTTGATTTTCTAAAATGACACTGAGATTTCAGGAAACATAAGAAGCCTTTTTGGAGATGAATTCCAAGCGAGCAAGTTTTAATGAGATTGTAAAGGTATCTTTACAAATGACAAGGACAACAAACAGATCCACTTGATAGTTTTGTTGGCAAGGGCCAAGTACCTGAGGGATTGCAAATGGCTGCTGAATTGATCTACTTTACTTTGTGGATATAGATTGCAGTTTTGCCTCATTGAATGAGACAAATATCCACCTGTTTTAAGGGGTTTTACCCATACTTGCTAAAATTAAAAAAAAAACAAAACATTGAGCAATGCACTGTGTGGGGAGAGAAGTAAGAGACAGGGATTTTCTCCTTGCGAAGATGGAATTATTAAGATGATCGCATCGAGCATTGTCTTCTTTTTATAATTTATCTATTCACTTATTCATGCTTTATTTACTTCGGCATTTTGCACGCATGAAGTTATCAGATTCCATGGAACGGGAGCTACACATAGATGTGAGCTGCTATTTGGGTGCTGGGAATTGAACCCAGGTCCTCTGGAAAAGCAGCCAGTGCTTTTAACCATTGAATTAAACTCTCCAGCTCTGGGTATTGTCTTCATAAACACAAAATTAATTAGTTAAATGAGGGCAAGAAAAGTTCCCAGGAACATCAAAATCTAGAATCTATTCATCACGTCACTGCTTTGTGCCTTGTGACGTATATTCCCTGCGAGTGGTAGTTAGTAAGTTTCCACAGCTATCACAGGAAACACTGTGCAACCATAATTATTGAATTTACTTTACACATCGAAACAATTTTGTGCGATTTGTATTTCCTAGACTTCAAGGGACTTTAATAAGAAAACCTAGATTAACTAGTGTCCTTTTTTATTTTCCAGATTGTTTTGTTTGTTTTGTTGAGCCATGGTTTCTCTCTTAGCCCCAAGTGTCCAGCGTGTCCATTACATTTCTAAGTATCCATTACTTCTTCTGGAGGGCCATTTGCAGAAAGCAGCCTGATCTTTCCTCATGCTTCCATTCTGTCTTCAAGTAGCTCTGTTTAAATTATGTTCCTACCCCCAGAACTAAACACTACTTACTGAACTACCTTTCAGTGGTCTGGGGTCAAACTGCATGATCCTCAAGGACTTTAAAACAATGCTTAACATGTTTGAAAATTATAGCCAGGTGGTGGTGGCACACAACTCTAATCTCAATACACAGGAGGCAAAGGCGGGAGGCTATCTTCTAGATCAGTCAGAAATAGGAAAACGGGCTTCTACATAGAGAAACCCTTTCTCCAAATACCAAAAACCAAAATGAAACGAAACCAAACCAAAAACCAACACCCCCAATAAAAGCTCTTAAGATAAGTATTCTATTTAATTCTTTAGTTTTTATTTTTCTTTTATTTTTCATACACATTCTTTGGTAATTTTCTTAGATTTTTGTCATGGCAAAAGTACAGTAAATATTCAATAAAATATTTTCCAAACATGCAATTACCTGACAATTTTCTATACTTTACCCACCTCATCCATCACTGTTGTGATTTTTTTGTCTGGCTGGACATTAAACAGGTCTTATGTATTCTGCCACACTGCCTGGGCAGGCGTAAGTTCATTGTGTCTTGAACATACTATTTTGTTGTATCCATCTACTGCCCCTCTTACACTCGCTCTGTTCCCTCTTCCGCAGTGAGCCCAGAGCATTGGGAGGGAGAGACTGTGACGTAAGGATGTGACTCTGTACTCAACTCTTTTCTTCACCTTGTCTAGAGCAAGCCTCAACATCAGTTGCCTGCTCTTGAAACTGAAGCTTCTCAGATGAGCTTTCAGAGACATACTAATTGTAGGTTCAACAAGAAGTAGTTCTGAATCAGTTCTCCTAAGAGTAGGGGTTCTTCCTTGAAGCCTATGATCTCTAGTCATAGACGCTTAGCCCCAAACAGTATAAGAAGTAGATTGGATTTTTATTTAGTGGTGAGGAGCTGTTGGTAATTGATGGCTGCCAGGAGGAGAAAAATTAGTTCCCTTAAAGGTATGGTCACTGGTAGGTATGCTCTAGTGGTTAACCACATAACAAAACTATGTAAGAATTCCTAATGGGAATTGTGGACACAACGTGGAATGAGTACGGAATGGGGTGGATCTGGGAGAAATTGGCAGCCTAGGAAAATGTGCAGAGTATGGTGTCTGTATTTTCCAAGAATTAATAAAAATATTAAAAAAATAGTCCCGCTAGTACATATCTATTCTTGAATAGATACTCAGTGGAGTTTAAACCACAGGGTTGGAGTTGTGGTTTCTTCTATAAAGAAAAAGTGTATAACATTCTTACTTTTAAAAATAACAAACCGAAGTTTAATGTCACAAAAATTCTGAAGTTTGAAAAATGTTAGTTCTTCATTTCCTTTTAACAGAGGAAATAAGCTTGAATTGCTTTTCCAAAGAATTTTGTGAAAAAGAAAAATGTTCCCAACTTTCCTGGAAAGACCATCTGGCATGTCTCGAACGTGTGATGTGCTATTTCAAGTTACAGACATTGCTCTCTGACTGAGAAGAAGGGATTCGGGGTAAAGAACTAAATTCCAAAAGAGTTGTTTCTAATTTTACTTTTCAGTTTTGCTTCAACTAATTATTTTTTTAAAAAAATTCTGGTTTTAAGATTATAATATAATTATATCATTTCATCCTTTCCTTCCCTGTCTTCAAGCCTTCTCATGTAACTTTTGAGTTACATGCCTGCACTCTTTTAAATGTATAGCCTCTTTTTCATTAATTGTTGCTACACACACACGAGCATGTATACTCCTACACTCCTGGATATATAAATATAACTCGTTCAGTTGATATAATGTTATTTGTATTCTGTTATTAGAGCAGGCCATTTGACATATAACCAGTTGGTATACTATTCTGGGGAAGGCCATTTCTCTTGTTCTGTGTTCTTTTGGTGTCTATACTTCCTTGTATAGATCTGAGACCCTATAACATGTCCCTCTTCCATGTTAGTGTGACTACTTGTATTACACTTTTTCAGAACATGTTTCAGCAGCCATGCTAATTCCTTGGTATGGCTTCCCCCATTTTTAGGACACACAATCTTACAGCAAACTTCCTTTTCCTTTGACACATACATTTTCTAACTCCTGTTCTAAAATGATTCCTGAGCCTTGGATGCCAGACTTGTGTTGCAGACTTATCAGTTAGGAATGGACTCCATCATTTTTCTACGTGCTTACAAGTTCAAAACAAAATTAATCAAAGCTGTAAGGTGGTGGCTTACCTTACAGCTGAATAAGTTTTTCAGAATACAAAGTTAATTTTATTTTTTATCTGTGTCAGTTTGGCACACATGAATACATAAACTATAGAAACTATCCTGAAATGTATAGAAAGGAACCATCAAACTCATAATTGAATGTTCAGTAGACATGGTTTGAACTGTATATTTGAAAAATTATGTTGAACTATACTCTCGCGTAGATACCAAGAGTTCTATCCAGTCTGAAAAGCTCTTTTGAAAGACACCCATTATATCCTTCTATTATGCATTGACATTGCTTAATATTTATCTCTATATAGATATTTATCCTTGCAATATTTGCTGTTTGGTGTTTGTGCCTAAGTTTTAGTGTATATATAGGGGTATGTGATTGCTAAAATATTATGGTGCTCAGTTTTCTGTTTTACTATGTGCTGTCCATTCAAGTAGTTAATATATGAATCATTTTCTTCAATTCGTTGTTGAAGAAGACAGTTAGACTCCATAGAGCACACTTGCTAAGTGTTTTATTTAAATGTAATATGCACAATATAATGAAAGAAATGGAGTCCTGTCAATATGAAAATTCTCAACAATATCCCAATTTAACGGACCATAATTAAAGGATGTCTGGTCCTCATAAGAAGAGGAAACTGCCTACCTTTCCATGGTTTCTTATAAAGACATCAATTACATTGGTGAGGGCCCTAGTTATTGCCCAAACCCTATGTTTTATAATACTATTATCTTGGAAGTTAGGATTTCAACATTAGCTGTGAAGAAATAAACTTAAAAGCCATATGCATCAAAATACAAGTTTAAAAGAAGCTTTGAAAGAAATAAATAAGCTAGTTTTGCCAAACACCAGTCAATAAAGTGAATTCACTAAGGAAACCTCAATATATTGTAAATTCTACTGCAGCTAACTAGCCAAAGTCCCAACAGGACCCAATGTGCTGTAAAAAGAAGAATTTTTTAGCATTAATTCAGTGTTTCCAATTCCCTTTTAGCAAACATGAGTATGTTCATTTATCATTTAATTGACCTCCTAGAGGTGAATGCTGATGTTACACCCAGTTTCACAAGCTACACTGTGTTGTGCACATGGATGTCTTGGCTTGAGTGGGTTTCCTAGAGCAACACAGAGGTGTGATCTGTAGAGCAAATATGAAATGTTTTACTCAAATTGAACTCACCTGAGAATGGTAGGACCTTAATAATTTTCATCCTACAACTACACCAACCTGGATCTAGTAAAGTATATATTTGGTGCACACATACGTGTAGCATCTTAAAGCTGTCTCATTGTTAAAAAAAATCCTTTTCCCCATTTCCCCAATGACACTTTGCCTCTTTAAATGCCTCGTTTGCAAATACAAATGCAACATTATCAATTTTTCCATATTAAATGCCCCATTTGAGGAAAGAGTTTTGAGACTTGCCTACCAAATAGTTTTGCATTCCCTTCATTAGTTTCCTCCTGCTTGCCCTCTCTCTCAGTCTTTATAGGAAAAGAACCAGCTACAATAAGGTCTTAGTAGACATATGATGATATGAGGACCCACCTTCAGAGAAACTAGGTTTTGCAGTTTAGGAATGTACCACCTAGAGGTGTTTGGTTGATATGTTTGCCTCCTGAATAATTGGCAGAGAAAAAAGCTTCTGAACACACAGTGATAAATAATCAAGACAAAAAGGAGGGATGGAAGAAGGAGAGAAAGGGGAGAGAAAGGGAAGAGAGGGAGAGAGAGAGAGAGAGAGAGAGAGAGAGAGAGAGAGAGAGAGAGAGAGAGAGAGAGAGAGAGACAGAGACTGAGACTGAGACTGAGACTATTATCTGATTATCCTTTTTCCCGGTATTATTTCATGGCTTATAACATATTTTGGAACCTTATTGCAATGAACCTTCCAATTATACTGTGCCATTTCACATATAGTATCAAAAACTGCAATTTTGACCCCTCTTAAACCTTCAAACTATTGACATACATTTTACTTCTAAATATGTTATAACTCAATAATTTTTTTTAATTTTAATCAAATAGTTAATTATTTGGACAGGTGTTCTAATGAACAGAGAAAGTGTACATCATCAGCTCTACTCACTGTTTGTGGTGTTTATTATTGGTCTAGTGATATATTTCCTCCCATGGTCCCTTTCTCCTCCAGCTCTCTCTTTAATGTATCTGCCACTGCCATTTCTGTGTCTTAGAAAGTCTTCCTTTTGACCCTACTGGGCAAGATGCTTTCACTGGGAAAGAATTTGGATTTCAGCACATCAAGTCAACCCCACTGTTAGCTGCTTCCTTGCTTCTGGTTAGTCATGTGCCTTTCTTTCTTTCTTTTCTTTTCTTTTTTTTAATAATTGTATACTCTACATACTACATTTTGAACTCCTTACTTCTGTACCTTTATAACCATCATTGTACTTAAAATGTTTTCATCATTGTCTATTAAAATGTTATCCTAGCCCTTATATCTCCTGCTTCTTTCCATACTTCTAAAATGCATGTGTCAGATGGCTTAAAGTTTTTCCAAAGCTATATAATGAATAGTTTATTGTTTGCATTTTTGTTTCACACCAGATCATTGCTGTTGTCTTATGTTCAGTCACATATATTGTCTTTGGCAGAGTTTGGTACATGGATAATCTCATGGATAATCTCTTAGAAATGGTAATAATCTTATCTCTAGAATTCAATTAGAACATTAAAAATGTCCTACATGAAAGTTTACATGTTTCAATCCCTCTTCTACCCACTCTTCTGACCACTTGCATGACTATTTTGTATTAGATATTATATTTTTGTAATTTTTTTCATTTGTTGTATACAGATATTTTTATGTCTCTATAAATGCTGTAGTTTGGTTCTTTTCTACAGTCAATTAAAGTCTGGGACCTTTCCTTTTGATTTGCTTTATTCAAAGACTACCTTCATCTCCTATGATATTTTGCGTATCTTTTCAACATGTGATAAACTGAGATTTTTCCATGTTGCCTGACTATAATGCTATCCATTAGTAGACACATTGGTCTCTGGAGATGTATTTCTGCTATTTTTGCAATTCTTTGCTCTGTCATGAATATTATCTTGTCTATCAATTAATACCTAACAGACTGTGATATGGTCGTATTGCATGTATTGAGAAATTTTCTGTGCATATTTTTCCACGTAGATGATTTTTTTCTAAGAGTTATATATCCAGCATCCCTTGAGTCCTTGGGTATGATATACAAGCTTACTGAGTTTTATTTATTCTTTATTCTGGAAATCAAATATTATGTAATATCCATATCAGAAGGAAACACAATTCGGTTTTCCTGAACAGTGGCTAGTAGTACAAAATCTTTGATTCCGTTTATTTTATTTTTTTTTGTTTTTCTCATTTTTTTTAATTTACATTCCAAATCATTTCCCCTTTCCCGTTTCCTCCCTCCCCGAAAGTCCCATAAGCCCCCTTCCCTCCCTCTTTTCCCCATTCAACCCCCTCTCGCTTCTTCGTCCTGGCATTCCCCTACATCCAGTCTTTCCAGGACCAGGGGTCACTCCTTCCATCTTCTTGGAAATCTATTGATATGAGAATTGTGTCTAGGGTATTCCGAGATTCTAGGTTAATATCGCTTTATCAGTGACTGCATACCATGTGTGTTCTTTTGTGATTGGGTTACCTCACTAAGGATGATATTTTCAAGTTCTGATCATTTGCCTAGGAATTTTGTGAATTCATTGCTTTTAATTGCAGAGTAGTATTCCATTGTGTAAATATACCACATCTTCTGAATCCATTCCTCCATTGAGGGACATCTGGGTTCTTTCCAGCTTCTGGCTATTATAAATAAGGCTGCTATGAACATGGTGGAGCATGTGTGCTTATACAGAGCTAAACAAAGTGTTCTCACCTGAAGAATATCTAATGGGCCCTCCGCCATCTTTGCTCCAGTGACCAGGTAGTTGGGACCGCCAGGCTCAGAGACAGACAGGCATAATATCGCTTCGGTTTCAGGCAGCTTGTGTGTAACCTGCTCCCAGGTGCTGGGCTGATCTGCAGTAACCAGCGCGCCAGTTCCGCGGTGGGACCTTCTGCCTGGTGGAGGGACCCCTCGCAGGGAGGGAGCCTGCCAGCTTCCCTTCCGCGACCTCTGTTCCCGCGGACTGCGCTGGAGAGACCGGTACCCAGGCTCTCCCCCCGATATAACATCACTTGGGACACGGCCTGTTGGGGCTTCCATCTGTGCCCGAGGGCGGGTTGGCGCTGTGGTCGTCTGGGTGCCAGATCTGCTGTGGGACTTCTGCCTGGCAGAGGGACGCCCCCTCCCCCCCCCAGGAGAGATCACACACCCCTGCACAGGGCAGGAGCCTGCCAGCCTCCCTTTGGCGACCTCTGCTCCAGGAATCCACTAGGCTGAGCCTTTAGATGTGCAAGGCCTCCCCAATATAAGATCACTTGGGGCAAAGCACATTAGGGCTCCAAAGTCACTCAGGAGCAGGCAGGCCCCAGAAATCGGTGCCAGGGGAATCCTGGTAATCCAGGGGGGGCAGAAATAGCTTTGCAGGCTCACAGGAGGTCCAACCAACAGCCAGTGGCAGCAGGACCAACTAACACCAGAGGTATCCAGATGGCAAAAGGCAAACGTAGGAATGTTACTAACAGTAATCAAAGTAATGTGGGACCATCCGAACCCAACTCTCCAACAGCAGCAAGTCCTGGATACCCCACCACACCCGAAAGACAAGATCTGGATTTAAAATCACTTCTCATGATGCTATTAGAGGATCACAAGAAGGACACAAATAAATCTCATAAAGAGTTACAGGAGACCATGAATCAACGGTTAGAAGCCCTTACAAAGGAAACACAAAAATCGCTTAGAGAAATGCGGGAGAACATGGATCAAAAGATGGAGGCGCACAAGGAGACAACACAAAAATCGCTTAACGAGATGAATCAACGGGTAGATGCACTCACAAAGGAATCACGAAATTTGCATAAAGAAATGCAGAAGAATATGGGTCAACAGACGGATGCCCATAAGGAGGCAACACAAAAATTGCTTAAAGAAATGAATCAACGGTTAGATGCCCTTACAAAGGAAACACGAGAACTGCTTAAAGAAATGCAGGAGACGATGGATCAACAGATGGAATCCCATGAGGAGGAAACACAAAAATCGCTCAGAGAAATGCAGGAGAACGTGGGTCATCAGGAAGAAATCCTGAAAGAGGTAATGCAAAAAATACCTTAAAGAAATACAGGAAAATACAAACAAACAAGTGAAGGATCTCAGCAAATCCATCCAGGAACTAAAAAAGGAAGTAGAAACAACTAAGAAATCACAAAGGGAGACAACTTTGGAGATAGAAAACCTTGGGAAGAAATCAGGAGTCATAGATGCAAACATCAACAATAGAATACAAGAGATGGAAGAAAGAATCTCAGGTGCTGAAGATTCCATAGAAAGCATCGACTCAACAGTCAAAGAAAATGCAAAATGCAAAAAACGCGTAACCCAAAACATCCAGGAAATCCAGGACACAATGAGAAGACCAAACCTAAGGATTATAGGTATAGATGAGAGTGAAGATTTGCAACTTAAAGGGCCAGTAAACATCTTCAACAAAATTATGGAGGAAAACTTCCCTAACTTAAAGAGAGAGATGCCGATGAACATACAAGAAGCCTACAGAACTCCAAACAGACTGGACCAGAACAGAAATACCTCCCGTCACATAATAATCAAAACACCGAATGTTCTAAACAAAGAAAGAATACTAAATGCAGTAAGAGAAAAGGGCCAAGTAACATACAAAGGAAGACCTATCCGAATCACATCAGACTTCTCACCAGAGACTATGAAAGCCAGAAGATCCTGGGCAGATCTCATGCAGACACTAAGACAGCACAAATGCCAGCCTAGACTACTATACCCAGCAAAACTCTCAATCACCATAGATGGAGAGACCAAGATATTCCATGATAAAACCAAATTTTCACAATATCTTTCCACAAATCCAGCCCTGCAACGGATAATAGGTGGAAACCTCCAATACAGGGAGAGAAACAACACCCTGGAAAAAATGAGATAATAACCTTCTTGAATCAAACCCAAAAGTAGATAACCACTCAAACATAAAGATAGCGTCAAGAATGGCAGATGGCAATAATCACTATGCCTTAATCTCTCTTAATATCAATGGTCTCAATTCCCCATTAAAAAGACATAGACTAGCAGACTGGATACGTAAACAGGACCCAGCATTTTGCTGCCTGCAGGAAACGCACCTCAGTGTCAAAGACAAACACTACCTCAGAGTAAAAGGCTGGAAAACAATTTTACAAGCAAATGGCCCCAAGAAACGAGGTGGAGTAGCCATCCTAATATCGGATAAAATTGATTTTCAACCCAAAGTCATCAAAAAAGACACAGAAGGACACTACATACTGATCAAGGGAAAAATCCACCATCAAGAACTCTCAATCCTGAATATCTATGCTCCAAATGCAAGGGCACCCTCATTCGTAAAAGAAACTTTACTAAAACTCAAAGCACACATCGCACCGCACACAATAATAGTGGGTGACTTCAACACCCCGCTCTCTGAAATGGATCGTTCAGGAAAGCAGAAACTAAACAGGGACACAGTGAATCTAATTGAAGCCTTGGACCAAATGGAACTAACTGATATATATAGAACATTTCATCCTAGAGCTAAAGAATACACCTTCTTCTCAGCTCCTCATGGTACCTTCTCCAAAATTGACCATATAATTGGTCACAAATCAGACCTCAACAGATACAAGAAGATAGAAATAATCCCATGCCTCCTATCAGATCACTATGGAATAAGGGTGGTCTTCAATGGCAACAAAAACAAAAGAAAACCCACGTACACATGGAGGCTGAACAATGCTCTACTCAATGATAACTTGGTCAAGGTGGAAATAAAGAAAGAAATCAAAGACTTTTTGAAAGTTAATGAAAATGAAGGCACAACATACCCTAACTTATGGGACACAATGAAAGCAGTGCTAAGAGGAAAATTCATAGCCCTGAGTGCCGCCAAAAAGAAACGGGAGACAGCATACACTAACAGCTTAATGGCACACCTGAAAGCCCTGGAACAAAAAGAAGCAAATACACCAAAGAGGAGTAGAAGGCAGGAAATCATCAAACTCAGGGCTGAAATCAATCAAGTAGAAACAAATAAAACCATACAAAGAATCAACAAAACGAGGAGTTGGTTCTTTGAGAAAATCAACAAGATAGATAAGCCCTTAGCCAGACTAACCAGAGGGCACAGAGATAGTATCCAAATTAATAAAATCAGAAACGAAAAGGGAGAGATAACAACAGAAACTGAGGAAATTCAAAAAATCATCAGATCCTACTACAAAAACCTGTATTCAACACAACTAGAAAATCTTGAGGAAATGGACAATTTTCTTGACAGATACCAAGTACCAAAATTAAATCAGGATCAAATAGACCATCTAAACCGTCCTATAACCCCTGAAGAAATAGAAGTTGTCATTGGAAGTCTTCCAACCAAAAAAAGCACAGGTCCAGATGGTTTTAGTGCAGAATTCTATCAGACCTTCAAAGAAGACCTAACACCAATACTCTTCAAACTGTTCCACAAAATAGAAACAGAAGGAACACTACCCAACTCGTTCTATGAAGCCACAATTACACTAATACCAAAAGCACACAAAGATCCGACAAAGAAAGAGAATCTCAGGCCAATCTCTCTTATGAATATCGATGCAAAAATACTCAATAAAATTCTTGCCAACCGAATCCAAGAACACATCAAAACGATCATTCACCACGATCAAGTAGGCTTCATCCCAGGGATGCAGGGATGGTTCAATATAAGGAAATCCATCAATGTAATCCACTACATAAACAATCTCAAAGAAAAAAAACCACATGGTCATCTCATTAGATGCTGAGAAAGCATTTGACAAAATTCAGCATCCTTTCATGCTAAAGGTCTTGGAAAGATCAGGAATTCAAGGCCCATATCTAAACATAGTAAAAGCAATTTACAGCAAACCAGTAGCCAGCATCAATCTAAACGGAGAGAAACTTGAAGCAATCCCACTAAAATCAGGGACTAGACAAGGCTGCCCTCTCTCTCCATATCTTTTCAATATAGTACTTGAAGTTCTAGCTAGAGCAATTAGACAAGAAAAAGAGGTCAAAGGGATACAAATTGGAAAGGAAGAAGTCAAACTATCACTATTTGCAGACGATATGATAGTATACATAAGCGACCCAAAGAACTCCACCAGAGAACTCCTACAGCTGATAAACGACTTCAGCAAAGTGGCCGGATATAAAATCAACTCAAGCAAGTCAGAAGCCTTCCTATACTCAAAGGATAAGCAGGCTGAGAAAGAAGTAAGAGAAATAATACCCTTTACGATAGCCACAAACCATATTAAGTATCTTGGCGTGACGCTAACCAAACAAGTGAAAGATCTGTATGACAAGAATTTCAAGTCTCTGAAGAAAGAAATTGAAGAAGACCTCGGAAGATGGAAAAATCTGCCATGCTCATGGATTGGCAGGATTAATATAGTAAAAATGAGCATCTTACCAAAAGTAATACACAGATTCAATGCAATCCCCATCAAAATCCCAACTCAATTCTTCATAGAGTTAGAAAGAGCAATTCAAAAATTCATCTGGAATAACAGAAAACCCAGAATAGCTAAAACTATTCTCAAGAGTAAAAGAACCTCTGGGGGAATCAGTATCCCGGACCTCAAGCTGTACTACAGAGCAATAGTGTTAAAAACTGCATGGTATTGGTACAGTAACAGACATGTAGATCAATGGAACAGAATTGAAGACCCAGAAATGAATCCACACTCCTATGGTCACTTGATCTTTGACAAAGGAGCTAAAACCATCCAGTGGAAAAAAGATAGCCTTTTCAACAAATGGTGCTGGCTCAGCTGGAGGTCAACATGCAGAAGAATGCAAATTGACCCATCCTTATCTCCTTGCACTAAGCTCAATTCTAAGTGGATCAAAGATCTCCACATAAAACCAGACACACTGAAACTAATAGAAGGGAAACTAGGGAAGAACCTTGAACATATGGGCACAGGGGAGAATTTCCTGAACAGAACTCCAATAGCTTATACTCTAAGATCAAGAATAGACAAATGGGACCTCATTAAATTACAAAGTTTTTGCAAGGCAAAAGACACCGTCAAAAAGACAAAGCGGCAACCAACTAACTGGGAAATGATCTTTACCAACCTTACATCCGACAGAGGGCTAATATCCAAGATATACAAAGAACTCAAGAAGTTAAACTCCAGAGAGGCAAGTAACCCTATTAAAAAATGGGGGTACAGAGCTCCACAAAGAGTTCTCACCTGAAGAATATCTAATGGCTGAGAAGCACCTAAAGAGATGTTCATCATCCTTAGTCATTAGGGAAATGCAAATCAAAACAACCCTGAGATTCCATCTCACACCAGTCAGGATGGCTAAGATCAAAAACACAGGAGACAGCAGTTGTTGGCGAGGATGTGGAGAAAGAGGAACACTCCTCCACTGCTGGTGGAATTGCAGGCTGGTACAACCACTCTGGAAAGCAGTCTGGCGGCTCCTCAGAAAACTGGGCATGACACTTCCGGAGGATCCGGCTATACCACTCCTGGGCATATACCCAGAGACTTTACCTGCATGCAATAAGGACACATGCTCCACTATATTCATAGCAGCCTTATTTATAATAGCCAGAAGCTGGAAAGAACCCAGATGTCCCTCAACGGAGGAATGGATTCAGAAGATGTGGTATATTTACACAATGGAATACTACTCTGCAATTAAAAACAATGAATTCACGAAATTCCTAGGCAAATGGTCAGAACTTGAAAATATCATCCTTAGTGAGGTAACCCAATCACAAAAGATCACACATGGTATGAAGTCACTGATAAGGGGATATTGACCCAGAATCTCAGAATACCCTAGACACAATCAGCATATCAATAGATTTCTAAAAAGATGGAAGGAGAGACCCCTGGTCCTGGAAAGACTGGATGTAGGGGAACGCCAGGACAGAGTAATGAGAGGGGGTTGAACGGAGAAAAGAGGGAGGGAAGGGGGCTTATGGGACTTTCGGGGAGGGAGGAAACGGGAAAGGGGAAGTGATTTGGAATGTAAATTAAAAAAATAAAATAAAATTAAAAAAAAAAAAGAATATCTAATGGCTGAGAAGCACTTAAAGAGATGTTTATCATCCTTAGTCATTAGGGAAATGCAAATCAAAACAACCCTGAGATTCCATCTCACACCAGTCAGAATGGCTAAGATCAAGAACACAGGAGACAGCAGTTGTTGGCAAGGATGTGGAGAAAGAGGAACACTCCTCCACTGCTGGTGGGATTGCAAGCTGGTACAACCACTCTGGAAAGCAGTCTGGCGGTTCCTCAGAAAACTGGGCATGACACTCTCGGAGGATCCAGCTATACCACTCCTGGGCATATACCCAGAGGCTTCCCCTGCATGCAATAAGGACACATGCTCCACTATGTTCATAGCAGCCTTATTTATACTAGCCAGAAGCTGGATTCCGTTTATTTTTATTTGAATTTTAGATTCATAGAAAGTAAAACAAACATCAGGGACTCTGCCTTCTTATATGTGAGGTCTAGAACCAGCTATACTTTGCCCACTCTGGAGTTAACAAACATTAAAATACTAATTGTGGGACATAGGAACTTTTACATTTCTTTAATGTTACCTAACAACAGTGAAATAATTGAAGCACATTTCCGTATGATGTCTTGTGAACTGCAGCCACACAGATGAACAATTGAGGAAAACTAGTTGAGTCTTCCTGTTCTAATCTACTGTTCCCTCAAAAGTAGTGCTGTACTCTGAAAACTACAAGGTCAGTATGTTTTGGAAATGGCCATGCCATGTTCTCATTGAGTTCTGAGAAAACCTTTATAAAAGAAGCTTTTCCATTGCTTAATTCAGCACTTTGTGAACGACATTTAAGCAGATTTTTTTTTTTATTGTAGTATATTCTTGGAAACTGTTTCAGGCGAGAGGAGCTATAAATGTGCCTAGTCTTTACATTTCTTTTTTAATCTCTTCCTTTACTTACTTCCTTTTTTCATTTTCATTTTTTAAGTTTTCCTTTTAATGTAGATTTTATTTCAGAAAGCCATTTCTAATGGGGCTGTACTTTCATTGGTTTTAAAATCTTCCTGGGCTATCTTTTTGCTAGAACACACAAATACGTTTTACGATATATATATAGTGAATTCATATTTATGTACCAATTCAAATATATCATCTGAGGAGCATTCTGCCAGCGGTCAACCCCACACCAGTATGAAATCTCATGTTTATATGCAAATACATGAAAAATAATGTAATACAAATATACCATTGATACCCATCATTAATGAGCACTAACTACCCATCTTAAAGCATCACAAATGCAGGATGGCTTAGCATTTACTAGTCTTGCAGAGGACTAAAGTTCAGTTCACAGAATCTATTAACTGGCTCACTACTATCTGTAACTCCAACTTTAGGAGGTCTGATACCCTCTTTTGAAATCTATGGGCATCATTATACCCCATATCTATTATTTGTAAAATAATAAATAAATAGTTAAAAATCACTAATATCATTTAACATGTATGAAAGTCATTATTATTATAACTCTTATTTTCCTCATTCATAGCATTCCTCTGAACCATTAAAAAAAATCCTTCAGTTGTCTACGCATGCTGATAAAGTCCTTTTCTCAATATTTCTGTGGCACTGATTCCAATCAGACTTACTGCACTATTCACCATAGTTTTGTTGTTGTTGTTGTCTTAAGAGTCATTTCTAAACTGGTGATGCCAAGAAAAGAAACGAACCAGGTCACAGTTTCCTTGAACTTTCAGCAACATTTGAGGGAGTCAATCCTTCTTTAGAAATTCAAACTCTTGTCTTACAATCTAAGATAGCATATTTTTAACATTTTTTTTTCTTTTGTTTCTTTTGGTTTTTTGGCATGTCACTTTTGACCCGTTTTCTAATTTATTCAATGTCTGAATCTCTGTAGCTTGTAAAGGGTAGCCCTTTCTGATTTTTTTGTGGTTATCTCACTGATAATTCATACTGAGTATGTATTTTAGTACACTGACCCTTGAGGTAACGAGCAGTTAGGGGTGGGACATAGTGATCCACCTCTCGTTATTTCTATCTCAACTTCTTTATTGGGGGGAAAATACCCAACAACCTGGGAATTAGAGCAATATCTGCAATAAAACCTTCAGAACATTTCATCAATTAATATCAATAAAGGACAAAGGTAAGGTCTGCCATTGTATGTGAGCTGGGATTTATTACCTATACCCCTATGACTTATAAAATCTCCCAGATCAGATGTTCACAATGAAACTATGGATCAAATATTCAACTACCTATATTTGGACTCTATGTTCTACTTCAGTTCAATGTGTACCTCAAACTTTTACGCATAAAATGTAAAACTTTATCAATCCAGTGAATTCACTAAATGAAAACAACATCCAAATGCAGAGGCTAAGAGAATTGGAAGCATATCTGTCTTTTCTTTTAAGGCCAACCAAGTAACAATCAAACAAAGTTGTTTTGCCTTCAAGTTATTTATTTATTTTAAACTCCAGATTTTATCCCCCTGACAGTCCACCCTCTGACTGCTATTTTAATTTACCTCAAACATCTTAGTTCATGATCTAAACCATCAAATACTTCAACCTATTTATTGCCTAATTTGACATTCACTTCTGAAACATTTTTATATAAAAAAATTTAGTTAAATATTCCCTCTGCTTATGAATTTCTATGACTTTCTATCTCCAAAAATCAGAGCTGGAATCATTACTCTCTCTAACAAGACTATAACTTAACACTACTAAGGGGAATGTGAAGTTGTAGAACAACTATGTAAAACAGTGTGTTAGTTCTTAAAAACAAACAACACCAAAGGAGCTTAAACTAAATAAGCTAGATATCCCAATCCTGAGATATATTTCATAAATTATTAAAAACATAGCCATAAATACAGACTCACAAGTACTTTGTGCTTTTACTTGTATATAAAAATTAAGGCAAACAAATAATTATATATATAATATATAAGTCTGTGTGTGTGTGTGTGTTTGTGGATGTGTGTATTTGAGAGTAGTGACTCACAACTTTAACTCCAGCACTTGGGAGGCAGGGGCACACAGACCTCTGTGAGTTTGTGACCTGATTTCTAGGACAACCAGAGCTACACAGTAAAACCCTATCTTGAAATAAAATAACAACAAAGAATACATATGCATGAATGTGTGTGTGTGTGTGTGTGTGTGTGTGTGTGTGTGTGTGTGTGTGTGAGTGTGTCATGTGCATGCATGTACTATTATAGAAGGGTGAGCAGAGAGAGGAGAAAAGGGAAATTAAGAGTGCACTCAGAAGGCTGCATTTAAAGCATGATATCTACATGAATGGAAAGGTCACACTGTAATCATTAATCCATACAATTGCTACACATGAGCTAAAATATATAAATAAAAAATAAAAATGAAAAATCGTGTAAGAGAATCACCTCCATGTAAATACACAATATATTCCAGAGCAGCTCAGATGTTCTAAGTACATTCTGAGATGAAAGAACTCTACATGAAAATGAGAGAACTTGACCCAGTTGAATTCCTGTTCCCAGCATGGATGAAACACATTGCTACTTTAAGAAAGAAAATGAAAATAGGATTTGAAGTTGGATAACTGGAAAGAATATATAACTTTAGGTGCCTCTTACTGAACCCTAGGTCTTACTTTCTCAAAGTATTTTTAAATCACAGCTTCAAAGCTCACATGTTCTTGTTATGCTCTCTGGTAGGCAGTGTTTCAGAGAAGACACACTGATGCTTTTGCCACACTCATTACAAAATACATTGTTCTTGCCGTAGCTCAAAAGTCCATTAATGTTTCAGGAGATATTTTCCGTCATGATTCACAACAATCTATCATTTGACTAAAACTATAGATTTTTTTTGGTTTTGTTTTGCTTTTGTTGTTGTTTGTTTTTAACCTCAAAGAATATAAACTGATTCTTTCCGTTTCTCTATTCCTTAGCAAATTTTAGATTTAACTCTGTATTTTTGCTTTTCAAATTCATTGTGAGTTTTGACAAATTGCTGTAGTCTTTCAGAGTCTCTGAAAACTGTATTACATAGTAGCTAAAGCCAAACCCAGATTTTTCAGCATGCCTTGTGTATGATTAAAGTTTTTGCTTTTAATTTATAAAGCCAGGTTCATTAGTAGGTATCTGTGACTTTAAAGTCTGACCTGAGTCATTAACCACTATTCTTTGGTAGTCAAAATATCCCAGGTCAATATTAAGGACAGTACTGAACTTTCAAATCCATGTGTATTTACATGTTCCATAGCTATATCTTACGAGTTATTTCAAAGACCTTATTAAAATCCAGTTGATTCAAATAAAACACAAACTCATGTGTAGAACATTTTCTCTGAGACTGAGTTCATGCTTCCCCACTGTAGCCCACAGACCTCTCTACAAACTCCTGCCACAACTTTTTCAAGATAGCCACTTGCATCAGTCTCACCTATGTTGAGAAGTCTTTTATGAATGAGTTTTGGCTTCAGTTATCTCTATTATCAGAATATAGAAGTTACTCCATCAATGCTTATTAAATTAACAAGTAACAAAGATTCTCATAGCTTTGTTTTAAATATAGAGTTCTACATGAAGCTTATAGCTTTCTCTGAAATTATTGTAGGAAGCAAATTGCTAAAATGACTCACAACAGTCTGGGGGAAGAGAGAAGACAGCACCTCACTTAAAATGCTATTTTAGCTTCATGAACATATGGGCCCTGTCTGTTTTGTAACCAAAAGAAAATTCCATCCTTATAAACAAAACTGCATGTTGCTGTCATCTCTCTGTTCCTGCTTTTACAAAACACCTTTCCATTTTTTTTTTATGAAATGTCAGGATCAGTATCTCATTAGCAATCAAGAGACAGAACTAATACTTGAAGTACCTTGGAGTACCTTACTTAAAATCAAATGAAATGTCAAAGTGCAGTAAAATCATGCTTTTTTGGAGTATAAATATCTTGAGATCATCATGTCTGCCTTTTCAGGGCCAGAAACATTTTTAAAGTAAAATTCCGGTAAGGAACGCATCATCAATAAATAGTCAGTGTCCATGCACTTAGACTGAGTAATCAGTTTCAATGGCAAACTAAAAATTTCAATGGAATGAGAACACAGTGACCTTGAATTTTATATAGAATTTTTCCTAATTGAACTGTAAGCTAGCCCTTGAGATTGTTATTCAGTTATTCTACAAAAAGGACAATGGAATATCAATAAATCTTCTTGGATTTGTGAATTAGTTTTCAAAAGGCTAATGTTGAGTGGAAATGGATTGAATTTCTTTCCAATACAATAGCAAAGGAAAAATTACTTGTTCTTACTGAACCATTTATATTTACAGGGAAAACATTGACAAGGAAATTTGCAAGGATCGTTTATAAAAGTAATGGTCACATTGGGAGTTGAACATGTTCCTAATTTTTGTTTTAATCATGCAATGTCCTAAGCATTAATTTAAATTATGAAAATGAGTACTTCATTTAAATCTCCTATAATCTTCAAAACCTACTTGAGCCAAAGGCGAAGCATAATATTGAGATTGTAGTAATTATAGTACAAACCTAGTTATAAGAAATCTTTGGACATGATATGAAATTAACTATGGAAGAACAGAGGGTTGGGGGATGAAATTTAATAAGCAATCAAGATTTAAAATCTGAATTAGAGGGATAGTATGTAGAATTTCACAAGCCTTAAAGGAAATACTAAGTAAGGGCAAAAATGCGAACAAAAGCCCTAAAAATACCTGAGGATATAATTTGAAATGGTGACAGACTTGTGCAATTGAATTGTGTTTGGAGTGACAAAGAAAAGGCATATGTAATTGAAGTTTGAAGACCACTCCTGTCTTTCCAAATTCAACTGCTGAGACTATAACCCCAGTAGTGAGGAATCATGAGGCCAAGCTGAGTTTTGTAAATAGGAGCAGGATGTGGGAAATATCTATCACAAGAGAAGGTGTAAACACATAAACGTCCCAGTGGAAGTGGCGGTGCAAGTGGGACAGAAAGGAATCTAGAGACTTCGTACAAGATTTGCAGTCAGAATTGAGATTTTTCTCTTTATATGAAAGTGAAACTGGGTGTGGCAAGGGCAGCATGGCAGATCTTATTCTGTCCCTCTCCCAACTCCTGCCTTCCTTTCTCCCAACCAACTTTGGGTCTTCAAGTTCTCTCTATTTCTGTCTCTTTGTCTCTCTGTCTCATCTCTCCCTCTCTCCTCTCCCCCCTCTCTCCCTCTCTCTCACTCCCCCCTCCTCTCTCCTTCCCCTCCAGCTTTTCTTTGTCTCTCCATCTCTGTCTGTCTCTCTCCTCCCTACCTCTCTCTCCCCCCTCTATCTCTCTCTCCCTCTCAATCTATCTCTCAAAAAAAGAAAGAAAGAAAAGAAAAATAAACTAATGAACATCAATAGAAATAAAGCAAACGTCAAAGGTCAAAACAAACACAAACCCTGAAACCATACACGTGACTAACCAAATACAGGTTGATCAAGTTACATTTAGAAATATATATGTGCATCCATATAATCATGTAATAGCAATGAATGGAAAAAGAAGACAAAGATTTCAAAGAACAAAAGGTGTACATGGGAGGATTTGTAAGGAGAAATGGCAAAGAAAAAAATATACAATTTTATTACGATATCAACATTTTAAAATTCAAAAACAAAAGAAAAACTGAAGTCTGTTTTGTGTGAGCCCTCTACTCCTAGGTATAGGGCTTGCCTTGGCTTGTAGTTGACAAACTACAAGTGTCACTCCCTTGGAAAAACCTATTCTTTTCTTTTCTCAGTAATCAACTTTAAATGGCTTCTTGGTTAGGGGTGGAACTTTTTGTTTGCTTTTGTTCTTGGTAATGGAAAGTTGGTTTGAACTTGTTCAGGTCTTATGGGTGTTGCCACAGTCTCCGTGAGTTTATTTGCATAACAATCCTGCTGTGTCTGAAGAGACTCTGTTTCCTTTGATTCATTCTCTACCTCTATCTTACAAACTTTCGGCACCTCTTTAGCATAGATCCCTGAGTCTAGAATGCAGTGGATTTGAGAAAATATCTCAGTCGGAAAAGATAGCCTTACAATGGAAATGAAAATCCACAGTAGATTTTTTTTTTATTTTATTTTTTTAATTTACATTCCAAATCACTTCCCCTTTCCCATTTCCTCCCTCCCCGAAAGTCCCATAAGCCCCCTTCCCTCCCTCTTTTCTCCATTCAACCCCCTCTCATTACTCTGTCCTGGCGTTCCCCTACATCCAGTCTTTCCAGGACCAGGGGTCTCTCCTTCCATCTTTTTAGAAATCTATTGATATGCGGATTGTGTCTAGGGTATTCCGAGATTCTGGGTCAATATCCCCTTATCAGTGACTGCATACCATGTGTGTTCTTTTGTGATTGGGTTACCTCACTAAGGATGATATTTTCAAGTTCTGACCATTTGCCTAGGAATTTCGTGAATTCATTGTTTTTAATTGCAGAGTAGTATTCCATTGTGTAGATATACCACATCTTCTGAATCCATTCCTCCGTTGAGGGACAGCTGGGTTCTTTCCAGCTTCTGGCTATTATAAATAAGGCTGCTATGAATATAGTGGAGCATGTGTCCTTATTGCATGCAGGTAAAGTCTCTGGGTATATGCCCAGGAGTGGTATAGCCGGATCCTCCGGGAGTGTCATGCCCAGTTTTCTGAGGAACCGCCAGACTGCTTTCCAGAGTGGTTGTACCAGCCTGCAATTCCACCAGCTCACCAGAGACTATGAAAGCCAGAAGATCCTGGGCAGATCTCATCCACAGTAGATTTTAACCTTATCTTACTCTGTAGTTCAGGCTAGTCTCAAGCAAAAAGATCTGCCTGCCTCGACCTCCCAAGTCCTGGTATTAAAGGCATGCTATACCACTACTCATAACTTAACTTTAACATTCTAAGTTTTAAAAAATGCTAAATATTTGTGTGCACATGCACACACACACAAATCTTCAAGAATAAATTCTAATGAAAATCTTAAATATGTGCATTCCTTGTATGTCCATTCTTGAGAGGTCTATTTTCCACATTGAAGAGATAAGAAACATTTCCTTTTCCAGAGTCTCCCTTATTGCACAATCAGCATATAATAACACAGATATGTTTTAGCCCACAATGAACTCAAAATGTTTAGTTATGAAAATATTATGTAACTGATAAGCAGAGGTGTTGGTCCATTTGTTTCCATGCATGATTGTTTGTATCTACTGTATTAAGAAATAGATACTTTTACAAGGTAGTTGGTGGATGTTTCTATAAAATGTCAGGCAATTTCTCTGATTTATGTTCCTATTCATGCATTCAAAGGCTTTCTAATGCCGGGCATTTATATGGAAGTAACTAGAAGTTCCATTACAAGGGTCATGTTTTAATTTGCCTGCATGTGCAAAGGATGACATTATCCACTGGAATGGCAAATCAGTGTTCATCAAAAACATTACGTGTGAACAAATTAAATTTGCCTTAATTAAAAACAAAGCTTTGTATGAGTAAGTCATTAACCAGAACAAGAACTGTTGACTCTTTATTTCTTTTTTTTTTTTTTTAAAGATTTATTTATTTATTATATGTAAGTACACTATAGCTGTTTTCAGACACACCAGAAGAGGGCGTCAGGTCTCGTTACAGATGGTTGTGAGCCACCATGCGGCTGCTGGGATTTGAATTCAGGGCCTTCGGAAGAGCAGTCAGTGCTCTTAACCGCTGAGCCATCCCTCCAGCCCGACTCTTTATTTCTTTTTTTTTTTTTTTAATTTAATTTAATTTTATTTTTTTAATTTACATTCCAAATCACTTCCCCTTTCCCGTTTCCTCCCTCCCCGAAAGTCCCATAAGCCCCCTTCCCTCCCTCTTTTCTCCGTTCAACCCCCTCTCATTACTCTGTCCTGGCGTTCCCCTACATCCAGTCTTTCCAGGACCAGGGGTCTCTCCTTCCATCTTTTTAGAAATCTATTGATATGCTGATTGTGTCTAGGGTATTCTGAGATTCTGGGTCAATATCCCCTTATCAGTGACTTCATACCATGTGTGATCTTTTGTGATTGGGTTACCTCACTAAGGATGATATTTTCAAGTTCTGACCATTTGCCTAGGAATTTCGTGAATTCATTGTTTTTAATTGCAGAGTAGTATTCCATTGTGTAAATATACCACATCTTCTGAATCCATTCCTCCGTTGAGGGACATCTGGGTTCTTTCCAGCTTCTGGCTATTATAAATAAGGCTGCTATGAATATAGTGGAGCATGTGTCCTTATTGCATGCAGGTAAAGTCTCTGGGTATATGCCCAGGAGTGGTATAGCCGGATCCTCCGGAAGTGTCATGCCCAGTTTTCTGAGGAGCCGCCAGACTGCTTTCCAGAGTGGTTGTACCAGCCTGCAATTCCACCAGCAGTGGAGGAGTGTTCCTCTTTCTCCACATCCTCGCCAACAACTGCTGTCTCCTGTGTTTTTGATCTTAGCCATCCTGACTGGTGTGAGATGGAATCTCAGGGTTGTTTTGATTTGCATTTCCCTAATGACTAAGGATGATGAACATCTCTTTAGGTGCTTCTCAGCCATTAGATATTCTTCAGGTGAGAACTCTTTGTGGAGCTCTGTACCCCATTTTTTAATAGGGTTACTTGCCTCTCTGGAGTTTAACTTCTTGAGTTCTTTGTATATCTTGGATATTAGCCCTCTGTCGGATGTAAGGTTGGTAAAGATCATTTCCCAGTTAGTTGGTTGCCGCTTTGTCTTTTTGACGGTGTCTTTTGCCTTGCAAAAACTTTGTAATTTAATGAGGTCCCATTTGTCTATTCTTGATCTTAGAGTATAAGCTATTGGAGTTCTGTTCAGGAAATTCTCCCCTGTGCCCATATGTTCAAGGTTCTTCCCTAGTTTCCCTTCTATTAGTTTCAGTGTGTCTGGTTTTATGTGGAGATCTTTGATCCACTTAGAATTGAGCTTAGTGCAAGGAGATAAGGATGGGTCAATTTGCATTCTTTATTTCTTATTGGAAAAATTAGCAGATGATTATTCCTCTTTCCTTTTACTAGAATCTTCTGTCATAAGATATTTTGTATAGTGAGAATTTGATATTTAAGTACTTTTCTTCAAAATGTGCAATTTAAAACTCTGGAAGATGGATGAGTAAGGTGAAGATTGTTCTAGAGGATACAAGTCAGGTTCCTAACACCAAGACCAAGAGGTTCACAACTACCACCATCTCCAGTTTCATAGGATCTTCTACCATCTTCATGTACCTGCACACACACACACACACACACACACATATACACACATACACACACACACACACACACTCTCATATACACAGATGCACAAACATACAAATTAAAAGAAAGAAGTGCTATTTAAATTCTCAAAGTTTCCTAGAGGGCTTATAAATCTACTTTATAGATATGCTGATGCTATAATCATCTTTAATTTAGAGTCATTTTAAGATTTCACTTGTCATAATTACATATGACTCATTGAATTTGAGATCCAAGTCAATTCATTTTAAGATATAGATAGATACCCTTGGTTCCATAACCCAGAAAAAAAATGGCAAAGAGAATAGTTAAGTTGACATTCTTCTTATCCATCCAGTTGCACTAAACTGTGTCTCATTACATATTTCCTATCAGTTGACTTTGATGGTGAAGACAGTGATAAAACCAAGAGAATATAAGGCAGGACCTAGGCTTCCACTTGTTACTGTTTGAAAAGTAAATGGAGGAGATGTATAGGCTACCAGTGCTCCGCCAGGTAACCTATGCTGTCAGAAAGGTAAAAGAAAGGACGCTTGAGAAATACTACAGGTGATGACATACATAATGAGTTCATGTTTAGTCACAAAAAATTTTCTTTATATATCAATATATTTATATCCTATCTATCTATTTATCTATCATCTTTATCATTTTTTCTTTATCTGCCTGAGGGTAGGTGTAGAGGTCTTTCTTAAATATATCCTTTCTCCCTATTCTCCAGATTCTATGTTCTAGGTAAATAAAATTCTTATCTTGCCTTTTTGATATGCAAGAAGTCAACATTACAGCATTCCATTATTTTACAAATGACTTCCTTACTCAATTCCTTATTAAAACCGCGAGAGACCCATTAATTTTCAGGTCTGCCATAATAAATTAGTACAGAACTTAGTGGATTAAAATGACCTTATTTTCTCACAATTTAAGTGGAAGATTTAGCATGGCTCAGCTAGTGCAGAACCCTGTAGGAGCAGTCTTCTTTGCCTTTCCTTGGCTTCTGAAGGTTGTCAGCAAGCCTTGAGATGTAATATACCACCTATCTCTTTCCTATCTACATGGATCCTCTTTCCATGCCTCTAAATCTCTGTCACTACAAGAAGAGTTATTAGGAGATTTAGAGGCTGTAACAATCCAGTGTTACCTCACCATAATCTTAGCTTTACTAAGGTCGTTCTGTTTTTATATTATTTTGCTGTAATAGGGATAACTCCAGGCCCTCACCACTGCTAAGTAAGCATTATCCCACTGAGCTGCATCATCTGCTTTATTGAAGCATTCTTGGCAAAGGAAATGTATAGATTTAGGGTGTAGAGCCTGATGTTTTGTAGAGCCTGATGTTTTGTAACATAATTACCATAATCAAGCTAATTAACATAGTCATCTTAACTGGACTATATCAACAAAAGCTGTATTCCCAAGAAACCTTAAGGCTCATTAATGGGGTCTGAGAATGAAGATTTCAACATGACGTTTGTTTGACAAATAATTTAATCCACATTAGGCATTACTTGTATGTTGACATTGAGCAGGAAAAGCAGTTACTATAATTTATATTTACACATCATTCAAAAAATTCTAGTGTTCATTAGATATCTAAGGATCATTTTATGACATAGCAAAAGATATTCTTATATATACTCCTATTTTAGTCTCTTTCTTTTTAAGTTATAAACAAGTATGTGTATTTGCACAGTACAATTTGGAGTTTTCACCTATGCACAAATTGTAGAAACAAGCTATTCACAAAACTATCACCTTATCCCTATTATTTTTGTGATAAGAATTGAAAGTATGATAAAGTTGAAGTATATAGCAAGTTAGAGTAGCTACACTTATAATATATAACCACATTGTATATGCTGTGATATATATCTTTCCTTCTTCACCTCCTATCTCTGGTAATAACTGTCCATTTTTATGATAATTTGGTTTTTTTATTGAAAAAGGAAGTAAAAACATTTAATGATAAAATTAAAGATTTACATGGGAAATGTTTCTAACAAAATTAAAGAAACATAAAGAAAAACACATTAAGATTGACAATTTTCATGGAAAATTAAACAGTAAAATGGTAGACATAAAAACATTGCTAAATTAATTGAAAAAGTAATTAGAAGCATTTTATGATAGAACTGAAGATTTACATGGGAAATATTTCTAATAAAATTGTAGAAAAATATAAAATAACATTAAATTTAAGATTATCATGGAAAATTACAGATAAAATGGTAGGCATAAAAATATTTCTAAGTTGATTGAAAGTGGAATTATAAACATTTTCTGAAAAAAAATAAAAATAACATTTTCTGATAAAATTGAAGATCTATAAGGAAAATATTTCTGATAAAATTCAAGAAATATATAGAAAAACATGTTAAAATTGACTATTTCATGGAAAATTATAAGGATAAAATGGTAGGAATAAAAATATTCCTAAGTTGATTTAAAGTAGAATTATAAATATTTTCTGATAAAATTGAAGATTTACATGCAAAATATTTCTGATAAAACTGAAAAAAATATATAGAAAAATATTAAAATTGAAGATTATCATGGGAAACTATACAGATAAAATGGTAGGCATAAAAATATTTCTAAGTTGAATGAAAGTGGAATTATAAACATTTTTGATAAAATTGAAGATTTACATGGAAAATATCTCTGATAAAACTGAAGAAATATATGGAAAAACTCATTAAGATTGACTATTTCATGGAAAACTTATACCGATAAAATGGTAGGCATAAAAAAATTCCTAAATTGACTGAAAGTGCAATTATAAACATTTTCTGATGAAATTGAAGATTTACATGGAAAATATTTCTGATAAAATTGAAGAAATATATAGAAAAAATGTTAAAACTAAAGATTATCATGGAAAATAATACACAAAATGGTAAACATAAAAAACATTACTAAATTGATTGAAAGAGGAATCACAAACATTTTCTGGTAAAATTGAAAGTTTACCTGAAAAATATTTTTATTAGACTATGTTTTCTGTTGGGGAATTGAGTCCATTGATGTTATAAGATATTAAGGAATAGTGATTGTTGCTTTCTATTATTTTTGATGTTATTTTTATGTTTGTGTGGTTACTTTCTTTTGGGTTTGTTGGAAAAAGATTACATTCTTGCTTTTTCTAGAGTGTATTTTCCCTCCTCATGTTAGCATTTTCCATCTATTGTCCTTTGTAGGGCTGAATTTGTGGAAAGATGTTGTGTAAATTTGGTTTTATCATGGAATACCTTGGTTTCTCCATCTATGGTAATTGAGAGTTTTGCTGGGTATAGTAGTTTGAGCTAGCATTTTTGTTCTTTTAGGGCTTGAATGATATCTGCCCATGATCTTCTAGCTTTCATCATCTCAGGTGAGAAGTCTAGTGTAATTCTGATAGGCCTGCCTTTATAGGTTACTTGACCTTTTTCCCTTACTGCTTTTAATATTCTTTCTTTTTTAGTTTATTTGGTGTTTTGACTATTATGTGCTGGGAGGACTTTCTGGTCTGATCCAGTCTGTTTGGAGTTCTGTAGTCTTCTTGTATGTTCATGGACATCTCTTTCTTTAGGTTAGGCAAGTTTTCTTCTATAATTTTGTTGAAGATTTTTACTGGCCCTTTGAGTTGGAAAAGTTCACTCTCTTCTATACCTGTAATCCTAATGTTTGGTCTTCTCATTGTATTCTGGATGTCCTGGATGTTTTGGGTTATACGCTTTTTACAGTTTGCATTTTCATTGAATGTTGAGTCAATGTTTTCTATGGTATCTTCAGCCCCTGAGATTCTTCTATCTCTTGTATTCTGTTGTTGATGCTTGCATCTCTGACTCCTGATTTCTTTCCAAGATTTTCTATTTCCAGAAATGTCTCACTTCATGATTTCTTTATAGTTTCTACTTCCATTTTTAGATCCTGGATGGTTTTATTCATTTCCTTCACTTGTTTGTTGGTGTTCTCCTGTAATTCTTTAAGGGATTTTTGTGTTTCCTCTTTAAGGACCTCTACCTGTTCACCCATGCTCTCCTGTATTTCTTTAAAGGATTTTTGTCTTTCCTCTTTAAGGGTTTTTACCTTTTGACCCATATTCTCCTGCATTTCTTTAAGTGAGTTATTTATGTCCTTCTTGATGTCCTCTAACAGCATCCTGAGATGAGACTTTAAATCCAACTCTTGCTTTTCTGGTGTGTCGGGGTATCCGTGACTTGCTTTGGTGGGAGAACTTGACTCTGATGTTGCCAAGTAGTCTTGGTATCTGTTGGTAGGGTTCTTGCACTTGCCTTTCACCATCTGGTTCTCTCTGATGTTAGTTGGTATTGCTGTCTCTGACTGGAGCTTGTCCCTCCTGTGATCCTGTAAGCCTGTGTCTGTACTCCTGGGAGACCAACTCTCTTCTGGCAGGGTCTGTGCACAGAAGGCTGTGGAACTCTCTGGTTTCCTGTTGTAAATGGTGGCTGGAAGGAAAGGGAAGAATCCTGTCCCAGCTGCTCCAATGTTCATATGCCTGTGCGCTCCTAGCTGTACCCCTCCAGAGAGAAGGTGGTGATCTCACCTCCGGGCTCAGAAGTGAAATTGCTGCTGGGAGATCACTCTCTCTTGGTGGGCTAAGCATTGATAATTTGTTTTTTAAATTTAAAAATGGAAGACTTCATATAATACTTGTGTCTGCTTAGCTCTTTGCACTTAATATAATGCCTTTGGATTATATGTATGTACATGTATATATGCATTATATGCAAATACTATGTTATGTATAAGTCATGAGGTTGCCCATATTCACTCTATTGTATTCTATTGTAATTGTATATCAGATTTTATCTACATTTGTCCACTGGCATACACCTAAGATGATTACATTTCAAAGCCATTGTTAACATTGCTACAGTAATTATTGCTGTGCAAATAACTCTTGAATACAACTTAAAATATTTGGATGTATGCCCAGTGTTGTGGTTGCCAGATAATATATAAAACATTAGACTCTCTGCTATACTTCCATTTATTTCAGTTATGTTTTCACTTCTATCAAAAATATTCGATAATATCTTTTGATCCAATTAGATGAAGAATGTCTTTACACTACATTTTAGCTTTCTCATGTTGATGGGGACTTATATCTTTATATTTTATGTATATGGACTATACTTGAAAGAGATATATACACACACACATACACACACACATACCACACACATATCACACACACACAGGCACACACACACATACACACACACACATATATATATACACACACATACACCTGTACACCATATACATACACAGAGACACAGATACACACAGACACACAGACACACAGACACACACACACACATATATGGTGTTACAAGGACTTTGGTAACAGAAAACAATATACTACAAGTGCTTTTTTCCTGAACACTTCTTACAAAATCTTCACAAGAGTAAAGTAGTCTTTGAAAGGTTTATACCAGGTAATAAAGGTTCCTATATGGTTGATCAATAGTCAATATCCATTAACAACTGTGACACACTGAGCCTTGGAAAAATTAAGGCCAGAATTAACTTTTTCATAGGAAATTAAAACCCTGTATTCCAAGTTTTAAAATGTTTTCAAGGTGTATAAAATAAGTAATAATGATAACAATAATAAAGAGCATTGTTTTTCTCATGTTTAGGGGGTAGAATTCAACTCTTTACTAAACTTATCCTACTTTATAAACAACACTGCACTTTGCAGGTTTTAAATTTTTTTTTCCTGCAAATTATATATTATCAACACAGAGCACAAACCACTGGAAGTTAATACAGAAATTGCAGTTGAAATTGGAATGGATTCATTTTTTTCATCCCACAACATTATTTGTTTGAGATGTAGTATTTAATAACAAACTTTGATTTTTAAAATCTTTCATCAGTAAAAAACAACTTTACAAGAGAAGAAACATCTTATTTCAAATCAGGTTTGCTTATAGCTTACAGAGTTTCTAATTAACATTTCTGATAAGAATAATATAGATCTTTTTTATAAATAATAAAAGCATACTATACGAGATTTTGAGTTTATTTCTTTCCCTCTTAGTATTAGGTATTCAACTCTAAGCCCTGAAAGCATTATATATGGTATACTATAGAACTTAAATATTATTTTGAAGTGGATTTCTAGGATTTTGTTCTAAATAAAAATGATAAAGTTGTACCATTTCTAAATAATGTTTATTTAATTATGTTTCATGTAATGTATAAAAAATAAGCACTTAACTGGCAAAATGAATATTTTATCCAATTTTTGTTTAAATGTTTGTTTAGACAATCACTATTGTCAAGATTCTGGAACTAATCTACTTTTTAATACCGTGGTCCTAAAAACATTTACAATGAATACTCTTTGAACACATAGAATTTTTAGGAATGGGTATTATGAATCATGCACCCAATCTTATTATCAGGTTCTTCATAATTGCTTCCCCATTGTTGCCAAAAGTAGAGAAAGAATAATCCTTCAAAAATAACCACAATTAATCAAAACACAAAACAAAAATTCTCTTGCTCTTTCCCTGTACAATATGATAAAACACTTTAAAGCCAGGCAATTTTAAAATGAAGACCTTTAATTCTTAAATGACATGAAAATGTAAAGCTATCCAACAAAACCCCTAATGTCATGCTTCTGAAAGCTCTCTTCTGGTTGTTGGTCAGGAGAACTCCCCACCCTCCAACCCCACACACCATTCACAAAACTATAGCCTATTACTATTTGTTTTGGCTGCTTACCAGAATTTGAAGATAAAACCCTATTGCTAAAAATATCACACACTTAGCACACAGGACATGGAAGAGTTATCCCAAAAGTAACCTACAAGACTCCTCCCTGGAGATTAACTCTCATAGTACAAAGTTGTCAATGAGAAAACAAATATTTCTATACAGCTGTAAATCCTGTGAACGACAACAGTGACCAACTTGACAAAATATCCCCAGTAGTGAAATAGTGGCCTTTTTATCCTGGGCTTAACCAGCAACTGTTTAGATCTGCTCATTGGAAAGGAACTCATGCCTGATACTGCAAATCTAGCCAACCACCAGTGCCTCAAAATGTCAGATCCTTAGATAAGAACCTACTACATGCATTGCTGTGAATCAATATAATTTCTACCTTTATTTGAAAGAACTTTATATACACAAATAACTATAGCTATCTCCACTCATCAAAGAAGCTTCTTTTTGCAGCAGTTGGGGAACATCACAGAGATTCACAACTGATCAAAAGGCAGAGAGTAAGTGCCTGTGGATGCCTAATTCCAATTACATCTGTAATGGAATCCCTAGCTCTTAGGCTCAGGAAACATCACAGAATCTGAGATAGAAATATTGTAAGAGCCAGAGGAGCAGACCACCTGCTGTGACATAATGTGTTTTAGACTTATGTGGGACAGTTGTACCCAGGAAATTCCAACAATATTGTTACCTAAACATAGGCTGTATAATGAAAAACATCACTTGAAATGCCAATATGCATGGGGAAATTTTTACAAGGCCACTATCCTAGATAAAGGCCACAATCTCTGTGTGTATATAACAACAAGTGAGATGAATAGTTGATAACATGACTTGGTGGATAAAGGCATTTACTGCTAGGCCAGATACCATGAGTTTGATCCCAATAAAACACATGATAGGAAAAAACTAACTCTCCTGACCTCCATATATATGACATGGCACATGTGCATTCACCACACAGAGAGAATAAATAAATAAATAAATAATTTTATAATAGACTCAGAACATTTTGTTCATATATTTGTGCACAGAAATACATGCATCCGGATAGATAGGTACATAGATATATACATAGATACATAGAAAGATACATAGATACATAGATATAAACACTTTTTATGTAACAATAAAAGAGGTTGTTAACTTGAGAATGGGGTTGGAATGTGAGAAGATGGAGAGAGGGTACCTGGAGTGGCTAGAGAGAGATAAAAGTGAAAGAGATGAGATTCTATTTCAATGAAAAGTATATATCAAGAAGTAGACCAGGAGGCGGAAGATGCGTGTGGTGGTTTCTATGAGTTAGCCCCATAGGTTTGTATATTTCATTACTTCGTTCTTTGTAGATGGAATTGTTTTGGGAAGAATTAAGAGGTGTGGTCTTGTTGGAGGGGGCACCTCATTGTGTTGGGCTTTCAAGTTTCAAAAGTCCATGCCAAACCCACTCAGTCTTGCCATCTCTTCTTCCAACTTGTGGCTCAGATGTGAGCTCTTAGCTGTTCCAGTGCTGTCCATGCACTGCCACCTGCTGCCATTCTTACTGCCATGATGATCATGGACTCACCCTCTGAAAGTGTAAGCAAGCCTCCAAATAAATGCTTTTATAAATAGATTTCTTTGGTCATGATGTCTCTTCATAATGATAGAAAACCAACTAAGACAGGTTCTGAATTGGAGATAGACTTTTGAAAACAAGAGAAGTTCGAGATGGGAGAGTACAAATAATGTAAATGACAGCATGGATACAGTACATGAGTCTCAAAAAAGTACATTGAAAATTAAAACAAAACAAATCAAGGGCATGGTGTGCCATAGTTAAGAATATTATTATTTTTGCCAAGGGTTTAAGTTCTTTTTAGCCCCATCCACATGGTGTCCTTCTGTAACTTTAATTCAAGGTGTATCTTATGTCTATTGGCCTTATTGGGTACCAACATGTAACATAGACCACATAAACTCATTTTGAATGGATGGCTGACTGACTGGCTGGCTGAATGAATGAATGAATGAATGAATGAATATAGAAATAAAAGAGCTAATTGTAATTGTTTTTGCTATAGACAAAACAACAAGTAAAGTCAAGAGTAAAGCAATGTATACCTACCCTGTATTTTCACTGCTGGTTCTAAGAGGTTTATTTATTTATTTGTTTGTTTATTTATTTATTTATTTATGACTCACTATACAGACTTTATTTTGAATTCAATTATTTCCAGATTCCAAGTTCTTATTCGAGAGTGAGTCTCAGTATCAAAGATCAGAAATTCATGAACCATTTCAATAAAGAGGAAGGGAACTTCACTCCTCGTGAGTGGCTACTTTAGCTCAACTTGGTCATCAGCCTGTTCACCTGCTCCTGGTATATAAATGCATGTACCTCTCTGATGGAGAATTCGAGGAATTCTGATGGAATTCTAGGCCTAGTCACTGCCTCCTCAGTACTTCAGAGATAGAGAACTTAAGGAAAGCAGTGCTTCAATTGTACTGATTCAATTCAAAGACACAACGACCAGAAATTAAATCATTTTTAGATTATATTAGTGAAATTAAAACTAAAAATATTCATTAGTCTTATATAAACCAGAATTTGTTCTACATAGCTAATTATCAACATTAGATTCTATATTATAAGATAATGGAGTGGTAGTAACAGAATTATATGTGAGCCCCTATAGGAAAATTTAAGCTTGACCTCTTGACTTGCAATGCTTAAATATTTATTTTCTAGCTTTAAGACACACACCCCTTAACTTCTGATCTGGAGATGTAAGGTTTTGTATTTTATTCATGATGTACTATGGTTTCAGAATGAATTCATTACTTTGATCATTGAACAAAGCAATTACTTTTGGAAAGATGCTTATATACTTCAAACCCCAGATAGAGAAGCTCATTGTCTTAGAATTTTACTGCTGTGATGAACACTATGTCCAAAAGCAATTTGGGAAAGCAATGGTCTATTTCATCTAACAGCTCTAGATAACAGTTCGTCACTGAAGGCAGGTAGAGCAGGAGCCTGAGGGAGGGAACTAAAGCAGATCCCATGGAGGAGTTATGCTTATTTTCTGGTTGCTCTCAGCACTCTTACCTTCCAAGCTCCCACTGATCTCTGAGCACTCAACATCTTTTATATCCCAAAATTTTGAAATACTTTTACAGTCCTCCACAAAACAATATGGTCAGACTTGTTATAGTCAAACCCATTTCTGATTTGTTATAGCTAATGTTTCTATAGCTGTAGTTTAAAAAAAAAAAAACAAAAAAGAAACAAAACCCACCCACCAAAAAAACAAACAAAAGCTGTTACCAAAAGAAACTTGGAGAAGAAAATGTTTGCTTTAGATTACAGTTTGACATCATCATCCATCATGAGAGACATCAGAACCTAGAACCTAGAGGGAGGAAGTAATACAAAAGCCATGGAGAGTACCACTTTCTTGCGTGCCCTTACATGGCTTCCTCAGCCTGACTTCTTCCAGCACCCAGGACCATTACTCCAGAGATGGTACTGATCACAGTGACCCTGTTCTCCTACACCAATCAAGAAATGTACCACAGGCTTGCCCATAAGCAAATCTGGAGAGGACATATTCTCAATTGAGTTTCCCTCTTTCAAAACGTAGCTTTTGTGAAGTTGATAAACAACTAGAGAGCACTCTCATAAATTTTCCTTCTGTGGTCTAAAAAAACACAGTACCCTTAATCATCTCCAAAACATCATGCTAAAGTTCATGTTAAGACATTAAACAATATGTGCAAATTCATACAAATCAACTTGAAATATTTATTGCAGTAATCGCCCACCTGTGTCTAAATTTAGGCCCCAAAGACAAAGATGCTTGGAAACTTAAGGATTGCTACTAATTCTTGTCTCCTACATCTCAGTATATAATAAGCCACATTCAGGAGTAGCTTAACCTCAACACTAGTCCCTTCAGTTCATAGACATATGGAACACATTTACCATGTTTATAAGGCTCAAATGGATCAATAAGGCAAGTAGACAATAGGGAAGGGACAAGAAAATCCCACTGTTGAGAGATTCCAATTCTAAGTGATGAAAGTAAACTGGGACTTTAAAACCTATTAGAATTCAGAAATACCTCCCATTGTCATCCCTTCTCTTGTCATCAAGATTTGGACCAAGTGATATGACCTTTTAGACTATACAGTTCAAAATTGGCTTCAAAACAGAATACTGAATTAACATGCAATATTTCTTTTTCCCTTCCTCTTCACTTGTGAAGTTTTTTTTTGTTTTGTTTTGTTTTGTTTTTTTTGCTATTAGACTCAGGAATCTTAATCAAATATTCGCTCAGTATAATGATAAAACAAATATTTCCATATAGTGAGGATAATTTTTGTTGTTTGTTTCCTTTTCCATGCTCATTATATAGAAGGAACCCCTTTAGGACCTCACTGTTGATCTACAAGTGAAGAGTGGACCTCTGGAATCCTCTTTTCTGGATTACACTTACTTGGATTTAGCCATACCATTTAGCAGTGTGACCTTGATGTGACAGTTTAAATATGAATTGTCCGCATAGACTTACATCTGAATGCTTATAGAGTGCCCTTCGGAATGTGGCCTTGCAGAATAGGTGTGGCATTGTAGGAGGAACTGTATCAGTAGGAGTGCATTTCTTTTGGAATTTCAAATGCCTAAATCAAGTCCAATGGTTCTCTCTTTTCCTACTTCCTTTTAATCTAGATGTAGAACTCAGGTCTTCAACTTCACAACAGCCTGTGCACTTCCATGCTTACTGCTGTGGCTGTAATGGATTAAATTTCTGAACAGTAAGCCAGCCCTATTAAATGTTTTCCTTTGTAAGAGTTGCCATGAGGGCTGGAGAGATGGCTCAGTGGCTAAGAGCACCGACTGCTCTTCTGAAGGTCCTGAGTTCAAATCCCAGCAACCACATGGTGGCTCATAACCATCCGTAACGAGATCTAATGCCCTCTTCTGGAGTGCCTGAAGACAGTTACAGTGTACCTACATACAATAATAAATAAATAAATCTAAAAAAAAAAAGGAGTTGCCATGATTATAGCATCTCTTCACAGCCATACAAACACTAATTAAGACCCTTAGATTAGCTACTTAATTTCTGATGTATGTAACACTCTTCATGTGGGAATAACATTGACACATAGAAATGTTTTTACTAAATGAGAATATAGACCATAGACTATCTTTTTCTCTTCCTCTCCCTCAGCCCCTCCCTCCCTGCTTCTCTTTCCCCTTCTCTTTATTTCTTTCTCACTCACACATACATACACATACAATATAAAACTGCCTGTATATTATAATTATTGCTTAATTACATTTGACTGTTAGTGTTAATGAGGTTCAAACTCTCCAATAGCCAGGCCGTAGTTCACCTTTCCTGCTTCCTGCATGTCCTCCATTGCACTTCCTATGTCTCTGCTCCACTAGAGTCAGATGATGTTTTAGTCCCACACTCTAGTATCCTCGCCTCTTGTCTGTGAGCATGCTGCACTGTGGGTTGCCAGTTAGCATTCACCAGGCACACTGTATTTTCTATTAAGCCCCTGCCAGGGAAAATGGAGCACTGCTACATTTATGTCCCCAGAGAGACATTTTGTACAAAATTCATTTTTCTTCCTTTTCTTTTTCCTCTAGATAATGAACCTTTCAAAGGGCAAGGAGAATGTGTTAGGAAGTCTGGTATTCAAAGCACCTAGCCACTCTTGGTTGCATAGAAGGTATTTAGAAGAACTGTATGTTGAATTAATGTAGGCTTGAAGACCCAGTCTAGCAATTGTGAAGCCATAAAATTCTATTTAAAGTGCAGCCACAGGAATTGACTCTGTGACACCTTCTGGCTGCAAATCTAATTTATTGCTATAAATGGCATAAAGTAATTGTCATTATTTGCTAAAAAGCCATTGTCCTTTAATCACATCTACTGATTTGAACCAAAAGGCATGTGTCCACTAACCGAATGAAGTTTTGAAGATACCAACAATGGTACGAGCAACAACATTTAATGTCCTCTAAAGTTTTCTTCTTTCAAAGTTATGTTTCCATTTCTATTTCTCAGTTCTTTTGATTTGAATATAATGCAGCACTATGATTGATGGTTTTCAGTCTCTTTGTTCAACTAATTGAGCAGTAATTGAGAAAATACGTAAAACTATTAGGTATCCATTTTTGCCTTTGGGAATAGTCACTCACATGTACTAGAGGATCCTGTATAAATATTCATTTATATTACTCAAGTAAGCACATCTATACAGAAAAGTAATATATTGTGAGTCATCAAAATTTGGATCCATGAGGTATCACGGAGGGTAAAAATGTTTTGTCAGGAATCCAAAGACCTGATTTTGAGCCTCTGAGACTGCATAGTGGAAGCAAAGAACCAAGTTACATAAATTGTTCACAGATCTCCATACACATTCTATTTTACACAATACTCCATACACATTCTATTTTACATACATATTCACACACACACACAAACACAAATGTACATACACACATATACACACATATATACACATTCACATACAGTAAATCAATCTATAAAGCTAAATGCATTTACATTAAAGAAATGATAGAATTGATGCTGGAGAGATGACTTATTATTTAAGAACACTAACTGGTCTTACAAAGACTCAGTTTCAATTCCCAGCATCCATTTGGCCTCTCACAACCCTCTGTAACTCAAATTTCAGGATATCTGGACCCAGTATACTCTTTTAGTCTCACTGGGAGACGTGCAAACAAGCAGTGGGCAGATAGACATCCAGGAAAAATACCCATACACATAAAAGAAAAAAAAGTAAAAGAAAATGAAAAAAAATTAATCAAATTTAAAATATCTCAAAACTCCAAACATTTTCTCTCCCTGATTACCAATAATTTAACTGCCCACGTAAAACTTTTAAAATGGTCTTTGGGATGGTTTCCAATTATCTGATAAGATTTGTTTTTTAAAAAAGGATGCTCTTTTATTGAAAAAGGAATTAAGAATATTTTATGATAAAATTGAAGATTTACATGGAAAATATTTCTGATAAAATAGACGAGATACATAGAAAAATACCTTTAAATTGACAATTTTCATGGAAAATTAAAGAGTAAAATGGTAGATATTAAAAACATTGCTAAATTAATTAAAAAGGAAGTAGAAACATTTTATGATAGAATTGAAGATTTACATGGAAAATATTTATGATAAAATTGTAGAAAAAAATGTAGAAAAACGTTAAAATTGAAGATTATCATGGAAAATTTTATATGGATATAATGGTAGCCATATGGAGAATATTTCTGAAATATATAGGAAAACATGTAAAAATTAACTATTTCATGGAAAATTATACAGATAAACATGTTAAAATTGAAGATTATCATGAAAAATAATGCCGATAAAATGGCAGACATAAAAATTACTAAATTAATTGAAAGAGGAATTACAAACATTTTCTGATAAAATTGAAGATTTACATGAAAAATATTTCTGTTAATCTATGTCTTTTTATTGGGGAATTGAGTCCATTGATGTTAAGAGATATTAAGGAATACTGATTGCTGTTTCCTGTTATTTTTGATTTTATTTTTGTATTTGTGTGGTTACCTTCTTTTGTGTTTGTTGGAAGATTATTTTCTTTCTTTTTCTAGGGTGTAGTTTCCCTCCTTGTGTTGGTGTTTTTCATTTATTATCCTTTGTAGGGCTGGATTTGTGAGAATATATTGTGTAAATTTGGTTTTATCATGTAATATCTTGTTTTCTCCATCTATGGTGATTGAGAGTTTTGCTGGGTATAGTAGTCTGGGCTGGTATTTGTGTTCTCTTAGGGTCTGTATGACATCTGCCCAGGATTTTCCAGCTTTTATTGTCTCTGTTGAGAAGTCTGGTGTAATTCTAATAGATTTGCCTATATAAGTTACTTGACTTTTTCCCCTTACTGCTTTTAATATTATTTCTTTGTTTAGCGCATTTGGTGTTTTGATTATTATGTGCCAGGAGGACTTTCTGTTCTGGAGCAGTCTGTTTGGAGTTCTGTAGGTTTCTTGTATGTTCATGGCCATCTCTTTCTTTAGGTTAGGGACGTTTTCTTTTATACTTTTGTTGAAGATATTTACTGGCCCTTTAAGTTGGAAATCTTCACTGTCTTATATACCTATAATCCTTAGGTTTGGTCTTCTCATTGTATCCTGGATGTCCTGGATGTTTTGGGTTATAAGCTTTTTGCATTTTGCATTTTCTTTGACTGTTGAGTCATTGTTTTCTATGGTATCTTCAGCACCTGAGATTCTTTCTTCTATTTCTTGTATTCTGTTGTTGATGCTTGCATCTCTGACTCCAGATTTCTTTCCAAGATTTTCTATCTCCAGAGATGTCTCACTTTGTGATTTCTTTATAGTTTCTACTACCATTTTTAGATCCTGAATGGTTTTGTTCATTTCCTTCACTTGTTTGTTTGTGTTTTCCTGTAATTCTTTCAGGGATTTTTGTGTTTCCTCTTTAAGGGCTTCTACTAGTTGACCCATGTTCTTCTGTGTTTATTTAATGGAGTTATTTATATCCTTCTTGAAGTCCTCTATTAGCATCATGAGATGCAATTTTAAATCAAACTCTTGCTTTTCTGTTGTGTTGGGATATCCAGGACATGCTGTGGTGGTAAAACTAGGTTCTAATGTTGCTTCTGTTGGTAGGGTTCTTGTGCTTGCCTTTTGCCATCTGGTTCTCTCTGGTGTTAGTTGGTCTTGCTGCCTCTGGTGGGTGCTTGTCCCTCTTGGGGCCTCTAAGCCTGTGTCCCTATTCCTGGGAGACCAACCCTCTTCTGGCAGGGTCTGTGCACAGAAGGTTGTGGAAACCTCACCTCCATGCTCAGAAGTGAAAGCACTGCTGGGGGATCACTCTCTCCTGGGGGGGGGGGCATGCACAGAAAGCTGTGGAGCTGCCTGTCTCTCTGGTGCAAAATCCTGATAAGATTTTAATCAGTTCATGTTAGTCCTCTACTGAAATTCCTTAGAATGAGTTTCAAGCCCAAAAAGGTGTAAATTCTCTGCAAGCCCTTGCACCAACTACAGATACAAATATTTTTTTCTTGCTGGTGAATAAACATTACTTGTTTCTTTGGCATTATTAAGCATTATTTGTGGTCTTTGTGTCTGTTTTTCATCTTAGAAGGTCTAATATATAAGGTCAGGATATAACCTTAAATTCAAGCATGAGACAAGAGTTCACGGACTGCACCCTCTTCTTTATTAATATCTTTTATGTCTGGAATTACAAATGATACATTATGTGCTTCATGAAAACAAATACTGATTTGTGGTTTTACCTGAAGCATAGTTCAGAAGAAGAAATTCTACCAACTATAGTACTTTCATTGTTCTTTTTGAATTTGAAGTACTAGCAATATTTAAAGTTGGTACCTAAATAGAATAATTTATAAAAATGATTCCCAGGAAGCCATGTGCAATTGAATCTACAATTAAGAAACAAGGCTTTGTGATGTCAGGGCTACATTTGACCTGAGACATGGGCAGTTGACATGTCTGCCTTGGCACTTCCCAATTTTTTTTTATTAAGTTATATATTTACTTTACATCCTGTTTACAGCTTTTCCTCCTTCCTATCCTCCCAGGCCTTTCATCCCATCTCTCCCTTCTATCCTCATTGAAAAGAGAAGGCCTCCCAGTACCCAGGAGGGGATTGAATTATCTTCAAGGTGAAAAGTGAGGAAAGTAGACCTTTTGAAAAGCCCTGCTTAGAGCTCATTGCTCACAACACTGGAATAAATGCTGCAAACTGTGGAGCAGTGTAGCTCCATTTTTTACTACATTTGATAAAAATGAAACAAAACCAAAAAGAAAAGATGTAGGTATGATTTTATTTTTATATCTAGGCAGAACATTTCTTTATACTTTCGTTTTCTAAAAATGTGTCTTAATCGAGACTAAACTGTATACCTTAGGAAAGGGAGACTAAACTCAAATTGACAGAAATTTAAATTATCTTTACCTCAAGCATACATAACTGAAGACTTTATGTAACTCCCTACTCAAATTAGAGAAAATTATTTAAATATACTAATTTCAGTGAAGCAGATTTTAAAACTTTATGAATCATGGCATTGGAATAACAGTTCTGTGTGTTATGTCTATGTATTTATGTGTTTGTGTATATGTGCATAAGGGTGCATGCAAGATATCTAACAAACAGCTTTAGTGACCTCTAAGGATAATCAACTTATTGATTCTATGATCAAAACATGTTTAGGTAAGATGTAAGTCTATGTAATGAGATTTAAAGAGACCTTATTTTAAGGTTATAGCTGGATATTTTCGTCATTTAATTTGTATTCTACAAGATAAAGATGCTTGTTCTGATAAGTTGGTCATACACACCAGTCATCCCAGTGCTGACTGAAGAGTGGAAAGCTGAATCCAGAGGATTACCCTTTAAGCTGTTCTCAGCCACACTGAATGTCTCTAAATTTTCAAATGATTGCATCTTATTTTCTAGTGTGACTGAATTCCAGGGAGTCAACTTCACATTTTTTAATTAATTGTAACCTTATTCATAATAAAGTGAATAATTCAAGAAATTGTGATAACAGTTCCCTTCACTTATTTGAGCCATGAGTGTCAGCTGACAAATATCAACTTGAAAAAGAAAGACGTTTATACAGGTCATCTAGCCTTTTGACTTTCATTTTACTAACTATCTAAACAACTGAATCATTCAGACAATTTAGTAAATCTATTTTTTTGATATTTTTTCTGTGAACACAATCTATAATACAAATAAAATACATAGTAAGCGTGTATTGTTTATGAAATATATGTATCTGGTTATCGAGATTTAACCACTCCCTTAGAGTTTTACAGAATCTACTCTTTAAACGTTATATAAATACCAATCACTGGTGGTATTTTACATGTGTTTTGATAGCATTTGCCTACGAACTAAAAACGAAAACTATGTATTGGCATGGGATAATGCCATATGTAAAAGATATAGGTTTTTAAGGTGAGGCACATGATCTCTGGCCATATGGTCATTTAATAGTATGAGTAGCACACTCAACACACCTAGATAATCGTTTCTTTATCTACCTTTCAACAGATTTAGAATGTGATAACTCAAGTATCTGATAATACAGTGGAGTACTTCAACACTCATCTCTGCTCTCCATGCTATGTTCTCTACAGTGTGAGTATACATCCACTTTTTCTAATCAGCTTTGTGGTATGAAAATATATTCAGTTTGCACATTGTTTGGGAAAATTATAACGCATTCAAAGTATAACGAATTTAGATTATCTGATCTGAGGAGATATTTTACAGTGTTAGACTTAATACTATTTCAACATGACAGCATGAAGTGATTGCTCTGGTAAAGTAATATGCTGGCATTCAATCATATGTGAAATCTTTAAATTTCTTTCATCTTTAAGTATCTTTGCATTCCTAGAAAAGCATAAGTATTATATTTAGAAACAGTTATGCTGCTTTCTGAAAAGTTCTTGAAATGACTTTGATAGATGTTATTTGCAATGGAATTTTAAGTTCAAGTCAGTTTCTTTTTTCCTATTTTGTTCTCTAGTAGCTATCTATTGAAAATGTATTTAGTAATATTCACCTAGACAAAATTTGAAGTATAATTTCTAAGTGAATGTTAGTTTTATACTGCTGTGAACTTTCTAAGACCACAAATGGAACCATCATCAATTAAAAAATAGTTCATAAGCTGGACTGTAGTGGCACTTGCCTTTAATCCCAGCACTCAGGAGGCAGAGGGAGGTGGATCTCTTAGATTAAGACCAGCATCATCTACAGAGTGAGTTCAAGGACAGTCAGAGTTGCACAGAAAAACTGTATCTTGAAAAAAAATTATGTACAAACATTACATGAGCCATTAATTCCATTCCTATCTATTTACCCAAGTGAAGAGACAACTCATTTTACTTGAAATGTGTGTAAATATTTATAGTAACTTAATATTTATTCATCAAAATGTGGAAATGACAAATATGTTGTTGGATGCAGTAACATATGCCTGTAACTCCTGCACTCAAGAGACCGAAACAAGAGAAAATGTCTAAAGGCAATGTGGAAGTCTTTAAAGCCAGCTTGTATATATAGTTCTACTCAGTTTTTTTCAGCAAAGAAAAAAAGCAAAAGGCCAAGTGTTATATTTAACTTTTGAACTGAAGAACAAACTGGAATATCAGTACCATAATATTCAACTACAGAAAGGAACCTTTGGTTTCATGAATATATGAATCTTAATCTTTTCTTTTCAATATTGAGGAATGAATCCAAGGCCTTGTGCCTGGTAAGCAAATACTCGGCCCTTTAGCTATATAACTAAGCCCCCATGTATAAATCCCCAAATTGTTTGCCAATGGAAGAAGAAAGTCACAAATGTCTAAGTATTGTGTGATACCAAGTATCTAAATTCATGCAAAGGGCACAACTGAAATAGGAAGAAGTGCATCCATTGTTGTGTGGGATAGATGCATAGGATAACTGGCTATAAATAAATTTCTGATTGCATCAGGTAATATACTCTCCTGGAAAGAAAGCTGTTCTGTATGGTCTCGATTGCTGGGCAAATTGAGTCAAAATACACAGTACTCTTAAAGTTCAACATTTGTGTCTCTCAGGTATTGGGGAAACTGACAACTTTTTGCAATTAATTATGAGGTATGATATGATTGAGTGTAGCAGAGAGGTGTCAATTTTATATTTTGAAAAGATGGTACTTTGTAAAATCAAAATCTGAGGACAGTAAGGTTAACTACATAAAGGATAACAGATGTATTCTACTTCTATTGGATAGTTTTGCCTCAATGAAATATAGGTAAGCAGTTCTGAAACCATTATTATCTATATAGCATAACATATATGAGTAACATATATGAACCACTGGTAGAAAGAACAAGGTTTCCATAAGAGAAGAAGTTATTTACAAAAAGAAATGACTGCTTTGAAATATGCATGTACCAATAAATGAAATAAGACACTATCGATTTTAAAAAGAGCAAGGAAAAATATAAAGAAGTATTTGGAGATAGGAAAGGAAGAGAAATGAAGCCCTGTGTACCTACGGCTGAAAGTCATACCGCTAGCTGTGTTTGTGGAATGCTCCTGGAAGCCATGACACCGTGTGGTAACAGTTGCTCTGCATGTCTGAGCTTCAGCTGTAAAACACACCTCGACTTCCAGAACTTGATAGTTGATCGTTGAGACAATTCTGAAACACTGCAGTGCCAAAAACAACAAATCAAGAAAAGGAGAAGAAAAGGGGGAAAGGATAGAAAAGATCTGGCTGGAACATATCAGAATAAAAGCTAATCAGTAAGACTGAGCTTTCAGTAACTAATGCTCAACTGCTACAAATAAATAATAGGAGACTAGAGTTTGGCTGAGAAAACACAGTCCCTGAATTCACACTCGTATAATTCAGTGTACAAATAAATAAGAGTAAAAACAAATATTTTGTGAATGAAATTTGCAATTACCATATGCTGATACTTCCTCTACTCTCCTGGAAAGAAAGCTTAATTTTGTTTCTGAGTGTAGTCCAACTTGACAACTCAGTTAGAGAGAGCAGACTATGGAAACAAGTGTTAGAGAACCTGGCAGGCGCCGCCCTCATGGTGCTATCAACGTTAACATCTCTAGCAACAAACCCTGTTGATACTTTCTATCCTGGTGGTGAGGTAAGGACACCACACTTTTGTGATACCCTCTCTAAAGGCTCATATCCTGAGTTTTTTCATAACAACAACAAAAACAAGTTATAGAAACTTAAAATGAATAAGTATAAAATGATTCACACAAACACGTGAATCTTCTAAGGTAATGTTGGGAATAATTGAACATCGCAGATGAAGACCACAACAAATAAACAGTATTACTTATTTCAATGACATGTTCTGGGATAGGTCTGACAAAATCTGCAATTGTCTTGAGTGTTGCCAACTGGGCTATGCCATGTTAACTAAGGAAGATTCCAGAAAGGGGAATAAAGAATAATCTATACATCTTTATCTGAGTTGGGGTTTCTATTGCTGTAATAACACACAATGACAAAAAGCAACTTGGAGAAGATAGGGATTATTCCATCTTATCACAGGACATCACTGAAGGAAAACTTAGTACAGGACCTCAAACAGGACAGGAACCTGGAGGCCTTGAAGGGCTACTACTACTGGCTTGCTCAATCTGGCTTGCTTAGCCTACTTAGTTATAAATCCTAAGAACACTAGGCTAGAGGTAAGAACACTCACAACAGGCTGAGTCTTCCAACACCAATCACTAAAAAAAAAAAAAAAAAATTCTTCACAGACTTGCTAGTAGGGTGAGAGCATTTTCTCAGTTTAAGTTTCTACTTCCAAAATGATTTGACCAGAATTAATATGCAAATATAAAGATCTTAAAAAATTCAAAACAGAAAAGAACACTGAAAAATGAGTAAAGGGATATGAAAACGCATCATCTGAAGATCAGCTAGGTAGGTAAATGCATCTGGGTAATAGAAACACTGGCAGTGTTTGACAGAAATGCCAAGTCTAGCATATTGCGGAGATTAGAGTTCGTTGTAGTCAATCAGGTATGTGCTCCAAATGCAAAGTCATCATAAGAAGAGGGATATTAATTATCCTAATTTGATCAATACATATCTTATGCTTGCATTGAGATATTACACTATGCTTCATAAATTCATAAAATTATGTGCTAATCAAAATAATATTTTTAAATTTTTGAGATAGGAATGTAAGTTATCCTGTTTGATCACTATCCACTAGATGACTAGATATATGCCATATTAACTAAGGTATAACACAAATAACTCATAATTTAGTTTAATTTAATTTAAGATGGCAATTCTATTATTAGGAAGGCTGTTTTATGAGAAATATAAGCTTTCTACTCTTTTGTAGAGATATTTAGACATTTTCCTGTATTTACTGTAGTTTACTATCTTCCATGTATATTTCCTTGGTTGCTTAAAATATAAGTTACTAAATTTACTCACATGTGTTTAGATTTTAACAACATACTATCTAAGCTAAATGTCAGTTTCCATTCCTCTGTTTGTTTGTTTGTGACAATATTATCCTTCTGGACAAACAAGCACAACTTAGAAATTTCTAAGTACCTTTCATTACAACATAAGCAATGAAGGAGAAGATATATCTTATAGAAAAATATTGTTCTATAACTTTAAAACCCAGCAAACAAAAGAGGACATATAGAAAATCATTCTGGTCAACCAATATTCAAAGTTCACTAAATATCTGCCAAATACAAAGGATACTCTGAAAATAATGTTCTCAAATCTACCTCCCAATGTAGTTGAATGCTTAGCACTATCAGTCCTTTTGATTCTACTCATTAAACCCCTGTTTTAATAGTAAAACCTATTTCATCTTATTACGACTTTGTTTTGGTTTCATTAAAAGTTTATTCTAAAGTCTTTTTTTGTCTTACTTCTTGATTCTGCTCTCTGGGAGCTAATATGCACTTAAAATACTTGTCTTTAACTTCTAAGCACCTTACCATGGGGCATATTTTTTTTATTATTTATTTTATTTTATTTTATTTTATTTTACATTCCAAATCATTTCCCCTTTCCCGTTTCCTCCCTCCCCGAAAGTTCCATAAGCCCCTTCCCTCCCTCTTTTCTCCATTCAACCCCCTCTCGTTTCTCTGTCCTGGCGTTCCCCTACATCCAGTCTTTCCAGGACCAGGGGTCTCTCCTTCCATCTTCTTAGAAATCTATTGATATGCGGATTGTGTCTAGGGTATTCCGAGATTCTGGGTCAATATCCCCTTATCAGTGACTGCATACCATGTGTGTTCTTTTGTGATTGGGTTACCTCACTAAGGATGATATTTTCAAGATCTGACCATTTGCCTAGGAATTTCGTGAATTCTTTGTTTTTAATTGCAGAGTAGTATTCCATTGTGTAAATATACCACATCTTCTGAATCCATTCCTCGGTTGAGGGACATCAGGGTTCTTTCCAGCTTCTGGCTATTATAAATAAGGCTGCTATGAACATAGTGGAGCATGTGTCCTTATTGCATGCAGGTAAAGCCTCTGGGTATATGCCCAGGAGTGGTATAGCCGGATCCTCCGGGAGTGTCATGCCCAGTTTTCTGAGGAACCACCAGACTGCTTTCCAGAGTGGTTGTACCAGCTTGCAATTCCACCAGCAGTGGAGGAGTGTTCCTCTTTCTCCACATTCTCTCCAACAACTGCTGTCTCCTTTGTTTTTGATCTTAGCCATCCTGACTGGTGTGAGATGGAATCTCAGGGTTGTTTTGATTTGCATTTCCCTAATGACTAAGGATGATGAACATCTCTTTAGGTGCTTCTCAGCCATTAGATATTCTTCAGGTGAGAACTCTTTGTTTAGCAAAAACACAAGCTTGCTAAAGGAGATAGCAGTTTTGAGTGTAATGGGAAATCTGAATGACTTCCAAAGTAGGTGGGCTCTGTAGTGCTATGATTGATGCGGAGTGTCCTTCATTTATCAAGACATGGTTCTTGTTGTAAAGGTAGATGGAGATACAGAAATATTCATAGTGTATATTGAGAAGGAGGAGATTAGATGGATAACAGATAACACATTCTTCTGTTATGCCAAATATATCACAAACAGGTCATGGCCACATTTGAAAAATGAACTTAAAGGAACAACATTTATAAAAAGTACAGTAAATGTCAATGGCTGTGATGTACTGTGTATTATATTATGTTATTTTTTGCTCATTATGTATCCAAATGATATTTTATAATTTTAATAGTCAGTTATAATATAAAATATTATAATATATAATATAAGTACTTCAAAATCTATACCTTATAAAAATGTCAAGGGAAAGAAAGACTTAATCAACAAAATATTTTTTAATTGTGCTTTATTACCATAAAATTGGTCTTAAATTTTTACAGGATCCTCTGTTTTCCCTTTAGTCATACTATAAAGAGACTAAAGCACATTTCATAGTCATCAAACCCTCATATTTAAAGCAAACTGAGTGAATATTTACATTGGCAATTTTTAGAATGAGTAGTAGAAAAAAATTTCTCTCAACATTTACTTAAAACATATATTTGTCATAAGCATTTTCTTGCTCCTTATGAAATGAAACATCCTTTATTTTGTCTTCATTTATTTTTTAATTTATTTATTGATAGTTTCATACAATGGATTTCAGTCATATTTATACTCTTCCCCAATGCTTCCTCCCATATGTCCCCATCTGAATTTATATCCTATTTTTAAATCCATAAAGACAAATTTATGCTGCCGACACATTATTGGATATTATTCTTCCAATGGTGCATGGTTAACCTAATCAGGGATTATACTCTTGGAGAAAACTCTCTTTCCTTCTCCCAGAAGATAACAAACACCAATAGACTATGGTCGGAAATGTTTGCTAAACTCTTCTTTGCATGCTGAGATTTGGTCTTACTTGGTCTTGCACAGGGTATTTATTATTTTTTTGTTTGTAAGCTGTTACAATCACTGTGAGCTGATATGTTCATATGCCCTGCCCTATCCAGAAGATATTGTTTTCTTTTAGTCATCTAACATCTCTGTATCTGGTATTTTTTTCTGCCCTGTTTTCCACAGTGATCCTGAGTCTTGGAAGGGCAGTATAGTATGCATATATTCCTTTTAGTACTGAATATTCTGTGGTTTCTTACTTTCTTTACCTTGGCAAGTTGTGATTCTCTGTGTCAATCACCATATATTTGTAAACAGACACTTCTCATATCAGAGTTCACAAATGCATACATCTAGAGTTAAAAGTAAAAGTCATTAGGAATAAGTTTAATACTATTTCCAGTTAGCAAATTATTAGAAGTAGGTTCTCTCCTAGGTCCTATGGCCTGTCAAGCCATAGCATTTTAGACCAAAAATAGTATTTGCTATGGGTTTATTCTTCAATGTAGTGCAGAACTTTTATCTTATTGGAAAGTGATTGATTACTTCCCTGGTATTCGTGCGACTATTTCACTGCTGAGGATGTCTTCCTAAGTCAGTGATTATTGTGTCTCATAGGCTTTGCAGCTAGGTACCATTGTTGATTACTCTTCTCCTCTGGTAGTATACTCAGTACCTTGTAAAAGTATAAAAGCTAGCCAGCAGAAATGAAGTGTTCAGACCCATATCTGTTTAAGTTAGCCATATCTTATGACTCAAATATTTTCAGCAATGTAGTTTTACTGCCAAGTTCTATAGAATATCAAAGAGTAATGGCAATAGCCTGGAATGTTTGTTAATTTCTAGAACCTTACTATGCAATGATCAATTCTGAAACTTGGCTTTATTTGTTTGTCTCTCTCATTTAATGGGAGAAACGTAGCTATGTTATAGGAATTGATAGATAGTAGATAGAGATAGATAGATAGATAGATAGATAGATAGATAGATAGATAGATAGATAGATAGATAGATAGATAGATAGACTATGTGTGTATGTGTGTAACAACAATTTAAAAAGAGGCCACGTATTTGTGGGTGAGCAGTTCATGGAAGGAGTGGAAGGGAGAAAAGGAACAGGGACATTGTGTAATTATATTATAATTTCAAAATAATGAATTTTATATTATATTTTAGATGATATATTTGCATTAATTTAAAAGATCTTCTAACATAGAAGGTTTTCATAAATATTTTCACAAGTTCTTTAGTTACTTCAGACAGATTTTCTAGGCCAAAAAAAAATGATAAATGCTGGCTTGGTTAAGGGAATGAAGGAGCACTGTTTTACTAAGAGTAACAATGCAAATTATTGAATTTCAGTGAGGATGTCCCTCAAAATATGAAGAATACATATATCATATGATCGAGCCATATCTTTCTTCATTATTACCCAAAAGACTGCATATCATATTCTTGAGAAATCTGCTTGTCCCTATTCTTTGGTGGTCTATTCACATCAGCCAGGAAATGGAAATAACCTGATGTCAATTAATGAATAGAGATTGAAAATATGGTATATTTACATACCTGAATATTATTCAGTTACTACAAAAAATCAAATTATGAAACCTGAATGCAATCTGATGTAGGTGAAAATAATCATTCTGAGGAAAGTAACCTCTAGCCAGAAAATACAAATGCCCCATGTTTTCGCTTATCTGGAATTGTTAATATTGAATCTTTAGATGTGTGTTTTATTTCAAATATCAGTAAATTACCAAGGAGCCATGAGGAGGTGACTTCAAGAAGGAGAGAGAGAACACACTGTTGTAACTGGTTGAAGAGTATAGTTTAAACTGTAGTTTGGACACAGAGTGAAGGATATAGGAGGGAATATGGGTCAGAATAAATCATTTTTATTTCCTTCTATCTCTTTTTTTAAATCTTCCTTTTCATTATTCTTTATAAGAAGACTTTAAATTCACTGTATTTTATACACTAGAGAGTACAGGATGCTAATCTATAATTTATAACTTTAAATTAATGTCAGTAATATACTGCCCCTCAAAAAAGCTTAATATAGTTTACTTTACATGCCTTAGTTGGGAATAATGCTTTCAAAGTCAACCACAATGTTGCTGTAGGGTGATAGAACACCAGGCCAAGCTGAACTTTTGCTCAGAGCCTACATTGAAGACAGAGCACTCTCTTAGGCAGTAAAGCATGACCATGTGGCTTCAGGAAGAAATGAAAGATGCTAGGCAGACAAGAAGAGCTTTAGGAACATGATGGTCTATGCTTCATAGTTGCTTCTCTGCTGTGATATGAGATCTTTTGCTCTAAATCTTTAAGACTACTTGATAGCCTTACATGCGTCTTATGTGAATGTTCAGGGTAAAAATGAAGATCAAATTTGACAGACAATTTCCATATCCAGGATTAAACAATGAGAGGAAAAATGAATATTTATGTTGCATAAGCCAGGTTTGAAAAATGGAAATAAATTTTCAGAATAGAGTCAAATACCCTAAATAATGGGTCATAACATCCCTGGAATTCTCAAAAGTATTGTAGGACATTAGATTAGTCATAGAATATGTGATGTTTGAATAGAATTCTCTAATGAAGAAATTACAATTTATACTCATGTTTCTCTTATTACAACAAAAAGCTATGGGAAATTATTAAAACCACAACTCAAATATATTTCATTCAAAATCCTACCATGCCACAAGTTGTTTAGTTATTTGTCCATGTTTTCTTTCTTTTACTCCATGATTACACTTAAAGAATAGTCACAGAATACTCAGTTGCCAATATTGACATTCCACAAATTTAAGCAAAAGCATAAAGCTGAATTTTTTTGTGTATTTATGAATGGGGGCAATACATCAATCACACGTATTATCAGAGAAAATAGGACTGCTAGGATTGTTCAGGCTCTGGAGGATGAGTTGCTTGCAGTGATGGACTTTGGGAAACTAATTCTATAGACTCCCTTTGTGCATACATGGTCCCTGAGGTGAGAATGCCATTGATTGATGAACTCTCAGAAGTGTGTTCTTTGGATCAACTGACTTTTGGAAGTTTGTTTGGTTCCTATCTGGTTGACTTGCAAATATGTGTTCTCTGAAGTGTACTGCCATCCATCCTTGACATTCATGAGAAATCCATTCTAACAGTTTACAGAACTGTCATTGATTAAGTAATCACTTTTAAAACTACTGCAGGTGACTATTTGCTACCATTGCTACCAAAAAAAAAAAATTGATCATGCCCTGGAAACAAGAGGACATTCTGTTCTTGGGCTATTTGAAATAAACATATGAGGAGAAAACTATGGGGAAATGAGGAGGAGTACCAAGAAGCAATCTCCACCAGGAAAAGTTGGAAGTAATAGAGGTAGACTTTTCATTGTCATCTGATGGGAAATGCTGTGGCAGGTATCAAACAGTGAAGTGGATGTGGGAAGTTACTCCCCACAGATAACAGTACAGACAAAAGAAAAATGTAAAAACAATCAATATTCATAAATCAACTTGCACAGAAATAACTTTCTACTTTAGTATAGGTAGGATAAGATACTTTTTTGAGATAAAGTTTTACTGTGTGGCCCAGTGGGCCTTCATTTTACGATCTTCCCTTCTTAACCACACCAAAAACCTGGGATTATCATGTCCTTTGGTGTAATCATAAATGCCATCATTATTCATCTGACTTCATAGGGCTGATTTTCTCTAAAACGTACTTTATTGGGGTGTTTGGTGAGATTTGTTTTATGCTAATACTTTTGGTTTTGCACTGTCTCTTTATCACCAATTTTATTCTTTGTCTATTCTAGAATGATCTAACGTCCTTTCCTGCCTGTCATCTTCTCATTTTCTTGTTCACTGTAGTTTCAGTTTGAACCTTTCCTCTTTCTCCCCCTCCTCCTTCCTTTATTTTTTAAGTAGAATTCTCTTACTGCAATGTTGGCTTTTCTTTGTGTCCTTCCAACCTCTGTTCTTCTCTAATATGGTGTTTGCATTCTTCTCGTCTCACTATATTTTCCAAAAAAAGCTCTTTTCTCCTTGAGAAATATGCCAGTGAAATGGGCCTGGATTAGTTCACATGATGTGATGTGCCCTGTTCTATCACTCTCAGAAAACTAATTGCTACACTATCAACAGATGACTCACTTCAATGATACCCTTGAGAGGAAGCTTGAATTTGAAGATTAGACAAAATAATAAATGATTCCCATATCTCCCATTTACTGGCTGATGTGACATTTCCTGCCTAATTCACACTTTACAAGAACCCTGTTTTAAAAGACAGCTATGACACAGTGAAATTATATAGAAAATATATAGCCTACCCTTCATACATAGGAGAAACCACAGGAAAAAAAGATAAATCTTGTTTGTGTTCTTTCTTTTTTTGTATTACTAGAGGACTTATGAGACTTAGTGCCAAATATTCATTGTCACTACCTGGCTCTTAGACTTAAGCCAGGTTAATTAATAATTCTCATTTAAGAAAGATAATATCCCAAACTGAAAAACAACAGTAAAGCAATGAATAATAATTAAGCTAGCAAACAATGTCAACCTGCATGCTAGGTGTGTACTGTAAGTTAGTAACTGGGTTTAAGCTTCAAAACATATAACTTAGATCTAATTTTCTCACTATTTATGTGATCCAAGAATATGCAGCTTGGAAAGTGAAGGTCTCTTAGCCAGCACCTCCATCTCCAGAGCTCTGAACACAGTTTTCATTTCCTGTTTACTGTAAATGATACGTGGCCATTACTGGAACCAGGTTCCCTCAAGACTAAATTTGTTTTCAGAAGCTTCTATTATAGAGTGTTATAGAGTTACATCCTGCTTACACTCACTTGAGAATACAGTTTAACTCTTTCCTATATAAAGAATTTAAACTTTTGTAGTTATACCATCAAAGTTCATATTTGCCACAATAACAAGCTAGAGAGATGCTCGGTGGCACTTGCTGACCTTACATAGGATCTGGGTTCAGATTCGTGCATCCACTTGACAGCTCCCAACATGATTAGCATTAAGAATCAAAGTGATGTAGTACTCTAAATGATCCTAATTATGCAATGGAGTAGGCAAAATGTTGAGTGAAGATTTCAAAATTTGCAGTTAAAATGAGTAATGGTCACAAATAGAACACAGACATGTACATAAATACAGAGAAAACCATCAACAAAATGCATGAGAGAGTCAGAAAAACAAACAAAACAACATTCAGAAATCTGAACAGACATAGCCAGAGAAGAAAATGTCATGACATGTCATAGTCAGTGTGCCAAAAATGCAAAGCCAAAACATATTAAGAACCGTAAAGGGGCCAGGTGTGATAGCTCACACCATTAATCCCAGTACTTGGAAGAGAGTCAGGCAGATCTCTGCTTTTGAAGCCAGTCTAGTTTTTAGAGTTAGTTATCTCAGGATAGCTACTAACAAACAGAGAAATCATGTCCAGAAAAATATTTGAAACAAACAAACAAACAGAAAAAGCTGTTTTGCCAACAAAGGCAAATGCATTATAGTATCAGATCTAACATTAACAATATGTAAAACAAAGTGTGATACTTTGATCCTTATTGGAATGTGGATCAAAATACCAATGACTCACAGCAAAGCAATAGAATGAGCATAGGATCCCCAATGGAGCAGCTAGAGAAAGGACCCAAGGATCTGAAGAGGTTTGCAGCCCTGCAGGAGGAATAATAATATATACCAACCAGTACCCCCAGAGCTCCCAAGGACTAAGCCACCAACCAAAGAGTACACATGGAGGGACCCATGGCTCTAGTTACATATGTAGCAGAAGATGACCGTTTCAGACATCAATGAGAAGAGAGACCATTGTTCCTGTGAAGACTCCCCAGAATAGGGGAATACAAGTCAGCAAATTGGGGTGGGGTAGGAGTAAGCAGGGGGAGGTGGGACAGGATAGGTGGCTTTCGAAGGGGTAATGCAGAAAGGGGTTACCATTTGAAATGTAAATAAAGCAAATATCTAATATATATATATAAAACAATTGAAGAGTTGGTCAACACATTTCAAGCCCTAAAACCACGCCAACAAAAATTGCTATTTATAAGAAAGCTATAGGATATTTCATGACAAGCACAAACTAAGGGAGTTCTTGATCATCAAAGTAGCTGCATACTTAACATTAGAGTACTAAAGAAATAAAGGAGATTCAGAAAAGATTGCATCATCCCCATCTTAGAAAGCCAGCCATCCCCCCTAATACTTACAGGGTAATAAGATTCATAATCTTCACTCTCAACTTAAGTCTGCTCAAATAAAAAACATATCTTTGGGTGGCTCTATAAAAGTATTTCCTGAAAGAGTAACCTAAAGGAGTGAAAATCTTTTCCCAGAGTAGGTAACAGCTTTCAGAAATAGTTCAGATAGTAAAAGGTCCAGGGGATGGGAGAATGACTGTATTGCTTTTTGCATCTCTGCCCTTCCCCTTTGCTGCTATACATTTTTCTATCAACTCTGTTGCTCTAGTGCATTGGTTCTCAACCTGTGAGTCCCAACCCCTTTGAGGTAGTGTATCAGATATTCTGTATATATGATATTCACATTTTTATTTATAACAGTAACTATATTACAATTATGAAGGAGCAATGAGATAATTTATAGTTGGGGGTCACCTAGGAACCAGTGCTCTAGCAAATCTTTAACTAACTAACTAATAATTTAAAAAATTACATAGCCAATAATTCAATTAACCAAGAAAGTGACCTTTATTGGATTATTGGACATAGACAGATAGATAGTCAGATAGATAGATGATAGATAGATAGATAGATAGATAGATAGATAGATAGATAGATAGATGACAGATATATCAGATATTTGCATTCATATTTGTAACTGTATCAAAATTACAGTTATGCAGTAGCAACAAGATCATCTATGATTAGGGTCATGAATTTGAGAGAGAGCAAGGAAGGAAAGGGAAGGAGAAACTGATATAATTCTGATTTCTGATCTCAAATATAAAAGAAATATTTTTTAAAAGGAAAGATGCAGTCTGTCTAACTGAATTTTAAAAATACTAAATTCAACTGTTCTTTGTCTCCAAAACATAGACCTCATGTGTAAAAACACCTACAGAGAGTCAAAGAATGTAAATCAATTTACTAAGTAAATAAATGCCAAAAACTTCTAACTCACATTCTCATATCTGATATAAAAATCGGTTAGATGTAGAAATGGATCAAGAAGATGCAACAACTGTAAATATATATGAGTAGAATTGGTGAGTTCCCAATTACATCAAAGTATTAATGAGCATAGGAAGTCAGGTAGGTCCAAATACAATTCTGGTAGTGACTTAATATTCCAAATTCATTTTTATTTAAGACCTCCAAAGTTATCCAACAAAGAAACATCAGATGTAAACCATTTCCCAGATTAAAAAATCTTTGAAACTTCTCTACAGAATACTAATTGCAAGATAAGAGGATACATACTTTTCCCAACAGCCCATAGAAAACTCTGTTACAGACATCTCAGCTGTAAATCAAGTTTTAAAGAAATATAAGAGAACTGAAAGTAATTTCTTAGTTTTCACTTTGTTTTACAAATTCCAAATTATGATCACTACAACTTGTGTGATAATTTATATCTATTCTTCAAACAATAGACAAGAAATAAAATGTAAGTTTTTCCGTAGACAGCATTATGTCTGGAACATTCGTCATAAGCTTTATACATCTGTAGGTAATTGAAACAAATGTATATGCCTGCAGAACTTAGAGCATACAAGTGGAATTAAGTTGCCCAAGTCATGTAAAAAGTGAGATATTTCAAAACAAGTAAGATGGAAGAAGAATGAAACTAGTGGTGAAAATTAAAGTTTCATGGTTTTCACCAGCAGCTCTCTTTCCCTGCCAACCATTTATTTTGACTGTCTCAATAACACAACGTTTTATCTAATCCGGCTATACCACTCCTGGGCATATACCCAGAGGCTTTACCTGCATGCAATAAGGACACATGCTCCACTATGTTCATAGCAGCCTTATTTATAATAGCCAGAAGCTGGAAAGAACCCAGATGTTCCTCAACGGAGGAATGGATTCAGAAGATGTGGTATATCTACACAATGGAATACTACTCTGCAATTAAAAACAATGAATTCACGAAATTCCTAAGCAAATGGTCAGAACTTGAAAATATCATCCTTAGTGAGGTAACCCAATCACAAAAGAACACACATGGTATGCAGTCACTGATAAGGGGATATTAACGCAGAATCTCGGAATACCCTAGACACAATTCGCATATCAATAGATTTCTAAGAAGATGGAAGGAGAGACCCCTGGTCCTGGAAAGACTGGATGTAGGGGAACCCCAGGACAGAGAAGCGAGAGGGGGTTGAATGGAGAAAAGAGGGAGGGAAGGGGGCTTATGGGACTTTCGGGAAGGGAGGAAAAGGGAAAGGGGAAATGATTTGGAATGTAAATTAAAAAATAAAATAAAATAAAATAAAACTAGCCAATTATCTATAGTTTAAACACCCTGAGGAGTTATTGGTTTTTAGACACTAAAGAAATGTAGAATAGATGCTATCAATAAGCCTGGGGAAGCCCAGTCACTTCAGCCCATACAATAATCAATATCAAACCCATTTTTCCCACATTTTTCTGAAGCACTTTATACAATTTTAGTTAAATACATTGAGTGTTTACAAACACACTGTGAGGACAGAAATAATCATTATCCTTCCCTTCTAATTTGCTCTCTGGCATTGTGTGTGTATGGGTAGCCATCTTTGTAAATTGGGTGAAGAAAACCATTCTCTTCAGTGTGTTCATTTCACTATTCCAACAGATTACGGAGCAGATGTTAGTGTCGTGCCTGGGCCCAGGAATATGCAGTATCCTTAGCAAATCTGAGCTGACAGCAACATTTTGCCTGTGAGATACTATGTCTCTTTTCTTCTCATTTATCACTGTAGCTTCCCCTCCCCCCGTAATTTCAATTCCATGCCATTTATATTAACATGTAAAAATGCATAGAAAAGGTCCCAAGTGACACAAACTTCAGCTACCTAACATTTACCTTGTGGAGAATAGGCTTGATTTTCCTGCTTCTAATATTCTTTTCTTCTTGTTCTATTTCTATATTTTAAGTGGCTGTAGCACTCTAGGAAAGATGTATACCCTACAGGAGTCCTGAGGTCATACCCTTCTTCCTACACAGCCCTAGGTTTTATATGCCTGATGATCTTAATCAATATTCAGCTATAATGAGGATTCTAGCATTTGCTTCAGGTTTCTCTCTCTGAAAAGATTTGAAGAGGCCATTTCTGTTCTGCCACTGCTAGGCTCCCGGGCATGATCGGGAGATGCTTGACTGATCAGACACTTCCGGATGAGGGAAGTAGTACAGCTTCCACAGGATCACCCACTGATTTCTCAGGGACAGTATCTCACAAACCCACCTAAGAAATCACGGTTGACAAGGGTATCTTATTGCTTTGAAGATATTACAAAAATAGACAGAAGTCACTTTTCTATAATACAGAAGATTCCCAAACAAGTGTCGTCAATTCTGTACAAGCTGGAGAATTGCAGAAGAGAATGTTTGTGTGTGCATGCACCTCTCTCTCTCTCTCTCTCTCTCTCTCTCTCTCTCTCTCTCTCTCTCTCTCTCTCTCTCTCTCTCTGTGTGTGTGTGTGTGTGTGTGTGTGTGTGTGTGTGTGTGTATGTGTATGTGAGGAAAGGCAGGGTGACTGTAATGTGCTACATTGATTCTAAAACATATCATTAAACCAGTAGTTATTTTTACCATTACTGCAATCTTATGAAAAGGTATTATATTTTATTTCTCATAATAGTTCTTTAAAGCTAGAGATTTGTACACACCGTTACCTGAAATCTACAAGCCAAAAGAATCCATTAAGCAAGGCTACCACCCTGCAGCCTTCGAAGAAAATCCTAATACATTTCCCCACCTTAATATTATACAAATTGATTTCATAACAAATATAAAAATATTTTCTGTTATGTACCAATTTTTTTCAATAAATACCAATACTTTCTGTACCACAGTAATAATTCCTTGATAAAACTCTAGATTGTAAAATAATTTTATCAAGTATATCACCTTTTAAAGTAGCTAGATATGGTGTTATGTAGCTGTACATCTAGCAGTCTCAATGTATGGATAGAAGAATCTTTTGATCTAGGCAAACCTGAGTAACCCTATCAGGAAAGAACAAAAATGGCACAGTCTAGGGATATAGTAATTTGTAGTGCTCTTGCTTGGCATGTACTGGGTCCTGGTTTTGTGTTCCCGTGGTGGGAAAAAAAGCGAAAAATGTGTACCCTGTAATGAAGCATCCTTTTTTTTCTTCTTCTCCATATGATTTCAAACATAAGTAATTCAAGAAAGTCCAAAGAACTTACATCTTAGCTGCTCTTTCCCCAACCAGCCTTACCTCTGCCTTTCTCTTGAACCTGTCGGTCTGGTTTTGTTGGTTAGCAAGTGTGCATTCCATCAGAGTCATGATTCAGACTCTATAGAAGTTGAATTCTACTGTAGAGAATTTATAATATAGGGTATGTCTTCAGTATTTTTTTCACAGCAAGGCTATGAAGATAGAAGAACATAGAATGACAGCCTGTCAACACAGGAGACATTTAAGCCATTTGAACTTTTGTATGATTTAGTGATTTGGACATAATCATTTCTTTTATGATTAAATACTTTATGGTATGTCTTATGATACTTTAATAGAAGTTATGTTAAAACTTAAAAGTTCTCTTTTAACTTTCATGAGTAGTCTTAATAACAGTGTAAAGCAGAATTCCATGATCAAAATTCTATTCTCAGACTACTGCTGTAAAATTCAAGGCAAATATCAAAAGATCATTTTGTTTAGTTTAGGGTACTTTTTATTAAGAGCTCTCTCTCTCTCCCTCTCTCTCTCTCTCTCTCTCTCTCTCTCTCTCTCTGTGTGTGTGTGTGTGTGTGTGTGTGTTTCTGTGTGTGTGTCTGTGTGTGTGTCTGTGTGTGTCTGTGTGTGTGGTATAGACCATGATTATGTGTACACATACTGAATATTGATGAATGTGAATCACAGTAAAAATAAATTTTATTGCTACGAAACAACCCATAAAGAGAGAAGTAGAAAGAAACACTTCCTCCACACTGGGCGGGAGCCTACCAGCTTCCCTTTGGCGACCTCTGTTCCAGTATCGACTCCACTGAGGAGACTGGGTGACCTGCGCCGCTGAGAGAGTGCAGAGTGCACTCCGCCATCTTTGCTCCAGCACCAGGGCAGCTGGAACCACCAGGCTCAGAGACAGACAGGCATAATATCGATTGGATCTCAGGCAGCTTGTGTGCAACCTGCTCCAAGAGCTGGGCAGATCTGCAGTAACCAGCGCTCCAGCTCTGCTGTGGGACTTCTGCCTTGCAGAAGGACCCCCACACCCCCGCACTGGGTGGGAGCCTACCAACTTCCCTTTGGCGACCTCTGTTCAGGTATTTACTGCACTGAGGAGACAGGTACCCAGTTTCCCCCCAATATAACATCACTTGGGACACGGGATGTTGGGGCTTCAATTTGCTCCCAAGAACGGGACAGCACTGTGGTCGTCTGGGCACCAACTCTGCTGTGGGCCATCCACCCTGCAGGGTGACCTGCTCCGACGAGAGAGTACAGAGTGCACTCCACCATCTTTGCTCCAGCACCAGGGCAGCTGGGACCCCCAGGCTCAGAGACAGACAGGCATAATATCACTTGGGTCTCAGGCAGCTTGTGTGTACCCTGCTCCCAAGAGATGGGCAGGTCTGTAGTAATTGACTCGCCAGCCCTACTGGGGGACTTCTGCCCTGCAGAGGGACGCCCCCTTGCCCCCTTCTGGGAGAGATCACACACCCCTGCACAGGGCAGGAGCCTAACAGCCTCCCTTTGGCGACCTCTGCTCCGGAAATCCACTACACTGAGCCTTTGGATGTGCAGGGACTCCCCAAAATAACATCACTTGGGGCAAGGCACATCAGGGCTCCAAAGTCACTCAGGAGAAGGGCAGGCCCCAGAAATCGGTGCCAGGGGAATCCAGGTAATCCAGGGGGGCCAGAAATAGCTTTGCAGGCTCACAGGAGGTCCAACCAACAGCCAGTGACAGCAGGACCAACTAACACCAGAGGTAACCAGATGGCAAAAGGCAAACGTAGGAACGTTACTAACAGAAATCAAAGTAATATGGCACCATCCAAACCCAACTCTCGAACAACAGCAAGTCCTGGATACCCCACCACACCCAAAAGACAAGATCTGGATTTAAAAGCACTTCTCATGATGCTATTAGAGGATCACAAGAAGGACACAAATAAATCTAATAAAGAATTACAGGAGACCATGAATCAACGGTTAGAAGCCCTTACAAAGGAAACACAAAAATCGCTTAGAGAAATGCAGGAGAACATGGATCAACAGATGGAGGCCCACAAGGAGACAACACAAAAATCGCTTAAAGAAATGAATCAATGGGTAGATGCACTTTCAAAAGAATCACAAAAATTGCATAAAGAAATGCAGAAGAATATGGGTCAAAGGATGCCCATTGGGAGGCAACACAAAAATTGCTTAAAGAAATGAATCAACGGATAGATGCCCTTACAAAGGAAACACGAGAACTGCTTAAAGAAATGTAGGAGACAATGGATCAACAGATGGAATCCCATGAGGAGGAAACACAAAAATCGCTTAAAGAAATACAGGAGAACTTGGGTCAACAGGCAGAAATCCTGAAAGGGGAAATGCAAAAATACCTTAAAGAAATACAGGAAAATACAAACAAAAAAGTGAAGGATCTGAGCAAATCCTGGATGGATCTAAAAAAGGAAATAGAAACAACTAAGAAATCACAAAGGGAGACAACTTTGGAGATAGAAAACCTTGGGAAGAAATCAGGAGTCATAGATGCAAACATCAACAATAGAATACAAGAGATGGAAGAAAGAATTTCAGGTGCTGAAGATACCATAGAAAGCATCGACTCAACAGTCAAAGAAAATGCAAAATGCAAAAAATGTGTAACACAAAACATCCAAGAAATCCAGGACACAATGAGAAGACCAAACCTAAGGATTATAGGTATAGATGAGAGTGAAGATTTGCAACTTAAAGGGCCAGTAACATCTTCAACAAAATTATGGAGGAAAACTTCCCTAACCTAAAGAGAGAGATGCCGATGAACGTACAAGAAGCCTACAGAACTCCAAACAGACTGCACCAGAACAGAAATACCTCCCATCACATAATAATGAAAACACCAAATGTACTAAACAAAGAAAGAATATTAAAAGCAGTAAGAGAAAAGGGCCAAGTAACATACAAAGGAAGACCTATCCGAATCACATCCGACTTCTCACCAGAGACTATGAAAGCCAGAAGATCCTGGGCAGATCTCATGCAGACACTAAGAGAGCACAAATGCCAGCCTAGACTACTATACCCAGCAAAACTCTCAATCACCATAGATGGAGAGACCAAGATATTCCATGATAAAATCAAATTTTCACAATATCTTTCCACAAACCCAGCCCTGCAAAGGATAATAGGTGGAAACCGCCAATACAGGGAGAGAAACAACACCCTGGAAAAAATGAGATAGGAACCTTCTTGCTTCAAACCCAAAAGTAGATAACCACTCAAACATAAAGATAGCGTCAAGAATGGCAGGTAGCAATAATCACTATGCCTTAATCTCTTTTAATATCAATGGTCTCAATTCCCCATTAAAAAGACATAGACTAACAGACTGGATATGTAAACAGGACCCAGCATTTTGCTGCATGCAGGAAATGCACCTCAGTGACAAAGACAAACACTACCTCAGAGTAAAAGGCTGGAAAACAATTTTAGAAGCAAATGGCCCCAAGAAACGAGGTGGAGTAGCCATCCTAATATCAGATAAAATTGATTTTCAATCTAAAGTCATCAAAAAAGACACAGAAGGACACTACATACTGATCAAGGTAAAAATCCACCAAGAAGAACTCTCAATTCTGAATATCTATGCTCCAAATGCAAGGGCACCCTCATTCGTAAAAGAAACTTTACTAAAGCTCAAAGCACACATCGCACCTCACACAATAATAGTGGGTGACTTCAACACCCCGCTCTTTGAAATGGATCATTCAGGAAAGCAGAAACTAAACAGGGACACAGTGAATCTAATTGAAGCCTTGGACCAAATGGAACTAACAGATATATAGAGAACATTTCATCCTAGAGCTAAAGAATACACCTTCTTCTCAGCATCTCGGGGTTCCTTCGCCAAAATCGACCATATAATTGGTCACAAATCAGACCTCAACAGATATAAGAAGATAGAACTAATCCCATGCCTCCTATCAGATCACTATGGAATAAGGGTGGTCTTCAATGGCAACAAAAACAAAACAACAGAAAACTCACATACACATGGAGACTGAACAATGCTCTACTCACTGATAACTTGGTCTAGATGGAAATAAAGAATGAAATCAAAGACTTTTTGAAATTTAATGAAAATGAAGGCACAACATACCCTAATTTATGGGACACAATGAAAGCAGTGCTAAGAGGAAAATTCATAGCCCTGAGTGCCACCAAAAAGAAACGGGAGACAGCATACACTAACAGCTTAATGGCACACCTGAAAGCCCTGGAACAAAAAGAAGCAAATACACCCAAGAGGAGTAGAAGGCAGGAAATCATCAAACTCAGGGCTGAAATCAATCAAGTAGAAACAAATAAAACCATACAAAGAATCAACAAAACGAGGAGTTGGTTCTTTGAGAAAATCAACAAGCCTTTAGACAGACTAACCAGAGGGCACAGAGACAGTTTCCAAATTAATAAAATCAGAAAGGAAAATGGAGAGATAACAGAAATTGTGGAAATTCAAAAAATTATCAGATCCTACTACAAAAGCCTGTATTCAAGACAACTAGAAAATCTCGAGGAAATGGACAATTTCCTTGACAGATACCAAATACCAAAATTAAATCAGGATCAAATAGACCATCTAAACCATTCTATAACCCCTGAAGAAATAGAAGTCGTCATTGGAAGTCTTCCAACCAAAAAAAGCACAGGTCCAGATGGTTTTAGTGCAGAATTCTATCAGACTTTCAAAGAAGACCTAACACCAATACTCTTCAAACTGTTCCACAAAATAGAAACAGAAGGAACACTACCCAACTCGTTCTATGAAGCCACAATTACGCTAATACCAAAAGCACACAGAGATCCGACAAAGAAAGAGAATCTCAGGCCAATCTCTCTTATGAATATCAATGCAAAAATACTCAATAAAATTCTTGCCAACTTAATCCAAGAACACATCAAAATGATCATTCACCACGACCAAGTAGGCTTTATCCCAGGGATGCAGGGATGGTTCAATATAAGGAAATCCATCAATGTAATCCACTATATAAACAATCTCAAAGAAAAAAACCACATGGTCATCTCATTAGATGCCGAGAAAGCATTTGACAAAATTCAGCATCCTTTCATGCTCATTCTTTTTTGTTTTTTTTTTTTTTTGAGACAGGGTTTCTCTGTGTAGCCCTGGCTGTCCTGGAACTCACTTTGTAGACCAGGCTGGCCTCGAACTCAGAAATCCACCTGCCTCTGCCTCCCAAGTGCTGGGATTAAAGGCGTGCGCCACCACTGCCCGGCCCTTTCATGCTAAAAGTCTTGGAAAGATCAGGAATTCAAGGCCCATATCTAAACATAGTAAAAGCAATTTACAGCAAACCAGTAGCCAATATCAATCTAAATGGAGAGAAACTTGAAGCAAATCCATTAAAATCATGGACTAGACAAGGCTGCCCTCTCTCTCCATATCTTTTCAATATGGTACTTGAAGTTCTAGGTAGAGCAATTAGACAACAAAAGGAGGTCAACGGGATACAAATTGGAAAGGAAGATGTCAAACTATCACTATTTGGAGACGATATGTTAGTATACATAAGCGACCCAAAGAACTCCACCAGAGAACTCCTACAGCTGATAAACTACTTCAGCAAAGTGGCCGGATATGAAATTAACTCAAGCAAGTCAGTAGCCTTCCTATACTCAAAGGATAAGCAGGCTGAGAAAGAAGAAAGAGAAATGATACCCTTCATGATAGCTTCAAACCATATAAAGTATCTTGGTGTGACTCTAACCAAACAAGTGAAAGATCTGTATGACAAAAACTTCAAGTCTCTGAAGAAAGAAATTGAAGAAGACCTCAGAAGATGGAAAAATCTGCCATGCTCATGAATTGGCAGTATTAATATAGTAAAAATGACCATCTTACCAAAAGTGATATACAGATTCAATGCAATCCCCATCAAAATCCCAACTCAATTCTTCATAGAGTTAGAAAGAGCAATTCAAAAATTCATCTGGAATAACAGAAAACCCGGAGAGCTACAACTATTCTCAAGAGTAAGAGAACCTCTGGGGGAATCAGTATAACGGACCTCAAGCTGTACTACAGAGCACTAGTGTTAAAAACCGCATGGTATTGGTACAGTGACAGGCATGTAGATCAATGGAACAGAATAGAAGACTCAGAAATGAATCCACACTCCTATGGTCACTTGATCTTTGACAAAGGAGCTAAAACCATCCAGTGGAAAAAGGATAGCCTTTTCAACAAATGGTGCTGGCTCAACTGGAGGTCAACATGCAGAAAAATGCAAATTGACCTATCCTTATCTTCTTGCACTAAGCTCAATTCCAAGTGGATCAAGGACCACCACATAAAACAAGACACACTGAAACTAATAGAAGGGAAACTAGGGAAGAACCTTCAACATATGGGCACAGGGGATAATTTTCTGAATAGAACTCCAATAGCTTATGCTCTAAGTTCAAGAAATGACAAATGGGACCTCATAAAATTACAAAGTTTCTGTAAGGCAAAGGACACTGTCAAAAGGACAAAAGAGCAACCAACTAACTGGGAAATAATCTTTACCAATCCTACATCCGACAGAGGGCTAATATCCAATATATACAAAGAAGTCAGGAAGTCAGAGAGGCAAGTAACCCTATTAAAAAATGGGGTACAGAGCTAAACAAAGTGTTCTCACCTGAAGAATATCTAATGGCTGAGAAGCACCTAAAGAGATATTCATCATTCTTAGTCATTAGGGAAATGCAAATCAAAACAACCCTGAGATTCCATCTCACACCAGTCAGAATGGCTAAGATCAAAAACACAGGAGACAGCAGTTGTTGGAGAGAATGTGGAGAAAGAGGAACACTCCTCCACTGCTGGTGGGATTGCAAGCTGGTACAACCACTCTGGAAGGCAGTCTGGCGGTTCCTCAGAAAACTGGGCATGACACTCCCGGAGGATCCTGCTATACCACTTCTGGGCATATACCCAGAGGCTTTACCTGCATGCAATAAGGACACATGCCCCACTATGTTCATAGCAGCCTTATTTATAATAGCCAGAAGCTGGAAAGAACCCAGATGTCCCTCAACGGAGGAATGGATTCAGAAGATGTGGTATATTTACACAATGGAATACTACTCTGCAATTAAAAACAACGAATTCACGAAATTCCTAGGCAAATGGTCAGAACTTGAAAATATCATCCTTAGTGAGGTAACCCAATCACAAAAGAATACACATGGTATGCAGTCACTGATAAGGGGATATTAACCCAGAATCTCGGAATACTCTAGACACAATTTGCATATCAATAGATTTCCAAGAAGATGGAAGGAGAGACCCCTGGTCCTGGAAAGACTGGATGTAGGGGAATGCCAGGACAGAGAAGCAAGAGGGGTTGAATGTGGAAAAGAGGTAGGGAAGGGGGCTTATGGGACTTTCTGGGAGGGAGGAAACTGTATAGGGGAAATGATTTTGAATGTAAATAAAAAAAAACCTAGAAAATAAAATAAAATTAAAAAAAACTCGAAAATATCAATAATAAACTTAGAGAAGTTTCTTTAAGACAAATTAGGCTGGCTGGGGAGATGGTTTGGTGGTTAAGGTTTCTTGCAGAGGACTTGGGTTTTCCCAGCTTGGATGACTAAACCACTTATAACCTCAGATCCAGAGGCACAGGATACCTCTGGCCTCTCATATGCACATAGCTACACACATATATACATACTTTTAAATGAAATAAATCTTAGAATCTAAAAAAAAAAAAGAAAAGAAAGAAACACTTCCCATATCTGAATACAACCCATTTTGCTTCTGCGCTGGTTGATTTAAAGCAGGTAGGAATACAAAGATTCCGCAAACTTAGAAAAAGAGAACAGCATTGCATCATAAACATCTAAGTAGCCAATGGCTAGGGTTTGCTAATGCTGTTGCCATTTGTAATACAAACAATTTTTAAGCCACAGCCAATAAAAGTTAGTCAGATATTAACTCTAAAAATTTGCCGAGGATGAATGCTGAAGAAAGTTATTAACCAACTACCTACTCATCTTCACTTCTATAGTAAATATGAAACTAAAAACTTAATTTCTTAAAGTAGTGGGCCGAGTTAAGAGATATAATTAGGACAGTGGACTTAATGCCTTCCACTTATCAAAATTTCGGTAACTGTGAACATTTGGACTAAGATCTCTGCCGTTCACCGAAAATTGTCTTTCTCATCCTTGCCTGTTTCTACAGGCCTGCATGGCTAATACTTTGGTAAAACTAATTTCAAAGTCAGCTATATCGTAAGTAGATAGTATGTTTTACTTTTTGGTCAAAAAGATATCATTTGGAAGAAATTCCATTTTCCTGAGTTTTGGCTAGAAATAATTTCATTTTTGCTAAATATAAAATTTATAAATTTTATAATGTCCTTCTCTAAATAGTTCCTTAACATACAGTTATTTTTCTTCTGTTTCCCAAAGTAGTGACTGAAAAAAAATACTTATCTGAGAAAGTGAACATTCATTATGAAGTATTCATGGAATTGTTACAATGACACATGAGGCAGTGAGAAATATTAACCCCATTTCAAAAGTCAAGTAACAGAAGTCTAACAAAGTTAAGTAATTTGTCACAATTCCACATAATAATGGAATTAAAAACAGGACTAACAGTTTCCCAGACACATTTGTACCCACTATTTAATCATGCTCCATGGCCCTGATCTACATACAGTCTAAATTGCTATATGCACTTTCCAAATTATTTTTTTTAAAAACTAATTGGTAATGAATAATCTAAAGTGTCCTCTATGGAACCGTGTCTATAACTGTCTGTAGTTTCAAATTTCATTTCTTTTCAAAAAAGCTACAAGCAGTTCTGTTTCTGAGACAAACTGTTGAAAAACGAATGTATAGTAGTTTGTTTCAGTAGAAATCAGAACAAGATATTTAATAATGACAGTCAATGTGGAAGGTGAAAAATCATTTGTACATTCTGACTTATATGGTCATATATATATATATATATATATAATCAAGAGTAAATATTTGGATGGTGACTTAGCATTTGTTTGAAGTATTGTAGCCTTACACAATATTCTGTTTGGATTAGAAATAATTTATATTTATATTTATATTTATACTATGCCATTTATAATGTTCCAAGAAAGTGTTTAAATAAGAAAATATCAGAAACTATATATTAACACCAGTACTTAGAGTGCTTTGAAGCTAGATAAACCAGTTTCAGGCCAATCTAATTAATTTTGTTTATCATTCAACATTAAAGAAAATACTAAATACTGGTGATATAAAAAAGGTTATGGATAGTGCATATGATATGTAAGGATGTGCCAGAAAGGTGAAACTCTGTTGTTCTCTTTTTCCATTGTCCTAGCTGTTAAAAAGGAAAGGCATGGGGTAGAGGGGAAGAACTGCCAACAGCTAATGAGTATGAATTTGAGTTCTGAGATCAGTCAACATGTTTGTCGTGAACTTATTAATTCAACGCTGTGAAGTATTGTAAGGAATGAGACTCATTGTATTTCTTCAAAGATTTACAGATGAGTCTTTCTTTTCTCTTATGCACATCTCCTAATTTTCCTTCCACATGTGCTTTATTTGGAAGACTTTACTGTATTCCACTACTTTTGAAATAGACAATTGATTGATGAACTTAGATTTTAATCAATTATATTTCTTAAAATTAAGTCTAGAAAAACTTTAATTCTTTGATATCCAAGCAGTAACTTTCCTATTTAAATTATAAAGGTAGGGTGGGATGTTATTCAGTAGTAGAATACTTAATTAATATAGAAAGGAACTGAATTTGTTCACACACACACACACACACACACACACACACACACACACACCAATTGTTTTGTCAAATGGATGCCAAGTGCATATCAAATTGGTAACTAATCATTCGTGTTTACACCCATAGATTACAAGTGCTATTATCTTTGGCTAGTCATGTACAGTTGGCAATGACCTCTCTAGAGACTTATAATCAGCCAAACTACTGGTGATAAGTAATTTTCCCTATAGTATTGTTGCTTAATGCTCAGTTATAGGTAAAGAAAAAATAATCAGATATCTACATCACTCTCTCCAGGCTTAGCAGATCCTAATGGAAGAGAGAACAGAAATGATGGAAGATGGAGAAAGTACAATGTTACATAGTTATTTCCTTCAAATTGAAATGTTCCCTCCAGGAGTGACAAAAAGACTCAGAAGACTACAGAAGTAAAAAGGGCTTTTAAGACTCTGGGAAGTAAATGAAACTCACAAGGCTAAGGAAGATCCTGAAAGTTATAAGATCAATGAGCTCCTTTCCTTAAGGAAAGTAACAGTAACAACTGTTGTAGAGAAGGCACATTCCAGTTGACTGAGCCATCCACAAGTTGTATGGGGAGCTTTATGGATACACTTTTCATGAATCATAGTCCATGCTGGGGTTTATACTTTTCAATGATACAGTTGCCTTTTGTTACCCATGTTCCTGTAACTCTTTATCTGTACTGAAAAGTAATGGTAAAAATCTCACTAGCTCACTAAGCTATGCTTGGGCAAAATTGTTCATCAGTCTCCCGGTCAGTGCCCCATACAGAATGAGCAACTTTTGATCCTGTTTCCAAGGAAAATAGATAAAGTATAGCAAGCTGCTGGAGAAAAATGTTGCCAATTTCAAGATGTTCAAACCCCTGTTTGCTTGAAAGGTAGGAAGTGTTTTCTCACACTGAATAAGGATTTATTGTATCTTTCTTTGCATTCCCACGCTTTGTAGGCAAAAAGCTTTTAATATCATTAGACACATGACAAATGTTTTCAATTAATCAAGAAAACCTACCTTTTCTCCTTATGTGTTTTCAGTTTTAAAGTAGATATTCTCTGTCAAGACTACTTCAGTTCAGTTGATAAGTTCCAAGTAAAATTTCAGGCAGAAAGTCTACAGGACCTAGGCACCAATTGAAGGGAAGGTCAGTTCCTAAATTTATCAACTGATTATTGATTGTCTTAAGTGTAGAAAGTATAAATATAAATTTTCATTCTTTAAAACATTGACCAGTGTCTAGAAACAAACATTGCATGTGCTAGGCAACAAGAATTCTGACTTATAATCTATGTTTACAAAGGATAAATTCTTCCTTTGAATTAATAAATATTTAAAGTATTGGATGTATTTCATAGTGAAAATTTTGTCAGAATTTCAGTTACATTTGAATGTTGAAAGATATGTGTCCTGTTTATTTTTATTTAATAGCCATTGACTCCACGTAGGGGCATCCACTGAAGCAGGACACCTGTAAATTGATTCCCTCCTACAAGCCATCCACCACCCATATCTCCAGAGTTAGAGATGGATGCCCGTGAACCCCTTCTCAATCTAAGCTGGAGGCTTGACTGGCTTAATCTTGCGGAGGCAGCCATAGGAGCTGTGCCTTTATGAGTGCAGTGGTCCTCTCATGTAAAGAAGACAGTTTTGCTCCAATCTTCTCTGACCTCAAACTTTTAAAATACTTTTATCCCCTTCCAGGATGGTCCCTGAGCATTGGGCATGGATTTGATCTAAATGTCCAAGATTTGGCTGTGTGCATAAAAATCCTTTTTTTTTTTAAGAACAGCTGTGATTTACTGCATTCACCACCATCAATTGGCTGAAAAATCTCTGATGCTTCTCTGTATTTATGGTTGGAGAGGGAATATATTTAGAGGTCAGTTGGATAATGTTTATTAACAAATTAATGAGTAGATTTACCCTGAGGCTTAAGGTTTATTTAGGCCAGGATTCTTGGTTTGATTTGCAGAACCCAGGGGTTTTGCATCTTAGTAAAAATCTTTCCTCATTACATTAAGACTACTATCACACCCATCAGCACATCTTACCACACCTGTTATTATTTCAGTTCACCAAGTTCTCAGGAAAAGATAACATCACATTGTTGATGATGATTGATTAGCAGCCTCCATAGAACCTTCCAGTACTGTGGAAAGTAAACAGAGAAGAAACTTTCTGGTTACCCCCAAGTTGAATTCTCCTTATACTATGACTAATGTGTATGGTGTCTTCAGTAATAAAATCTAAAAGTCAAATTCTGGTGGGTAAAAAAAGAGCAATGGCAATACCCTCTATTGCTTTGGAAGTCTAGAATACCTATGACCAACAACACAAGAATGGTATCCTACTGGACTTTTTGTTCCCAGAGACCTTGAAATACTGTAACAAGAGGAGATCTTGCAAGTAAGTTGTCTTAGGACAAAAATATAATCTGATGAAACAGAGAGGAAATGGATGGCGACCCTGGGTGTATACCAAGAGTTGAAGTCTCTAGTGAACGGAATTAAGAAGGGATAAGAGGAACATGCAAGCAGGTTGTTACAGTCTTAATGGTGAGTCTAAAGAGATCATAATGGAAGACAAGAAGGATAGTGTGAATCATCTACTTCAGCCTAAACCTGATGTGGTCTCTAGCGTTCCAGGTAGATAATGTTTATAGGTGTCAGGAGATGACACAAATGAATAGAAAGGGTTAAAAAGGAGGACTGAGAATACACCGGTAGAAGAAAAGCTGGGTCTGTACCAAGGTTTTGGTGAAGTCCTAGAGAATGGGGTCGGGCTGGAGAAGGGTACCTGCAAGCACATGACCGCAAGCTGTGTCTAAGAACGCAGAGATTCCAATGAAGAACAGGAAAGAGAGTAAAAATCACCTGATTCTCAGCCAGAAGAGGCCACTGGGGTCCAAGTATAATATTTAGAGTTATGTTTGACTGACACCAAGGAATGGAAAAAGGCTAGAAGGGAAGACTGAGGGATTTACAAGACAAAAATTGGACCAGCAACAAGGTTCAGGAGAGTCTCCAGGAAATCAAGATAGCAAGTGAGGAGAAGAAGCACTTACAAGCATTTGGCTACAGTGTATATGTGTTAAGACTGGAGAGACTGTGACAGAGGTCAGGAGGGAGAGTGTCATGGAAAGCTCTTACTTCCCTTTTAATTTCAGTAGTTAATTTTACCAGATATAATACTCCGGGTTGACAATTGTTTCTTAGAATTGGGAAATATATATTTGAAATATATATATATATATATATATGCGTGCTTTGTCTGCAAGTATGTCTTTGAATCACATGCATGCAATGCCAGCAGAGGCCAAAAAATGGGCATGAGATCCCTGGAACTTAAGTTATCGATAGTTGTTAACTGTCATATAGGGGCTGGAAATTGAATGTGTATCCTTCAGAAGAGAGAGGTACAAGTGTCCTTAACCACTGGGCCATCACACTAGGTTGAGAATATGGAATAGAGCTATACAAGCTCTTCAGGCTTTAAAAGTTTCTGTTAAATAATCAAGATTAATTCTGATGAGCCTGGTTTTGTAAGTGGCTTAACCATTCTATCTCAGAATTGTCTTTATTATGTATACTTACCGTTGTAATTATATGTTGTAGGGAGTTTGTTTTGTTTTTTTTCCTAGTCTTATCTAGGTATTGTATATTGTTGTCTAGACCTCTTGTAGTAGAATGGATATCTCTTTCTTGTCTGTAATAAAGTTTCTCCTCTAGGTTTAGTAAAAGTGTTTTCTATGCCTTTGCTATAGTTTTTTGGTCTGTTCTCATAATCTAAACATTAGTTATTTTTAAGCTCTGCAGTTTATTTTTCTTTTAAATTTATGAGAATTTATTAAGAGAATGTATAAATAGCCTTTACTGGGTGATCTGATTCATTTATCTTTTTTTTTTCTATTCAGGAATCTGTTTTCTATGTCATCCATTGTTGGTGAAGCTTTCTATAGAGGAGGGATTTTTACTTTCAATGTCATTGCAATTTCTATTTTCTTCATCCATTCTATCTATATTTTCAAATCTTGTATTGCTTGCCTTACTTTATTGATCTCTTTGTTTTGTTTTCTTTAAGCATATTTATGTTATTATGTATTGTATGTAATATATCTTATCTATAACATATTCTATATAGAGAATGGATTAGTTGTACATAGTTATAATATTTTTTCAAATTCATTGTGCCATAGTTCTTTTAGTCATATTCATTAGACACTCTCAGTGTGGTTAGTGATTTTAGAGGACACTTATTGTCTTCCTTGTTCATATTGTTTGAATTTTGCACTATGGCTTATACACCTAGATTTTGTTGTTTAAGCCTTTTCATCTTTTTTTTGTATCTTTTATTTATAAAATCCTAGTCACTCTTTTTTATCTTAATGGTGGCATTTGCAGTATTCAGTGGCGAGCTAAGTCCTGCTATGGTTGATGTGCCCATTCTATTCTTATGTGCCAGAGATTCTATCCCATTGGGAACTGGGTTTTCTCTAATGTCCAAGAAGGCATCCTACCTGGACCTGAAACTTTCCATCAGAGTTGTGGAACTCTCTGTACAGTCTTTGGGTTTAATCGGAGATATGCATTGTACCCTCTCTCATCCTCATTCACCATTTGTCACTTCAGTCATCAGTTCCTTCTGAAGGCTCAGCTTCCCCTACACCAGGTGCCTAACCTAGACTTTAAATTGGGTTCCCAGATCGGTTCCACAGCATCCTTTGAAGCAGAACTACTCTCTAACACCAGTAACTTTACCCCAGCTCAGGACTGATCTGTCTTCTTATTTTTAGGCATTTATTCTATTTTCATTTATATGTGTGTGTGTGTGCTTGTGTTTGTATAGATGGATGTGAGTGTGGGAATGCCCAAGGAGTCAAACAAACAAACAAACAAAAAGTAGTATTGAATCCCTAATAGCTGGAGTGACACACAGTTGTAAGCTATCCAAAGTACTAACCTGCTATCATTTGAAAGAGCAGCAAGCACTCTTAACCACTGGACAATCTTTCTGGGCCAGAAAATGTCCTTTTGTGTCCTATATTGAACTTAGAATTATATAATACTTAAAACACCCCAATTTCTATGTATTAGTGAAGATTTTTTAATAGAATGTCCTTTTTGTTAAATATAAACATACATGAATTTATTTATATTTCTTGGATCACGGTTACTTATGATTTTGAAATCATTCTTAAAAGTATAGTATTTACAGGAGGTTTTATGCAAACTCTGGAAACAATTTATCTGGCAATTTTTTCAAGATATATATTTTATTGTTGTTATTCATGTTTTTATAATAACACATTGAATATATAATCTAGGTAAAGCATATACTTCACTATTTCCTGAATATTACAATGTTGCCAGTTGCAAAGTTCTTATCAACTCTTTGATAGGATAGGAAAAATATTCAATAGTCATGTAAGGTTAAGAAATGTTACCTACTGTGATTGCTTAATTTCTGACTTCTAACAAAATGCTCTGGTAAATCTTATAAAAGGGATATCTGGCAAAAAAAAAAGTATTTTGAGACCATTAAAAGAAATTTTGAAAAGTAAATGACACCCACGTTTATATGTATATAAACTGAAAAAGCTAATACTTTCCCATGTTTCTTTTCTTAGAATGGCCACTTGGGTGGCAATATAATGGCTAGAATTAAAGACCTTTCATAAGCAATCTGAAAAAGTGAAAATAAGTATGATCATTTTGGAAAGTAGACAGATAAAATTTACCATATAGAAATTACAGTATGTAAAGATTTTCAGGATGTATGCTGAGTATATTAGAATTCAAGAACCAGTTGAATTTGTTTGTTTAGTGAATGTCCAAATTATATAATAAATTAGATCATATTAAAGGACAGCTCAGAAACAGACAGAATGGATAATTTGTTTTTAAGCACATTCTGTACATGAATTTGGACATAGAATCATGGAATTCAACGAAAACCTAGACCACAGGTTCGCAATAAATAGTAACTAGTGTCACAGGAATGGAGATGTTCTTCAGAAGCATCAGCTAGGATGTGATGTAACATAATAAATAGCAACAAGATTTAAGTGCTGAATGCTAGATAACTAAGTCAACTCCACAACTAGAATGGCATCACAATATAGGGACATAAAGAATATAAGTGTCTTAGTTAGGGTTTCCGTTATTGTAAAGAGACACAGTGACCGCTAAAAATCTTATAAATGAAAAGAATTAATTGGGGCTAGCTTACAATTCTGAGGTCTAGTTCATTATCATCATGGTGGCAAGCATGGCATCATGATGATGGAGGAGCCAAGAATTCTACATTTTGATCAGAATACATCCAGAAAGCAGTCAGGAGGATGGTCTCCTTGAAAACTAGGAGCCCTCTATGTCCGCCTACATAGTGACACACTTCTTCCAGCAAGGTCACATCTCCTAATAGTGCCACTTCTCATGGACCAAGCATATTACACCAAGTGTAAGAAAGCAAGAAGAAAGGAGAAATTACCAGTGTTACTGAAAATATAAAGTAATATAAATATACCAAACAATGTAAATTGAGCTTAATAATGATTTACTAATTGCTATTTAAATGATCACAACCCACTTACTTTCAGTGAAGTATCAGAACAAACCCCACTTAAAGAAATAAGGTGAAAGTCAATATATTCTAGGTAGCTCATGTATGTAATTATTTCCAGAAACGTTACACTAATGGAAAGTATAACGATAAGAGAGTGAGTGCCAGAGAAACACTGAAATGCATGAAAATGAGTGCCTGGTTAATTCAGATTCATGAATTGACATTATAGTATATAGAGTTATCTTTTGTGCTGATCAAAACAAAAATGGTGCTTATGAAAACACATGCAAGCATGTAGCTATAAATGTAAAATACTGAGCACTTTCCATCTGCTAGATTGATCGTATAGCCCCTTTGAAGTAAAAAGTAAACTATTCTGAGGATGAAAAAAGTTTAAGCTGCAGTGGTTTAGATGTAGGAGGAAGAATTTTTTTTTGCAGTTGAGTTGGGTAACCAATAGTGACATTATATTGGAGCCTTTTAGTCCATGGTTGTCTTTGATTAAGGAAGAATTAGCTTAAAAATGGAAAAGCAGAGAGCCAGGTTTCAAGAATTTTTGACAACAAAGAATACAGGAAAAAACAAACGGAAAAGTAGCAATAAAGAAGGCAATCCCGGAAAATTGTAATTGCATCAAAACTTGAGTCATTTCCCCAAGGACAAAGCATTTATGAGAAAGGGTGCTAGGGAAATGTTGAAGCAAGGACATTATAGAGCACTGAAGATCCTCAAGAAAAGACAAAGAAGCAAAGGTAAAAGAACCTGGGGTCACTGAGGCATGAGCACGGAAGCAGGAGATTGACACCAAGAGGAGGAGGGAGTACAGCAGAGAAAGAACCAGGTGGAGGGGCTGAAAAGAGTCAGAAGCATGCACTTATTAGTGAACCGAGAGGATTTTCAAAGAGAGCTCAAATGTAATGCAGCAGAGGGGTTTGGAGAGCTGTGGAGAAGCAAAGAGTGAATGTGAAGTCCTTACTAGGAAATGATCCACTTACAGATGTCTACTCTTCCGTTTCCTGTTTATAGGTTTTGTTTATCATGTCTTGGCTAAATTCTTAAATTCAATTCAGAACTCAATTTTCCTTGTTTAACAGATCCACTATTCTTCACTCCCACTCCCAACGAATCCTTTGTCTCCCTGACCTAGCAGATCATCACAGAGATTTGGCTAAATTGCCTATATTATGTAGTTATATTCTTTAAAGTTTATTTTAATGGTGCTATTAAAAGCAATGACAGTAGCTTACATACATGGATATTTATTGATAAAATTCTTAAAGAAATTAAAAGATTTTTTTTAAAAAAGTAATTTCTGAGATAGAAATTCTCTTTTTCTAGATAGAAAAAGAGGTCTTTTTTTTTCCACGTGAATTTTAGAAATGAAACTCAGATTGTTATACTTGATGGCATGTACCTTTATCCACACACCAGCCCCTCACTGTCAAGATCTATATTTGTCATCTATTACTAAAGGTGATATCCATCCTATGAAAGTAAACAAGAAACCAGAGACCAGAATATTTGTAAAGAGAACTCATTATAGTGAGGGAACACTTGTATTAGGAGTGACTTAAAGGTTAATTATGAGGGAATTTAGCACAACTTAATGAGCCTTATTATAAACCATAGGCTGTCTGTAATTTTGCTTTGTCTTTCTTGCACCTGAATAATTCATTTTCACTGTATCTGAATGTACTGCAGAGTAATTTTTTAGTTTAATAAGAAAATTTTACCAAAAAAGCTAGAAGAACAATTGTGGTACATTATATTTTATATGAATCTCCAAATCTTGCTAAAATACTCACCATATGTATGGGGAATGCTAATTTCATATTAAGTAACAATCTGTATCATGTTGATATATATTACTTTTCATTATCAATAATAATTACTATTACCTACAAAAAGACCATTGTTAGTCAAATGTGGTGCCACACAACTAAGATTCCAGAACCTTACTAGAGGCAAGAAAGTAAGGTGTTAGACAACAATGATCAAGATATCCACAATGGAACAAAAACAGTATTTGTATCTGTAGGTAATTAACAGTTGTCTAATTGAACCTGAAATCCTCATTTTTAAGGAAGTTAGGGCTGGTAATGTGATGACAGGCAAAATTCTATGGGTGAAAATGTCATAAGCCCTTGAGGAAAATCTACTATTACAGTATTAGAATAGATTTTTTTTCCAAAATTTCTTTTCATAATTCATCTTAATTACATTACACCTCACCCTCCTCTCCTTTCTCTCCTACCCTTGAAAATTGCCCCCATTATTCCTTTCCTCTTCTTCCAGAAAATGGGAACCCCCCATTGGGTACTAACATACCCTGGGACAATATGGATGCAGGGAAATTTAACAAGGCTTGACTCCTAGAAGAAGAATAGGCAGTGAGTAGCTGCAGAGGAAAGGAGAATCATTATTTTCAGGGTTGAAAACTGTCTTAGTCAGGCACCATGACCAAGACATGACCAAAGACAGCATTTAATTGGGACTTACTTAAGGGTTCAGAGATTCAGTTCAGTAGACTCAAGGCAGGAGCATGGCAGCATCCAGGGAGGCATGGTGCAGGAGGAGAGGTCTACATCTTCATCTGCAGGCCTCTAAGAGAAGACTGATTTCCAGGAACCTATGACTACAATCTTTTTTTTTAATTGGATTACATTTCAAATATTATCCCTTTTCTGTTATCTCCTATCCCCCCTCCCCCCAGCACCAACCCACCCTCTCCAGCTTCCCTGTCCTGATATTCCCCTATACTGGGCATCAAGACTTCTCAAGACTTCTCCTCACTTTGATGTCCAACAAGGCCACGCTATCCTCTGCTTGGTAGTTTAGCACATGGGAGCTCTGGGGATACTGGTTGGTTTATATTGTTGTTCTTCCCATGGAGCTGAAAGTTCCTTCAGCTCCTTGGGTCATTTCTCTAGCTCCTCCATTGGGGAACTTGTGCACAGTCCAGTGGCTGGCTGAGAGCATCCACCTCTGCATTTGTCAGGTACTGGCAGAACCTCTCAGGGGACAGCTATATCAGGCTCCTGTCAGCAAGCACTTCTTAGCATCTGCTATAGTGTCTGGGTTTGGTGACTGTATATGGGATGGAACCTCAGGTGGTGCAGTCTCTGGATTGTCTTTCCTTTACTCCCTGCTGCACACTTTGTCTCTGTATCTCCTTCCATGGGCATTTTGTTCCCCCTTCTAAGAAGGGCCAAAGTATCAATACATTGGTCTTCCTTCTTCTTGAGCTTGAACTGGTCTGTGAACTGTATTTTGGGTATTCCAAGCTTTTGGACTAATATTTGCTTATCAGTGAGTGCATATCATGTGTGTTCTTTTGTGATTGGGTTACCTCACTCAGGATGTTATTTTCTAGTTCCATCCATTTGCCTAAGAATTTCATGAATTCACTGTTTTTAATAGCTGAGTAGTATTCCATTGTGTAAATGTACCACATTTTCTATATCCATTCCTCTGTTGAAGGACATCAGTTTCTGGCTATTGTAAATAAGGCTGCTATGAACGTAGTGGGGCATGTGTTTTTACTAAATGTTGGGACATCGTTTGGGTATATGCCCAGGAGTGGTAAAACTGGATCGCCTGTTAATACTATGTCCAATTTTCTGATGCACTGCCAAACTGATTACCAGAGTGGTTTTACCAACTTGCAATCCCACCAGCAATGGAGGAGTGTTCCTCTTTCTCCATATCCTCTCCAGCATCTGCTGTCACCTGGGTTTTTGATCTTAGTCACTCTGACTGGTATGAGTTGGAATCTCAGGGTTGTTCTGATTTGCATTTCCCTGATGACTAAGGATGTTGCACATTTCCTTAGGTGCTTCTCAGTCATTCCCTATTCCTCAGTTGAAGATTCTTCATTTATTTCTGTATCCCATTTTTAAATGAGGTTATTTGGTTCTCTGGAGTCCAGTTTCTTGAGTTCTTTTTATATATTGAATATTAGTCCTCTACCGGGTGTAGAATTGGTAAAGATCTTTTCCCAGTCTGTTGGTTACCATTTTGCCCTATTGACAGTGTCCTTTGCCTTACAGAAACTTTGTAATTTTATTAGTTCCCATTTTTCAATTTTTGATCTTAGAGCATAAGCTATTGGTGTCTGTTCAGGACTTTTTCCCCCATACCCATGTGCTCAAGACTCTTCCCTATTTTCTTTTCTATTAGTTTCAGTGTATCTGGTTTTATGTGGAGGTCATTGATCCACTTGGATTTGATCTTTGTTCAGGGAGATAAGAATGGATCGATTTGCATTCTCCTACATTCTAACCGCCTGTTGAACCAACACTATTTGTTGAAAATATTGTCTTTTTTCCATTAGATGTAAAAAAGCATTTAGCTTCTTTGTCAAAGATCAAGTGAACATAGGTGTGACCATAGGTGTTCATTTCTGGGTCTTCATTTCTATTCCATTGATATACCTGCCTGTCACTGTACCATGCAGTTTTTAACACTATTGCTCTGTAGTACAGCTTAAAATCAGTGATAGTGATTCTGCAAGAAGTTCTTTTGATTTTGAGAATAGTTTTTTGCTACCCTGGGTTTTTTGTTAGTCCAGATGAATTTGAGAATTGCTCTTTCTAACTCTATGAAGAATTGTGCTGGAATTTTGATGGGGATTGCATTGCATTGCATCTGTATATTGCTTTTCGCAAGATGGCCATTTTTACTATATTAATCCTGCCAATCCATGAGGATAGGGGATTTCTCCATCTTCTGAGATCTTCTTCCATTTCTTCTTCAGAAACTTGAAGTTCTTGTCATACAGATCTTTCATTTGTTTAATTAGAGTCACACCAAGGTATTTTATATTATTTTTGACGATTGTGAAGGGAGTTGTTTCTCTAATTTCTTTCTCAGCTTGTTTATCCTTTGAGTAGAGGAAGTCTTGTTTTTGTTTGAGTTAATTTTATATCCAGCCACTTTACTGAAGTTATTTATCAGCTTTAGGAATTCTTTGGTGAAATTTTGGGGGTCACTTAAGTTTCATCTGTGAATAATGATATTTTGATTTCTTCCTTTTCAATTTGTATCCCTTTGACCTCTTTTTGTTGTCTAATTGCTCTGACTAGTACTTTGAGTACTATATTGAATAGGTAGGGAGAGAGTGGACAGTCTTTTCTAGTCTCTGATTTAAGTGAGATTGCTTCAAGTTTATCTCTATTTAGTTTGCTGTTGGCTACTGGTTTGCTGTATATTGCCTTGACTATGTTTAGGTATGGGCTTGAATTCTTGATCTTTCCAAGACTTTTTTTTTATCATGAAGGGGTGTTGTATTTTGTCAAATACTTTTTCAGCATCTAATGAGATGATCATGTGGTTTTTTTCCCTTTGAGATTGTTTATATAGTGGATTGCCTTGATATATTTCCTTATATTGAACCATCCCTGCATCCCTAGGATGAAGCCTACTTGATCATGGTAGATGATCTTTTTAATATGTACTTGGATTTGGTTTGCAAGAATTTTATTGAGTATTTTTGCATCAATATTCATAAGGGAAGTTTGTCTGAAGTTTTCCTTCTTTGTAGGATCTTTGTGTGGTTAAGTTACAGAATAATTGTGACTTCATGGAAAGAATTGGGTCATGTTTCTTCTTATTCTATTTTATGGAATAGTTTGTAGAGTATTGCTATTAAGTTTCCTTTGAAGGTCTGATTGAACTCTGCACTAAACCCATCTGGTCTTGGGCTTTTCTTGGTTGAGAGACTATTGATTACTGCTTCTACTTCATTAGGGATTATGGGGCTCTTTAGATCATTTATCTCATCCTGATTTAACTTTGGTACCTGGTATCTGACTAGGGAATTGGCCATTTCATCCAGATTTTCCAGTTTTGTTGAATAAAGGATTTTGTTGTAGGATCTGATGATTTTTTGGATTCCCTCAGTTCCTGTTATGTCTCCTTTTTCATTTCTTATTTTGTTAATTTGGATATTGTGTCTGTGCCCCCTGGTTAGTGTGGCTAGGAGTTTATCTATCTTGTTCATTTTCTTAAAGAACCAGCTCCTGGTTTGGGTGATTCTATATATAGTTCTTTTTGTTTCTACTTGGTTTATTTCAGCCCTGAGTTTGATGATTTCCTGCCGTCTTCTCCTCTTGGGTGTATTTGCTTCTTTTTGTTCTAGAACTTTTAGATGTACTGTCAAGCTGCTACTGCATGCTTTCTCCAGTTTCTTTTAGCAGGCACTCAGAGCTATGAGCTTTCCTCTTAGATTGCTTTCCTATTGTCCCATAAGTTTGGCTATGTTGTGGCTTCATTTTCATTAAATTCTAAAAAGTCTAATTTCTTTCTTTACTTCTTCCTTGACCAAGTTATCACTGAGTAGACTGTTGTTAAGATTCCATATATATGTGGACTTTCTATTGTTTTTTATGTTATTGAAGATCAGCCTTAATCTGTGAGGATCTGATAGGATGCACGGGATTGTTTCAGTCTTCTTGTATTTGTTGAAGCCTGTTTTGTGACCAGTTATGAGGTCAATTTTGGAGAAGGTACATGAGGTGCTGAGAAGAAGGTATATTCTTTTGTTTTAGGATAAAGTGTTCTATAGATATCTGTTAAATCCATTTGGTTCATAGCTTCAGTTAGTTGTACTGTTTCTCTGTTTAGTTTCTGTTTCCATGATCTATCCATTGATGAGAGTGGGGTGTGAAAGTCTCCCACTATTATTGTATGAAGTGCAGTGTGTGCTTTGAGCTTTAGTAAAGTTTCTTTTCTGAATGTGGATCCCCTTGTATTTGAAGCATAGATATTGAGTATTGAGAGTTCTTCTTGGAATATTTTTCCTTTGATGAGTATGAAATGTCCTTCCTTATCTGTTTTGATACCTTAGGTTGAAAGTAGATTTTATTTGATATTAGAATGGCTAGTCTAGTTATTTCTTGGGACCATTTGCTTGAAAAATTGTTTTCCAGTCTTTTAGTATAAGATAGTGTCTGTCTTTGTCACTGAGATGGGTTTCTTATATGCAGTAAAATGTTGGGTCCTGTTTACTTATCCAGTCTGTTATCCTATGTCTTTTTATTGGGAACTTGAGACCATTGATATTAAGGAAAAGTGATTGATGCTTCCTGGTATTATTGTGAAAGGTGGAGTTATGATTATGTGGCTGAATTCTTATTCATTTGATAATGGAAGATTACTTTCGTGCTTTGTCTAGGGTGTAGTTTCCCTCCTTGTTTTAGGGTTTTCCATTTATTATCCTTTGAAGGGTTGGATTTATGGAAAAATATTGTGAAAATTTGGGTTTGTCATGGAATACCATGTTTTCCCCATCTATGGTAATTGAGAGTTTTGCTGGGAATAGTAGTCTGGGCTGGCATTTTTGTTCTTTTAGGGTCTGTATGACATCTGCCCAGGATCTTCTAGGTTTTATAGTCTCTGGCAAGAAGTTTGGTGTAATTTTGATAGGTCTGCATCGATATTCATAAGAGAGATTGGCCTGAGATTCTCTTTCTTTGTCGGATCTTTGTGTGCTTTTGGTATTAGCGTAATTGTGGCTTCATAGAACGAGTTGGGTAGTGTTCCTTCTGTTTCTATTTTCTGGAATAGTTTGAAAAGTATTGGTGTTAGGTCTTCTTTGAAGGTCTGATAGAATTCTGCACTAAAACCATCTGGACCTGTGCTATTTTTTGGTTGGAAGACTTCCAATGATGGCTTCTATTTCTTCAGGGGTTATAGGATGTTTAGATGGTCTACTTGATCCTGATTTAATTTTGGTATTTGGTATCTGTCAAGGAAATTGTCCATTTCCTCGAGATTTTCTAGTTTTGTTGAATACAGGCTTTTGTAGTAGGATCTGATGATTTTTTGAATTTCCTCAGTTTCTGTTGTTATCTCTCCCTTTTCGTTTCTGATTTTATTAATTTGGATACTGTCTCTGTGCCCTCTGACTAGTCTGACTAAGGGCTTATCCATCTTGTTGATTTTCTCAAAGAACCAACTCCTCGTTTTGTTGAATCTTTGTATGGTTTTATTTGTTTCTACTTGATTGATTTCAGCCCTGAGTTTGATGATTTCCTGCCTTCTACTCCTCTTTGGTGTATTTGCTTCTTTTTGTTCCAGGGCTTTCAGGTGTGCCATTAAGCTGTTAGTGTATGCTGTCTCCCGTTTCTTTTTTGGCAGCACTCAGGGCTATGAATTTTCCTCTTAGCACTGCTTTCATTGTGTCTCATAAATTAGGGTATGAGGTGCCTTCATTTTCATTAAATTTTAAAAAGTCTTTGATTTCTTTCTTTATTTCCTCCTTGACCAAGTTATCATTGAGTAGAGCATTGTTCAGCCTCCATGTGTATGTGGGTCTTCTGTTGTTTTTGTTGCCATTGAAGACCACCCTTATTCCATAGTGATCTGATAGGAGGCATGGGATTAGTTCTATCTTCTTATATCTATTGAGGTCTGAAAGACAAAGCGGCAACCAACTAACTGGGAAATGATCTTTACCTACCCTACATCCGACAGAGGGTTAATATCCAATATATACAAAGAACTCAAAAAGTTAAACTCCAGAGAAGCAAGTAACCCTATTAAAAATGGGGTACAGAGCTAAACAAAGAGTTCTCACCTGAAGAATGTCTAATGGCTGAGAAGCACCTAAAGAGATGTTCATCATCCTTAGTTATTAGGGAAATGTAAATCAAAACAACCCTGAGATTCCATCTCACACCAGTCAGAATGGCTAAGATCAAAAACACAGGAGACAGCAGTTGTTGGCGAGGATGTGGAAAAAGAGGAACACTCCTCCACTGCTGGTGGGATTGTAAGCTGGTACAACCACTCTGGAAAGCAGTCTGGCAGTTCCTCAGAAAACTGGACATGACACTCCGCGAGGATCCGGCTATATCACTCCTGGGCATATACCCAGAGGCTTTACCTGCATGCAATAAGGACACATGCTCCACTATTTTCATAGCAGCCTTATTTATAATAGCCAGAAGCTGGAAAGAACCCAGATGTCCCTCAATGGAGGAATGGATTCAGAAGATGTGGTATATTTACACAATGGAATACTACTCTGCAATTAAAAACAATGAATTCATGAAATTCCTAGGCAAATGGTCAGAACTTGAAAATATCATCCTTAGTGATATCTTCACGAAAGAACACACATGGTATGCAGTCACTGATAAGGGGATATTAACCCAGAATCTCGGAATACCCTAGACACAATTCGCATATCAGTAGATTTCTAAGAAGATGGAAGGAGAGACCTCTGGTCCTGGAATGACTGGATGTAGGGGAATGCCAAGACAGAAAAGCGAGAGGGGGTTGAATGGGGAAAAGAAGGAGGGAAGGGGGCTTATGGGACTTTTGGAGAGGGAGGAAATGGGAAAGGGGAAATGATTTTGAATGTAAATAGAAAAAACTTAGAAAATAAAAATTAAAAAAATTTTTTTGATAGGTCTGCCTTTATATGTTACTTGACCTTTTCCCCTCACTGCCTTTAGTATTCTTTCTTTGTTTTGTGCATTTGGTGTTTTGTTTATTATTTCACTGAAAGAATTTTCTTTTCTGGTCCAATCTATTTGGAGTTCTGTATGGCTCTTGTATGTCCATGGGTATCTCTTTCTTTATGCTAGGAAAGTTTTCTTCTATAATTTTGTGGAAGATATTTACTGGGCCTTTAAGTTTGGGGTCTTTGCTCTCTTCTATCCCTGTTATCCTTGGGTTTGGTCTTCTCATTGTGTCCTGAATTTCCTGGATGTTTTGGGTCAGAATCTTTTTGCATTTTGCATTTTCTTTGACTGTTGTGTCAATGTTTTCTATGGTATCTTCTGCACTTGAGATTCTCTCTTCTATATCCTATATTTTGTTGATGATGCTTGCATCTATGACTCCTGATTTCTTTCCTAGGATATCTATTTTCAATGTTGTCTCCTTTTGTGATTTCTTTATTTTTTAAACTTCCAATTTTAGATCCTCGATGGTTTTGTTCAGTTCCTTCACCTGTTGCTTGTGTTTTGCTGTAATTGTTTAAGGACTTCTACCTGTTTACCTGTGTTCTCCTGTGTTTCTTTATTGGAGTTATTGATGTTCTTCTTAAAGTCCTCTATCATCATCATGAGATGTGATTTTTAATCCAACTCTTGGTTTTCTGGTGTCTTGATGTATCCAGGACTGGCTGTGATGGGAGAACTGGGTTCTGATGTTGCCAAGTAGCCTTAGCTTTTTGTTGGTAGGGTTCTTGCACTTGCCTTTTGCCATCTGTTTATCTCTGGTGTTAGTTGCTCTTGCTGTCTCTGGATGGAGTTTGTTCCTCCTTTGAGCCTGTAAGCCTGTCTCCCCACTCTGAGGAAACCAACTCTATTCTGGCAGGGATTGTGTGCAGGTGGCTGTGGAGCTGCTCTGCTCCCTGGTGCAGAGGGAGACTGGAAGGCTCCTGTCCCAGCTGCTCCACTCATTCTATGCCCTGTGCACTCCTAGCCATTCCCCTCAGGCAGATAATGGAGAGAGAGTGGAGATCTCACCTTTGTGCTCAAAAGTGAAAGTGCTGCTGGGAGATCACTCTCTCCTGGAGGGTGCTGCTCAGAAGGCTGTGGAGCTGCTTGGCTCCCTGGTACACATGGGTACTGGAGGGCTCCTGTCACAGCTGCTCCACTGATCATATACCTTGTGCACTCCTAGCTGTTCCCCTCCAGACAGATATTGGAGAGAAAGTGGAGATCTCACCTCCAAGCTCAGAAGTGAATGCACAGCAGGTAGATCACTCTTTCCTGGTGGGCCTTGCACAGAAGGCTGTGGAACTTCCTCTATGACTAGAGTCTTAAAGCCCATGCCCACAGTGACACACCTACTCCAACAAGGCCACACCTCCTAATAGTGCCATTCCCTGGGCCGAGCATATACAAACCATCCAATTCTAAGTGGTTAACCCTAAGCACATTCACATAATAGCAACACTAATTGAACTCAATAGGATCTCTCTTCCTCAAACGGAAATTTTTTATACGTATCTGTGTGTAACAAAAGATAATTAGAATAGAAAGATCGTGAGTTTGAGAAACCTTTAAAGGCAGACATGAGAGAAGCTGAAGAGGTGGAACAAGTGGAAATAAAATAATTACTATGTATTCACTTATAAAATTCTCAAATTAATTGAAGAAAAATAAAGGAGAGTTAGAGGATAGCCTGGGCCACATACTGAGACACTATCACATTGCTACTGGGATGCATACAAAATTACCGTATTTGATTACAATTATAATTTAAAATCACATGCTAAAATCTTATATAATATGGTCTTTTCTGTCCTGTGATGAGATAAAGGGAAAATGGCCATGACCAGATATCTAACTTGCCATGTTCTTGATTGTAAATTTTTCAGTAACCATAAGAAATAATTTCCATTCTTTGTCAAGAAGCAGCTTTATTTATGACATTTTGTTGAACAGTTCAAATAGACTAAAACAAGAGTCTTTTCCTTGGGGACATAACTTGTCCGTGTTTCCAGTAGAAAGCCCTGATTTTTCTAGAGCCTCCTGCTTTAACTTACTGCATATTTTTGGCAATTGCACAGCCTCTGAAAAATTACTTACCTTTTCTTACTTGAGATTCCTTTCTATAATGCAGATGCTTATATGATTTGCGTTGTATATTTTTATAAGGATGAGTAATATAATAACTGCTCTTCACAGTGCCAAGTAGAAATGAGGTCCTCCAAAAAGCTTCTCGCAGGACTTCTCTTGTGTATTCGAAATTGTCAGGAATGTATTAGAGACATTTGAGAAATCCTCCACAGGCATTTTTTTTTCTGTGAGCATACATGGTATATATGTGGTGAACTAGGCATTGCCTTAGGTATTAAAAAGCAAGACCATAAACCCTAAGAGCTTTCTGGGCCTACGTATAAGACTATGCACAATATTTGCCAAATAGCATTCAGTCATTAAATTATCAACAGAAGAGTGTGGTCTTAGGGGTGTGTGTGTGTGTGTGTGTGTGTGTGTGTGTGTTCTCAAGATGTACTGGTGGGCTGTACACACACACTCACACACACACACACACACACACACACACACACACACACACACACACCACCAGCAAGAACTATTTTTGTTTTATAACTCACAACTCTTGCTTTTGTAGAAAATTAATTTTTGAATTCTTTTGGTAACTTTTTCTCAATTATTTGAATGAATGATATTTATTTGTGCCTTCCCATATTGTCTACAAAGAACAACAGTTCTTCATTCAAGAAGATTGTTTGATCATAGCTCTGCAATACTAAAATGTCTTTTTTCTGCTGATATGAGAAAAGAAAGATATGCCAGATTGAAACAACTGGAAAAACAGACTGATGAATTGTAACTGACAATATAATGAGTTTTACACTCCAACAATTGTTTATTTTAGAAGCATTTGAGTCTGTGTATAGTCAAATATTGGCTGGCAAAGCCACAAAATCCTTATATATGCTAAATAAATTTTTATCAAAGGATAATAAGAGAAGAAATCTGTTTGCTAATTTCATTGAGAACATGATGAGTTTCTGTTGTTTCAGTTATTAGGTTCATAATACGATGCAGCTAACTAGAAAAGGATAAGTTAATGTCATATATAAGATCTATCATCAAATATTCCACATTATAAGCATGGGATTATTTATAACAATTAAAATATACTTTTATGACTTCTCAAAATAATAATTTCTATATTCTCTTTCATATGGAAAGAATATAAAGAATATTTCCCCTCTTGAAAATTAAAATTATAGTGAACAAATTGGTTGTAGACTGTAAGTTTAATAAATTTTTAAGCCAACGAAATGTCTCTACATTTGTATTTTAGTACCTTCTCATTCTTTCCATATTACTATAAAATAGCATTGCTTCTTGGTGAAAGTCTTACTGTGCAATGGTAAAGCAAATATTGAATTCATTGCAGAGTCCCTCCAAATTCAGCTAAAAATGCTCAGAGGTCTGCTCCAGCCATGGTTTTTATTGCTGTTAATTGACAAGTCTAATTGTACAGCAGTAAATTTGGAGCTGAAAATTTACTGTCACTGAATGGAAGAAATTTAATTAGGCTTACTGTAGCTCTCTTATTATTTCATAATAAAATACAAAGAATATTACAAGCAAATGCTTTTCTTCCAGATACTAAATAGAAGGTACTGAATCACAGTCTGGAGTAATACTCAGTGCAAACAAAACTATCATCTCACATATACAGGAAGTAAATGCTGCCGTCTTCAAAATCTTGTATTGTAATAGCACTATCCCTCTCCTAACTTCCAGATGCGCATTGTATTTTTAGGCTTATTCTAAAGAAAAGGGGGAAAGAAGTAGCAGCAGGGGATACAAAAATATTGACGTTATTAGTGTTTATTTTCCTTAAGCCTAAAGACTGACATATGCCTTCTCATGTTTCATAATAGTATGAAGCTTACCATTTGTAGCAGCTACAGTGAGAATTTCTGGTCTTTCTTCCTTGCTAATTGAAGTAGGAAAGTTGGTTCATCCAACATTTTAGTCAGTGTCCTATTGCTGTGGAGACACCACCACCACAGCATTTTGTATAACCGGAGTTTGCATACATTCAAGGTCTAGTCTATTATCATCACAGCAGTAAGCGAGTTGGCACACAGGCAGACATGGTGCTGGAGAGGTAGGTGAGAGCTCTATGGCAGGATGGTCAGGCAACAGAAAGTGGGATCCTGGACCTGGCTTGGGACTTCAAACCCACAAAGCCCACCACCAGTGACACATTTCTTCTAACAAGGCCATACCTCCTGAATTCTGTCAAGCACGGCAACTCTCTAAAGTATTTAAATAATAATTCTGAGGGGGCTATTTCCTATTCAAACCACCACCTCCAGAATCATTGTCTTATGCAAAGTGCAGCAACATCACCTAGTGATGACTAGTCAGGGTGGAATCTGTCTGCCTAACTAACCCCTAAAAGTTCTTTAAAGATATGGAGGACATGTTGGTAAAAAGATGTGCAGGGTCTGCACATAGTATTTTAGAAGGATAAAGTACATTTGATATGGTCCCACATAGAGCCAAGAGTAGAGAAGGCCTGCGTGTTGATAAACATCACTGAAGGCAAAAATGGCAAAATTAGTTTTAAACTCTACTGCGCGAAAAAGAAATTAAAAGAAACAGCTATGTTTAGGAGGAAAAAAACTGTTAAGATCAGCCTTGTATTAGACGTCATTTTCAACATTTCAAATATCTGACAAACTGTAATGATTATAATTATTTTCCAGATACTAATTGTAGCAAATTATTCACTGAGCTAGGGATGCAAAAAAATCTCAGTTCTACAATAAATGTTTAAATGATCTTGAACTCAAGTCATTCAAGGACTCAGATCCTTAACTACAGCATGGGAAGTTAGGTCCAGGTGAACCACAAGAGAGAGCCTCTTAGATTTCCTTTAGTTGGTTGGTTGGTTTTTTGGTTTGGGTTGTTTTTTGTTTGTTTGTTTCTTGTTTTATTTTTCATTTTGTGCACATCATAGAGGTCTAGGTGGTTTGGATGATAGAAGCTCGTTAATAGCTGTCCTTATTACCAGGCTAAATATAAGTTAATAATCAACAAAGCCTTTCTGTTTGGGGTTGGGGGGAGTTTAAATGAATGAGTACTCTATAGGGCATTAAACCAACTATGATTGCCCAAGCTTTCAAATTTTATAGTTTTGCTTCTGTTAAAATTATATAGTAGGATAAGCTGAGCATTGAAAATGAATGCTATTTATTTCTGAATCTTCTACATTTACATTGGCCTTATAAGTGCATTAAAATAATCAAAACCCTGGAGCAGGTATGGGACAGCATAAAGTGCAAAAATTATATATATTTCAATGTATATACAGTTCCAGGGCCTATATATTTTAAAGAACTGAGAAGATAATAAAATAAGAAACATATAAGTCACCACTTATATACTAGTATAAGTAAATTAAAAATTTAAACAAGTATTTTTACTCTGAGTCTTAAAAACACACAAACTCCCCTAAAATGTTCATTCTCTGCTCTTAAGTGATTGTACTTTAAAGCATGGAACATTAGATTTTGAACTACTTGAAAGGATAGATTGCTTTCATTATAAAATATCCTAATAGCATCTTATAGGGCCAGTACTCCAAAGACTTTGTTAAATTAATGTAATTCTTTATCAGGAGAATACATTCATTTTAATGAGGAACATGATTACTAATTTAGATGATGAGTAGTAAAGTTTTAAAAATAATAAAAATGAACATAAAAATGCACAATGAAACATTTTGTGTATACAATAAAAATTCCACCACTCTTTGAACACAAACTAGGTGTTATTTAATACTTGAAGCAAGTGCTTTTTTTTTCTACTCTCATTTCACTGCACCTGAGAAATGAACCTACCTCAAATCAAGTATAACATTTTTAGAAAAAGGTGTAGCATTGAATTCTAACAACACCCAACCTTTTTTACCTTTAATTTTAATAGTTACATGCTCCCACAAAAGATAGATTTTTTTTTTCCACATGGACGCTGCTTCTCTGGAGATGTAAGCCCAAGAATAAAAACACAAAAATAGAAATGGTACAAAGTCCTGTGAAAAATCCTCTGGTCATAATTTCTCATGGAGTGTCAGGATTTCAGAGCTCCTCATAGTGAAAGACTTGTTATGATACCTGGACTTTAAAACATGGAAGTTAAGGGCAGTGAATGAGGAGTTGCATATTCCAGGTAGGGAGAGCAATGTGCACACATAATAGAGACTTTTAATGTGTCCAATGTGATACTGGTCATTAAGCATTGGAGAGCCACAGCTTTGAGGGCTTTAGGGAAATTTTAATCATCAGACATAAAGAAGGCTTCGAGGATTTTATTTTATTACAGGAATAAGATAGCAAAGGCTGTCTTACTCCAGCAGCTGTGTTTATACTTAGATTGAAACAGATGCTGCTGCTTAAACAATTCCTTAAAGAGGAAGAAAGTTACAGCAGCAAATACAAATGTCACTGTGTGTAAATTAGTCATTGATCTTAAGTAGAGCACATGAAGACCATTCTCTCTTTCTTTTTTTTTTATGAAGTCTTTATTTGAAAAAAAATGCAACAAAATTTTATATTCTGAAATGCATAATAGATTTGGAGGAAAAATATTTTCTTAGCTAAAAGAAATATAGATTGTGCATAATTTAAACATTGCATAATGCATAAACATTTAAATATTGGATTATTGAAAATATCAGAGTACTTCTAGTTATTATTTTTTTTAATTATTTATTTTATTTTATTTTATTTTTTTAATTTACATTCCAAATCACTTCCCCTTTCCCGTTTCCTCCCTCCCCGAAAGTCCCATAAGCCCCCTTCCCTCCCTCTTTTCTCCATTCAACCCCCTCTCCTTACTCTGTCCTGGGGTTCCCCTTCATCCAGTCTTTCCAGGACCAGGGGTCTCTCCTTCCATCTTCTTAGAAATCTATTGATATGCGGATTGTGTCTAGGGTATTCCGAGATTCTGGGTCAATATCCCCTTATCAGTGACTGCATACCATGTGTGTTCTTTTGTGATTGGGTTACCTCACTAAGGATGATATTTTCAAGATCTGACCATTTGCCTAGGAATTTCGTGAATTCATTGTTTTTAATTGCAGAGTAGTATTCTATTGTGTAGATATACCACATCTTCTGAATCCATTCCTCGGTTGAGGGACATCTGGGTTCTTTCCAGCTTCTGGCTATTATAAATAAGGCTGCTATGAACATAGTGGAGCATGTGTCCTTATTGCATGCAGGTAAAGCCTCTGGGTATATGCCCAGGAGTGGTATAGCCGGATCCTCCGGGAGTGTCATGCCCAGTTTTCTGAGGAACCGCCAGACTGCTTTCCAGAGTGGTTGTACCAGCTTGCAATTCCACCATCCCAACTCAATTCTTCATAGAGTTAGAAAGAGCAATTCAAAAATTCATCTGGAATAACAGAAAACCCAGAATAACTAAAACTATTCTCAAGAGTAAAAGAACCTCTGGGGGAATCAGTATCCCGGACCTCAAGCTGTACTACAGAGCAATAGTGTTAAAAACCGCATGGTATTGGTACAGTGACAGACATGTAGATCAATGGAACAGAATTGAAGACCCAGAAATGAATCCACACTCCTATGGTCACTTGATCTTTGACAAAGGAGCTAAAACCATCCAGTGGAAAAAAGATAGCCTTTTCAACAAATGGTGCTGGCTCAGCTGGAGGTCAACATGCAGAAGAATGCAAATTGACCCATTCTTATCTCCTTGCACTAAGCTCAATTCTAAGTGGATCAAAGATCTCCACATAAAACCAGACACACTGAAACTAATAGAAGGGAAACTAGGGAAGAACCTTGAACATATGGGCACAGGGGAGAATTTCCTGAACAGAACTCCAATAGCTTATGCTCTAAGATCAAGAATAGACAAATGGGACCTCATTAAATTACAAAGTTTTTGCAAGGCAAAAGACACTGTCAAAAAGACAAAGCGGCAACCAACTAACTGGGAAATGATCTTTACCAACCTTACATCCGACAGAGGGCTAATATCCAAGATATACAAAGAACTCAAGAAGTTAAACTCCAGAGAGGCAAGTAACCCTATTAAAAAATGGGGTACAGAGCTAAACAAAGTGTTCTCACCTGAAGAATAGCTAATGACTGAGAAGCACCTAAAGAGATGTTCATCATCCTTAGTCATTAGGGAAATGCAAATCAAAACAACCCTGAGATTCCATCTCACACCAGTCAGGATGGCTAAGATCAAAAACACAGGAGACAGCAGTTGTTGGCGAGGATGTGGAGAAAGAGGAACACTCCTCCACTGCTGGTGGAATTGCAAGCTGGTACAACCATTCGCTCTTTCTAGAGGAATCTCTGGAACAAGGAACTGGGTAGAACTGGCTTGCTACAGAAAATGCAAGAAAAACATTGAACTCCAACATAGTGCCAAATACCACCTCCAAATTCTCAGTGTATTCTCTATTATGTTTTACTGTAGATTTTCAAAGTTACATGATTCATAGTAAGGTTTGAACTATGCCATTTGGATACAGAAAGAAAAGTACAAAAAGTGATTCCATAATTAAGTTTGCAGTTAGAAAATAGAATGTTAATTCATGTTTTGGAAATATGATTTCCTAAGTCATTAGGCTTCATAACAGCTAGAAAAGGTTTTAACATACAGTCGTTTTGTTATGATACTTAAATGTTAAATTTAGGCTATAAAGAAAAGTATGGAGAACTCTACTGGAGGCAAAAATGTTTTGATTAAATTTTATAGTACTGTTAGCCTTAGGGTAACTTCTACTTCATAGGGCAAATCATCATAATTACATATAATAGAATTTTCTCCGAAATGAATTACACTGTATAAAGGAGATAATCTTATTTTAACACAGAGGGAAAAAAATCTGTCAAGAATGTAAAAAAAAAATCTTTCTGTTCTTTACTGTCCAAGGTGAATGGAAATTCTTTACCTGATGTCATACCGACTTTGCCATCAGCCTTGACTTTATGTTTCCTTCGCAGCTCTGTATATGTGGCCCCAGAGCACATTCACAGGCTGGAAGAAACATTCCCCACTATTATGCAGAACAAACCTCCCTTAAGTTCTCAGGAGGCAGAGAGCTCTGAGCAGAGATATACTCCATACAGATCACAGTCCACATCTCCCATGGGCTTTGGATTCTAGCTGGGATATTTGGGGCTTAAGAAATACATTATCTTTTCTCTTTCTCCAGAGGGCAACCTTCCAATATAAATGATATAAATATAAGAGCAGTTATGTAATAAAGACATCGCTGTGAGTTTGGAGGATATTTTAAATCACCAGAATGGGCTTCTTTTCCTAAGACGATCTCTCGGTGTCCATAGTTTGAGGTAGAAAACAATGAGAAACTTAAATAAAGTTCCCTTAAATTTAAATAAACTTCCATATATTTATAAAAGGAAGGATTTTTAGAGAGATGAAATTAAGAAGCATTAAAAGGAGGAACGGGAAGACACTGTATTCACATGTCCAATGAATGCCAGGGCCTGTGAGGAAAAAAAACGTATACATTTACTACTAGTGAAGTAGTGTCCATGAGGAGAGACCATTATCACAGTGAGAATCGCCACAGGGAAGGTCCCTGGCACTACCCAGTATTCGTCCATGCCATTGGCTCTTCTAGTGGCTCTTCTTTCACTGGATTATTTAGATGCTGGTAATGTAGCATAAGGCAACAGATTCAGCCAAGACATCTTGCAGCTTGGATTTGAATAATGACCTAAATTTTACTGATGGACATGATTCCTAAGGCATCTGGCACCCACCCTGGCTTCTGGGGTGCTTTGTCCCACTTGCAGCAATAAGCACTGGCGTCTCTCCACTCACCCAGTGGTCCAAAACTCCAGGAGGCCATGTCCATTTTATTCTTTGCATGCTCTGATTTTGAAACAAAACTAAATAAGTTAATATATAAATCAGTAGAGTGCATCTCAAATAATTCTGAGTAATTATATTTCATAAAATCCTTCTCAAGCAGTCTTCTTTCTAAATACCATGTTTAAGAAGGAAGAGACTTCATCAGAACGGGTCTAAAGGCCTGTCTGCCTAGGCTTATGGAACACCGATCCACTTACTGCATGCTTGTGCACGATCTTCATATTCTGCTAAGTATTAGTAATTTAGTGTCTGATGACCCCATTGGTGGAATTATAAACGTAAATGCTGAAGAAGTGTTCTAAAATGCATGTACCTTCAAGACCTGAAAAATCATAACATAACATGTGATTCTATTCCCGTACATGCAACTAAGTGAAAGCCGAGCTTTGCCTCACACAGAACATGAAAAGCACATCTGGGCACCTGTGAGGAGAGTATAGAAATCTATTTGGGAGCAGCAGTAATAGACACAAAATCTCTAGGTGTGAAAGAGAAACTATTAATTCTTGTCACAAAAGGAAGTGGGGTGCCTTCAAATAATTCCGTCTCTTTCTTACGTTCTTGCACATGGGTTCTAAACTGAGCTATTTACACAACTTACTAAGTGCCAAAGGTAACTCATGGGGTACATTGTAAGTTCTGTAAAGTAAGACATATGAATAACTTCAGACCATCCAGAGCTTGGTTCCTTCTTTTGCACTGATGTACCCTGCCCTTTCACCACACACAGTCCCACTTCTCCCTCAACACCCCTTTTTTTTGAAATCACAAAAGGATATAATGCATGGACAATTACAAGTATTAGTCTATATTTAGGAATACAAAAAAAAAAAAACAATCCTGGTGCATCTTTTTTTCTCTGCAATTGTTCCCTTTTACTGATTCTTTTCTTTTTTTCTTTTTTTTATTAGCCATATTCTTTATATACATTTCAAATAATTTCCCCTCTCCTGGTTCCCCCCTCCCCGAAATTCCCATAAGCTCTCTTCCCTCCCCCTGTTCCCCAATCAACTCTCTCCTGCTTCCGTGTCCTGGTATTCCCCTACACTGCTGCATTGAGCCTTTCCAGGACCAGGGGCCTCTCCTTCCTTCTTCTTGGGAATCAATTGATATGTGAATTGTGTCTCGGGTATTCCAAGCTTCTGGGCTAATATCCATTTATCAGTGAGTGCATAACATGTGTGTTCTCTTGTGATTGGTTTACCTCACTTAGGATGATATTTTCCAGTTCTACCCATTTGCCTAAGAATTTCATGAATTCATTGTTTTTAATAGCTGAGTAGTATTCCATAGTGTAAATATACCATATTTCTGTATCCATTCCTCTGCTGAGGGTCATATACTTTCTTTCCAGCTTCTGGCTATTATAAATATGGCTGATATAAATATAGTGGAGCATGTGTCTTTATTACATGTTGGGGAATCCTCTGGGTATATGCCCAGGAGTGGTATAACAGGGTGCCCTGGTAGTATGATGCCCAGTTTTCTGAGGAACCACCAGACTGATTTCCAGAGTGGTTGTACCAGCTTGCAATCCCACCAGCAGTGGAGGAGTATTCCTCTTTCTGCACATCCTCACCAACACCTGATGAGTTTCTGATCTTAAAGAAACTGGGGAAGAGCCTTGAGCACATGGGCACAGGGGAAAATTTCCTGAACAGAACACCAATAGCTTATACTCTAAGATCAAGAACTGATAAATGGGAACCTCATAAAATTGCTAAGTTTCTGTAAGGCAAAGGACACTGTCAAAAGGACAAAGCGGCAGCCAACAAACTGGGAAAAGATCTTTACCAACCCTACATCTGACAGAGGGCTAATATCCAATATATACAAAGAACTCAAGAAGTTAGATTCCAGAGAGCCAAATAACCCTATTAAAAAATGGGGTACAGAGCTAAAGAAAGAATTTTCACCTGAGGAATATCGAATGGCTGAGAAGCACCTAAAGAAATGTTCAACATCCTTAGTCATCAGGGAAATGCAAATCAAAACAACCCTGAGATTTCACCTCACTGATTCTTTTCTTATGCCAAATATTCTGACTCTAGATTTCCCTCTGCCCATTCCTGCCAGTTCCTCCCCACCTCCTCTTCCCTTCATATCTATTCTCTTTCTGTCTCTCATCAGAAAACTGGGCATGACACTTCCGGAGGATCCGGCTATACCACTCCTGGGCATATACCCAGAGACTTTACCTGCATGCAATAAGGACACATGCTCCACTATATTCATAGCAGCCTTATTTATAATAGCCAGAAGCTGGAAAGAACCCAGATGTCCCTCAACGGAGGAATGGATTCAGAAGATGTGGTATATTTACACAATGGAATACTACTCTGCAATTAAAAACAATGAATTCACGAAATTCCTAGGCAAATGGTCAGAACTTGAAAATATCATCCTTAGTGAGGTAACCCAATCACAAAAGATCACACATGGTATGAAGTCACTGATAAGGGGATATTGACCCAGAATCTCAGAATACCCTAGACACAATCAGCATATCAATAGATTTCTAAAAAGATGGAAGGAGAGACCCCTGGTCCTGGAAAGACTGGATGTAGGGGAACGCCAGGACAGAGTAATGAGAGGGGGTTGAACGGAGAAAAGAGGGAGGGAAGGGGGCTTATGGGACTTTCGGGGAGGGAGGAAACGGGAAAGGGGAAGTGATTTGGAATGTAAATTAAAAAAATAAAATAAAATTAAATTAAAAAAAAAAAAAAGAAAAACACAGGCTTCCAAGGGAGAACAATCATACATGACAAAATTAATAAGATGAAGCAAAAACCTCACTGAAGTTGCACACAGCAACCAAACAGGAGGAAAAGAATTCGAAGAGCAGGAACATGAGTCAAAGACACACTTGTTCCTAGTCAAGACTCACATAAAAATACTAAGTGCAGATTCAGGTAGGCCCTGTGCTTAACTGATTCAGGGTCCTTGTTCTACTCGTGTCTTCCATCCCCTCTGGCTGGTAGGATCTTTATGCCTCCTCTTCTGTGAGATTCCCAAAGTCTGTAGCAGGGAATGTGATGGAGACCTCCGATTCAGACAATTTCTCCGTGTAATGTCAGGCTGTGAGTCTCTGTATCTGTTCCAGTCTGCTGCCAGATGTAGCTCTCTGATAATGGCTGGATGAGGCACTGATCTATGAATACAGCATAAAATCATTAGGAATCTTTTTTTTTTGATACTTTCTTTTAGACCAGTAGGGCTTGGTTTTAAAAGTCTGTCTGATTGACAGAGTGCTGGCTACACTGCCTATTGCTGGGTACCAGAGCTGCATTCATGCACACCCCACAGAGTCAAGCTCTTCTACATGACATCCCATCTCATGCCACAGCCTTGGTGAGCTTTGGTCACCACTGATTCTGTTGCTACTGCCCCTCTGAGCACAGATCCTGGTGCTCCGTTCCCTAGCAGCTCCACATTGTCACAGACTGCCAAGGCAGGCTATCTAGTCTCAGGTTCATGGTTACCCAAACAGTGCCCCGTATGGATTCCTTCTTGCGAAGTGGGCCTTAACTCAAATCATAGGTTGGTTGGCTACTTCCACAAGTTCTGTGTCACAAGTGCCCTAACACATTTTTTTCAGGAAGCACAAATATTAGGTCAAAGGTTTTGTGGCCCATTAGTTTCCATGTTTCTCTTTCTGTAGCCTTCAGAGCACCTTCCTTCTCCAAAGAGACTAGAATGTAGGGGTAAAGGCTCAATGTGGACACTGGCTCTGCTTCTCTGTGTTCCATGAGGTGTTGTCCTCAGTGATGAGGCCCCACTGTCAGTTTGCATAAATCAATGCTTTAACTTAGCAACAGCCTGGGTTGTTTGGGGGGGATTTCCATAGGGTCCCCATTGGCCCAAAACTCATTTGAATGTAACCTAATCCCTCTACTGAAAGTCACCACTGGCAACAAAAAGATGGCCTGTTAAGATGCCATATCCATAATTACTAGTAGTTTTCATTAGGATATCCTTCAGAGATTACAAAAGTTTCCATTGCAGTAGTTTTCCACAACTTTTCCCCGAGTCCACCAAATCCGTCTAACTCTGCTGTCCCTCTCTTTCTGTTTACCAGCTTCCCACAATCTGAATCTTTAATTCTATACCCCAACTAGTCCCCACTATGCCCATAAAATCTATTCTATTCTATTTCTCCCTCCCAGGAAGATTTTTATATTCCACCTAGACTCCTTCTCTTTATCTAACCTCTCTGGATCTACAGATAATAACTTGGCTATCATTTTCTTAATGGTTAATAAACATGTATGAGTGAATACATACATAATCATCTTTCTGGGTCTGGGTTTCCTCACACAAGATGATTTTTTTTTTTACTTCCATCCATTTTTTTGTGTTCTGCTGGTGTAGAAGTTTTGTTTCCAGAGCAGGGAGTGCTCTTGCCAGGAACCACAACAAATAGACTCCCCCCGGTCATTGGGTTTCTAATGCCCTTAAACAACAGTCTAAGAAAGGAATGACAGTATTAGGAGGGGTGATAGATCCAGATTACCATGAAGAAATTGGATTGCCTTTCTATAATGGAGGTAAGGTTTATGTCTAGAGTGCAGGAGATTCTTTAGGACTTCTCTTAGTACTACTATGTCCTGTGATTAAAGTCAATGGAAAACTATGACAGCCTAATCTAAGCATGATGACAAAGTGTGCAGACCCTTCAGGAATGAAAGTATGGGTAACTCCTCCAGGAAAAGAGCCAATAACTGCTGAGGTTCTTGCAGAGGGTGAAGGAAATACAGAATTGGTAGTAGAAGAATGTAGTTATAAATACCATCTAAGGCCATGTAACAAATTGCAGAAATGAGGATTCTAAGTGCTATGAGTGCTTCTGCTTTATTTTACTATGAATAAATTTGTATAGATATTTGTGCTTTGTTTCAATTTCTTTAACATCAATTAAGAGACTATCAATCAGTATTTAAGATACTAAAAAGATGTTCCCAAAAAAAATTGACCTATTCTAAATTTACAATACATTTGCAATTGTATGAGGAATTGTTATATCATGGTACAAATATTTATGACTTCATAATTATTATTATATATAGTTATTGTCTCATTTGGACGTGAGATATGATTTGTCAAGTTGGCAAGGGGTGGATTCTTTTGGCTATTCCTGGTTGTCAACATCACTACATCTGGAATGAACTACAACCCAGAAATGGAGGGCACACCAGCCATTCAGATCTTGAGGCTAGAAGACACAGGCTTCTGACTCAGACCTTTACATAGGATGACAAAAGATTTTCATCCAGATTTTTAGACACAGTGGCCATGAAACGCTTAGGCCAAGGCAAGGTAGTACATACCTGTAATCCCAGAAGATTAAGGCAATCAGATCTCTGAGCTCCAGGACAGTCTGGGACAGAGCAAGTTCCAAAGCCAGGCATGGTGGTACATAACTTTAATTTGAACTACACCTTCTGCTGGAGGCCTATATAAGGACATTGGATGAAGGACATCGGCCTTCTTCTTTCTTTTCTTTCATCCTTCCTTCCTTCCTTCCTTTCTCTCTCTCCCTTTCTTTCTTTCTTTCTTTCTTTCTTTCTTTCTTTCTTTCTTTCTTTCTTTCTTTCTTTCTTTCTTTCTTTCTTTCTTTCTTTGCCTGCTTGCATTTACTTGCCAGCACATCTGTTCAAACCTCCTTCTTCAGGATTCCAGCTTATTCAGAAGAGCAACTGACTGAAGCAACTAGCCACATGGGACTGAGCAAGTACTAGATTCTCAAACTTCTCTTTCACAGTTGCTCATTGTAGGGTTACTTGGACTGCAGACTGCAAGTTCATTACAATAAATTCCCTTAATATATAGAGACTTTCTGTAACTTTTGTGAATCTAGCAAACCCCAACTAATATATTCAGTTCATTTTTTTCTGTATTGATTCTATTTTCAGTTTTAGTTCTTGAGCAGTTTTATTGGTTTCCTTTAATTGTTATTTGTATTTTCTTGAAGTTCTTTCAAAGATTTATTCATTACTTCCATTTTTTTTCCTGGATTTCATTAAATGATGTATTCATTTCTTCCTTGAGGACCTCTACTAATTTCATATAGTTAGTTTGTGTGTTGGAATATCCATCATCTGCTGTGGTAGGATAGGTAAGCAGTAGTGGAGACATACTGCCCCGGCTGTTGTGTGTTGTGTTTTTATACTGAAGTCTAGGCATCTGGATTTGGGATGATGCTAAGACTAGGTGCTGATTTCTGGATTTTCCATTGTTGGAGCATGGTGGGAGGGTCTTTTAAAGGATTGATGACTAGTGGTGACATAGCTTCTGGTTGAGTCCCTGAGAGCTGCCTGGAGGAACATCTGTTTTGTAATAACCCTCTCTTTTGCTTATTATAAAAGGTGGGAAATAGAAACGGGTGGTGATGGGCACGAATGGGGCAGTGTAAAGAGCACAGTAATTTTACACTGCTGCCTGAGGTCTGGGAATATCCACATCTTTTGGAACAAAAGAAAACTGGGATGCTGGCCAAGTCCTGGAAAAACAGGCTGTTTCATTTGCTATGCAGGATCTGTGGAACCAACTGAGGCTAGGAAAGGACAAGCCTAGCTGAAACAATCTGTGATGCTGGACCATCTAGGGCTAGCTCATTTGAAGCTGCCCAGGATGCTGATTATCAGGGATACTGGACCTGGCAAGATACTGGAACAGAAAAATTAGAGGCAGATGATTATATTTTTCTTAGGTGTACAATTGAAACTTTCAGATCCATGGTCCTGGTTGTTGATGGAGGAGAGTCCCAAGACCAGGTAAAGTGTTAGGAGTTCCCATTCTCAGGAATTTGACCCATTAGATGTGCATTTAAACCAATTTCCTGAATCTTACAAGATTTTTTTTTATTATTATTATTCTTTAATCTTTTTTTATAGTCCAGTCATTTTAACCCTCCTGGTCTGCCCTGTGACTGTTCCTCATCCCATTCCCCATCACCCTCCTACTCCAAGAGGATGTTCCCATCTCCGCTGCCCGAACCTGAAGTCATACCTCATCAGACCTATCCACTTCCTGGAGCCTCAAGTTTCTCCAGGGTAAAGTGCCTCTTCTCTCACTGAAGCAGAGACAGTCCTCTGCTGTATGTGTCAGGGAATTCAGACCAGGTCATGTATGCTTCCTGGTTGGAGGCTCAGTGTCTGAGAGATCTCGGGGATTCAGGTAGTTAAGACTGGTTTTCCTATGCCAACATCCTCCTATTTGATTTCTTTCAGCTTTCCCCTAATTCAACCTCAGGGGGCTCGGGCTTCTGTGCATTGGTTGAGTGTAAGTTTTTGCATCTGACTCTTTCAGCTGCTTGTTTGGCCTCTTGAAGAGTGACCAGGCTAGGCTCCTGTCTGTAAGCACACCATAGCATCAGTAATAGCGTCAGGCCCTGGGGCCTCCCCTTGGGCTAGATCCCACTTGGGGCCTGTCACTGGACCTCCTTTCCCTTAGGCTCTTCTCCATTTTCGTCCCTGCAGTTCTTTCAGATAGGAACAATTCTGGGACAGAGTTTTTGACTGTGAGATGGCAACCCCATCCCTTCACTCGATGTCCCGTCTTTCCACTGGAAATGGATTCTACAAGTTCCCTCTCCCCACTCTAGAGCATTTTTTTAAATTTTCAAAAAGACATACATTTTAGACATGCTACTAGCATTACTATTGTTTGTAATCTGCACTGAAATCCACATTGTCTAAAAGGCAGTAAATTCACACCTTTGAGTCATAGTAGAAGCTAGGGAAATGATTTTGGGTTAAAAGCATGAACACCCTTTAAGATGAGCTCAGGGAGAACAGAAACCTCCCATAGAATAGAACAGCAAAAGCTTGCTTGATCTTGATTTTCAGCACACATAATGACAATAAAGTCAGGGCATCATTTCTTTATCCAGAAGACTGGATGTATATAGAATAGACAGATGTCTTTAGCACAATGAGAAGCACTTTTATGTTTATATGTAGAAGACAATCAAAATCATGATATTGTGACTATGCTAATAGTAGTCAGTCCAAATCAGGGCTAGATTAATAACTTCTTAGAACTCCGCCAATGAACGGATAAAACTCAGAATTTTTGAAGTTTTAATATAACTATAGTGAAGGGAAGAAATCAGAAGCACTTTTTTTAAGTTTCATATAATTTAAGTTACTTTCTTATCACAGCATAAGCTTTCACAAACTAAAATCTTACATAAGCTTTATACCTTTTTGCCTATCTATTTACGAGGTTGAGTACTGGGAGCTGTCATTGTAAAGTGAGTTTCTTTAAATAAAACAGTAAACAGTTACATTGGAATCTATTTTGTGAGTTTAATATCTCTCTCTCTCTCTCTCTCTCTCTCTCTCTCTCTCTCTCTCTCTCTCTCTCTCACACACACACACACACACACACACACACACACACACACATCTGGATGCAAGTTCAGCTGTGTTCTGAGAAAGTGAGGCTTGTCATCTGATTACAGATGTTAAGAACTTAGAGGGCCATTGAAGCCTTTGTTACTACTATTAAACCAAAGATACTATCACTAGCCTTCTGATCAACACCATTAAAGATGTGAGGAAGATATTTACCAGAGTAAGCAGGAAGTGCAGACAAAACATATTCTGAATCTACTAAAATGACAGAGACTTACAGGAGACCTGGACAACCACCCTAGAATCCTTCACAGTCTCTGAGGTCCCATGACTCAGAACAGCATAAGTGCTTGTCAGATTCAGAATATCTGATAGACTTTCTCATGGAGTATAAACGTTGGGGGGTCTGGCCTACCCTGGCTAGGCAAAGTAGGGCAATCAACTCCCAAGTGTTGTATTTCTCAAAGGTTTGGACAGTTCCCTGGCAGTAGGGAAGGTTGAAAGGGATGTTTTTCATCCAATGGCACCCCTTCCCAAGAAGAAGATGCACCTAACTCTGTATACCATAATCGGAAATCTAGAGCAGAGCACAGAGAAGTCGCAGAGATTAAGAGTGGAAAGTAGAGAAAGTATAGAGGAGAGCAGTTTAGCTATAAGATATTTGTGAGAATTTAGACATCAAGCTTATTTATTTATTTACTCTACTATTGAGCTGTACCAAGGCCAAGCTGTTGTAATAAAACCTGAGTCCGTGAAGGATGAGAGAGGGAGAGTTGTTAAGTTGAACACTATGAGTGTGGGTTCCTACAAGCTCCAAGAGGGCATTTGGGAGCTGAAGATAAAGGGCTGCAGGCTGGAGCCCGAGATAGCTAGGAGAGGACAGGAGAAAATGAACATATTCTTATGGGTTCAGAAGGCTCCAAGTGTCCAAGCCAGAGTTAGGGGAGGGCACAGCTGGCCATGGAGAAACAGCAGCTAAAGGATCAGTCCCCAGAATTTAGAATCAAATTCACAAACAAATGCTGCAGTGGAGAGGTGTGTGTTGGGAGTAGGCTGGGTGTATACAAGCAGCAGCTGGCCTCCTCCTGTGCCACACAGACTTCTGTCACCTCCACCTCAAATCACTCCCAACCCCCCAAATCCCAACCACCCACCACATCCAGATCACTTGTAGTATTATGTAAGGTTCCTGGATAATATTGGGATCCACGGTATTATTAGTCGGCCACATTTGAAAATCTAAAAGTTATTGAGGCCAGATTTGAGTGGAAAGTTTATAGGCCCGAAAGATGGGCACTAAGTGGAGAGGTCTAAGATTCTCCAAGAAACATACCGAAGGGGAGAAAAGAGCTGGATGATGAAGTTCTAATAGGTGAGGTAGAGGGGAGGTCCAAAGACTAAAGTCCATGTTGTCCAAGGACTTAGGGGGTCCAAATGAAGAAGGCACAAGTCAAACAATGGGTCGTTGCAACACAGTTGAGAAGCCCAGAGGAGAGACTCTAAATGAAGCCAGAAGGTGAAAATTGTGCTCAAATCAAAGCCTCAATCAGAGGAAAGGATCAGTGGTGGGTATCACTGCCTCTAAGAGTGCCACAGACTTGGGGAAGCATTTACACGACTGAGAAAGATTATTCATCAGTTGCTGGCTTAGACTGCTGGTGGGCAGCGGTAACATGTAGGCACCAGGAAAGCCTATGAACTCATCAGCACCAATGTTAGGAATTAGAGAAAGAGTATCTTGTCTGTCTGGAACAAAGTATGCTACAAGCAGATCACACCACAAAGCAGTTCTTACGTAAGAGATTTATTTCAAGTGGTGGTGATGTGAGAGAAAGGAAGAGTCAGAGAGAGAGAAAGACAGAGACGGAAAGACCGAAATACAGAAAGAACAAGAGAGCGTAAGTGGGGATGGGAGTACCTCTTAAAGGGTTGGAGACTTGTGATCACATACTTCTGGTACTGAGTCCAGTATAGTTCTCAAATTGGAGCCCATTAAGCTAAAAAGCTTATGTACAGCAAAGAAGACCACCATTCCAGCAAATGTGAGGAAAGTCTTAAAAACTATACATTTAACAAAACGTTAGTATCAGAATATATAAACAAGCAAGCAAACAAACAAAAACCCTAAAGATCATGAAAACAAAGGACCTAATTAAAAAACAGGGTATACAACAAAACAGCATTCTGAAATATATGGAAAACAAACAAACAAGAAACACTTGGAGAATTTTTCAGTACCTTTTATTAAGGCACTAATTCCAATCATGACATCTTTGCCTTCATGGTGTACTTCTCACTGAAGGCTCCACTTCTTACTGCTTTCATATTCAGGCCTAGGAGATCATAAGCAAAATTACAACAGGAAATCTCTAGCTATAAAGTCTTCATTGAATTCAGTTCTGTGTTATGCTTTCTACTCTCCTGTTTCAAAATTTAAAAATCTAGATTTTTCTCTATTAAGATGGTTCTGTCTTTAATTTATAGAAAAGGAGGGGTAATTAGTTTGCCTTTTTGTAATAATAGCTTAGGAACATCTGTCTTACATTCTCACATCCAACCTCACTCTTTCTCTAAGCAGCCCCTGATCAAATTACTATTATTTCTACAATAATAAATAAGTCAATAATATCAATATAAAACTCTAAAGGTAGCCATTTTGGGGGGGGGTGTTTCAAGACAGGGTTTCTCTGTATAGCCCTGGCTATCCTGGAACTCACTCTGTAGACCAGGCTGGCCTTGAACTCAGAAATCCACCTGCCTCTGCCTCCCAAGTGCTAGGATTAAAGGTGTGCGCCACCACCTCCTGGCTAAAGGTAGCCATTATTAAGAGCACATTTACATTTCTGTTTCCATGATATTGAAAATCCCATAATGACAAACAGTCTGCAGGTACAGTGGCAAAATTATTCAAACACTTATTTCTACTATGACCTTCTATTTTCCCCAAACTTCAACTGATAGGATGCAGCTGAGTAAATCAAGAACTTGAACAACTTTGTATCACAACCTATGGCTATCCAATGAGCCTGAAACTTTATAAACCTTTAAAGCTTCATAAAAGCATTCAGACACAGTTACATTGAGCTCCACATTTACTGTGGCAACTCTTGTGACTGTTACAGAAATCATAGAAATAGAGTTATTTTTATTCAACTACAAACAGCCAGAGATGGAAGTTCTGCAAACCCAAACAGTACAAACATCTTCCATCAGCACAATAAATAAATAGAGAAAAAATTACTGAAAGGATTGGGCAAAATCTCTTTAAAGAGCTTATCATTGACAGACTTCAGGATTTCCAATGTCATGCAGTATGCTAAAATCAATTAGTGTGGTCCATAATATTAAATACTTTGAATTAACTTTCAAATTGGAATCATGGAATATATGGTATTTTTAAGAGATCAGTAAAGAAGTCTGATGGGCAATATTCTAACCAACCATTTTCTCCCTCTGTAGCTAAGGAGTGTGCAGGTGCTTCTACACTTCTCTAATTGTATCTGATGCTCAGCCGAATACCTCCTGGAGACTCACCAAGATTGTCTGATTTCCGTTACTTTTATATCATATAATAGGGAAAGTCATTCTTTGCAGCTCATATGATCATTAACAGCAATCAAACTGATATTCTATTTTAAAAATACATAGTATAAGATTCAGTGAGTTAGAGAGAATATACATATTACTTATTTGACTTAGAAAGATGTTTATATAAGATAGAAATTTTAAGAGAAGAGCTTAGATAGCATTATTATAACCCACTGATTTTATTATCTTTATAATTACAGGTTGTAAAATACTATTTAAAAGTTATTGTTGAGACCACCTCTAGTTGTTGTTTATAATAATATTTCTTTGATTACTAATAATTAACCATTGAATATTGCAATTGATACACATAAAAATTTAAAGTATAGAAAAAATGTACCCCTATGTAATTTATTTTTGTTATAGATATATTTTGATATATACATATATATGGCAAATTTATATTGCCCTATTATATAAAGTATCTCTATTTTTCTGAAAGGAGACACTGGTAGATTGAAGGATAATAATCTCTGAGTTATAAATAGAGGAAAATATAACAAAGACTATCTGATAATCAGTTATTGATAGAAATTAAAATTTTAGGAATGAGAAATTGTCACTAGTACATTTATTCATTTCCTGCTTTTGAAAACATTTATATAAAAAGAACCACCATTAGCATTTCTGAGAATTAAATGATTAAATTACCCTGTACTCTTTTTGATTATTAAGATCTCAATTACATTTTAGATATTACTTTTCTATAGTAAATTCTTTGCTAGAACTTTCAAAATATCAAATGTAAGTAACTCGAAATTCTCTGACATAGTGTTTATACCCCATGATCTCATGTATTTTCTTCCAAAATACAAGAAACATATACCTTGCAAATTAATGTAAAATTTATGAAAATATCCAGCCTATTTGCATGTCACTTTATTTTGTGTTTATTTAATATATTCTGAGGAGCTCAAGGTGTTACAATATTTTCAGTGATTTTGGTAATTGATCTGGAAATACAGTAGACATATTATTATATTTCAAAACCACAAGAGAAATCCTGGTAAAATTATTTATCCTATTATACATACAACAGGAATCCTAAAAGAAACAATATCTAGTTTAGCCTTTTCAGCTAGTCATGATTTCATGTTTTTCAACAGGGGTGAGCATTTCTCACTCAGTTCCTTTGGGAGAAAATTTAGTTAATGTCTTTGCTTTTTACTCTCTTGGCTTTTCTTCTAACAGAGAAATGGAATTTTAATGGGAACAGAGGGAATAAAGAACATTTCCACCCAACATTCTCTGACAGTTATTTTATTTAAAGCATACTTTGAATTGAGCATACTTCAATTCTTTAGATTTACAAGCAATAAAATATACACATTCAAGTTCCAACTCTCAGTACACCTGAACAAGGGGCAGTTTCATTTACACCCTATAAACTGCGTTTGTGAGAGGATGAAAAGACAGGAATGTCTTGAAGGCAGAAGTGGAAAAGATGAGATTTTGACTTCCTGGCTCAGACTTCCCTAAACCAAACCTATTTTTGAACATATTAAGTAAGTGGTTAGTTTTACAAGGTATCTACAATGTTCATTTTCATATTATATAATTATTTATGCTTTGTATCTTTTTAGTTGGTTTTTACTTTAGTTAGGTAGTTAGTTTGTTTAGTCTTAAAAGTAATAATTTACTTGAGAGCCTAAGAGACCACAAGACTCTCTAGCCATTTAATATTTTACTTTAAGCAATTCTAGATAAAGACAAAATTTGAAGAATATAACTTTGCACATACATTTGTTTCTTTTGTTCCTAATGAGTTTCCTTTATTCTTAGAACTCTTTTTCAATTATTGCTATATAATGTCAGTGATCTCACGAGGGCTGCAGTTGACAATTATACCTCTCCTCAAATCGACCTGGCAACAGTGGCAACCTGCCCCAGTGTTCTGGGTTCCCAAATGCAAGGCACACACATGCAGCCTTATATTTTAATATGCCTTAAACGGCTAAATGGCTAGCCCACCCTAAAACCTTCATGAAACTAACACCTCCCCTCCAATATTCCTGAGTTATTACTTATTAAGATCTATATTCCATCTTTGTTGCCCTAGACCAAATCTGGGAACACTCTGGGGCCTCTCTTCACCATCTCTTACATGATTGGCATGCTCTCTCTTCTACACTTCTAAGGCCTGGTCTTTACTCCTCTCCCAGCATGGAGTTCTGCCTACTTCTTCCTCCCTCAGTCCCCTTGCCCCTGCATCCTAAAGTCCCACTTCTGTCTCTGCCCAGTCGTTGGCCACCTGCACCTTTATTTGCCAAACAAAACCAACTGAGGGCCAGGGACCCTCAGCATCTTACATCTGGATTCACATGCAATTTAGGGGACTCAATTAACATAATACAAGTGTTGGGCTCCATCCACAACACCAGAGCTGCCTGAAGAGCATTGATAGGACAAGACAGTGAAGCATTGCACTGTGAGTCCCTGGGACATACTCATCAATGGTTATAGCAAAGGAGTGAAAGAGTCAAAATGACAGAATCCTGTTTGGGGCATAAGCAACTTCCAATACCAGCTGTAGAACAATGTCTTTATCTTTTAACATTTCTGGTTATATCCATTGTACTTCAGATAAAAACATAAGCCAGGAATTCAGTGTGATGAAATATTTCCTATCAATGGGCATTTTCTTTGATGACAGAAATCAGTATATGTTATGAAACCAGGAGACCTCTTTCTAATTGCCCTTAAAGTTGCTTCACAAATATTCATTTAAATAAAAGATGTATTTCCAGATTTTATTATTTAGCATTATATTCATAGGTTTTCTTTCATAAATGTTTTGTCCAAGCACCCTTTGTATAATTCTGTAACATCATGCTGATAGTTTCTCAGCAGATGCTTATAACAATCTCAATATAAAATATGAAATCTGCAGAGTCTTCTCAGAATAGGCTGATGGGTTAGTGATCAGAATTTGCATAGATTGCTATTTATTAAAAGGTTTGACAAAATTAGTCATGATATGCCAAATATTAGTAGAAAAGTAATTTAAAACTTTAGGTGTTCGAGAGCACAGCATAGGAGGACACATTAGGATAATCTCTCAGGACTGCATTGCCCTGCCATACAGTCACAATTATGAGATCAACCTTCAACATGGCCCTTGAATATCATCATGTCTATGTTCAGTATGCAGACTGACATCAGAGCCAAAGAAGAAATAAGAATAGTAACTATCAATTTATGAGATTAAGTATAAAATAAAACATAGAAGACTGACTAGTCCACATGCAGTAATATTTTGCAATCAGTGAATAACTTCTTTTTTTTGTATCTTTTTTCTTTTGTTTTTCTAAGTTTTTTTTTATTTACATTCAAAATCATTTCCCCTTTCCTGTTTCTTCCCTCCCCAAAAGTCCCATAAGCCCCCTTCCCTCCCTCTTTTCCCCATTCAACCCCCTCTCGCTTCTCTGTCCTGGCATTCCCCTACATCCAGTCTTTCCAGGAACAGGGGTCTCTCCTTCCATCTTCTTGGAAATCTATTGATATGCGAATTGAGTCTAGGGTATTCCGAGATTCTGGGTTAATATCCCCTTATCAGTGACTGCATACCATGTGTGTTCTTTTGTGATTGGATTACCTCACTAAGGATGATATTTTCAAGTTCTGACCTAGGAATTTCATGAATTCATTGTTTTTAATTGCAGAGTAGTATTCCATTGTGTAAATATACCACATCTTCTGAATCCATTCCTCTGTTGAGGGACATCTGGGTTCTTTCCAGCTTCTGGCTATTATAAATAAGGCTGCTATGAACATAGTGGAGCATGTGTCCTTATTGCATGCAGATAAAGCCTCTGGGTATATGCCCAGGAGTGGTATAGCCGGATCCTCCACGAGTGTCATGCCCAGTTTTCTGAGGAACCGCCAGACTGCTTTCCTGAGTGAAATTATCTTTACCAACCCTACATCTGACAGAGGGCTTATATCCAATGTATACAAAGAACTCAAGAAGTTAAACTCCAGAGAGGCAAGTAACCCTATTAAAAAATGGGGTACAGAGCTAAACAAAGAGTTCTCACCTGAAGAATATCTAATGGCCTAGAAGCACCTAAAGAGATGTTCATCATCCTTAGTCATTAGGGAAATGCAAATCAAAACAACCCTGAGATTCCATCTCACACCAGTCAGAATGGCTAAGATCAAAAACACAGGAGACAGCAGTTGTTGGTGAGGATGTGGAGAAAGAGGAACACTCCTCCACTGCTGGTGGGATTGCAAGCTGGTACAACCACTCTGGAAAGCAGTGAATAACTTCTAACCTTGAAAGTGACTGCTTCTTATTTAAGCACCAGACCCTTTAGTGACAAGAATGAATGGAGTCATTAGAGAAAAGGAGTGTTTCACCTGTTAAAAGATAGGACAGTAGTACACACTGAAGAATGATAGCACCAAGGGAATTTGAGAACGTTTGCTAAGATAGCTAGCTGTGAAACTGCCCTGAGGATGAAAAAGGCATCTAAGAAATTAAAGATTGAGTTCAAAGTTCTCTGATTTAGAGAGACACTTCAAAATATTTAATGAAGAAAGGAAACTAGAACCTACTTGTGGTGGTTGCAATCACCAGAAGATTGACATTGATTAATTCAAGATGTTCAGGATCCATTCCTTCCCAATAACCCAACCAGCTGGATTCCAGGCCAGAGGTTTCAGGAAACATTTCATATCTAAAGTGTACCAGTTGGCCCTATCTGTTCCTGAAGAATTAAGTCCAGGGCCAGCTTTCTGATACTAACACCCACCACTGCTCGTCTCTCTTATATAAAATGTAGTGGTATTTATATGCTATACATGCACTTTTTCTCTTATATTTTAGTTATACTTGGGTTATTTATAGCTAATAAAATGTATGTCATTGGCACAGTATATTTATGTAGCAATGACAAGAACATTATCTGGGGGCTGGAAAGATGGCTCAGCGGTTAAGAACACTGACTGCTCTTCTGAAGGTCCTGAGTTCAAATCCCAGCAACCATATGATGGCTCACAACCATCCATAACGAGATCTGACACCCTCTTCTGTGGTGTCTGAAGACAGTGTACAATATAACAATAAATAAAATCTCTTTAAAAAAAAAAAGAACATTATCTGTATATGTTCTGTACAGATGCAATTTTTCCAAGGATTTTCTTTTTTTTTAATTTTACAATAGAATTTTATTGGTTTTTTTTAAGATTTATTTATTTTCTTTCTTTCTTTCTTTTCTTTTTTATTAGATATATTCTTTATTTACATTTAAATGAGTACACTGTAACTGTCTTCAGACATACCAGAAAAGGGCATCAGATCCCATTACAGATGCTTGAGATTGTTCCAGTGTTATTCTCAAATTTGCCTATGTAAAGATATCAGTATCACTGTGTATAGCCTCCCAATTATTGTAGTTTGACATCAATATTCCTTTGCCTCATATGCAAGCATCTTTCATATACACCAGTTCCCAGTCATACCAAATGGTTCAATTGTCAGACTGAACTATACACTGCTTCCCTCATGAAGTTTGCAAGTTACCTCCTCCAAACTATTGTATATTGTGTATCATTTTACTACCTTTAAAGAATTCTCTTTGCCATATGTACACATACAAATTAGACCCATTTTAAAGTCTTAGATGGACTGTTCTTTTTTATATAAAGCCTGCCTTAACCTGTTTCTCCATAGCCAGAGATATTGACTTTTCTCTGACATCCCTCCTTCTAAGACTCTCTAAGATTGACTTGTATGTTTGGTATCTGCTATTACAATGTGAGAACTAAAAACCTGGATAATAAGTATCTCATCAATTCTGCAGTACATATGTGAATAGAAGGTCTGAATTCTATCTACCCACTTATTAAAAACCACTGTATCCTTACATGCACTCTAGGATTCAGGAGCTTCTCACAAATGTGCACAATATGAACATGAATTTATCTTGTCCAAGGATTTTCTAACCCTGATCAGCTCACCACACAGTTTAGAATCTGAATATAACAGCTGATGTTTACAAATTCTGTATATAATTTTGGTACACATGGCTCTAGGTAACGTTTGTTGGAAGGTAGGCTTAGAAACTTGATAGTATCAGTTCCCATGGGAGAAAACAGCATTTGCCTCTCCTTCAGATTCCAGAGATTTCCAATATCACTGATGTTATAATGTATAATGAGACATAATTCAATGAGTCTAAGCAGTAAGATGTGTTAGTGATTAAAGAAAAAAGTTAGCATCAATAGATACCCTAGTCAATCATGGAGGATTTGTAGGTTTCCTGCTATAGTATAATAGTTTTCAAAATTTAGTACTCATGGAGATAATCTAGGTGTTGCACATGATAGAAATATAGTTCAATAGGTTTGGAATATAGGATGAGATTCAATTCCAATACCACACTGTGATAAGCAAGTAACTAAGACCTTATTGCTCAATGCAGAAGCTACTGATGCTATTCAAGTCTATTGCCTTCTTACAGATTTCTACTTGTTTTTGTCTTCAGTTATTGAGCCAGGGATGCTAAGGTCTCCCGCTACATGCAAGGATGTGTCTATTTTCGCTGTATCCCTAAGTATTATAATGCTCTGTTGACATTTACATATGTGGCAACTATCTCTATTTAAGTTAAGCGTCGATTCCTATATTATTGTGTAATGTTAATATTGTTTCATATAATTTTGTTTTTTGATGCACCTTGCACCTAACACAAAGTTAGCTCTTTCAGCCTCATATTAATCACAGATAACATAGCATGTCTTTCTCTATACCTTTAGTTTTAAACTACTGACATGTATATCTAAATTAGGATTCAAAAGTTAAATTAATATTTTTGTAAGAATTTCATACATGAGTATTCTATCTATATTATTTCCAACTACCTGCTCCCTCTCACTATTACTATGCCCCCCAACTCCATCTTAAGTCATGACCTTATACACACATGCACATACAGTATGGGTTTTTTTTTTATGAAATTGGATACACTGGAGTTTAGTGCATATGCATTTAGGTTTTTTGTTTGTATGTTTGTATAAAATTGTATTAAAATTAAATCATTAAACTAAATTGTTAAAATTATTAAAAAGTTGTCACTTTCTCTCATTGACTGGTTCAATTTCTCTATTTTATTTAAAGTTCTAATATTCTGCCACAATCATTCTATTGGTAAGACGTTTCCCTAAATTTTGTAATTGGGTCCTTAAATTGTTCAATTTGTCTTCATTTTAGCATGATTATGGTTGCTATTTGTCTTTATTAACTTCAGTTTTCAGGTCTTATATTTTTTGTCATTCCATTCACCCACATATTTGTGTTTTCTTTAACTTACATTTGTTTATTATCCTTACATTCCTCTAGATGTTTGCAGTTACCCTCTATTAATTCTTTGATTATGAATATAATAGTTCTTTTAAATTCTTTGTTATGAGTGTGTTTTCATGTAGGTAACTGTGCTAGTTCAAATGAAAATAACCCTCATAAGCTCATATATTTGAATACTTGTTACCCTGTTGGTTGAACTGTTTGAAAAGAATGAGGCAGTATGGCCCTGTTGAAGGAGACGTTTAAGTAGGGGTGCTCGATGTTAAAAAAATTATGTCAGAATTCCCAGTGCACTGTCTCTGCCTCCTGCTTCCAGGTAAAAACGTGAGCTCTCAGCTGTTCCTGCCACCATGCCCTTGTTGGGCAATCGTGTACTCTAATCCTGTGCAACCACAAGCCCAATAATTTTATTTCTTGTATAAGTTTCCTCAGGTCAAGATGTTTTATTACAACAATAGAACAATAAATAATGTAATATTCCATTGGGGAGCATTTTTAATCCACTCAATATTTTGGGAAGGAAGAAATCATCATTCTTTTACATTTGTGATTTTATGACAGGACATGTGTATATGAATTTATTTCACTGGTTATGTTTCTGATGTGAGATTCTAGCCTGCTTCTACTGAGTGGAAGTTTGGTTTTGTGTTTTCTGCTATCTGAACTTAGCTGGAAAGAACCCATGTCCCTCAATGGAGGAATGGATTCAGAAGATGTGGTATATTTACACAATGGAATACTACTCTGCAATTAAAAACAATGAATTCACGAAATTCTTAGGCAAATGGTCAGAACTGGAAAATATCATCCTTAGTGAGGTAACCCAATCACAAAAGAACACACATGGTAAGCAGTTACTGATAAGGGGATATTAACCAAGAAGCTCGGCATACCCAAGACACAATTCACATATCAATAGATTTCCAAGAAGATGGAAGGAGAGACCCCTGGTCCTGGAAAGACTTGATGTAGGGGAATACCAGGACAGAGAAATGAGAGGGTGTTGAATGGGGAACAGGGGGAGGGAAGAGGGACTTTCAGGGAGGGAGGAAATGGGAAAGGGGAAATCTTTTAGAATGTAAATAAAAAAATAAAGAAAATAAAAAAAAGAAAATGTTAAGGTACTTTCTGAATCCTTTAGGTTTTCTCTCTGTGCTTGATTTTCTGTAGCTGGAAAATGATGCACTTAGTCTTAGGATCTTTATGCTACTTGGTGTTCTCTGGACTTAGAGTTTTGGTTTTGTTTCTTTCATTTTGTAAATTATTTTTTATTTATTTTTGCTTGAAATCGTCTATTATTAAATTTCTCAACTTTTCATGTTTCTTAATTTAACTCATATTCCAGTTAAGAATATGCTGCTCGCTAACTCTTGATATTTTGGGTTTTTTTTCTTTACTATTTTCCTTTTATTTGAATTTAGTAAATTTCTCTCTGTGTGTGCATGTGAGTGTGTGCGCATGCACATGTGCGTCTAGGTGTGTTTGTGTGTGTGTGTGTGTGTGTGTGTGTGTGTGTGTGTGTGTGTGTGTGTGTATGTATGTTGATTATTTGAGAAGGTTTGCCTTCTGGAATTCAATTTTTTCTCTTGGTGACTCAGTTTCCTATGTATCATAATATGCACCATAAAACTAAGTCCTCAATTTCAGAAAATACTTTTTCATGTTTGAGATGGAATCTTATATTGCCCAAAATGGCTATATACTTGTTTTGTATCTGTGATAATTAATCTTGTCTATCTGATGGCATTTAGAATCACCAAGCCAATAAACCTCTAAGAATGTCTGAGGGAGAATGTCTAGATAAGGTTCATGGAGATGTGATGACTCACCACAAATATGAGTAGTGCCTTTCTGTGGACTAAGACTGCATGAATTCCAGAAGTGATTTGAGCACTGCTGTTCATTTCTAATTCCTGACCCAGTATGCACAGTGACCAACAACCTCAACCTCCTGACACCATGGGATCTCCACCCTCAGGGACTATAGCTTAAAACATACACTTATTTATTGTAGTAGTTTTTTCTTTGTGTTTATACATGTGTGTCCAGTGTCTGCAGAGATGGGAAGAGGGTGTCAAATCCCCTGAAACAGGTATCTGAGAGATGGTTGTGAGACACCATGTTGATTCTGGGAAATGAACCAAGAGCCTCGCAAGGCCAACAAGTGTTCTTAACTGCTGACATATCTCTCCAGTCTTGACTTTTCTTTTACAAGTTGTTTTTGTCAGATATTTTATTGCAGCAGCAAGAAGCATAAATACTACAGAAGTTCTTCATCCATATATTTCTGCCTTTCACTGTTGTGATTATTAACATAACTCTAATGTCTGGCTCTGATTTGAGGCATATATTTGTCTATAGATTCATTGATTCTTTCCTCTACAATCTGCAATATGCTGGAGACTGTGTCAAAGCCCCTTTTCATTCCTGTTATAGCACCTCTGACCTTCAAAAATGTTTATTGACCACTAAGGTGTTAACGCTTATTGAATACTTACATATCATAGTGTAAATTAAATACTTTTAATGTATATTGCATATTAAAATATATACCTTTTTTATACTGTGTTGAATCATTGAAAACTTTTGCTGTTGATTTAAAAGTTTTAATTTTCGTACATACTGTCCTGATATGCTTTCTATTGTTATGATAAACACCAGGACCCAAAAGCAGCTTGGAGAAGACAGAGTGAATTATATCTTACAAATTATTGTCTGTTATGAGGGAAGTCAGGGCTGGAACTGAAGGCAGAAACCTGTAGGCTGGAACTAAGGCAGATGCTATGGAGGAATGATGTGGACTCACTCTCTTTGGCTTGCTTATTCTTCTTTCTTCCACCACCCAAGTCCATCTTCCCAGGGCCAGCATCACTCACAGAGAACAGGATATTCACATATCAGTCATTAGTAAGAAAATGCTTCACAATTTTTCTACCATCAAGTCTAATGGAAACACTTTTCTCGGTTGAGGTTCACATTTCCAGTTTATCCTAGCGTTTGTCAAGTTAACAAAATAGGAGTAGAAGTAGGAGTAGTAGTAGTATTAGTAGTAAAATAACTAGCACACTTGATGCCCTGTCAGCTTGACTCCCAAATACACCACTCTAAAGCATAACCTTCCTTCTTCTTTGTTCCCCATGGTCATGTTATTATCGCAATATAAACTATAGTATCATTTTAAAAGTTCCAAAGTCTTTAAAATTTCAAATATTTTAAATGTTTAGTCTCTTTAAAGTATCCAATGTCATTTTCCAAGTCTGACGTCTCCCCATAAAATCTGTAAAATCAAAACTGTTACGTAGTACTTCCAAGAAGAAAGTTGGGGCACATATATAAAAATCAAAGCAAAACAAAACTCAAGCAGTGTAAATTTAACTTTGCAATGAAATGTCTGAATTTATGATATTCTGGACTTCAAAGGGCTTTGTCCTCTACCGCACACATAGCCTGTTTTCTATCCAAGACTTTCTCAATTCTACACCTGCTATCATTCTTGGTAATCACTCCACAGTCCTGACATTTTCAGTATAGTAAGTCTTCACTGAAAGTAATACTGCACTTTGACTAGTGGCCTCTCCTAGCCTTTCCTGGTGCCCGGTCTCAGCTATCCACAAACTCTTCAACCATATAATGGCTTCTATGCCATGAACACCACTACAACCTGGGAGAGTCCTACACATAATCAAAATTGGTTACCAGATTAATCAAAATCAGCCTCAGCTTCAGTATGAACCACGATGTCTGTGTGCTGACCCCAAGGAAACACTTCCTATTTTGTCTCTTCCTAATGACAGATCCAGCACCTCATCCTGTTGTGGTTTTTCAAGCCCAAATTTGCAAGTAGCTTCCACAATTCTTCCAACATCAACATGATCAAGTTTGTCAGAGCAGCAATCACTTTGGTACAGATCTCGATCACAGTTTCCTGTCTATGGCTGCAAGGAGCATTACCCAAAGCAACTTGGTAAAGAAAGAGTTTATTTTCTTTTTCACCCTGCAGTTAATTGTTAAGGGAAGTCAGGACATGAACTCAAGGCATAGACCTGCTCAGGGCTCTAGCAGAGCTAGAGGGCTTGGAGGAATGATGCCTCCTGGCTTGTTCACCCTTGCTCAAGCTGCTTTCTTACAACATCCAGGATCACCTGCTCAAGGATGGAACCACTCACATGGAGCCAGACTCTCCTACATGAGTCATTAATTAAAAAAATTAGACAAATACAGTTTTGTGTAGGTGTGTGTGTGTTTGTGAGTATGTGTGTAGTCCAAGGTCTATATTATCTGAAACATTAAAAGAAGCACATTTAGTTAATGCATTAGCATGTACCTATGAAGTAGTCTCAGGACTTGACAATATTGCTCACCTCTGAGTGAGTTAACATGCAAGGCATCAAAATAATGGGAAGTCATTAGGTTAAAACCTTTGAATGTTAGACAAGTTCCAGCTGCTTGTAAGTACTCTAGCATTAATTTGGACTTTCCCCAGTGACAACGCGTTTTGTCTGTGAGTGAACTGACAATCTAGTTAGTTCTTTTCCCTATATAGTACAGTGGTTGGGAGCATAGGAATAGAGTGTAAGACTCTTACAGATGACGGTAACTATTTATGTAACACCCGAGGAAGTGAGTACTAAAGCACACAGGTTGCTGTTTTGGATTCACTGTGGTATAAGAAATAAAGGGGACAACTGGGTAGGACATAAGGTTCTAAGAGTTTGTGGATCACTGGATATGCATGAGAAATAAATAGAAGAGTGTACTCTTAAAGGATGAGACTGTCACACAGAGAGGGAGAGGGGTGGCTGGAAGAGGACATTTAGTAAGTGAGCATTTCACATTTTCTTCCATCTCTAAGCAAAATCAGTATTTTTTTTTACTTTTTTTTTTCATTTGATGCCTTTTCATTGATCTCAAAAAGAATTTGAGCTTTCTATGGAAAAGATAATTGGATAAGACCAAGTGGACATTTTTATATCTGAGACTAGATAGCATTCAGAATGATCTGGAGATATAAATGTTATTACTGTGCATAATTTGATTTAACAGAAGAAATAGTAAATGGAAGGTAGTGTTTTGGGAATTCTTGAGACTTCAGATCTTAAGGTTGGACAGAATATGAGTGTCTAGTGCAGGAGAAAAAAAACAGCAAACAAACATGGTTTCTTGGAGAACAGTTTGTGCTGGAAGTAAATATCCCAAATGTTTTTTATAGAGTAAGGAAATGGAGAAAACAAATGATCATTAAGAGAGATCACTGGTTCACCAAAGGAATGAAAAGTTTTTATGAGGCAGCAAAAGAAAATGCCAGATTACAATGGGTTCAAAAGAATTTAGGAGCAAAAACAGTGAAGAATATGAAAACACAGTGTAGTTCTGGGTTGACTGCAAGATATAATACAGGAATGAATCAGCAAGGAAGATGGATTATTTAAATGGGAGATCTCTTTGTATTCTGACAGTAATATCAGAAATGAGAGATGTTAGCAATGAGATCAATGTTTACTTGGGAAAAGGTGATGGAAATCACTCTTTTATTAAATAATTGCTCTTCATAGGAATATTGTCCACTTTGGAGAACATGCAAAGAGACAAATTACACTAGTATGCTGCTGTATTGACTTCTTTGTGGATATTTTTCATGTAGCGTTGCGGAACTGTTTCCTTTGAGCTGAAACATTTGTCTATGGACTGAGTAGGGGGATTCATCAAACTCAGGAAGTAAAAGAAGTTTATTAGATTCTGGAAGCCCGTTGAACTTTACAAGATACAGGAAACCCCATTCACAGTCATAAGAGAAATAAACAATAGAAGTAGAGTCAGACTGACTAGACAGACTGCCTGCCCTGGATACAGGAAGTTTGAGAAAAGTAACTTGCATGAATCACCGTCCTTGTAGGAGTGATCCAGCTGCCTCTGAGTCAGACGTTCTCTTTAAAGTAACCACAGTGGGCATACTCATTCACCAAGCTACATGTGGGTGGAACTGTGGGTCTCTCATCAGTACCCTGTTTGACTGAGTTCTTGTCTTCCTATGAAAAACTACATGGCACAGTTAGTACACAAACCTGAACTAATGGAAACAAAGATTAGCTGGAAGTTTAGTTTTATGTCTCCTATCCATACATATGCTGAAATTTGCAACTAGGATGGTTTATTTGAAAACAGAGCTTCCTGTGAAGGCAATTCTAAAGTGTAGCAACAGTTGTGTGTTCCTTTCAGTGAGTGCTAAGATGTGATCTAGACCAAAGTATCTGAAATTGTAATGTCCTTGAGGGGAATTAAAGGATGAGATATCTTTCTCCATGCTGTGGTAGTAGAGAGGCATGTATGCCTGGAGAATGAGATCCATAACTTGCGTATCAAACATAATGGCTTGAAAGTGTATATTGTGAGTCTTGAAAAGTACATGTATTAAAAACTGATGATAAGCAGGCAATGGAATCAGGGGAATAATTTTTGTTGTTTTTGTTGTCGAGGACAAGAAATTCAGGCTCAGCCATCTTCCAAAAGAGAATAAAAAGCCTATATAAGGGGAGGAGGGGAATAAATCAAGATTCTATTGGCTGCATTTGGCTCTGACTCGGAATGACAAGTGAACAAAAGATTTGGCTTACCATTTCTGAATGCTAGCTAGATTCAAGGGTAAGAGACTATAAAATAAGAGTCATGCAAAACCCTCTTAATAACAGCCCAAATCTTCGAATCCTTGGAGTAGGAAACCAAGGTAATAAGGATAATAATAATAATAATAATAATAATAATAATAATACAAGAGATCCCTCAGATCTAACTTCTAATATAGAGAAATCAAAAATCCATGAATGAGAGTAGTATGGAGGTCAAGGGAACTTTAATAATGACTCAGTACCAGAAACTGTGACACCCAATGAATACTGAGCACCTATACTGATTGAATTGGGAAAGACATTTAATGAACAATAAAGGAGCCTCTCACAAAATGGCTCCAGAGGCTATGGGACATAGGATCAAGATGGTTGTGAAAGTTGAAAAACTGCTCATCTCTCTTTGAGGTGAAGATTGAAAACCTTGAAGGAATGTGAAAAAATTATTCCCAGTGGACTGATTCACATAAAAAATTAAGGACACTTACTTATCACTGAGTCCAACTCTTGTGAGTTCTCTGATCGGGAAGACAATAGAGAAGAGCCAGGTTTTTTTTTTAAGGAATGGGCATAAGCGTGATGACTTAGACTGTGTTCACAGGAGAATTCAAAATGAAGTTGGTACATCAGGGCCCTCAGGACTCACATAATGAGACTTTGATGGCTTCTCTGAGCCACATGGTGGGAAATGGTCTATGAAATAGAAGAGGCTAAGGAAGAGCTACCTGATTCGGAACAGCATGGGAATTATCTTCCAAAATTGCTGAAGTGATCAAAGAGGAAAGAGAAATAGGCAAAACTGTTTTATGTTTTAAGTCGAATGATTGATCAAGTCATTTAAAGACAAATACGATTAAATTTATGTTAATCTAGGGTTCTTAGAGAAAATGTTAAAGGAAACCCAAATATTGAACTAATGGTTCCCGAGAAGTCATAAGTGACAAAGCTATTCAAGTTCAAAAGATCGTTTGTGCTAGGTGTGGACAGTTATCCTCCAGACGTTGTCATATACATATCCTATAATCTCCCTATTGAACCTCTCATACACAACAAAGTATATCACCCATGGAAATTATTTACACAGCCAGAAGCCCTTTCAGTTGTCAAGTGTGATCAGTTAAGAGCAAGTGCCCCGATGCTGACTCCAATCCCAAGCAAGGAAGGCTCAGCCATAGCCTTGTTCCCCCCTGGATCTGAGTTAAGCCAAGCTGTACCAAACCTATCAGGATTAGACAAATGTACAGGGGTGCTGAAGGAGAGCATCATTAAAAATGAGGAGACAGAGTGTTTCATAAAAAACAACTGTGGATAATAAAAAGACAGTTGGAGTAATAGCTCTTATCCATGATACTGTGTCAATATAGTTATTTTGATAGAATAATTGACAGAAGTGATGAAATCCTCTCCCACTGTGTTGGGACTTGCTGACATGTCCTTTAGCATATCTTCTCAGCTACAAGAATAACTGGCACTTATTTGGAGTGGTCAAGAGGGTGCCTACAGAGATTCTCTGTGAAAACATTGCTCTATGTAATGTCAAACCTTGAATGTTTTACAGATCTGTAAAAGCTTAAAGGAAAGCTTCCTATGAGTGTGGGAACTAGCACTCCTAAGAGCCCTTAGGTTGTTCAGTGCCAGGGTTGGAATAGTTTTCTAATACCTTCAGGCCAGGGTGGCTGCTAATCCTTTATGAACCATTTTGATAATGTATTGATATTAGTTCCATGCCAGAACTAGATGGTAATACTTTATTGCTAAGCACATGACATCTTTGGCTACAGGACATGGAGAAACCAAGGAAGGTCTGTGCTGGAAGATAGATTCTTCTCGTATGGCTTTCCAAGAACTGCTTTGAAATGTACAGACCGCTGGAGAAGAGTTGCCACGAACAGCTCTGGTAGTTTGTAGATGCTAAATGTTACAAAACCAACATGCCAGGTGTGGATGAGAAAAGCCCCTCGTAGGTTCAGGTGTTTGAACACTTGGTTCCCAGTTGATAGTACTGTTTGGAGAGGCTTTTTTTTTTTTGAATCTCATTTAGGAAAATTTGTTTGTAGTACTCAATTTTTATTGTAGCAGATGAGGAAACTAATATAATAAGGTAATGATGAGGTTGAGATAATTTTCCTGCCAACCAAATACATTGAAAACAAGCAACATCAGTCTGTAAAAGGCTATTTACTTCAGCATATGTTCACGGAATAAATACTCTTGACTTAAAGAGTTAAAACAAATCCTGAAAACAAATAGGACTCATGGGCAGTTCAAATTAAGTTTAATTTTGAAAAATGCTTATATTCAAGTGGGTTTCGGGGTGTCTAATGCAAACACAACGTGTTTCAGAGAAGAAAATGTATATACGTGGCATAACAAAGTCACTTTGTATTTGACGTTTCTTTTATTCATAAATCAGTGGTATGAAATCATGCAGGATAATCGAGTTTATACCCAAATCTTACAGGATTAAGAAGTTTCAAGGGAAATCGAATATAAATAGCTTACAATGTTAACTGTAGCTCAAATAGATCTTGTGATCCCTGAAATTTAAGTCGTTTTCACTTGACGAATACAAAAACTGAGTTTTGACTGTTAGAATTTTTAAAGACATTATGTGTAAGTTTTAATGTTAAGAGTAGTTGTACTAACCACAAACTTGCAAAACAAAATCCACCTTAATGCATCAAGGTAGGTGCTACATCATGGACAATTAAAGTGCCCTTTTTTGATGTTGAAAGAACTGTCAAACCCATGCACACATATATATGTGTATATATGTATATACATACATATGAAATCATTACTTTATAGGTTCATAATAATGGTTTCTGACAGTATTCGCTTTGAATTACTGTCAATTAAATTATAATAATTGCAAATGAGTCTGTGAGATGTAAAGAATTTTTTCTAGTTATCTATTAATATACATTCAAAACACTAGAGGTTGAGGTGTGGGAAATTATTCCAACTCAAATGTAAATAGAAAATTCCAGTGATCGTAAAACCTTGTGATTATCCCTGTGACTCAAAGAAATAATTGAACACATAAATGAAACACAAATGTGCAGGGAGGGCTGTGCTGAGGTGCTGGGGTGTTAAATGTGGTTCATTTCTCCTGGGATTTTCTGTCTTTAAAACCTTACTGTTTTGGCTTCATTAGGGGTGGCAGTGGATAGAATCCTATAAGAGAAAAGGAAAAGTGAGAAACTGCTTTTAATCTATATTATTAAGCTGACCCACACACAATTAAATAGCACTAAAACCTATAGCAATAGCTAAGAGTGCTAAGAGGGATCCAAGACAAAAGCATTTAACTATCTATTCCCAGATGCATTTAGACAAAGCTAAGGAAGGAGGGATTAACTGGCCAGCACTTTTTCCTTGCTCATGAATGAATACCTGGGAAGAATCCAAGACTATCCTGTATTCACCAGTCAATGATTCACTTTCAATAAAACTTGGCTGAGTGCTGAGACTTTTCTCTAGACTTTTTATTCATCAAAAAGGGCAGAGAAAAGGAACCCTTTCCTATAAGCATAAACGCGATGCCTGTGGAATTGACTCAGATATTCTATATTTAAAAAAGAGGCTTCATGAAAAGAAAGGAAGTTGAGATTAACAACTGACATACCTTAAAAATAATTATAAAAATATGATAATAAGCAAAGAAAACGATGGAATTTATCTATATGGGTATAAAGGAAAAAGGGTAAAAAGGAAAAAAAAGTGAATCACACACACACACACACACACCACAAGCAGGAATGTGGGGCAAAACAGAGAACAAATAAATTGATTCCCAAGTAGACAGGGGACTTCAAGATGGTGTCTGGCTCTGTCTGGACAATAAGCCTGCTATGTGTAGCTAAGGAATGATATCCCTTTTTCCCACAGACCTGGCTGCTTTGGGCAGTAGCAAAGGTTTGAAAAACTAGACAAAGACAGAGAAGATGATTGGTTATCTCCACAGCAGGTCTCTAGTGGAAGATTTGAAAGTCTAGCCTCGGAGTCTAGCCAACACCTGGGGGTTGGAGGATATCAGATTTTTTTCTTAAAGAATAAGAACTTGGAACTCCTCTGTCTTAAATGTTTAAGTGAAAAAGACATTAATCTTCTTAAGTGTTCTTTTCTCTATCTGCCTATCAGAAAGCTTTCTGATTCCTAATCTTTCACAAAGCTTAAGACTCTTATTTTGTCAATAATATTTGTTCAGAGAAACTGACACAAAAGAAAACAAAATCAAGACCCAATTCTCATACTACTACAATAAAAGACTCACATACAAAATTAGATGTGAGGTTTCTAAGTACTGTTAAAATATTGTTTTTAATAGAAAGGGGTTCTTTTAATGACTTATGTCCAAAATAACTGACTGGATTTGGAGAAGGACTCACAGATCATGGGAAATGGTGGAAAACACATTTAGTAAAAGCATCGTTTGTTGGGAAAAAATGAACAAGACTTTGCACAGTTACACATTATTCTGCCCATGACAAGGATTTTTTCATTCCCCTCAGTTTCTCTGTTGCTTTTTTCTTGGTGTTATGAAGCACACTCAAAGTCTTGCCTTAAATATCCTCTCCGTATCATGGTATTTATGTTAACAGGAGTAACTCTCTCACACATACTATGCCTTATTTTCTTCATAGAATTTGCCTGAGCTAATGTTATGTATTTATACACTTAACTTCATTACATTTTTTGCCATCCTCCATGGAGAAATTAGCTATGGGAGAAATGAGAACTTGTTTTTCTTCTTTGCCTGCTGCATTGGCAACAATCTTTAAAGTATTTGAAATGATGCTGTAGCCAATCACTTATTGAACATGTTGACCCATTTCTCCTTTTTTGAGATTTAGAATTGGTCACGTTCTTCTATCAAATCACTAGAGTTTTTCTTGATCCATACTCTTGCTTCATTTGATGTCTATGTTTTAAAAATGTAAAATTGTTAACTTCTCTTTTCTTGAGATAGAATAATCTTGTATTTATTTTATAAATTTGGCAAATGGTGCACCTGGACTTTGACATGCACAATATAATTTAGCATGTATCATGGATATTTAAAAGAAAATTCCTACAGATTTTGTTTTGTATTCTTTAACATTTCATAATAGTTACTGACTAACTCTAACACTGGTAAGAGTTTTCAAATGAATGTGATTGCCAGATGGTTGTGATTAAGCATATTTTAAGAAATCTTTTCCTTAACAAAATGGTTACTAATATGTCCTCATAGTAGATTAGGTCTTCTAAATACAGATGTGAAGAACCTTAGTTTATTGTATGAACTAAGACTCTGAGAAATAATTACTTAATGAGAGATCTAAATTTCTACTATCTTCCATGGATTAAGGCAGATAACACAGTTCTGCAGGCTCAGGAATTCCCTCAAGCATGTGTGCGGATAGATAGCACCATTCACCACTCTGAAACTTACAAACAACACATAGCAAGTGTAAGTAATAGAGAAGAGACTAAGGGTAATCTCTTTACTGGTCCCATAAAAGAGGCAAAATTAATATTCTAATAACCACAGCATATTTATTTAAAGGCCAGAACATTATTATAAACAGGTATTAAAGATACTTAATGTTGCTATTAAAGACAGGATAGCTGAGTGCTGCTTATAATTGTTTTTAAGCACACAAAATGCTTTTTAGGAGTGGCCAGCTATTGTCCTTATGCTCCATATACATGAGAGAGAATAGAAGTAAATGGATGCAATTTGCAGTATATTAAGAAAGTTAAGACAAAAGGGAGAAAAGGCCAATTGTTACTAGAGAAAGAATTTAGCATCAGTGACAGTTACAAGGTAAGATTGCTTACGAAAAATAAAACCAAAAGTAAAAAACAAAGAGAGAGAGAGAGAGAGAGACAGAGAGAGAGACAGAGATCTCATATCTCACCTATAAAGAAAGCCATTGAAGTAGGGTATTTATCTTTTACTTTTACAGATTAAGTTTTAAAACTAGAAGACAAAGGATGAAGAGATTAGTGGTTGCCAGGATGTTTCCCTTGGCAGCAAAAGATTCATAAATCTCCAAATACAGCAAGCTGATTGCTACCATGATAAGGAGATATCTACACTTTAATTTTTCTCCAGTGTCTTGCTTTTATTTGGAACCATGTGAAAAAAAAAAAACTAAATAAACACGAGTGTAATCTAGGGTTGAGGAAAATAGAAGTAAGAACTCATGGGAAAGTGACCTGGGAGCAAGAACCAACCCAGGGACTGTCTTATGCCTCCTTATTTCTGATATCCTAGAGGAATTACGTGGAACCCCAACCTCTACGACAGAGTTCTCTAAAATCCAGCGCAAATGATATTTCATATATGTGCATTTTTCTTATTATCAAATTCTAAATTATTCATTTGGTCTAAAAGGGTAGCTGACTTCATAACATCTCTGGACAGTAGGCTTAATAATGCTCTTTGCCACTGAGTTGCCAAACATGATCTTGTCTGCCCGAAGGAAGTTAGAGTGGTGTCCTCCTTACTGGAACAGACTGAGAAGTTGTCTTTGATATTTTGTTTTGGTAGGAGACTATTTAAAACTAAAGAATGCCCTCTTTGGGTCTTAATTCCCAGAGACTGTAGTGAAGGAGATAAATCCTGGAGTTCATCAAAGAGAAAGACCCCTTTGAGAAGGTCACAGTCCCTGGTTCTTTCTCCCACTTAATTTATGTGTTTCTCCCTTTTTCAGCACAAGGCAAGCAATAACACTGTCATTTCCCCTCTCTGCTGTTTCCACCTTTTAACTGAGTGGATTGCCATTTGCATTGTCTGTTAAGCAATGTTTGATAAACAGAGCCCTTTTACAATTAACAGACAACAAATCTAGTCATCAAATATCATAATCTAAGAATTTAAGAACCCTGAAAATTAAGAGAACAAAATCAAATGGAAAATTACTTACTCAGAACATCTTAAAAGATCTGTTTTCATAAGAGGGAGGTCAAAGCTGAGCAAGCCATATCAGAGGAAATTAGTTTCTTAATCCCGTTGCACCAGATTTGCCTACCGAACATGCGGTTTATGACAAAATAATTGCTCGGTAATTATTCTAAAAGATGAAACAAAATTAAATTCAAATTGAGCAAATTAGATTTTTCATGTGGCCAGTGACACTGTAATGATGCAAGCAGCACTTGTTTTTTTGTGAGAGGTCACCTACTGCTTCATAGTTAAGTGGCAAGGTTAACTGTTGTAAAATTTCCTGTGATTCAGTCTCAAGGGAAGTGCATGCTTTTAGACTGCTACTGTTATAAAGGCAATCATTACTTCTTAAGCTCTATGTATATACATGCAACTGATTAGTGTTTATATTTACTGAATATTAACTTTGTGCTGGGAACTGTGCAACATTAGTTATTGTATATTTCATTTTATATACAATGGTCCAGCAATGGACCATTTTCTATACAATGGTCCATCTTTTTCTACATGTTCAAAGAACACTTGATACTGGAGTGGGAAATAAGTATCAGAGTGGCAGTATATAATTGTTTAAATTAGTTGCATTCATGTAGTGAGGTTATCCAGACATTTAAAAAAATCAACATAGTGACAAATATTTACAACATAATGCTATTTTAAAACCAAACAAAACAAAACATTGGTATCTGCTGCATCTGTTGGTTCTTACAATGATTTTTTGTTTATTTTCATTTGCTCATACAGTTAGCAATTGAGAATTATATAAATTACTTTAGAAAACTGTACAGAATATTCTAATTATTTTATGACTTGAAGTTTAAAAAAAACCCTTGAATGTATTTTTTGTGTGTCTTTTCAGAATTTGTATGACATACACAGAAGAATGTTGACTCTAGAACACTACTTTCAGGTTGCTGTTAGCAACAAAGTGCATATTCGAAGTGCACATCAAGTTAATTTCCCAAACAAATATTTATTAAAACCCTCATAACATTGGGGAAGTATAGACTGTTGTGTTGGGCTGCATACATAGCCAGTTGTGGTCACATGTTGACCATGGGCCACAACTGGATATGTCTAAAGAAAAATACACAGTGTCATATCTCATTCGGATCATCCAGAAATTGGATTCCATCATCAAGCTTTACTAATAGTTTAAGGAGACAGAAAGAGGCAAAAATAACAAGACAGCCAGGGTAAACATAGCCTCTGATCCAGAAAAACAAAATCCCCACAGGAAGCTTTTAAGTTACAAAACATCCAACCCTCCAGGTTACACAGATGAATGGCTATGTGGCCCCCTCCAGGAAGCCACATCTCATTAATCTATGGAAGTTCAGCTTTGTTTACAGTAAGCAGCCCTAAACTATGAATTGCCTCAAAGTACTACATGGATAAGGAATCTCCTTCCAACAGACCTTATTAGTTTATTATGCCTGCAACTCTATATGTTATTGCATTTATAGGTAGATTAGATCACGTCACAGATTTCCTTCTCTGTTCTCCCAGACATTCTTTTTAGTAGTCAAGAGGAATCAAAGAGTAGATGCTAGATGCTGTAACTCCTCACATTACTTCATAATCTTTCCAGAGAAGCTATGCTTTTGACCTATTTTTGAAGTCGCATTAGATAGAAGATTCACAAATTCCAAGCCAGCCTGTCCTATGTAGCAAGCACATATATCAAAATGAGGGAGAAGGGGACAAGAAAGAAGAGGAGGGGAAGGAAGGAGAGAGAGAAACAGACACAGATACACAGAGACGGGGGTGGAGGGGTAGGGAGCGAGAGAGAGATTGATCTCAAATCAGACTGCTGCCTGTGATTGAGAGAAAATTAATCTCTTTTAAAATTTAGCAATCCATTACAATAATGCAGGAAATATGATGCTGTCAAAACAATATCAAAGGAAGATGTGTACTTCTGATCTCCACACGTGAAGACACAGGTGACACTGCCCACCTCCCCTCGCACATGAACAAAAATAAAGATATGTGAATTTCTTCAATTATTCAGCTGTAAGTTAATTAAACTTACTTTTCATGAAAATCTCTTTGACTTTGCCTTTCTCACATTGTCTCTTTGTCTTTGGACTTCTTGATGACTCATCTTTCCTATTTCAGTTCCTTCTGTCTTGTTCTCTCCCTGTAACTTTTACATGGAGGTTCAAGTTCATCTCATTACCTACAGTGATCTGCTTTTCATAATACCTATAACCTGGTGCTCATTGGTTTTATTTAAGTTATAAAAAATTATCAGTCTGCAAAGTTTAGTTAGATCCATACATGTTATCATGGTTATGCTTCCTGTAATGCAGATAACTCTGTGGATAGATGGTCCTGCTTACACTATAAGATTCTGGTGAGCCTTAGCTTACCAGAGACCTCCTGAGTAGACAATGGGAATCAATGCAAAAAGTAAGAGAAATTTATTGTTCCATGATTTTGGAGTCCTCCTGCACATGGAAAGAGAGCATGACCAAGTAGCCCATCTAGTGAGCCTCTACTACAGTTCTCATTAGGCAAAATATGATTGGCAGAACAGTGTGACTTTTAAACTGATTGGTCTCTAGGGAATGAGGTAGGTGGCCAAGTCCCTGAGGTGTAAGGAACATAATTTAGCCCCTCCCTTCCAGAGGGGAGGGGGTCTGGTGGAATTTTTCAAAGTTTCTGAGCTGACCTCTTCAACACTACTTAGAATCAGATAGCTTTTGGTTACATGATAGTGTTTCTTTTACAATTTTTTATCATGCAGAGCTCTCCTGCATGCATTTTACAAAATAATATCTATTATATAAGTATTTTTATTGTATGCTGTATACATAACAATGGACCATAAGACATTTTTTTCACATTGTTTTAAAGGATGAGAAGTTTCCCAATCTGCCATCTGCAAAGTAGACACCTTGGGGAAAACATAAGGCCTAAGAGACAATGTCCAGTAGTATAGATTTCATTATAGGTTTAAGGGTCTGAGAATCAGGAACATGAAAGACCATACTCCAATTCAGACAGCCAAACAGAAAGCAAAGTTAGTTTTTGTCCTCTATTCAAGTTCCTAAACCACACAGAGGACCATTTATTTACTCTGCCCACATATTATATACATTATTGTGTCCCTAAAGGCACCCTCCCAGATATACACAGTAATAAAGTGTGGCACCAATGCAGGATTTCCTGCAGAAACAGGTGAAACAAAAATGAGTAAGGACTTTATGCCAACCAGAGTAGTACAGGGAAGAGCCAAGTAGAATGAAGCAGGCGGTTTCTCACGATTTCCCTACTTTTCTATTATAAACTAGATTTGTGATCACCTCAGCAGACTCAAGACTGCTTTGTCAATGACACATTTGACTCAAGTGGCAGATTCTGCAAGAGCAGCAGAAACCTGGAAATTAGCAGCCAGGAGGCTACAGTTCAGTGAAAAGCTGGATTTAAGACTCTGGCTCCAAATATTGAAAGGATATGAACAGGGATGAAGTTGAACGTATGAATTCCCAAAGTTATGGCAGCCAAATGATAAGCAAGGCAACAAACAGGGAACATACCTGAAAACTCCTTCTTAGCCAGCCTGTTGAGAATTGACCCACCATGATATTGTCTTTTAAAATATATGACCTTATACGGTAAGATACAGGTGAAAGCCAAGTATAAGTATATCTCTACTCTATGAGCCTACTTTCAAGGCAGCAATGCCAAATATACAAATGTGTGAACTTGTTCTTATCAAAGAGTGAAAACTATCTAAAAAAAAGCATGTGTACTGGAACATCACTGAGCTATTAAAATCTATTTGTAATCAAAATTAGGGTTGGTGGCACGTGTTTATAATCCCTACATGCTCAAAGTCTGAGGCAAAATGCTGGGACAAAAGAATGAGCTCAAGGCTAGCCTGAACAATCTAAAGAGATCTTGTCTTTAAAAACAAAATGAGTACTTGCGATATTGCTTATTGATAGACCATGAAGCCCTAAGTTCAAGTCCCAGAACTGTTATTATTAATTAATTAATTAATGCCATTACAGCATATTCATAGTACATTATATGGTGATACAGTAATTAGAAAAAGACATCTTGTACTTAGACACTCTGATGGATAAGGAGTCGCCTTTCCAACAGACCTTATTAGTCTGTTTGCCTGCAGTGTGTTGGGGAAGAACATTAGCAGTCTCTTCTCTAAGAACCTTCAGGTAGAACTGAGAAACCAAGCCTGCAGAGCAGTAACTCAAAAGTAGAGGAAGAAACTCCTCCCAGGCAGAGATGAAAACCAGTATACCACAGGGACAAGCGAGAGCATGCAAAGAGTGCAACAGTGGCAAAAATGAGGTTAAAGATGCTCACGGGGCCCCATCATCAGGACCTGTTTGGGTCTCATACGTCTGCTTTAAACTTCATATTAAACACCATTAAAATGAAGAAGCCTGAACCAAAAAGTATTCTGTGTCTAGAGGTTGAGGTGTCACTCATCCACAGGAATGCTTGAACTTCTGTGTTCACCAAGATTGCCTGCAGGGGTCTTTGAACAATAGCTTTTCCTCATTATAGTTTCTAATTTCATATATTTGTGCTTTGTTGGGAAAATATGCATTTCTAACCATATCCCAAGTTGTCCTATAGAAATAGACATCCTGAAAGATGATGGACACTGATATTCAAAATCTCTTGCCCAGTGATGACTGTATAAAACAAGGGAATTCTAAAACTGGATATAAACGTCTATGATAAGGAAACCATTTTTATGTATAGATTGTATGAAACATGGGTATCATCCGAGACCTGATTGGACAAAAGGTTATGATCTAATACTTAGTCTACACAGGAACCCTGCAAGGCCAGTCCATTCAAATTCTTCTAAGCCTCTGAACCATGCCCTCTTTCTTCATCATAAAACAAAACCCTTCTGAAATGAGGATCTTCTGACCTGCTAAATGACAGGGTAGGTCAAAGAATTTTTTCACCACCAGTTCCAAGATAGAAGGCATGAAACATTAAAACAATATTTGGTATGATAGCACAGCTCGGTTGAATAAAAGGGGGTTTCCAGTTTATACGACTTATCTCCAGGGAAAAGAATTGTAGTTCCTATAACTTGCCTTGAAGGGGGAAGAAAAGTGCAAAAGGAGACAGGAAGTGATCAGGAAGTCAGAGAAAAGCTTTCTAAGGGTGATTTTGAGCTTCTCAGTAGTGTGTTATTTTCTGAATGTCAAGATGCTAAAGATGAATTTTCTGGTATTGAGACCATGCCTTAGAGACTACATGTGTTAATTAATTTGTGAACAAATTCAAAGGGTTAATAGTAAGTGCTAGCTCAAAGACAAATCATGCATGATCTTACATATATGTAAACTAAAGGAACATCTACCTCCTAGAAGGAGACAAGCACGGGGTGGCTACCTAGGGACAGAAAGGAGAAGAGTGAGAAAAATAGGGAAATACTAATTCACAGCTAAGAAGTTACTGCAAAATATGTAGAAGTTGCTAAGAGCTATTGTACACTGCAGTGACATGTAGTTCAGGTACAGTATGGTGATACATTCAGGGTCATCATTTATGGACTGGACATTTGACAAAGAAGAAAAGACTTTGAAGGTTTTCACCATAAAGAAATGGTAAATGATTAAAACAGTTTTATCAGATTGAAACATTATGTGATTTATTGAACATTATATGGTAGGCATTCCATTACCATGTACAATTTTATGTTTTTTTACATATCATTTAAAGTAAAATTTTAAAACGTGAGTTTCAAGTAGGTGACTTAGAAGCAGTGTCAGTTTTCTACTTGAGAAAAAAACAGGTGTCAAGTAGTGCTTGCTGACAGGAGCCTGATACAGCTGTCTCCTGAGACGCTCTGCCAGTAGAGATGTGGATGCTGGCAGCCAACCATCAGACTGAGCGGAGGGACCCCAATGGAGGAGTTTGGGGAAGGGCTGAAGGGACTGGAGGGGCCTTATCTCGTGTCAATGGGAGGGGTAGTCCTTGGTCCTGTGAAGGCTTGATGCACCAGTATAGATGAACGCTAGGTCAGTGAGGAAGAAGTAGGTAGGTACGTGGGGGAGCACCCTCATAGAAGCAGGGTAAGAAGGGATGGGATGGGGGTTTGCAGAGGGGATACCACAAAAGGGCAAAACATTTGAAATGTAAATAAATAAAATAAAAAATGTAAATAAATAAAATAAAGAAAGCTTTTCTCTGACTTCCTGATCACTTCCTGTCTCCTTTTGCACTTTTCTTCCCCCTTCAAGGCAAGTTATAGGAACTACAATTCTTTTCCCCGGAGATAAGTCGTATAAACTGGAAACCTCCTTTTATCCAACCGAGCTGCGCTACCATACCAAATATTGTTTTAATGTTTCATGCCTTCTATCTTGGAACTGGTGGTGAAAAAAATTGCAAATTTTATTTTCAATTGCAAAAAGAATGAAAAGAAATAGGTGTTTTACTTAGATAAATGAAGAATAACCAAATAATGCAATGAATACTTAGAAGATAACATTTGGTAGAGACTGGTGTGGACATAAATGATGCAGGACTGCCAAAGAGAACTGACTGAGTTAGTTGCTCTGACTTATCACTTGAATGTAATGGAGTTTCATATTTAAACTGAAAATAATATTAAAATAACAAAGTAAAACAAGGTCGGTGTGTGTGTGTGTGTGTGTGTTTGTGTGTGCAAGATTTCTTTGTGTTTCATGGACTCTATGCTCTGATCTAAGACCTGGCAGTAATCATAGTGAATGCTAGCATTGACAAGTCAGTTATGAAAGACTGCTGGCCTCCAGGGGCACCACAAAGCATATTCTAGTAAGAAAGAAAGAAAAAAGGCATGAAGGAATCCCTGCTCCTGTCTACAGTATCCCCTAGGGAGTATGAGCCAGACGATACATGGGCTCTGTGTCAAATCTGATTGCTGTGACTATAGCTCAAGCTGGTAAATAGAGCTTCTAGAGTGAATAAAGACAGTGATTAAGCACTAGTGATATAGGAGAGAGATTGGATGAAAGAACAAAGTAAAAGAGGTTAATCCCTGAATTCAAACAAAAATTCAAAGGGAATGAACATAAAAAGCACTGAAATAAAAGAGTCGATAGTGCACGAAAAATGGCATTTGGTAGCACATTTATTAATAGAAACAAATATCTGAAAGTGGAAAGGAAAGGAAGGCAGGGTTTAAAAAAAATGTCTTTCACTGGGTTGTTTAAAGACAGAACTAGAATGGAAACTATTCTGAAAAAGACTCAGGAAAAGGACCAGTGACCAGGTGACCCTGTCCTGACTAGAGAACATTAGTAGAAAGTTCCCCAGAGTCCCAGCAAGCAAAACAAAGGTTTACTCATGGAAACACCAGACATTTTATTTAAGAATCTTTGACAGAGGGTCAGAGACACAAATTTGAAAGCATTCCAGAAATCAACAAGTGTCTTCTTGCCAAAAAGTAAACAGCATCTTTCCCAAGACAGGAGGTATGCAGCTCAGCCTCGAATGGAGAGAGCTGTGGGAACTGAAACCAGCAAAGCCCACGAGAAAGGGCTGGGAGATAATTTGAAGTTTCAAAGAACCTTGAAAGAGAAGTCATGAATATATACAGCTTTAGAGTATAAGACAGAGTATATTTTGGTATAAAATGAAGGAATACTGTTTTGTTTTAAAATGTCTAAGTATTCTTGGTGTAAAAAATTGCAAGGAAAACAAGCAAACAAACACTGAAAAGTGTTTGCATTCTTTAGAGTTTGAGTAACCCCGAACTAATATGATGCTATTAACAGATCATGATTATATTGGAAGAGAGTAGTTCTCTGAGCTTACCATGCGTGCACTGGCTTCCATTTAGAAACTGACAAGTTCCTCACCTTTACCTGGAGTTGGTAAAAGAATTTATACAATGTGATATAATTATTCCAGCTTTAAGAATGTATATATCTATACTTTTCAAATTTTTAATCCAGAAAAAATTGTATATTTTTGAAAGGTTCAAGATATACACATTGCATTTTGAAGGAAAAAAGAAAAGAATTGGTTTAAAGATTAGTTTATATAAATTGTTTTCTCTGATTAGAATGGAGGTTGTTCTGACTTTTTCCTTGGGTTTGTCTACGTCAAGAAATAAAACAATTATAACTAATATAGCACAAGTGAAACTATTAGGTGGTTATAGTATAGCTCTTGATGTGAAGAATAGAAAAGAAAGATGAGCCCAGAGTGACTCTATTAATCCAGAATTCACCAAGGAGCCCCACTGCAATCTTCAGACCCAGAAATCACCATGGTCCATCTGACTCCCTGATCAGCACTGTTTGCAGAAAGAAAAGACTTTTTTTCTATCTTCACTACAAGTTTTCCCAGCAAAGGTAATTGCCCAATATGAAACCAGGATCCACTGAAGAACACAGCATGCATGAATAATCCACAAGGTATGGATTATTCAATGCATGGAGAGAGGGGGGCTAGGGAGAGGGAGAAAGAGAGAGAGAGAGAGAGAGAGAAGAGGTGAGGAGAGGAGAGGAGAGGAGAGGAGAGGAGAGAAGAGGAGAGAAGAAGGCAGAAAGGAAAAGGAGACAAGAGTTTTATTTTATCCACATAGTTAAAACCAACAAACATTTAGGATAATGTCCCTTAAAAAGGAAGCTACCATAAACTGTAAAAACCTAATTATTCCAGAATTTTAGAAATTATATATATATATATATATATATATATATAATAGTTAATGAGTTATATTTTGAAATTTAGAGAAGTTTATATGGATGGGTAGTTAACTACAAATGAAAATAATCTACAGAAAATACCTACTATTGCAGGAGTTTTGACTAAGAACACTGATTCCTGTTCAGTTGTCATAGATTAATGATCTGACTGGTTCTGTCTTCCAACTTTACATCATTATGTAACGTGGGAGAGACAATATACTGCAGCAGCCAGCACATGGAGATAATTCTCAAGGGGTGAGCTACAATCTAGGAAGCTGGCTTTATCACACAGTTTTAGCCAATTATTGAATTCTCTTTTATAGTTTACTCATTGTTATTTCCATTTTAAAATTAAGATGAATACTAGCTAAAATAATATCCTGAACAGTGCAAGCACAGAGACTTATAGCAGAATTTCTAGTCTCTGAAGAATCTTCCCATTTTCCGTAGTTTCTCATTTCTATCTCAAGTTTCAGACATGAATCTATCATTTGTAAATCACAGTTCTAAATGTTTTGTAATTTAAAGTTTACATCCATTTTTTTAAAGCATGCATTAGAGCAGTATTGAAAAATAGGGGTAGTTTCTCAATACACAATATTTTCCTATACCAAATCTGAGCAAGCATTATTTTCACCAAGAATTTTCTATAAGGCTTGAGTCTTTGTCATCTCTCATACTTTGTTAGTCCATTTAGAATGACTGAAAAGTTTTGATTATCCTATATGGCTACAATTTTCCTTTTCCTACACATTGTTTGGAGAGAGAGACCTATATAGCATCTCTGCTTAGGGGCTTTAAAATTAAATTGGAGTGATTGATAGACCAAAGCATGTTGAGTTTTCACCTGAATTTCAGTTCTGGGGAATAAGTAAAACAGATCCTGTCAAAAAAATGTCAACTTGGCTCTAGGAGGCAAACATTCCTGACAGTTTCTGTGGATGGGTCATTGAATAACTGCCCCCATTGTTTAGTTATTAACCCTAGCAGCAGTGAAGAATTAGAGGTAGAACATGTAAAGAGAAGAATGAACAAGACGAAATGCCCAGGAAACAGGGAAGTTGAATACAGAGGAAACTCAGCATTTTTCTGTCTAAGGACTAAATCCTTTTCATTTAACTAAAGCAAATGAGAGAGAGAGAGAGAGAGAGAGAGAGAGAGAGAGAGAGAGAGAGAGAGAGAGAGAGAGAGGTAAAGAACCAAAGAGGGGGTAAAATTGACTACATGCATACTAACTTTGAAACAGGAGAAAACCCCGAAGTTCAATCTTACCCAGATATTTTCTATCAGCTCCAGTGGATTATATTGTCTACATGAGCATATGCTAAGCTCATGGACAAAACAAATAAACACAATTTTACCCTTGGCTCATATTTTGTGTTCGCAGCTACTGACACAGGACCTTACACTTATCTGAAGCTCTGTAGTAGACTGTAGCTGTCCTTAGACACCCCAGAAGAGGGCAACAGATTTCATTACAGGTGGTTGTGAGCCACCATGTAGTTGCTGGGATTTGAACTCAGGACCTCTGTAAGAGCAGTTAGTGCTCCCAACCTCTGAGCTATCTCTCTGTCATTCACTCATTCTTTCACACGACACATGGAACACATATTAAGCATCTACTCTGCCCAGATGGTAATGGTATGTCAGTGAAGAAAGAAAATATCAAATGCGTGCAAATTCTGCCTGCAGGGAGCATAATAGTAGACCCTAAAACACAGTCATCAAGAGTTCATATCATGCAGCCAACAGCCTGCAGTAGGAAGTACGCACTGTAATTTCTTGGCTGAATAAACTTGGGCAAGCTGCTTATTAGCCATTTTGTGTCTCAGTTATTTATTTATCTTTTTTAGTAAAATGGTAATATGAGGTAATAGATTGGCTGGTGTGTATGAGTGAGCAAAGGGTCTCAGATCAGTATTTGGCAATAATAAGAATGATGTAAGTGTGAGGTATTGTTTGAAAAGAAAACCTGGTCTACATTTAAAATGTTAATAAATAGCTTTCAGTTAAAAGGGATAGATGCCAAAGAAATCAAGACAATATAAAAATATGAATGGACTGCGGGTGTATTATTTGCTTAGTGTTGACTGTAGACAGCAGGTCAGTGGCTAAGCTAGTTACTCATTAGATGTCTCTCTTTCCCCATTTGTTCATCTCTGAAGAAGGAATGACAGATGGCCCTCTCCACAACAGCTCTGTTAGGATTCGCAGAAACAGCAGTCATTGCGTGCTGGCTGCTGTCACTGTAACCTGGTCATATACCGCTAGCAGCACTGATTGTTATATCACAGGAAAGCACTTGAGTATAGGTTAGCATGACTTTCATCAGAATTTCTTCAAACTGTTAATGTGTGCAGATTCCATGATTATCTACGGGATTCCATATAACTAGACTTCCATAAACATATTCCAGATTGGCATTCTGATATTTTTATGAATCTATTTTTGCTAAATTTGGTAATTTTTGTCTGTAATTTTAAGTGAAACTGGCCTTTTAAAATATCTTCTCTGATATATTGTTAACGAGATTATAGTTGGCTTCATATAGTGATTTAGAAACGTATCTTTAATTTTCTGTTTTCTAAATAAATGATTCCATTTTTAAAGTGTCATAACAATACCCATATATTGAATTACTAATTTGAGTACTTTAGTCCTCTCTAGGCCTAGTGTTTGCTCTCAGTTGTTTTTCATGAATTCCATTTTTTTAACAAATCCCATTATTGATGGCTACCCTCCATATGCCAATGTTTATTTTTCTCATCTTGCTCAAACCACAATCACTTATTTTATCAAGATATTTTTATATTTCTTTATAAATACTCAATAGGCATTCCTAATTTTAATCTACATTAAGTCAGTCATTATTTACAGTTCCAATATTTAGCCTAGATTTCTTATTTTCTGTCTTGACTATTTTATTGATATTAGTAGGCATTGGTATATTCTAATCAACTCAAATTTAAGCTCTCAACTTCAATGATCGTGTCTATTCTACTTCTATTTCCTTTGCTGTTTCGTTTATTTGCTTTTTTTTTTCTTTAGCTTTGTTTATTGTTCATTGATGGTCTTCTTGGGTTAATCAAAGTATTAATTTCTTGGAAACTGTACCTCTAAACTTCTTCTAAGTACTGTTGTTTTTCCACATACTGTAAACTTTGACAAATAGTATTTGCAATATCATTTATTATAAATATTGAGATTTCCTTTATAATTCCTTACAAACTTTCTCTATAGTCTAAGGTTGAATAAATAATTCTTAGGGAGCCGGGCAGTGGTGGCGCACGCCTTTAATCCCAGCACTTGGGAGGCAGAGGCAGGAGGATTCTGAGTTCGAGGCCAGCCTGGTCTACAAAGTGAGTTCCAGGACAGCCAGGGCTACACAGAGAAACCCTGTCTCAAAAAACCAAAAAAAAAAAAAAAATTCTTAGGTATAATATATGTGTTTTATTTTTCCAATTTATTTATTTATTTACTTTTCATGCCAATCATTGTACCCCTCCTCACAGTCTCCCTTCTCTCAGTCCTCTAACGCACATACAAAGTCCCTCCTGCATACCTCCTCCCCTTCTCCTATGAGAAGATGGAGTCCCCGACCCCTTATCCTACCCTGGCACATCAAGTTTCTGAAAGGCTAAACACATCCTCTCCCACTGAGGCCAGACAAGGCAGCCCAGTTAGAAGATAAAGGTCCACAGACAAGCAACAGCTCTAGGGGCAGCCATTGCTCCGTTGTTGCGGGATTCACATGAAGATCGAGTTGAGCATTTACTACATATATGTGGGAAGCCTAGGTTTCAGCCTGTGTATGTTTTTGGTTGATGATTCATCTCTGGGAGCCCCCAAGGGTCCAGGAGAGTTGTCTCTGTTGGTCTTCCTGTGGAGATCCTATCCCCTTCAGGGCCTTCAATTCTTCCCCAAACTGCCATAAGACTCCTGAGCTTAGCTTTGGGCCTCTGTATCTGTTTCAGTAAGCTGCTGGGTGGAGCCCCTAAAAGACAGTTATGCTAGGGTCCTGTCTGCTAGCATCGGAGTATCATTAATAGTGTCAGGGATTGATGGCATTGATTGGGATGTCTGTAGTTGGGCCATTTATTGGTTGGCCATTACTTCAATTCTGTTCCATATTTGTTCCTGCATATTTTTTTTTGTAGACAGAAAAAAATTGTAGTCAGAAGTTCTCTGGGTGAGTTGGTGTCCTTATCCCTCTTTGGTGTATTACCTTGCTACGGGAGATGACCATATCCACACTGCTAGGAGCCCAGGCTAAAAATCACCCTCATAGACTCCTGGGAGCCTCTCTCATTCCAGGTCTCTTTCATGTTGTAAAGATGCCTCCAAGCAATCCATCCACCCCCCACAGGCCTCTGATTTCCCTTCATTCTTCTGGCCATCTGACCCTTTCTTCTGTCTCTCCCTACATTTGATCCTGAACACCCACCATCCCCCTCCTTGTCCCCTCTCACATATTGTTCCCTCTCTCCATCTGCCTCCTATTTCTATTTCATTCCTCCTTCTAAGTGAGATTCTAGCATCCTCACTTGGGCCTTCCTTCTTGGTTAGCTTCTTTGGCTCTGTAGAATGTAGCATGGGTATCCTCTACTTTTTGACTATAACCCATTTATAAGTCAATTCACACCATAGGTGTCCATTGAGGTCTGGTTTTCCTCACTCAGGATATTTTTTAGTTCCATCTATTTGCCTGCAAATTTTATGATGTCCTTGTTTTTAATAGCTGAGTAGTGGGCCATTGTGTAAATGAACCATATTTTCTTTATCCATTCTTCAGTTGAGGAGCATCTAAGACATTTCCAGTTTTTGGCTATTACAAATAAAGCTGCTATAAACATAGTGGAGCATGTATCCTTGTGACATGGTGGAGCATCTTTTGAGTATATTCCCTGGAGTGGTATACCCCGGTCTTCAAGTAGAACTATTCTCAATTTTTTGAGAAAATAACTTTTTTCCAGATTGGTTGTACAAATTTGCATTCCCACCAGCAATGGAGGAGTGTTCCCCTTCCTCCACCTCCTCCCCAACATGTGCTGTCACTTGAGTCTTTGATCTTAGCCATTCAGATGGGTATAAGATGGAATCTCAGGGCCATTATAATTTGTGCTAATTCTGTAGACTAATGATATTGAATATTTCTTAAACTGCTTCTCAGCCATTAGAGATTACTCTGTTGATAATTCTGTTTATCTTTGCACCCCATTTTTTAATTGGGTTATTTGGGTTATTGGTGTCTAAGTGCTTGAGTTCTTTATACATTTTGTATATTAGCCCTTTAACACATGTAGGTTTGAAGATCCTTTCCCAATCTGTATTCTGCCATTCTGTCCTATTTACAGTGTCCTTTGCTTTATAGTACCTTTTAGTTTCATGAGGTCCCATTTATTAATTTTTGATCTTAGTGTGTGAGACATTAGTATTCTGTACAGGAAGTAGTCTTTCCTTTACCAGTGTGCTCAAGGTCCAGTTTCTCTTCTATTAGTTTAGTATATCTGGTTTTATGTTGAGGTCTTTGATTCACTTGGACTTGTGATAAATATGGATCTATTTGCATTCTTTTATTTATCACCATCCCTGATTTTAAGCTGTATTACAGAGTAATAAGAAAAATACCTGCATGGTATTGATATAGAAACAAATAGGTTAATCAATGGAACCAAAACAAAGACCCAGATATAAACCCACATACCTAAGGACACTTCATATTTGACAAAAAAGCCAAAACAATTCAATGGGGGAAAAAAAGTATCTTTTTGTCTTAGATATAACGTTTCTGTGAGGTTTTTTTTTTGTCAATTTCTTTATTGACTGATGTTGAGAGTGAATCTGTCTTTGAGGAGATTATTATTATTATCATTATTATTATTATTATTTCACCAATTCAGTACAGGGAATGTATTAAATATCCACAATTTCTATATACACATAATTAAGCTTTATAGTACACACAACATCATCTTCTTTAAAGGTTGTGAAAAATGTGTGTGTGATATGTTTTCAAATATTCACCTAAATTTAGATAAGTATAAAGTTATTTTCTTTTTTTTGGATATTCTTTATCTAAAATACTATACAAGGCAGAAATTTTAAGGCATGTCATTCACCTGAAATCTATGATACTAGATAAACAATATGAATTTCAAAGTACCAGCAAAAATTCTATTAAAAAGAATATTGTAAGTATATTACATGTGACATGCATATGTCCATATTCATAAAGATACATAAATATAAAAGAAAAATTTAGAAGACACATACTAAAACAAAGTGGCTCATTGCTTTAGCCATAAACTATCCAAATTCAATGGATTACTGTTCTCCATTACATCTATCTTTATCTCAAAGATATTAATTATATTTAATTCCGAAAACTAAGCTTAATGCTCTAATACATGATAAGACAGTTGGTTCTAATACCAACAATGTGCTTGATTATTAAATACCTCTAACTACTGAGCTCACTACCAGGTTAGTAGAACAAAATTGTCAGATAAATGTGAAATGTATAAATTAGTAAATACAACAAGAACTTTATTAATGAGGTTATTTACAAAAGGGGAGACATCAAGTCAAGGGCTATACTCTTTTCTCACATGATTATCTTGATGCATTTAAATATAAATCATAAAAATAAATGTTTTCCCAGAAACAAATATTAACTTTTTAAAAATATTAATATTCTATTAACTTCACTCTGTTAGTCAGACTATGCTACAGGCTTTTATTTATCCTTTTTTTATTCATTCCTTGAGAATTTCAAACAGAATATTTTACCATATCCTTTTCCACACTCTAACTTCTCCTAAATTCCTCTCTCCATCCACTCAACTTCATGTTATCTCTGTTTCTTAAAAAGTCCTGGAAAGACTGGATGTAGGGGAACGCCAGGACAGAGTAACGAGAGTGGGTTGAATGGAGAAAAGAGGGAGGAAAGGGGGCTTATGGGACTTTCGGGGAGGGAGGAAACGGGAAAGGGGAAATGATTTGGAATGTAAATTAAAAAAAATAAAATAAAATAAATAATAAAAAAAGAGGAAAGTTTTTAAACATAGTTGTGAACAAGCAAATAAGTGTTTACAAGGCTTATAGAGCAACAATTTAGTGATAAATCCAGTCATGGGTTTTAGTTAGGGTAATCTGTTTTGTCAGCTTTTTACTAAAGAAAACAGAATAGATATAAAGGACCCTGAAGAAGTGGTTCGCCTGACTTCAAAGATGTGAGTATAGAGTGAATTCTGATGTATTCTTTCTAGGTCAGAGTCTCTGGGAAATTTCCATTTAAAAGTCACTTTGGGTCTAAAGGAAACCGGTTTCTCATAGTGGCTGTTAAAACTGAAAGGAAATTATAGTTCGTTTCGTGATTAAAATAGTTTTACTATTTCTCTTACATTGTAGTTATAATTTTCTCATTTGTTTTTCAACATACCTTCTGTTTTTCTCTGTTCCCTAGAAAAAATTATGACATCAGCATCCAAAGGCATCCTTCGCCCATTTCTAATCGTCTGCATTATCCTGGGCTGCTTCATGGCATGTCTGCTAATTTACATCAAGCCCACCAACAGCTGGGTCTTCAGTCCAATGGAGTCTGCAAGTTCTGTGCTGAAAATGAAAAATTTCTTCTCCACAAAAACTGATTATTTTAATGAAACTACTATTTTGGTTTGGGTATGGCCATTTGGGCAGACCTTTGATCTTACATCCTGCCAAGCAATGTTCAATATCCAAGGGTGCCATCTCACAACGGATCGTTCATTGTATAACAAATCCCATGCGGTCCTGATACACCACAGAGACATCAGCTGGGATCTGACTAACTTACCTCAGCAGGCCAGGCCACCCTTTCAGAAGTGGATTTGGATGAATTTAGAGTCACCCACTCACACCCCCCAGAAGAGTGGCATTGAGCACTTGTTCAACCTGACTCTAACTTATCGCCGAGACTCAGACATACAAGTGCCTTATGGCTTCTTGACGGTGAGCACAAATCCCTTTGTGTTTGAAGTGCCAAGCAAGGAGAAGTTGGTGTGCTGGGTTGTGAGTAACTGGAACCCTGAGCATGCCAGGGTCAAGTATTACAACGAGCTCAGCAAGAGTATTGAAATCCACACCTATGGGCAAGCATTTGGAGAGTATGTGAACGATAAAAATCTGATTCCCACCATATCTACTTGTAAATTTTATCTTTCTTTTGAAAACTCAATTCACAAAGATTACATCACAGAAAAGCTCTACAATGCATTTTTGGCTGGTTCAGTACCTGTTGTCTTGGGACCATCTAGGGAAAACTATGAGAATTATATTCCAGCTGATTCATTCATTCATGTGGAAGATTTTAACTCTCCCAGTGAGTTGGCCAAATATCTGAAAGAAGTTGACAAAAACAATAAGTTGTACCTTAGTTACTTTAACTGGAGGAAGGATTTTACTGTAAACCTCCCACGGTTTTGGGAATCGCATGCGTGCCTGGCATGCGATCATGTAAAAAGGCATCAAGAATATAAGTCTGTTGGAAATTTAGAGAAATGGTTTTGGAATTAAAGTGTCGATCATTGTCACAATGAAATAGATTAATGAGACATCATTCAAGTTTTCAGGATAAAAAGAAACATACTGCATTTGGGTAACAGTTTAATTTTTCTGCCCTCCCCTGAAGACCATGTATATTTTGATGAAATTTTTAAGGGACCAGAATTATCGATCATTCAATTTGGTTTTAAATTACCCTGTATATATGTGATCATGAGAACTGGAAATAATTTATTTGTCACTCTCATTTGTAAACATTCTGTTTTTACATTTTATAGTTGACTGTAAGTTTATGATTTAATTGTTTCTACATCAATCAGATCTTTAATCTATTTGGGAAATGAAAATACATATCCTAAAATATGAAAGACTTTTGCCAAGTATTATAAAGTTTAGATTCTGACTTGTACAATGCTAACAAAGAAAAATTATTGAATCACTTAATTCTTAATCTCTTTGACTTCAAAGCTGAATACTACTGACAACTGATACAGTTTTTACCTGTACCACATTTGTGAAGGTGGGCTAATTGATGTAGCAAATAAGAAAGATAGGAAGCAGAAATGTTATTAGACTTCACATTCATTTTTATTAAGTTGTTTTGCAAATGCACATTCTCATTATTTAATCTAAAGAAAATAAGGATTTTCAGACGTATAATTTATGTGGTTTTAGGGAGTTTTTTGTTTGTTTGTTTTGTGTTTTTAGTGCCTAATAATACCTAAGAGAATCTTCTGATAGTTCCCTTTCAAATCATGAGGGTAATCGTCATTGTAAAAATAAATAATTCCCTCTTATAACAATAAAAATGATATCTGCAAATAGAAATAAACATATAAATTATATCATTTATAAAACTTTAATTATGTCATTCATTTGAAATATTTTTTTCCAAACCATCCATATTTAAGTTTTATTTTACCATATTTGGTAATAAATATAAGTAAAACTTGAAAGATCTATCTGATCATTTTAAAGAGCTTAAACTTTTTACCAATGGGTCAAATACATCATAAAACATAATAAAGTCAGAACCTACAGGGAATACACAGTGCTGACACAGAGTAATATATGTATTTATTAAATAAATTAATTATCAGTATTAAAAAAGTCATCGGTAAATTTTTGTTTTTGATAAAGGAACAGTTCTAGCCAAAAGCTATTAATTGAAAATTATCTTTTTTTATACCATTTAAAATATTACCCATACATAGCATATGTTGCTATTATATTCAGGGTTTTATACAACCAATGTAAACTTATTGCACTGAATTTGGGAACATGTTATCTATGAACTTCTTCTGCCTACAAAATTCTCTTCTGCAAGTGTAGAGGAGATAAGTAGACACATGCAAATGCAATAGATAAGAAAAAAGAGATACTGAAGACTCTTACAGAAAATTTTTCTTCAAAGAATTTCTAAAGCCTGTGTTTTATTCTGTTCAAAACCTATAGAAAAAAAAATAATGTTCTGATGCCATCTCTTTGGATCTTTTGTGGCTCTTTATATTTTTCTATTATGTATTACAATCAACTGAACTCACGCTAATTCTCCTCACCTATAGAGAAGATGCATTTCAGTTTACTGAGCAGGAGGTATGTGTTCAGTCAGGGATAAGCTCCCTGAGCATGGGAAACATTTGAGCAAAGAAAGACCACACGACTAAACAGAGAGTTTGATCCCATGTTCCTTCCTTTCTTTCTTTCTTTCTTTCTTTCTTTCTTTCTTTCTTTCTTTCTTTCTTTCTTTCTTTCTTTCTTTCTTTTTTAAAGACATGGTTATACAGGTAGTATTTTCAATCCCAAACTGCCACAGAAGTAAAGAGGAAAACGTGATATCACTGCAGGGCTTGTGAAATAAAGCTTCCTCTAATTTGCATCTACCATTCTCAATGGAGACTGTATGATTTAGTCAAAAAAGAAAAAAAAAAGAACTAAACAAAACTGGTAAATTTACCCAGTGTTTGCCTACTCAACATGTGTTAGAGTGGCAAGCTTTTACTACACATTTGACCAAACACAGATTTTCTCTAGATTATCTCTTTTTTTCCACATATCATTTTTACATGTATATCAAGAAATAGTACATATAAATAGATAATCTCCTAAAGGCTCTAATCATGTATTTATTTGTTTAAAAGTCAATTTCATGCATTTACTTGTTTGTTTGTTTGTTTTTGTTTGTTTTTGATCCTTACATTGTAGAGACCTAAACATGCGTTGCTAAGTTTAGAATTTGCTTTCACTGAAACCTGAAAGCATTCGGTGTTGCTTTCATCCACCATTGCTAAATTGGATGCTAAGAGACCTGAAGGCAGTCTCTTCTGCCTCTTTTGTTGACTATGAATTTGAGCTCATTCTTGGACTGGAACTACAATTAAATGTCAATAGTGTAAGTCAAGCCAAGGTATCAAGTATTCCCCAGGTGCATCTGTATATTGAGAACCTGATGCCAAGTCACAGAACATCTGAGCTTCATGTCCATTGTTAGAGCCAGGTTTTTAACTAGAAGAATGTACAACAATATTCATAAGTCAGACTCTTCTTCCTTTCTGTGAATTCACTAGTTATTTATGACCTATTTATTCCTGATATGCTGAGAGACAGGCATGTCAACCGCACACGTAGTGATATTAGAGATTAGAATTTAAGGATCCCATTGCTGTGAATCTTTTTTCTCTCTGCTCTAGCCATACCTTATTGCACAAATATATCTCAATTCCTATAAATGTGAATATCACCTGGCATTATTTAGTGCCTGTAGGATAGTATATTCTGGGAGAACTTCAGCTTTTGAAAATATTAAACAGAACTTTGAGGTGTTGACATTCTTTCCAATAGTATTGTTTTAGCTGTTGAACTTTAGCAGAAGGGATAAGCTTCACTATGTGTACGTGAGAAATAGCCACTGAAGAGATATATTATTGGCCACTCTGTTAATAAATCCTGTGGCTCATACTTTTTGTAAGGATATCTCTTATGAAAGATAGATTAATTCAACCAAATTGACTTACGTCTAGTATAATAAAAGCAGACAATATGCCTAGAGATCAACGGTAGCTCTAAAAAGGTCATGAACAACTTTTCACCTAAAAGTACAAAGAGTCATTATCACCAGTGCTCTGAGTATTTAATTGATAATTATTGCAGATCTTATTAATAGAAATACAAAAATAATTATTTTAAGCCTTAAAGAAGAGAAATTTACAGGCTTATCTATTTAACTATATTGTATTTTAAAGAACAAAGACCATGATAGCCATATATTTTAGGACAGCCGTGACCTGATGAAGTAGAATGTATAAAAAATAATCTTAGTGGGAAACCAGCATCGGCTTACAAGATTCATATCTACTGTGAAAAGCTCAGTCCTAGATTGTGCAAAGCTTAAACCAAAACTGTTGAGGTTATAAATGGACAGAATATTTAAGGAATTATTTGCTCAGTCTTTAAACTCTTGCCTTTAATTGGAAATTAAATAAAGGAATAAAAACAGAAAATAAACTACTTAGATTTTTTTTTTTTTACTGAACTTTTTTCAGGGTAGATTTCATGGCTGTTACTCACCAAGAAAGTGTTTATGTGAATCAATGTTATTAAAACATATCAACTCTCCACATTTTTATTTTGTGATTGATGATAACAGCTCCCCTCAACTCTAATCTCAAGAGAGTTTTGTTAAAAATTGTAGTCAAAGTCTAAATATATGAGATTTTAGAAGCTAAAGGATAAGCATTTCTACATCCAGAAGGGGCTATTAATGGATGCCTAGTAAATAGTTATATCAATGAAGATATGAAAAATACTTTTAATGTAGTCAACATACCAGCTTCTTCATTTGAAATGGGGATAATCTTTTCTGTTAAAATTGCTCCCAGATACATGGAACAGACAGTTTAAGTCTTTCTTTTATCATATGTTTAAAAAACCCAAGATAAATAAATGTTATACTAGATTTAGAACTTCTTGGCATTTTATTTTAATATTAACCATTTACCAACTGTTTATCTAATAGAAATGAAATCAGTGTGAAAGAAGAATACAAAATGAAGCACAATGATAGGTAAATGTGTATTACTAAACTGTGGGGAGAGAAAAACAGAGGTTTGCCCTTCCTTCTTGCTCATCTGATTTGTTGTATAGTGAATGTACTGCAAACACCAACCAATCAGGTGATTTTTGCTTGTGGGCATCTCTCCTCTGGAATCTTTATGGCAGTGTGAAAATGGCTAAGCTCTGCTATTATCCAAAGTATGGTCCTTTGTAATTCATATTTAATCCATACATATTCATAAGCAGTTAATAGAGTCCAAATGGTAGACACACTGTTAAACTAGAAATATTAGTAATTCTACTCTAGGCTATCATTGCAACAAATTGAAGCCTTGAGAAACTCGCTTGACCTCTCTGGACGACTGTGTTAGTAAGAATTCCTTCAGCACCACTGTTTTATAGTATGATGACTAAATTGATATGTGCATAAATTTGAGATTCAAATTTCCTATCCAAAAATATTTTTGGAAGTTAATACTCCAAGTAGAATTCCCTTTCTTTTCTCTAAAACAATAGAGGGCATAATCTTGGTTCTGTACTGAAGCTTACAATATAGACAGTGCTCAATTAACTAATCTTTCTCCTTTATATTTTTCTTCCTCTTAGGTCTTTTGTAACATACAGCTTCTTATACTTAGTTACCTACAGAAAACAACTATATGTTGAACCCTAGTTTAAAACAATTCATATTTGTCTATACTATCCATATTCTTACTAAAATAATCTAAAACTATTTATTGATGCAAAACTCAGGAATTCAGCAGAAGTATATGAGTTTCTTTATCAGTTTGAGGGTATAAGGTTGCCTATATTTAGAAAACTTATTCTTTTGACTCAAGGCTAATATATTTTCATCCATTTAACATTCTTTTGATATATTTTCATTTAAAAGTAAATTCCATACCACTAATTTTTTTCAGCATTACTCAAGGCACTGTTCCTAAGCCATATAATCTAGAGTTTTCAGATATATTTATTAATAATACTGATACCTGGTCCGTTTTCCATGTGATTGGAACCTTTTCAACTAAGAAAACAAACCAAAAAAAAAAAGCAAAAACAAACAAAAAAAACAAAAACAAAACAATAAAGGAAGAAGACAGAAACCATGGTGTTACTACAAAGTTATCCTATGCCTGCCAGAGGTTCTCAGACTCACATCTGCCTTGAGGACTTCCTAGATCAATGGCATGAGAATTCTTTACATCATTTGAAAGATTGTTATAATACACATGGTGACCTATGTCTGTATTTTTAATGAATCCGTAGACAATTCAAACATGTTGCTAGTTTTGGAAATCTGGGTCCTGTCTATTAAATAGAAGAAATTCTATACTCAAACAATACAGGCATGAGATATTGCCTTTCCTTGGCTCACTTAGGATCTTCATAAATATATTAGTAGATGTTACTATATTTCAAAACCCAAGATGTTCCTCAATCCTAGTGATGTCTTGTACAGTGGTGCTTCTCTTCAGCTCTGATTTAGGACAAACTGTTTACCATTTCCTGAAAATTATTTTTCACAATCTTTCTTAAGATTTAAATGCATTTTTTTCAGTTTTAAGTACAAAAACAAAGGTAGACAGTTATTAGGATCTCTTGCAGCCATCAAAATTGCACATATTTGAACAATTGCTTTCCTGGATCTCAGCAGCTTATTGATAGGTAGGATTATGGCAACATGTTATAATGCTTTAGATTGTCTACAATCATGAATTCAATATGAAATGTGAGCTATTCACTCACTAGCTCACTCTCTGTGCCTGATCTCATCTCTGTTGTTATCATGATTTGTATGGGTATAGTAGGGGTAGCCTATTTTGAAAATAAATGAATGCATCTCTAAAACATTAGACAATTATATGTATATGTATCCTGTGAATGTTCTACTGCTGAGATATGCCTTTGGTTGTTAAAGAGAGAGAGAGAGAGAATAAGAGAAATCTAGAATATATAAAAATTTCAGCTCTCACATCTATTGATGTCAGGTTGGCAGCTCAGCTCCTAAGAATTGCTGAAAATTTAAACAAGCCAAAGGGTGAATACTCAATAGAAGAGAAACAAATAAACATATTGTGGAAGATTGCATTGACATTACTAAAATCAGAATGGCGAGCCCTGGATGGAAGGGATGTACACAAACATAGCAATGAAGCATGCAGTAACATTGTTGCAAGATATTTCCTATCCATTCACATTGAAACAGTGAGAGGCCAGTGATTGGAGGAGCTAAGAGAAGGGAGGGGCGGAGAGAGGCTGAGGGGACCACACAAGCAGAGGAGAGATAGAAACACGGATATCCAGACAGCAGTACCTTTTAATTAATAACCACTACAGTAACATCTACTGAAATTAGAAAGTACTGGGAGGCATGTGGGACTGGTGGCAGTGACATATAAACACTGGTCACCTCACTATCCACATAGAGCATTTCCTAAAATAAGCAGGCCTCATTTTTCTTCACTGTTATGAGAAATCAGTAAATTAATATTAATTTAGCTTGTTAGCAGTTCATACAGCTGAAGTCCATGGATAGAATCACAGAAAGATTCTCAGAGATCATTTTCTGGTGAGGAAATTGCCCTTAGAAATATGCATCAACTTAACTAAATATTTCACATCAACTGTTGGTTTAGGCACAGAAGCAGATAAGGGTAGATTACAAGAGAACTGAGTGTCCCTTTACCTTTCCTAAAGATTTTTTTTTTAAAAGAAGGAGATCAAAATGTGAAAATATAAACTCATTAAATAGAAATTAACTTGTTCAGTGATGCAGAAATCAAATAAACTTAGGAGGCTATGATTAAGACTCCACAAATTCTGATATAAGTAAGATATGAACAATTGAAATGAACAATCTCAACTGTGCATGCATATAATTTTTTAGTTGAATGGCCCAAAGAGGACATATTTAAGGAAAATTTCCACATGTAAAAATGAGTAATAATTAGAATAGCATATTAATTATTTTTAACTATATTTCTTTAAAAGATGCTAGAAATTTCATGTTTTCATTATAACATCACAAAACTTCAAAACCTGAATCGTTTTACAGAATTCTCAGACAACCAAATATTTTTAAATTAGTTGAACATGTAAAGGATATGAAATAATAGACTTGGAGTTTCGTAATGAAAAACATACAAATTTTACTAGAAAAATTTTACAGAGGATTTCTATACAATCTAAAGTTGTAGAAGCATGATAATTTTTTCAACACAGGTAGGCATTCCATTTGATTAATGAGGGTGTAGCAGCTAGGCAATCAGGCTTGGGAAAAAATGGTTTCCAAAGACTGGATTAACATCCAAGACCGAGTACTACTAATCATGTAAGAAATAGGAGCCAGTTACAATTCATCCCTCATCTCATACTGGTCTCATTAACTCCCTTCAGCCTGTGGTTAAGACAGTCCTAGAGATGCCATTCTTGTCCGTGTGAGATCAACAAAGGTATGCTCATGTGGGTTCACATACGATGTATCTCCATGGACAATGTGAGACCAGAATCAAAACTACCCAATTGTCTACATAAAACTGGATGCCATCTACATTATAAGAAAACATGATCTATCACAGATTCTAATGCCATGTTTTTTATAAAATAACCAAGTGACTAGGATTATGTTTTTCCTCATTTTCTCTTTCTATTCCTTAAAATCAATTCTGATAGGAGTCAGGGATTATAGTGTATGACAATGTAAAAAAATTAATATTTTTGTGGTCTCCTTAAGAATCAAAGCAGGAATGGGAGTGAGACAAAAATAATTTGAATATACTTTTAAAATTCAATTATCTTCTCAGTAGTAATAAGGTTTATTCTGCATGTATACCAGCATGGGATAAAGGAGTGCTTTTTTAAGATACATGATAAAGAGCTAAAAAGTCTAAATATAGACCCAGTTTTACCAAGATTCAGAAAGAACAAAGCATCAAGAAGAAACAAGAAAATGTGAAATAGACTCGTGATCAAAGCCCGTCCTTTTAGCTTCCAGCACCTATAGTGTAATTTGCTTACATTTCTAAGCAACAGATTTCTCATCTTTTATCTAAAGGTGATAGACTGTACATTAGATCCACCTAAGAAAGTCTTCATGATGGCACTGATATGAAATCCCAGTGTAAGTATTGGACTGCCATATATTCTGTTCTTTTCCTCCATGTCTAAGTGGCTTTGTTCAGTGAGTGGTAGGAAAGGGTTAGGGAGAAATTTGCATACCATTTTAAGTGCTGCTAAAGAAGAATGTTGTAGTGATGCATCACAAAGGAAGAACAGAGAATATGCCTACCATCTTGATTCAATTCAAGGCTGCTATACATGCTGTAGCCAATGCTTATCCTGAGCAGTTAAAGTAATTTTCATAAAGGATTTTATACTCAAGTAATTGAGGGCAAAGCAATCTCACTGGAACAAAATGTGCCAATTCTTCCAATATGTGAATTGTAATGATCAGTAATTCATAAAAACTACTTTGAAAGCAATTGAATATTTTGGTATCATAATTTGCACTATGATATTACTATGTTCAAGCAAACTAAAATACTCTGAAATCTAATGCCAAATGTACAGTTCATAGGTTCATGTTACTTCTTATAGACGTTTCATTGCATTGTAGCAGTTGTTTAGTACCATTAACTTTCCCTGGGTGTGTTGTTATGATGCAGATCCAACAGGGTTACTGTAAGCACACTAATGAGTCATCTGGGGTTTTATAGATAAAATCATACATTGATCAGAAATCACTTTTCTACTTATTTTTTTGTAGAGTATTTTTCCACACTTGAAAAAAAAACATGATTATTTTATATTAAACATCAGCTTTTCTTTAAAATCTTATTTTAGTAGCCAATGCATGTTTGAAATAAGATGTTAAATATTATAAGACAATAGTAAGATTGTGTTTGTAAGTGAAAATGCATGCTATAATGAATCTTACAGCTTTGATGGCACCTCTACTGCCACCTTATATGCAAGCTTTGTCTTAATCTGTGTGCACGGTTCGTTCACATGCTTTCAAGAGTCCTTTTTTAATATTTACAGAGTGATATGTGATTTTTTAGTGTTGATGAGCCAGTGAGCCAAGATGCAATATGGTTCTGCTTTCATTTTTCTTCTTTACATTATGTTGTAAATTTTCTCAGAAAACATTTTCTTGGAGTTTTCCGCAATAAACTATAACAAATAAAAGAATTTGCTGGTAAATCTTACAAGTGACTGCACAGCAACTTACTGTTACAAAGCATGAAGAATGTGAAAAGATCATTTTACAAGTTTCATTTTATGAACACAATACTGTGGCATCTTTTTGTATAATTAAGAACTTATCATTTTCAAAACACTGCCAAAGTCAGTACTACTGCCAAAAGGGAGGAACACCAAGTCAGACCTGCATTACACTAAACTGAACAATAACAGACTATCCAGAATCTATAGACTGCCAATCAGTACAGCCAAGTGGGAGGGATATATCCACTCTTTTGTTTCTTAGTAATTTGAAAAGTGTATAAGGAATATGAATTTTGGCAACAGAGACATGCCTTTACATGCTGATAACTCACAGCAATATTTGAAACAAAACTCATTCCATTCTGGAAAGGATATGTCCAGGAATTTTGTTTGTTTCAGAAATATACTTGTGTTTTTGAAAGCTCTAATTTCAAACAGGTAATATATGCAGACCAACTGTTCCTTCTCCAAATAATGTCATGTATTGTAACACATAATGTGTAGAACATAGCTTTCAGTCAGTTATTCGACTCACCAGTATAAACATTCATAATGTTAGGTGATTTCACTGTGATGTTATGAGAGCAAAGGAAACCCTAGTTGTTTTTTTGTTTGTTTGTTTGTTTATGTATTTATTTATAGAAAATTGCTTCTTTCAAGTCTAATTTTAACAATATCAACTAAGTTAATAAAATGCTAAGAAAACTGACTCCAGTTACTATCTCAAGTCACAAGCCTGAAGTTGAGTCTGGCTGCGATCCAAAAATAAAGCGTTGATTCAAATGATGAGCAGCCGACTCTGCCTTGGAGAGGGCAACTACAGCGGTCATGACATCATAGGTGCGAGCAGAGTAAAGAATTACTGCACCATTCATGACACTGTAGGTGTGTGAAAGGACCACACCATTCATGATACTGTAGGTGTGTAACACTCAGCCAACATCTGATCTGGGCTCTCCATTTGATATTGCATGCATCTCTTCATAATAAACCTGTAAATAACAACACTTTGTGGCAGCTAAGCAAATATTTTAATAAGCCATGAAAGACAAGACATAAAGAAATCTGTACATTCAGGTATTTGAAAAAAATGTACTTTCCATAAATCAGAGCGGAGTGGCCATTTGAAATTTCCTTCCCTTAAAAATATGCTGTAACACCACATGTTCATCGTTATCTTTTCAGGCTTATAAATATATGATGTGACTACTACAACTTTGTGAAATTTTGTTTAGCAATTAATGATTTTAACAATCTGAACAATGATTTCAAGGCAGAAGTAAATACATAAGGAATTTGAGCCTGTTTGTAAAAAGTCTACTCCTTATGTTACTATATTCAATGTAAATACCTCACTGATATAACACTGGAGCTAGTGAATGTGTAAATAATTATGTTCTATTTGGGCCTAATGCATTCCTGTAATGTGAATATTTAAAATAAAAGAATTCAATTTAAATGCACAATAGTTTTGGTTTTGTATAACGGTTGCACTCCATCTTGTCCCCTCAGAATTTATTTTCACTCACATGCAGACGTTGAATTAAAATGTTTAAATAAATATACTTACCAGGTTACACATTTATTATACATCTCAAACTAAACATCAAACCCAGTTTACATACAGAGATTGTTGTAAGCATTATTTTAATAGGTTCAATATTGCAACTAAACCATTTAATAACTGGGCTTCTGTGCATGGGGATTAGGAAAATCTTTTTCTGTTCTGATCCTAACTTTCAAGACTGGATTTCTGCTTTCTTCATTCTTTTATTCTTTACAACTCCCTACCTCAGTCTTCTAATTCAAACCTACCGAGTCAATAATAACGACAACTGCAATATATATTTGTTATGGACATCTCATTTCAATCATCTATTTGTATCTTCTAATTGCCCTCTGTTATCTAATAACTTGAACACAACTGGACGAATATCAACACATCTCTCTTCTTCAATCCTTTATGCAGTCATACTGGTATAAATTTCATTTTTGAGTCAAAGCCTGATTCTTCTTCCTTACAGTGAATTTATCACAAAACATTTCCTAAATATGACATTTCTCTTCTGATGTGCTGCCATTGGCATCATTAAGATAACATAACTTCAAACAAGTTTTACCCGTACTGAAAAACTCAAAAGTTTCAAAGTCTATACTTGATATTATCACTAAAAATAGAAATAAATAACAAAATATGACAAAGAAAATTTCAACTAGACTGTGGCTAACCAGCAAACTCCATTACCTCAACACCCAAAACTCACACATTGAACAGGATCTCTCGTGAATTTGTCCCTTATTAGGTAAACTCCTTATTTGGTAGCAGGTCAACTAAGCCCTTTAGTATTTAGCTTCTAGCAAATGTTCTGAATTCTTCTTTGCTTTTCTAACTGGCCCTGCTTTTGATATTCCATGCCATCCACCTCCCAGGCAATTGCTGTTCCCAGTGAAGCCCTAGCATACTTAATATTATACTGAAAGAAAGATATATTATGATCCGACCTATATTACAGATATAAAATGTTTTAGAATATTCAAAAGCAAAAGAAAGTATAAAAGTGGCTATCTTTTCTATAGTAGTGAGAATTTTGTTCACAAATTAAATAAGCCCTTCAATGGAGAGCTGAGCAAAGTCTTAGAGAACATAGTAAATAAGCTTTGTAATTTTAATATCATATTTATAAAAGATGAGAATATGAAGAGCATGACATACAAACTAATAAATGTAGACTAGGATATATGATTGGGCTGGATTACCTTGATTTGATTTACACTATAGCATCCAAAGTCCTTGAAAATTTATGGCCAGATGTACAATATGTGGAAACCACAATATGCACATTTATGATAATATAAATCATTTAAAATATAACAAGCAGTAAAATGTCATATCCATTCTTCTATGTAGATGTAACATATGTTAAGATACAGTGTCATTGTTTAGCTAAAAGTAGTACATGATATGGAAGCCCAAAATATCTGGGTCCTGGAGATAGACCACTCATGTTCAGCTCTCAAGTCTCCCTCTTCTAACTGAAAAACAAATGAACATTATCTCACTATTTTTACCTCTTGAAGACTGAGAATCAAAACTCAAGCTTAAATTACTTAGCTTGCATATATGAAAATCCTGATTAGTCCCAAACACTATAAAATACAACCTTAAGTATGTTAATGCACATAATAGATTTACAAGAGTCCCTGACTAACTAATAGTACAAGTATTTCCCAGCACATCTTTTCTTCAGACCTTCCAATCATTCCTAAACAATTTTCTTGTAACATATGCTGTGCTATTTACTCAATTACTTTTATGTTCTTGGGTAGACAGTGAAGGTGCTTCCATCACAGAGGACATAGCTAGACGTTTTTGAGGGTCAAGAAAAATGTTAATTTTTGATTAATGGTAAAATACACTGAAATAACAACAACACTGGAAACACACCTGAAACTCTGGGAATTACCATATATGAAGCAAGCTTGAGATAATAGTAACTATCATTTATAAGCATATTGATAATATTTGGGGGACACAGTATTAGTTCGAGAAAAACTGAGAACATTTTACCAGGTAGGTAATGGTCTTTATTTCTCCCCTATCTTGTAGCATGAAAAATGTTTTCTGAATGGCAACATATTCAACTATCGGTATGTTGCAAAATTAGCATGGCCATGAGCCCAATTTCCAGAACCCTGTAAGACATAAAGTCCACAGCAGAGTCTGGAAAAGAAAGACATTGTTATTAGATGATCAGCATTTCCTTTCTATTGCTAGATTCTTCCATAATGCCAAATACTAAGCCCCAGATTTATGAGCAGCTTTACAAGTCAAGATTTAATTATCCAATCAATAACTTCCTCAAATATGTGCACAAGTATTCATCAATACATGTGTACTCTTTAGAAACAAATTTAAAAACATTTATATGGCCATTGCTGTATGGATAACACTATTTATTTAGATATTGACGATGCTGTAAATTATCTTTCATAATAAATGTGATATGTTGAATGGATTACATGCTTGCTCTTACTCATCATATGTAAAATTATAATAGTGATCAAAACCATTTTCAAAAGGGATTCATAAAATATTCCTTTTTTCAAAAAGTCAGTTAACATTTCAGAAAAGTAAGATCCCAAGCCAGGCCCCTTGAAACCTTCCTATCTCAAGCCCACTGCTGTTTCTTCTCTGGTTTCAATGTCATAAGACATCAAGTAAGACACTCATCTTCCAACGTCCATCTTCTGTAGTGGACTGTGATGTACACTGATTGGTCTGGACTCAAGAAGTCACAGTGACTCTAGCTAATATTCTATGCCCAATGTCAGAATCAGCACAGCTGTTTATTTGATAATTTTTAATAATACATTAATTAGCAATGTTAATAATACATACGTGGCATATTTTGTTCATTTCTACCCCCATCTCTCTCACCCCCTTCTGCTCCTGCTGAATTCCTCTTCACAACAGGCCATCCTATTTTCACACCTGGCTTGTCTTTATGTTTTGTTTTATTTTAACCACTGTGTTTTATATCTTTGCTTATATGAATAAACATAAATAGGGAGTTACATGCATGAGCATGGACTGTCTTTCAGTGAAGAAAGTGACAATGATCTCTGTAATCATTAGCTACCCACAGTCACTTGGTTTCAAAAGCCTCTCCTCTGTATGTGGAGGGTGGACGGACCACATCTTATATATGTTTTGTTTTGGCACGTATATGTGAGTGGTGTATGTGAATGTGGCCTTTTCACATGTATGTGGGCTCCTGGAAGGCCTGAACTTCCTATAAGAGAAGGAAAGATCAGAGTGGACACATGCTACCTTGTCACGTTATGTTTTCCACCAAGCATGATATATCAATAAGACTCACTGGATGCCTACCAGATCCCAGTGCCAGACTCTGGTACTTCTATACCTCATGAACCTTGGCACAAAAAGGAAGTCTATTCTTAAATAAATTTGCAGGTACAATTATGCCACAATAGCAACAAAACACAGACAAAAACACTGCTTTATATTCTTTTTTTTTATTGAATATAGTCTTCATATACATTTCAAATGCTAAAACCTTTCCTGGTTTCCCCCCTCCCCTTAAACCCCCAACCTCTCCTCCCACCCCCCTGCCTCCAAGTATATGCCCCCTCCTCCCGCCCCCCTACCACCTCCCTCCCCCACCTCGATTTCCCTTTGTGGGACACCTATTGAGCCTTCACTGGACCAAGGACCTCTCCTCCCACTGATGCCCAACAAGGCATTCCTCTGCCACATTTTTGACTGGAACTATGTGTACCCCTTGATTGCTGGTTTAGTCCCTGGGATTATAAAAGTAATAAATATGTCAACATGAGTATATAAGATCAAATTTTATGCATGAAACTATATTTTTAAAAATGCTATCAATGCATGAGAAAACAGATTGGTTTTAGGCAAGAACCAGAAGGCCAAACTTTATGTAGTTTTAATGTGAGGTGTAATGCTCTAAAAACTCATTGAAGAGTAAATAATAGCTTTAGAAGAATTTGATTTACTCTAAATTTTTGACAAAATAAATATTATTTAGGAATTAAAAATGAACCCAAAGAATCAGTTCATTTGAAAGTTCCGAGTGATGATCAGTGTACGCAAAAACAACTAGAGAGTATAGGAAACTCAGCTACATGTTTAGAAGACTATTATGATACAAATCTGTCCTCACATCTATCAAAGTTTTATTCTGAAATCAACTTTTAGCCAGGGAAGAAACTAATTTCAGCAGGAAAAGAAATGCATGAAACAATTAGGAAGACAAACAGAAAGGGCATGGATTTTGGCTCAGAAATCAGGATAAGCGAGGAGTGAATTTTAAAGCGTGTAGAGATGGGAGAACACAGAAGAAGTATAAAATGTAATCTGACTCCATGTGGGGGGGGGTCTGAGAAAGGAATAGGCATGAGACAGAGTCCCGCAGGTGAGGGACTACATTGAGATGGGCATCTTAAGTAGATAGGATGGTGTAATATTTATGAGTGTGGACTGCAAACCCAGAACAGGTTCTCATCTTCAGGAACCATGGCCCTCAACCATAGGGCACTTTATTCTTACAGGTTTTTTGGAAAATCTCGGAGACATATCTATTGTTTTTAATGTAGTATTTAATATTATAGTGACTTAGAATTTTAAAATACCAATACACTTAAGGTTTAAGAATAACACCACTGATACAACGCACTGCTTACTAACAATTTCAGGGAAAAATAATGTGATATTTGCTTCTGAAATCATGGAGTAAATATAGAGAAAATTCCTCAGAGATCTAAATATCTGAATAAACTGTAAAAATCATTTCTAAATTATTTACTGGTTTGTTAATACAATTCTTAGAGATTTAAGATAATAAATAAAATGAATATAGCGATTTTAATGTGACAATTGGAATAATTCTGCTAAGGAATGACACTTATTAAAGTGCCTGTCACCAAAAGCAAAGTCAATTTGTATTTTACTTACTTTGAATGTCATCAAAAGTTGGGGTGAAAAAATCAACTCTACATTGCAATTAACATTACTGTTAAATGGACATTACTGCCCTTCTAGCCTCCATCTGCAGCAGGGAACCTGGCAGCTCCAAAACCTTCTGTACTTAGCCTACCAGGAGGGAGTGATCTCCCAGCAGTGATTTCACTTCTGAGTGCAGAGGTGAGATCTCCACCTTCTCTCTGGAGGGGTACATCTAGGATTGTACAGGGCATATGATCAGTGGAGCTGCAGGGACAGGAGTCTTCCCTTCCAGCCACCATTTGCAACAGGGAACCAGACAGCTCCATAGCCTTCTCTGCTTAGCCCGCCAGGAGAGAGTGATCTCCCAGGAGTACAGACACAGGCTTATAGGCCAATAGGAGGGGCAAGCTCCAGTCAGAGACAAGACCAACTAACACCAGAGATAACCAGATGGAGAAAGGCAAGCGCAAGAACCCTACCAACAGAAACCAAGGCTACTTGACAACATCAGAGCCCAGTTCTCCCACCACAGCAAGTCCTGGATACCCAAACACACCAGAAAAGCAAGAGTTCAATTTAAAGACTCATCTCACAATGCTGTTAGAGGACATCAAGAAGGACATAAATAACTCCCTTAAAGAAATACAGGAGAACATGGGTCAAATGGTAAAAGCCCTAAAAGAGGAAACACAAAAATCCCTGAAAGAATTACAGGAGAACACAAACAAACAAGTGAAGGAACTGAACAGAACCATCCAGGATCTAAAAATGGAGTGGAAACAATAAAGAAATCACAAAGTGAGACATCTCTGGAGATAGAAAATATTGGAAAGAATTCAGGAGTCATAGATGTAAGCATCAACAACAGAATACAAAGAATCTCAGGGGCTGAAGATACCATAGAAAACATTGACTCAACAGTTAAAGAAAATGAAAACTGCAAAAGTCTCCTGAGCCAAAATATCCAGGAAATCCAGGACACAATGAGAAGACCAAACCTAAGTATTATGGTATAGAAGAGAGCGAAGATTTCCAACTTAAAGGGCCAGCAAATATCTTCAACAAAATTATAGAAGAAAACTTCCCTAATCTAAAGAAAGAGATGTTCATGAACATACAAAAAGCCTACAGAATTCCAAACAGACTGGACCAGACCAGAAAGTTCTCCAGGCACATAATAATCAAAACATCAAATGCACTAAACAAAGAAAGAATATTAAAAGCAGTAAGGGAAAAAGGTCAAGTAACCTATAAAGGCAGGCCTATCAGAATTACACCAGACTTCTCACCTGAGACAATGAAAGCTAGAAGATCCTGGGTAGATCTCATGCAGACCCTAAGAGAACACAAATGCCAGCCCAAACAACTATACCCAGCAAAACTCTCAATTACCATAGATGAAGAAAACAAGGTATTCCATGATAAAGCCAAATTACACAATATCTTTCCACAAATCCAGCCCTACCAAGGATAATAAATGGAAAACGCCAACACGAGGAGGGAAACTACACCCTAGAAAAAGCAAGAAAGTAATCTTTTTCCAACAAACCCAAAAGAAAGTAACCACACAAACATAAAAAGAACATCAAAAATAACAGGAAGCAACAATTACTATTCCTTAATATCTTATAACATCAATGGACTCAATTGCCCAACAAAAAACATATTCTAACAGAAATATTTTTCATGTAAATCTTCAATTTTATCAGAAAATGTTTGTGATTCCTCCTCCAATTAGTAATGTTTTTTTGGTCTACCATTTTAACTGTATTATTTTCCATGATAATTTTTAATTTTAACATTTTTCCTATATATTTCTTCAATTTTATCAGAAATATTTTCCATGTAAATCTTCAATTTTGTCAGAAAATGTTTATAATTCTACTTTCAATCAACTTATGAATTTTTATGCCTACCATTTTGTCTGTATAATTTTTCCATGAAATACTCAATCTTAACATGTTTCTTATATATTTCTTCAATTTTATCAGAGATATTTTCCATGTAAATTTTTGATTTTATCAGAAAATATTTATAATTTCACTTTCAATCAACTTAGAAATATTTTATGCCTACCATTTTATCTGTATAACTTTTCATGAAATAGTTTTAATGTGTTTTTCTATGTATTTCTTGAGTTTTATCAGCAATATTTTCCTTGTAGATCTTTAATTTTATCAGAAAATGTTTTTAATTCTACTTTCAATCAACTTAGGAATATTTTTATGCCTACCATTTTATCTGTATAATTTTTCCATGAAGAGAAGAGAAGAGAATAGAGATGGGGAGGAAGGGAGGGAGGGAGAGAGAGAGAGAGAGAGAGAGAGAGAGAGAGAGAGAGAGAGAGAACACATAGGGGTCCGAAAAATAATAATAATAGAAGAAGAAGAAGAAGAAGAAGAAGAAGAAGAAGAAGAAGAAGAAGAAGAAGAAGAAGAAGAAGAAGAAGAAGAAGAAGAAGAAGAAGAAGAAATAAGTCATCAGGGGAATGCTTGGGGAAACTGCTTAGAGATTTCATCTCACAAGAGACAAAACAGCCAAGATCAAGGAAACCAGTGACAGCAATTGCTGAAAATGAGGGGGAAAGGGAGGACTTCATTCACTGTGATAGAGACTATAAATTGATGCACCCCTGTGGAAATCAATTTGAATATTTATTAGAAGCTAAAGGTAGTTCTACCATAGGAACAGGTATAGAAATGCTTTGTAAATCCTCAAAACACTCAACTTTCTGTAGTACATATACCTTTCTCAGCCATGTTCACTCAAATGTAGCTAAGAAAAAGGCGCAACCTAAATATTCTTCAGCTGATGAGTGAATGATGGAAAAGTGATGCACATGCTCAATGGCATGCTGTTGAGTTGTAGAGTAGAAATGAATTAATAAAATTTTCATATAAATGGCTCAAAGCAGAAAAGTAGTACTGGATTACTGAGTGAGGTAACCCAGATTCAGAGGATAAACACTGTATATTCTATTGTTTTAGGATACTAACACTGATTCTTTAAGTGTAAGTATATACATATATGTATACACACACACACACACACACACACACACACACACATATATATATATATATATATATATATATATATATATATATATAACCTTGAGCATCTACAGAAACCAGAAAAATAAGAAGAGACCATTAATGTTGGGAAGAAAGATCTTGAAATAGGGGTATAGTAGGACAGAGTTGCTAGGAAGGGAATACTGAAAAAACTGGGGCTGAAGGTTATCTAAAGGGAAGGAAAGAGGACAACATTAATAGAGAGGAAAGAAAGAGGGGGTAAAGAACAATATGACTTAATAAACTGTAGGAGAACATGTTATTTATGATACATATTTGAAAAATATATTTTATATATCATAATACACATTTTAGATAATATATACATGATTATATAAATAATTCCTTCCTTTTTATTGGATTTTTTTATTTACATTTCAAATGTTGGGGCTTTTCCTTGTTCCCCCCCCCAGAAAGTACCTATCCCTTCCCCCCCTCACTGCTTCTTTGAGGGTACTCCCCCCCATCCAACCACCCAGTCCCACTTCCCCACTCTAGAATTCCTCTACACTGGGGCACCAAGCCTTCATAGAACCAAGGGCCTCTCCTCCCACTGATGCCCAACAAGGTCAACCTCTGGTACATATGCGGCCAGAGCCATGGGTCCCTCCATGTGTACTCTTTGGTTGGTGGTTTAGTCCCTGGGAGCTCTGGGTAGTCTGGTTGGTACCCATTGTTGTTCTTCCTATGAAGTTGCAACCCTCTTCAGTTCCTTCAGTCGTTTCTCTAACTCCTCCATTGGTGACCCCATGCTTAATCCAATGGAGAACTTCGAGCAGCCACCTCTGTATTTGTCAGGTTCGGACAGAGGCTCTCAGGAGAGAGCTATACTAGGCTCCTGTCAGCAGGCACTTCTTGGTTTTTTTTTTTTTTTTTTTTTTTGGTTTTTCGAGACAGGGTTTCTCTGTGTAGCCCTGGCTGTCCTGGAACTCACTTTGTAGACCAGGCTGGCCTCGAACTCAGAAATCCTCCTGCCTCTGCCTCCCAAGTGCTGGGATTAAAGGCGTGCGCCACCACCGCCCGGCGCTTCTTGTTTTTTTATGATTGGGTTACCTCACTCAGGATAATATTTTCTAGTTCCATCTATTTGCCTATGAATTTCCTGAAGTCATTGTTTTTAATAACTGAGAAGTACTCCATTGTGTAAATATACCACATTTTCTGTATCCATTCCTCTGCTGAAAGACATCTGGGTTCTTACCAGCTTCTGGCTATAATAAATAAGGTTACTATAAACATAGTGGAGCATGTGTCCTTATTATAGGTTGGAGCATCTTTGTGGTACTTGCCTAGGAGTGGTACAGCTGCATCCAATTTTCTGATGAACCATCATACTGATTTCCAGAGTGGTTGGACCAGCTTGCAATCCCACCAGTAAAGGAGGAGTGTTTCTCTTATTCCACATCCTTGACAGCATCTGCTCTCACCTGAGTTTTTGATCTTAGCCATTCTGACTGGTATGAGATGGAACCTCAGTGTTGCTTTGATTTGCATTTCCATGATGACTAAGGATATTGAACATTTCTTTAAGTACTTCTCAGCCATGTGAGATTCCTTATTTGAGAATTTTTTGTTTAGCTCTGTATCCCATTTTTAATAGGGTTATTTGGTTCGCTGTAGTCTAACTTCTCCTGAGTTTTTGATCTTAGTCATTCTGACTGTTGTGAGGTAGAATCTCAAAATTGTTTCTATTTGCATTTCGCTTATGACTAAGGATGTTGAACATTTCTTTAGGTGCTTATTGGCCATTCTATATTGAATTTCAGTTGAAATTCTTTATTTAGCTCTGTACCTCATTTTTAATAGGGTTATTTGATTCTCTGGAGTCTAACTTCTTGAGTTCTTTGTATATATTGAATATTAGCCCTCTATTGTATGTAGGATTGGAAAAATCTTTTCCCAATATGTTGGTTGTGATTTTGTCCTGTTGACAGTCATCCTTTGCTTTGTAGAACATTTGTAATTTTATGAAGTTCCATTTGTCTATCATTGCTCTTAGAGCATAAGCTGTAACAACAGAAACCAAGGAAATTAAAAAAATCATCAGATTCCACTACAAAAGACTTTACTCAACAAAACTGGAGAATATGGATGAAATGGACAATTTTCTACACAGATCCCAGGTACCAAAGTTAAATCAGGATCAAATAAACCATTTAAACTGTCCCATATTTCCTAAAGAAATAGAAGCAGTTATTAAAGTCTCCCAACTAAAAAAATCAGGGCACCAGATGGTTTTAGTGAAGAATTCTATCAGACCTTCAAAGAAGACCTAATAGCAATACTCTTCAAACTATTCCACAAAGTAGAAACAGAAAGAAAACTACCCAATTTGTTCTATGAAGCCACAATTACACTTATACCTAAACCAAACAAAGACCCAACAAAGAAAGAGAACTCCAGACTTATTTCACTTATGAATGTCAATGCAAAAAGTACTCCATAAAATTCTCACTAAACAAATCCAAGAATACATCAAAACAATCATTTATCATGATCAAGTAGGCTTCATCTCAAGGAAGAAGGGATGGTTTGATATATGGAAATCCATCAATGTCATTCACTATGTAAACAAATTCAAAGAAAAAAACACATGATCATCTCATTAGATGTTGAGAATGCCTTGACAAAATTCAATACCCCTTCATGGTAAAAGTCTTGGAATGATCGGGTATTCGAGGCCCATACATAAACATAGTAAACGCAATATATAGCAAACCAGAATCAAACTAAATATAGAGAAACTTGAAGCTATCCCACGAAAATCAGGAAATAGACAAGGCTGTCCCCTTTCTCCCTACCTATTTAATATAGTACTTGAAGTCCTAGCCGGAGCAATTAGACAACAAAAGGAGGTCAAAAGGATACAAATTGTATAGGAAGAAGTCAAAATATCACAATTTGCAACTGATATGACAGTATAATTAACTGACCCCTAAAATTCCACCAGAAAACTCCTAAATAACTTCAGCAAAGTGAACAAATATAAAATTAACTCAAACAAATCAGTAGCCTTCCTCTTATCAAAGGATAAACAGGCTAAGAAAGAAATTAGAGAAATGACACCGTTTACAATGGTTGCAAATAATATTAAATAGCTTGGCGTGACTCTAACTTAGCAAGTGAAAGATCTGTATGACAAGAACTTCAAGTCTCTGAAGAAAGAAATTGAAGAAGATCTAAGAAGAGGAAAGATCTCCCATGCTCATGGATTGGCAAGATTAATAAAGTAAAAATGGCCATCTTGACAAAAGCAATATACAGATTCAATGCAATCCCTATCAAAATTCCAACTCAAATCTTCATAGAGTTAGAAAGAGCAAATTGCAAATTCCTTTGGAATAACAAAAAACCCAGGGTAGCAAAGAAATATTCTCAACAATAAAAGAACTTCTGGGAGAATCACCATCCCTGACCTCAAGCTGTATTATAGAGCAATAGTGATAAAAACTGCATGGTATTAGTACAGAGACAGGCATGCAGATCAATGGAATAAAATTGAAGACCTGGAAATGAACTCACACACCTATGATCACTTGATCTTTGACAAAGGAGCTAAAAACTTCCAGTGGAAAAAAGACAGCATTTTCAAGAAATGGTGCTGGTTCAACTGGCAGTTAGCATGTAGAAGAATATTCATATACATCTTATGCCCTATGTAAAGAAAAAATTAAAAACAATTATTTGTTTGAAGAGAGACTATTTCTAGGGAATTCATTAAGGAGCATAGTGTTAAGAGGGAGAAGACATAGGCCCCTCCACAATTTCTTGGAATGTTCATATGTGTGCATATTCAGGCCTGTGTCTATGATTATTTTGTATATCTTCCTCCAGAGAACACAGATCTATAAGGACAAGTCCCTGATAAACACCGAAGTTATTTATGTTTCTGCATGTAGAATACCTGTATTAAACAGGAATGACCATCTTCCATATCCAATCAACTAAAAACACTGCTTCACAAATGACCAAACCACCCTTTGCTTCTTTACCCTTGATGAGGCATCTGAAAGTACAAATAGTTGTGAGTATGACAGTTTATTGTATCATTTAAAGTATTACAGTATTTTAAATATTAGTCAAGTTAATGTTATCTTATTGTAAGATGTATTGATGTATATATGTATTATATTAGATGTGAAATGGAACTAATTCATTCTAAAAATCAATGAAGTATACTCCTAGTAGGAATTAGATAATCAAATGTTACAAGTCCATTAAAATGTGAAAAAAAAAAGAATACAAATCAATCCATTCTTATGTCTTTGTACAAAGCTCAGGTCCAAGTGGATCAAGGACCTCCACATAAAATCAGATACACTGAAACTTATAGAAGAGAAACTGGGGAAGAGCCACAAACACATGAGCAGAGAGGAAAAGTTCCTGAAGAGCATTCCTTTCATTGCCACCTGCTGTCTAAAAGTTCCTGAGTACCCTGAAGGCAGAAGCAGAACCAGGACAGAAAAAAAAAAGCATCTAAAGAATTAACAATGTTATCCTCTTAAAAAGATGTTCACAGCGATAGTTTCAGTTGGCATCCAAATGTGGATAGAGTGGGAAGAGCTGGGGCAGCAGAGTGGTGTGAGGTGAAAATAGTATAATCACAGTACTTGTGGATCTCAGAAAATGTAAAACATGCCAATAAGGGAAATTAGATCAAAGTCCCCAGAGTCATCAGTAAGTTACTGAGGGGATATAAACAGCTTTATATCAAAAAAGCTTTCTATTTAGATGAAATGAATAGATTTCTTGAAAGGGGCATGCAGCAAAAATGATTTCCAAAGGAGAAAAATATTCCACAACTTCAACATGCACTTAGAGCTTCAGTTTATAGCTAAAACCCTTTTCACAAAAAATTAGCAGTGTAAGACCAGGTGTGGTAAATGAGACTTGTTTTTAGTTCTACAATTTGGGAGGCAGGGGAAGCTGAATCTTTATAGTTTGAGGAGTCTATGTATATGTCCATGGTCTGTGTTACTAAAGGCCATGCTGATGTCCACAGTCTGCACAGGCCTTCTGAAGCCATGTTGATGCCCAGGGCCATACTGCTACTGAGTGTCATATTGATGTGAATAGCCTGCTGGGTCACCTGAGAACATGATAATGGCCACAATCTGGGTTGCCAGTGCTGGCCTTGTCTGGGTCTGTGGGCTACTGAAGCTAGGATCTGTGTTGGCGGTCTTTGCTCTTCCCAGGAATGATGTAGAAGCCCATGATCCATGCTCCTGCTGAGGGTAAAGCGCAAGGAAGCTACTTGTGCAGTAATATCATTGACTCTCACACACGGTTGATAGAGGGGCACATGGAAGGCTTCTGTGATAACCCCTACCCCACCCCTCTCCCATCCCCACAAAAGGTAGCAGCCTAAACTTTAATCCATTGAACAGTACTCTTAAAGTGTGATAAAGATGCTGACATTAGGTCTCCACAATGATGTCTCTGGTGGATGTATGGGAGAGGAATGACTAAGTTCTATTTAAGGAGCAGGTCACTGACCTGACTGACAATGTGTACATAGACAACAAAAAACTGGACTTTTCTATATTTTTATTATCATCATCATCATCATCATCATCATTATTTTGGAGGAAAGATAACAAGAGTGAGTGCAGATATGGAAGGACTTGGAAATGAATGTGATTGGGATGCATAATGTGAAATTCCCAAAGAATAATAAAAACATGTTAAAAATAAGAAGATTATTTTGCTGGTCAAGAAAGAGCTCTCTGAATCAAAATATTTACTTCATTCTGTAGAACAAAAAATAGAAAAACAATGTATATAATAAATATATGGAGAAATTTTATAAATCCTATTGCTGATATGTTGTAAAATTCTGTAATTCAATGAAAGATTGAGCAGTGAAAACACAGATGCCAAGAGTGTACAATATGTTATAATTGTATTTATTTTTGACTGTATATTTATGAATGAGTGAGGCAACAAAGTCTGTATGAATGTGTCAAAACAGAACTAAATTTTCTACTGTTAGGAAAACATTAGTGATTCAATTTTTTTTCCTTTTGCTGCTACATTTGCTTTAAAGAAAAAAGTGGTACACAACTTGTTCACAACTTTTCTTACAGTGTATATTACCTTAATTCTTTGAAATAACTTGTTTCTAGAGCTGATAGATTTGCACAAATTCATCCATATGTATATTTTCATTTATTCATTACACTTTTATATTGTGTCTTCCTGTGTGTGGGGTGTTTATGTGTGTATGAGTGTGTGTGTGTGTGTGTGCTCATATGCATATGTGCAATCATGTGTTGGTGGATATCACAGGACATCTTGAGGGAGAGTTATTGGCTTTTATCACGTGGGTCTTATGGAAATCAGAAATCATTTATGAGTTGTGGTAACAGGGGATGCCTGAACTCCTTTATCTCTATTTCTACTTTCTTTTATTGAAAAAAGTTTTCTCACATGATATATCCTGATTATGTTCTCTCCCTCTACTCCCTCGAGTTCATCCCCACTTCTGCTCCCATGTAGATTCACTTCCTTTCTGTCTCTCTTTAGAAACCAAACAGGCTTCTAAGGGTTAATAATAAATAAATGAAATGAAATAAAGCAAAACAACAATTAACACACTTGAAGAAGAGAGAAGGGGAGAGAGAGAGAGAAAGAGAGAGGAGAGAGAAAGGGGAGAGAGAGAGAGAGAGAGAGAGAGAGAGAGAGAGAGAGAGAGAGAGAGAGAGAGAAGGCACAAGAATCAGAGACCCATTAAAGAATCTCATAAAACACTAAATTGAAAGCCATAATATATACAATAAGGATCTGATGTAGACATGTGCAAGACATGTGTATACTGCTGCTGTCTCTGTGAGTTCATATGAGCTGTGATCATGGTGCTGGGTAGTTTTATGTCAACTTTACACAAGCTAAAATCATCTGAGAGGAGGGAACCCCAGTTTAAGAAAATGCCTCTAAAAAGATTAGCCTATGTGAAAGCCTGAAGAGCATTTTCTTAATCAGTGATTGATAAGAAAGGCCAACATCCATTGTGAGTGGTGTCAAACCTGAGCTGCTGGTGGTTCTGGGTTCTATAAGAAATCAGGCTGCACAAACTATGTGTAAACTATGTGCAAGCCAGTAAACAGCAACACTCCATGGTCTTTACATCAGTTTCTGCCTCCAGGTCCTTGTCCTGACTTTATTTGAAGATGGACAGTGATATGGAATTGTAAGTTCAATGAATCCTTTCCTCCCTAACTTGCTTTCTTTGGTCATGGTGTTTTATCACAACAATAGTAACCCTAACAAAGACAATCATGTTGATTGGGTGGGCTTTGTTTTCTTAATGTCATTCATCCCTCTGGCTCCTACTCTTTTTCCTGTGAGAGTCCCTGAGCCCTGAGAAGAGTGTTTTAACAAAGATACCCACTTTAGGGCTGAGTGTTCTGATGTCTCTAACTCTCTGCATAATGTCTAACTGTTGATCGCTGTATATGCTTCTATCTGCTGCAGGAGGAAGCTTCTATGATGTTGGCTGAGCAAGTCACTGATCTGGGTATAGCAAAATGTTAATAGGAGTCATTTTATGCCTGTGTTCCTTTTTCCTTTTAGACTAATAGTATTTAGTTATACCCTACGTCCCTGGGCTATCTAGTCTTAGGTTCTTAGTCATTCAAGCAGTATCAGGTATGGTTCTGTCTCTTGGAGTGAATATTTAGTCAAATCAGATATTAGTTAGTTATTCCTAAAACTTTTGTGCCACTGTTGTCCTAGCATATCTTGTGGGCAGGAAAGCATTGTAGATCAAAAAGTTTATGTCTGACATAGTGTTCATGTTTTTCCTTTGGTGGTAAGAAGACTACTTTCCTGACCAAAGACACTAGTACATAGAGGTAAAGGCTCTATGTAGGCACCAGGTTGATTTCACCATGTATAGATATTGTCTTCAGTAATGGGCCTTGCTGTCAGTTTGTGAAGAGCAACCTATAGTCTTGGAATCAGCCTATGCCTTTTGGGGATTCCCAGGGGACCCCTTTAGCCAAGAAATCAATTAGATATAGCCTATTCCCAGTACTCGAAGCTTCATTTGGTGACAAGAGATGGCCAGTTAGGGTTTTGTCTCCTCCACTATTTGATGACTTTATTTAGATTGCCTTCATATACATATATATTCTAGGCAATTTCCACTGTATTAGGTTCCATACTACCTCTCGAATGCCAATTAATTTTAACAATCTTTTCCCTTATTCCTTCCCTCGTTGTCCTCTTAACTCCCTTCCAGGCCCCTACTCATCTCTATCTATTCTATTTCCCTTTCCTAGTGAGATCTATCTGCCCCTCCCTAGTCCTTTACTCTATAATATCTTATATCTATGTTTCTGCAGATTGTTACCTGGTTATCATCAACTTAACAGGTAATATCCACATATGAGCCATAAGACCATGTTTGTCTTTCTGAGTCTGATTGTTTAAAGACTGATTTTTTTTATTTCCATCCATCATCTGTGAATTCCATGATTTCATTCTTTTTTTTTTCTTTTTTTTTTTTTTTTTTTTTTTATTTTTTTTTTTTTTTATTTAATTTTATTTTATTTTTTTAATTTACATTCCAAATCACTTCCCCTTTCCCGTTTCCTCCCTCCCCGAAAGTCCCATAAGCCCCCTTCCCTCCCTCTTTTCTCCGTTCAACCCCCTCTCATTACTCTGTCCTGGCGTTCCCCTACATCCAGTCTTTCCAGGACCAGGGGTCTCTCCTTCCATCTTTTTAGAAATCTATTGATATGCTGATTGTGTCTAGGGTATTCTGAGATTCTGGGTCAATATCCCCTTATCAGTGACTTCATACCATGTGTGATCTTTTGTGATTGGGTTACCTCACTAAGGATGATATTTTCAAGTTCTGACCATTTGCCTAGGAATTTCGTGAATTCATTGTTTTTAATTGCAGAGTAGTATTCCATTGTGTAAATATACCACATCTTCTGAATCCATTCCTCCGTTGAGGGACATCTGGGTTCTTTCCAGCTTCTGGCTATTATAAATAAGGCTGCTATGAATATAGTGGAGCATGTGTCCTTATTGCATGCAGGTAAAGTCTCTGGGTATATGCCCAGGAGTGGTATAGCCGGATCCTCCGGAAGTGTCATGCCCAGTTTTCTGAGGACCCGCCAGACTGCTTTCCAGAGTGGTTGTACCAGCCTGCAATTCCACCAGCAGTGGAGGAGTGTTCCTCTTTCTCCACATCCTCGCCAACAACTGCTGTCTCCTGTGTTTTTGATCTTAGCCATCCTGACTGGTGTGAGATGGAATCTCAGGGTTGTTTTGATTTGCATTTCCCTAATGACTAAGGATGATGAACATCTCTTTAGGTGCTTCTCAGCCATTAGATATTCTTCAGGTGAGAACTCTTTGTGGAGCTCTGTACCCCATTTTTTAATAGGGTTACTTGCCTCTCTGGAGTTTAACTTCTTGAGTTCTTTGTATATCTTGGATATTAGCCCTCTGTCGGATGTAAGGTTGGTAAAGATCATTTCCCAGTTAGTTGGTTGCCGCTTTGTCTTTTTGACGGTGTCTTTTGCCTTGCAAAAACTTTGTAATTTAATGAGGTCCCATTTGTCTATTCTTGATCTTAGAGTATAAGCTATTGGAGTTCTGTTCAGGAAATTCTCCCCTGTGCCCATATGTTCAAGGTTCTTCCCTAGTTTCCCTTCTATTAGTTTCAGTGTGTCTGGTTTTATGTGGAGATCTTTGATCCACTTAGAATTGAGCTTAGTGCAAGGAGATAAGGATGGGTCAATTTGCATTCTTCTGCATGTTGACCTCCAGCTGAGCCAGCACCATTTGTTGAAAAGGCTATCTTTTTTCCACTGGATGGTTTTAGCTCCTTTGTCAAAGATCAAGTGACCATAGGAGTGTGGATTCATTTCTGGGTCTTCAATTCTGTTCCATTGATCTACATGTCTGTTACTGTACCAATACCATGCAGTTTTTAACACTATTGCTCTGTAGTACAGCTTGAGGTCCGGGATACTGATTCCCCCAGAGGTTCTTTTACTCTTGAGAATAGTTTTAGCTATTCTGGGTTTTCTGTTATTCCAGATGAATTTTTGAATTGCTCTTTCTAACTCTATGAAGAATTGAGTTGGGATTTTGATGGGGATTGCATTGAATCTGTGTATTACTTTTGGTAAGATGCTCATTTTTACTATATTAATCCTGCCAATCCATGAGCATGGCAGATTTTTCCATCTTCCGAGGTCTTCTTCAATTTCTTTCTTCAGAGACTTGAAGTTCTTGTCATACAGATCTTTCACTTGTTTGGTTAGCGTCACGCCAAGATACTTAATATGGTTTGTGGCTATCGTAAAGGGTATTATTTCTCTTACTTCTTTCTCAGCCTGCTTATCCTTTGAGTATAGGAAGGCTTCTGACTTGCTTGAGTTGATTTTATATCCGGCCACTTTGCTGAAGTCGTTTATCAGCTGTAGGAGTTCTCTGGTGGAGTTCTTTGGGTCGCTTATGTATACTATCATATCGTCTGCAAATAGTGATAGTTTGACTTCTTCCTTTCCAATTTGTATCCCTTTGACCTCTTTTTCTTGTCTAATTGCTCTAGCTAGAACTTCAAGTACTATATTGAAAAGATATGGAGAGAGAGGGCAGCCTTGTCTAGTCCCTGATTTTAGTGGGATTGCTTCAAGTTTCTCTCCGTTTAGATTGATGCTGGCTACTGGTTTGCTGTAAATTGCTTTTACTATGTTTAGATATGGGCCTTGAATTCCTGATCTTTCCAAGACCTTTAGCATGAAAGGATGCTGAATTTTGTCAAATGCTTTCTCAGCATCTAATGAGATGACCATGTGGTTTTTTTCTTTGAGATTGTTTATGTAGTGGATTACATTGATGGATTTCCTTATATTGAACCATCCCTGCATCCCTGGGATGAAGCCTACTTGATCGTGGTGAATGATCGTTTTGATGTGTTCTTGCCACAATTACACTAATACCAAAAGCACACAAAGATCCGACAAAGAAAGAGAATCTCAGGCCAATCTCTCTTATGAATATCGATGCAAAGATTTCATTCTTTTTAATGGCTAAGATACAGTCAATTGTATAACTTTACCACATTTTCTTTGTCTATTCTTCTGTTGAGGGACATCTAGGTTGTCTACAATTTCTGGTTACTATGAACAGAGCAGTAGTGAATATGATTTAGCAAGTGCCTTTGTAGCAAGATGAAGCATCCTTTGGTTATATGCACAAAAGTAGTGTAGCTGTATCTTAAGGTAGATAAACCCTCATCTTGTGATATATTTTTTTATTAATTACATCAGCAAGTAGAAATGCAAAAGTATATATATATGTCATATATATATATATATACTTTTATATATATATACATATATATATGTATATATATAAGTATATGACTCTTTGAAGGGGAACATAACTTTACCGAACTAGTACATGTCACCTGAGTTAATTGGCCATAAATAGAGACAGTGATTTAAGAAGTTTTTCTTAGGATGACTGCATTTGGTATTATGCACTGAAAATAACATGATTATGACAAAACTAATAAAAATAACAACACATAGAAAATTGCATATGTATCTATAGAAATTAGTATCCTTTGTTGCCAGCTGATCAGTTCTTGAATGTAATTGCTTCCATTAGAATGTTTTTGCCTAAAAGAAAGTTAATATCAAAACACTGAAGCAAAATATATCTCTCCCTCCACCCATTCTTCTTTTTCCGTCTACCTACTTCTCTCTAGATCTTCCTATCTTTTTCTGTCTTTGTCTTGGCATCTTTCTTTGTTTCTTACTTTGTTTCTCTCTGTGACTGTCTGTGTCTGTGCCTGTGTCTCTCTGTCTCTCTCTCTCTCTCTCTCTCTCTCTCTCTCTCTCTCTCTCTCTCTCTCTCTCTCTCTCTCTCTGTGTGTGTGTGTGTGTGCGTGTGTGTGTGTGTGTTCTCTTTCCTCTCTTCTCTCCTCTCTTCTTCCTATCCTTTCCAATACTAATCAAGTTCCTTTTTTTTTTGGTAAGCAGAACAAACTCAACAAACATCTTTGGAAAAAACTTGGTCTGGAATTCCCAAATCATATACTATCCTTTCATGTCAGGAAAATTTTGTGTTTAACTCTATAAAAATGTTTCTGTGAGCTTCCAAACCTGTTTTCATGCTAAGAAACGTTCTACTCTCTGGATCATCTCAACACTTTGAATCAAAGTGTTGCAGATCTCATACAATGTTCTTATGTCTTCTCAGTTTTAAATCTAGAAAATATTTACAATTTCCTCACTGTAATTTCTATGAGAACATTTACAGTGTAGGATATATTATAGTAAAATGCATACTATCTCATGGGCTGTATAGAGAAAAGATGTATTTCTAGGAAAAACAGACCTTAATAAGGCATATTTTTATTTTATTTTCACATAGAAATATGACAAAATAACCATGTATTGGGAAATTTAAGTTTCAATCATCAACATTATTTCATTTTCTTTTGGTAGAAATACTGTCTTAACTCTGAACTGCATTTTTTTTCAGTGTTTGGAAAAGATAACTTTGGTGGTTATTGCATTAAGCTTATGAATAAACTCTGATTAATTATATTGATAAATTCAAAACTGGAAACAATTTAGTCAACTTTAGAAAGAGTGACAAATAAAGCAGTGTCTTGGACTTGTGGTGGGGCTTTTCTCAGCCTCTCACCTTAAGCTGCATTTACTGAACTTACTAATATGTATCACAAACCAGCTGCCATCCTGGAAAACAGCAACAACTTGACAAAATAAAGCAGACAGTGTATATAAAAGTGGGAAGACATAGAAGTAAACATTTCAGAAGTAATGTGATATTTAAAAAATAGAAGTACCATTTCTGAGAATGAATGAATATATCATGAAGACAGGTGACTATAGGAGATCACAGACATACTCAGGGAGGAGGACTTACTGGAGCAAAGCCATGAACTGGGGTTTAAACACAGAAGAAGCCTGAAGTGCTGCCACTTATACAATTAGCTTTTAGAATCTGACAGGAAAGAAAAATGGGGCTTTAAATGATATGTTTTAACAAACCTTAGGATAGTACCATTTTATTCAGACGCCAGAGGGCAAAATCAGCAAATATGAATCTTTTAGTATACTGGGACTCCCAGCAAAGGCAGAAGAAAAGAGAAATTAGTCATCATATGACTTGGGTTATACACACACCACTACCATCACACAGACACATATACAGACATACACACACACACACACACACACACACTATACCACATCATAGACACTACACCACATCATAGACACTACACCGTACCACATACACTACACCACACCACACCACATACACACTTACAAATTCACCACAGACACACATACACCTCCCACACTACACCTCCCATACACCCACACACACATAAAAAAAAAACAGTGCAAAAACCACACATACTCATAAAAGCACACCACACAGAAAGAGATAGACAAACACATCACAGACACACTACATACCATACTCCCTAGATACAAACACAGCACAGCTCAGACACAGACACCACACACACACACAGAGAGAGAGAAAGAGAGAGAGAGAGAGAAACAGAGACAGAGACAAAGATTAAGATAAAGACAGAGCAATGGAGGCCATGCCTGAAAGATTCCTGCACACATTCACTTGGTTGATAGTGAGGCAGATTTGTAGAATGGCCAGTTCCTAGAGCACTGAACAACTACTAACAGTCTTTTCATCCAGTCTCCTTCCACATTCCATGAACTCATGAATTAACAGTTCAGAATTCTAGAAGTTTGTCCATATTTCAATAGACTACTTCAAACATATTGTGGCCTAACTATTAAAAAACCAAGAACTTTGCTGAGTCGCAATAAAAGAACTATATCAAACCTAGAATGATAGCCTTCTGTTCATGTCTTATTTCTTAATACAAAGAGTATTTCACTTCATAATAAAAATACTACTGCATTAGAAACAACTGGAAATATTTAAGTTCCATAACAATACATTATTTGCTTATTATTTTCACTTATTATTATTGAACTTATTACAAGTTTAATCATTTGCTTAGAATTAATGAATGGGTATTTTGGTAAGATGTTCTTTGGTATTATGATAAATCCTAATTTATGTACTTAAAAGTGTCTTCATGTGCAAGTGACAGAATTAAACAAACTCAGCATATTCACATTTTAGGGTCTTCTAGTATTCTAAAAGAATCAGGAGTTAAAAACCTTCTTCGGCTATAGACAGCTATGCACACATTGGACCTAGCTGTCATAGTCTGTGAATACCCACTACTAAACAGTCAGTTCTCACATCTTGCTAGCCTTTTTTAAACAACATTGGATACTATATGAAAATAAATTCATCCTGAGTGGAGGAGGTGAGGTTCTTTGACATGAGAATATATGTGGACCACCCAAAACAAAGAAAAGAGGCAAGTATTCCAATTCTTAGGAGGTGCATATGATACTGATGCACACTGCCTGCTTTTGGCATTCAATGATGGGGTGAAGTTTCTCAACTCATTTTCAATCTAGCATCCTTGAGATTTTACACCACTTAAGTTTTATTACCTGGAAATTACATCCAATTTATCTACACAAATACATTGACATCGAGTAAATGCAATGTAAATCAGTAATCAGTTGGCTTTAAGACCGCCCTTTAATTAGACCTGTGGCAATCTGTCTAGTGAATATATCATGATGCAATCAAATTAATGCATATAATAAATTTGGAAGTGGCTCCTTTGCCATTGGAAGATGGCACAGTATGCTCTATGGTCTGATGCCTTCCTACAAAGAGTGTTTGTCCTTTAGGAAGGAGATAGTAACTTTACTTGGGTTCTGTTTATGTCCCTACCCTTGCACGAGTCATCCAAAGCTGTAGCTTTTTTAGATTTATTCCCCAAATTTTCCATATGCCTTTTAAGTTATGCTTCCACTGATAGCATCATACATAGCCCACAATTCTGATATTAAGATTGTCAGGAGCTTATTTATAGCCCTCAAAGAGCTTCTTTATCAGCCAGAGCAGTCCATCTGACAGAGATGATGGTAGTAGTCACCAGAAAACATTGATCAATAGCCCTTTTTGTACAGGAGTCTCTGATGCCAAGACAAAAACATCCAGTAGTTTAATCCTTTCTCAACACATGAAGCTTAGAAACCTGCATAAAGGCACCTTGTGTGGAGAAGAACAGTCTGTCTTCAGCTCTCAAATGTATTTGCAATTTTCCTTTCCATTCCTCCGAGGCATCTGTAGAGTATCTGAAGTTAATAGTTGTCTTTCACCATAAATTAATAAATTGGCTCCTTTTTTTCTAAAAAAAATATCTAAAAGTATTCTTTACTTCACAAAGTTTAAGACATCATACTCTGCCCACTACTGAAGTGTTTAATGACTAATTTTTCCAACAACTGACACAGTAACACTCAAGATTTGCTTTCTTAAGTTATTTAGATAAAAGAGATAGATGATAGATAGATAGATAGATAGATAGATAGATAGATAGATAGATAGATAGATAGATAGATAGATAGAGCTAGAAAGAAAGAAACTGTTGGCCTATAGAAAAATTTACTCAACAGAGGAAGCTTTTTTAAAAAATATTAATATTAACAGAGAATGATGATTTCCCAATAAGTGGGGGATATCATTTCTGATTCTGCTATTATTGTCTTTTATTTTTGTCTACATGCAAAACTTCGATATACTGTGTGAATACTGCGTGTATACACTGTACTTGGCATTCCATTTGTGCTCTCTTATTGAAGGCTAAAACATAAGGAAAATATCCTACCTCAAGTTTTATTTCTGTCTGTTGATCATATGAGGTCTCATGCTTACTGATGCCAGTCTTATCACTGAGCTTGAGCTCAGCATTCTCTCTCCCTCTCCCTCTCCCTCTCCCTCTCCCTCTCCTTCTCCCTCGCTCTCTCCCTCTCCTTCTGTCTCTCTCTCTCCCTCCCTCTCTCCCTCTCGCCCTCTACCCCATCTCTCCCTCTGTCTCTCTCTGTCTCTCTGTCTCTGTCTCTGTCTCTCTGTCTCTCTGTCTCTCTCTCTCTCTCTCTCTCTCTCTCTCTCTCTCTCTCTCTCTCTCTCCTTCCTTTCTCTCTCCCTCTTCCTCCCTCCCTCTCTCTCCCTCTCCCTCTGTCTCCCCCTCCCCCTTCAGTTTCCCAAGCAGCTGAGATCACAGGTCTATACTACTGTCTTGGGTTGCACCCATAAGAATATTTAACACTATTTTTCAGAGATGGAAACTGAGAATCAAAGATGTTAACTTATCAAGAGATTTGTCCACCTGACTGATAAGCAGAAACACATACAGTGCTCTCTCTGCTCACCAGTGTTGTCACTTTCCATGAGATCTGAGGTGTCTCATTTAAAAAAGAAAAACATACAAAAGTAATATGTTGCTTTTGACATAATTTAGATACAGATTCAGCAAATATATCTGAGACTATCAGTGCCAGGCAAAAGGTGAAGATCCTTGGCACAATGGGAAACAGCATCAGTTTCTGTCAGCCCGGACTTTATACAAGCAAACTCATTCAAATACAGAGAACTGGCCCCCTGTGACACATCCTATCTAGAAAGAGTAGAGTCTCAGAAAGATGGGCATTTCTACATTCCTAAGGCATTGGGTAAGATATTTTCTAAGGATGGAAAAGTGTTCTTTGACAAATACTAGGCTGAGACAAACTAAGTCTGAACAAAAGCATTCATGTGCAGAGTCACAGAAAGGAAGACACAAATTGCTCTGGTAGGATTCAAAAATTCTGTCAGGTTTCACACACTGAGCTACACAGTCTCCCTTACAGGTAAAAATGGAAATTTTATGACCACCCATGTCCAGAGGCAGGAAAAAGAATAGCAGAGACATTGATTTAATTCTCTCTCATCTGAAAGTTAATACATTTTCTCGAAACGACAACTCTGCCTTGAGATTTCCCTGAGTGGGCTGCTTCATGGGTAGCCATCAAAAGAAATAGTTCAAAGCTGACAGAGCTTACCTTTTCTAGGCACAGGTGCCAAAAGATGTGGGATCTGTTAAAAAGGTGAGTCATTTTTCAAATTGTTAAAAAAAAAAAAAAACAAAAAACAAAAAAACATTTGGGTGTAAATTGAAAAGAAAAAGCAAAAAAAAATCAGTCTTTAGAATTTTTGTCTTGATATACTTCATTTAACTTAAGGCATACTGTGAAAGGATTCATTAGACCCACTTCAGTTCCAAGGAATGGTACCTAATTTACCAGGACTCTATAAAACTACTGCAGACCTGAAATCTAAGCACTGCACTATAGCTATCTATGTTAATAGCAATACATAGAGCCCAGGTCTGGTACCACACTGTTGAAATTTAAAGAAATTCATCTCTCCCTGCAAAGCACACAACACTACTCAAGGAATTGAAGGATACTTCCATGAAAATGCAAAGCATTTCTGCAAACACATAGCCTACATCTGTTGAAACGTCATTGATGGAAATTCTCTGCATGTCAGAATCACTCTGTAATGTGCTTCACTTATTTGAATTCCAACTAACCAAGGCTCAGATTAGTGATTTTGCAGAAATGATTGATTCTCCTATAGTCATTTCTGAAAGACAGTCCTGATTTCTCAAGGTCACATCAAATAATGAATTTTTAGGAAATTTCACAGATATTATAGGAATAATTATTTTTTCCTTTATATTTTACTGTGAGCTACTCGAGCCTTTGATTTGTTAATAGATTTATCTAATGTGACATAATAAAAACTTTTCCCCTTTTCTCCACATTCTATGTGGCAAATCTCTAAAAACTGTATGTTATTAACTTTCTCTTTGTGGAATAGTGTGCTAAGACTGTCTTTGTTTAGGTGTAGATTCTTTTTGTCTTAAGTATTTAATTTTACTATATCTGTGTAAAGATATGCAAGAAAAAGAGACCTTGATACTGAGAGGGAGAAAGTGAGAAGGTACACTCGACAAATCGGAGGAAGGAACAGGAAGAGGGGGAAATGATTTTTTTGTTTTTGTTTTTGTTTTTGTTTTTTGAGACAGGGTTTCTCTGTGTAGTTCTGGCTGTCCTGGAACTCAGGCTGTAGACCAGGCTGGCCTCAAACTCAGAGATCCACCTGCCTCTGCCTCCCCAGTGCTGGGATTAAAGGCGTGCGCCACCACTACCTGGCTGGGAAATGATTTAATTATATTTTAATTAAAAAATTTTTATTTGTCAAGTTGCAGTAACAAAGGGCAGATCTTCTTTTGAGGCTAGACAAGGCCATTCAGTTAGGAGAAAGGGATCTAAAGGCAGGCAACAGAGTCAGAGACAAACCCTGTTCCTGCTGCTAGTGGTCAACATGAGAACAAGCTGTATATCTGTTAAATATGAGTAGAGGAACTAGATCTGTCCCCTAGGTCTGGTTGATGATTCAGTCTCTGTGAGCCCCCATGGGCCTAGGATAGTTGATTCTCTAGGCTTTCTTGTGTTATCCTAATCAGGGTGTAAGTAAATGAATTGATTAATTAATGAAAACAGAGAAATCGGAGATCTTAAAGCAAATAAAACAAAAATTTAATTGTATGTGTAAACTTTGTTATAAAGTGATCACACAAGCACTGTTTTTTAATGTATTTTGTTTATTAAGGGCCTCATATCACCCTGAATAATTAGCTGCATGGTGATTAAGTATAGGTTATTAGAGTATGTAAACTTATTTCTTAAATCAGGCAATCTCTACATGAAGAGATGCTTTAGCAGAAACCTGAACAAGGCACTGAAATGTGCACAAGAAAGGACACTTGAAAAGCAAAGCAGCAAGTGCAAAGGGACAGAGAATGAGAGTTCAACAAGTTTGAGAAACACCAATAACTTTATTATCCCAAGAGACAAAGGAAGTGTGGAGTAAGTGGAGAGTGGTTGCAGGTACAACTGCAGAGGAGTTGTTAGGCAGAACAAGTGTCATTTTATCAGTCATGGCAAGGGCTTCGAAATTCTATTCTGTTTAAAATAGAAAAGGATTATGATGAAGAATTTTTTGTGCTTTGGTTTAGATGTTAGAAACTTCACTTTAGTCTAGGCAATAAATTGGAGGTTATAGAAGAAATGGGTAACTATTGCTGCAATTCATGGGAGGAATTCAGGTGGCTAGAGAGAGTAAACAAATGAGTAAACATATTAGCAAGTGGTTGAAAAGAATACCTAAGGATCATTGCCACTAACATTATGCTGAACCTATGATAAAAGTGTCAAACACCTTCAAGTTCCAAACTTGAGCTGGGCAGCAGAGGTAAATGTGATACCAAGTATTATGGGTTCTATCTTAGGACTTTTTAAAGATGGGTGACTTAACCATTGGTATACATTCTTCTTTGAAGAATGATATCTTTAAGTATTTTATTTGTAAAATGCTGTGGCAGGGGCAGAGTAAGAGTCTTGGTCTCACTACAATACACAAGGCTGTAGAAACCCTGATAATTCTACTCTGACATGCATTGAAGCCAAAGGGAGTTGAGGATATCAGAGGGTTTCATAAATACTTTATGCCACCTTTATATCCAAATAATATATTAGGAAGATCTGTTCCCAACATAGAGTGAATTTAATTTTCTGCCAACTTGTAAATTTTTATTTACAAATTAATTTAAAACCATTAACAAAATAGTTCAGATAGATTCATCCAAAAATTTTAAAATCATGTTGCTCTTTTTCCTGGTAGCAAATACTGAGCCAACCTTTACAGAAAACATTATCCCTCAGTCCCTGCAAACTCACCTACAGTTCTTCTCTCAATGAAAATATAAATGGCTTAAAATTATTCTTTTAGTTTTATGGCATGACACCTTTCCTGTAATACAGAAGTTATTTGATTATCCAATTGGTCCCACTACTGCAAATAATCTCAACTTTATTCAGTATGATTTTATGGAACTGTCTACCCATGATATATCTTTTTTTTCTATATTCTTTATTTACATTCCAAATGATTTCCCCTTTCCCGGTTCCCCCCCCTCCCTGAAAGTCCTATAAGCTCTCTTCCCTCCCCCTGTTCCCCAGTCAACCCCCTCCCGCTTCTCTGTCCTGGTATTCCCCAACACTGCTGCATCCAGTCTTTCCAGGACCAGGGACTTCTCCTTCCTTCTTCTTGGGAATCAATTGATATGTGAATTGTGTCTTGGGTATTCCAAGTTTCTAGGTTAATATCCACTTATCAGTGACTGCATACCATGTGTGTTCTTTGTGACTGGGTTACCTCACTTAAGATAATATTTTCCGATTCTAACCATTTGCCTAAGAATTTCATGAATTCATTATTTTTAATTCCAGAGTAGTATTCCATTGTGTAAATATACCACATTTTCTGTATCCATTCCTGCGTTGAAGCACATCTGGGTTCTTTCCAGCTTCTGGCTATTATAAATAAGGCTGCTATGAACATAGTGGAACATGTGTCCTTATTGCATGCTGGGGAGTCCTCTGGGTATATGCCCAGGAGTGGTATAGCAGGGTACTCCTGAAGTGTCATGTCCAGATATGCCATGATATATCTTTTTTAGTGCACCTTCAATTTGTTACTTAGTGAAATTAGATCACAAAGAGTAATCTGGAGTGAATTTCTACTCTAAAAACATGGCATATGTCCCAAAAATTCAGGGTCTTATATGAGTCTAACTTGGAAACTTAGATACCAACATGTACTAAACCCTAAACTAATCAAAACAGAGTGATAGATCTATGAAACAGATCATAGAACCCAAAATATATTCTACATTTGCATTCATCTGATTGACCACAAGGAACCAAGAGCATAAACTGAAGAAAGGTCTCTCCTTTGAATAAAAAATGCTTGGGAAACTAGATCTCCAAATGGAGACAGACTCATATCTCAAACTTAAAAAAATCAACTCAAAGCATAAAAAACACTTAAATGTAAATTTTCAAGCAATGAAGTAATTAAAGAAATAGGAAAAATATTCAGGTTGTGGGTTAAGCCAAAATTAGGGTCATATGATTCCAAAAGCATTGGCAACAAAACAAAAACACATTTATTATATCAAGTGAAAGTTATATTTGCATATAAAAGGTGATATAGATAATAAGATTTTATATATATATACATATATATATATAATATACATATATATATTCAAAAAGTAAATACATCACAAAATGGAAGAAAACAATTGCACTTTGTATACAAGGAGTTAATAGTCAGTCTATATTAATTCAAATTTATATGACCCAACCACAAATATTAAAGTTAATAATCTGATTAGAAAATAGTCAATGATCTGAATAGACATTTTTCAAAAACTTATAGTAGACACAAATATTCAGCTAGTGTCTGAGAAAATGTTGAGTCTCACAGTGAAATTTGCCATAAAATCCTAGTGAAATGTTAGCATGCTACAGCTACATAGTTATTACCTAAAGAAAAAAATAAACCACTGCTGCTAAAGATGCAGAGAACCTATCAGACAGCATTTATAGGAATGCAGCTACATGCACTCTCACATTACTGTCGGAAATGTAAATGCACCCATTAGAGAAAACCATGTAGATGTCCAAAACCTAGAATTAAGATTCTTATTATCCAGTGATTCTTGTACATGATACATAATGAAAAGAAAAATGTATCTTTACTAAAAATATCAGTGTCTTTGTTTATTTCAACATTATTTGAAATGGCCAAAGTATGAAATCTACCTCATGGTCCACTAATACAAGACTGGATAAAGGAAATGTGGTACTTTTACACAAGAGAAGAAATAGCTTGGTGAAATAGCATTGGTTTGAAGCAATATTAACCCTGATATGATCATTATACATTAAATGAATTTCCTGTGATGTATCACTGTACTTCATAACTATGCACAACTGAAAAATAAGGTATGAGGCAAATGAGGTTAGTACAAATGCAGATATTTGGAATACCTAATAAGGCAAAGAGAATGACTCTCAATTTAGCCATGAAAATACGTTTATTTTAGAAAAAATAGAAAGGCCACCATAATAATTCTTGGTAGAGTGGCTACAGGTTGCCACAAAAATAAAAATGCATGTACTGCATAAACTGCATCATGTATCAATGTAGCAAGAAACAGATCTTATTTTTCATCTAATATTAACATTTTTGAGTTAATGTGTGCCAGAATTATCCAGGGTTCTTTATTTCTATTGCATGGGGAATTCTAAGAATAGAAGAAAGACGAAAAAATCAGAATCAAGAGATGGAAGAATATTAGGTTCTGACCAAAGATTTGAAAACCAAAATCAAAATATACTTTAGCAAAATCTACCATTCTGAATTGTTTTATTTGGTACATATTTCTATGTGACAAATGATCCCTAAGGATTGCATTTTAAAATATCAAAAAAAGAATATTATTTCACAATAGCTTTGAGAGTTAATAATGTAGAAATGGATTAAATGGTGGTCTTTTCTGGGATCTCTCATAATGAAGAAAAGATGTCACATAGTTTCTATCTAGAAATCTCAGCTCTTTACTAACATGTATGGAGAGCTTGGATCTTTACAACACAGATGACAGTATGCTGTTTAGGGGCCTTCATGACACATCAGAGAGATCCCTCTCACTGTTGACAGTCTTAGAGAGGATAGAAATAGCTACAAAGCCCTTTACAATTTCTCCCCCAAAGTCATATACTATCATGTTTGGAATGTTTTGTTGATCACACAGACCCACCGTAGCATAATGTGATAGGGAAAATTATAAAATTTTAAGTACCAAGAAGTGTATTTCATTGAGACCATTTCTAGGTTAACTATCACAAGTGGATGAATACAAATATATACCTTTTAAATATTTCTCATCAATTACTTGGATTTTATTTTTTACTACTGGTACCCAAAATACTGTCTAATCTAATATGTACCAATCATCCTATATATAATTACCAATCAAAAACCTTAGCAATCATCTAATCAACAATAACAAGAACAAAAGAAACAATAAACTTCGCCTATTCTTATGTGATATTTTTAAATAAAAACTATAATGAGCATGCTAAAAGAAAATAAATACATCAAAGTTTGATGCTGGGCAAGACATAGACTTTCTGAACTCTATTTCCAACTAAAAACAAACAAACAAACAACAACAAAACCAATACATGGACCATGTTTTCTGTTACTGTGAGGATCAAGTGAGCACAAACTGGTATCATCTTTGAATCATAAACATAAAAGGTAACAAAACCTTCATATATGTACTTTTCTAGGCAATGATTATAATAATACTGAGCAGTGCATAGGTCAGGCATAGCTTTCAGATGAGGACGTGGAAGAGAGATTATGTGAAGGTAATGTAGCCTAGCTGTTAGAGTGGCATAGATAAAGAAAAAATGTCTTATCTGATTTGCCTCATGTTCTCTATCTGCACCTTTATTTGGGCTTGCCTGTCTAGCAAAGGCATTGTTACCTTTAACAACTGTGTCATTCTTTTTTCAGAATTATTTGCCCACTGATAGCGTGACCAAGCCCCATTACATACTGCCATTAGCCCAACAACTTGCATGAATTTTATTCCAGTTCAAATATTAATTTTAAGGTCTTCAGTTATGAAAAGTGGGCACATTATATTGCCATCTTTACATTGCCTAATACCACATTACACAGAAAATTATCAATATGTCACAGAACTAAAGACAGGGTAAATAAATTACTGCTTTATATTATAAAGCATTCAAATTTGAAAGAAGTAATTCTTTCATAAGGTGGGAGAATTGGCTGCAGAAGGCAGGCTGGTGTTCTGAAAATCAGCTGGATTTTACCATGTTCCATTTCTTGGCAAGAATGGAATATCTACAGAACTAAAACCTACAATTCACAGATTCATGGAGCATGGTTTGACAGCCCTTCACTTCATAACATAAGTTTTATTCACATTTTTCAAACACAAGTAAGGTATCAATTAAAGGTATACAACATGCACTATAAGGAATTCTCATCCAAAGCTTCATAGCATTAAATTTCTGATGTATGCAATGTACTAAATAAACCCATAAATAAAAGCTAAAACTTATATATTCTCAACCAGCTTTGCAGATATGAGTCATGTTATCTTCTTCAGTAGCTAATTGCTTCTGCATTTTTTTTGTCAAATCTCAGCTTCTTAATCTTCCTGTAAATTTCCTTCACTTTCTCTCCCAACCACTTCATTTTCCTGGTCCACAATAGCTGTCACACATGTTATATAGCATTATCATCCCACGGGAATTTAACTCCTTTCTCACAAAATCATTGAAAATAGAAAAGAAACAGGCTGTTGATTGCCCTTCTCTTTTGGTGGCAATAGCAATTTTTCTCCATTAAAAAGAAGTGATACAAAGAAGAAAATGCATGTACTAGCAACCAGGAAAGAACAACCTACAGTAAATTGCACAGAAAATTATATGTAGACACTAGGCTTTGCATGCTTATATACAGGAAAAGTAGAAGTCCTAGCAAATTGCAACAGACATTTTATTTATTTTAAAGTATATAGAAAGTCAAAAACAGAAAATATTGAAGAAGATGAAATTTAAATCTTTTAAAATGTGTTCTCACCAAAGTGTCTAGACTCAAGCCTGTTAGCATTCTTTTCTTAAGCTTCAAACTTTTTATGTATTATTGCTCTCTAACACATGGTGAGCTGAGGTAAGATAAAGTAGATACTTAGAATGAAAGGAGGAGCAGTAGAGAAGGGCATCAGCCCAGTATAATCCAAGAAAATAGACAAATGGAACATTGCTTTTCCATTCTTATATTTTATTTTATTATAGGCCACATGCAGGTGGTTCTAAGAACTGCAGTATGTAGGTGAAGGTCAGTTGTGGGAGGAAACAAGGGAGATGTACAGAGGGTCAGGAAATTGAACAGAGGTGCATAACAATGGGGGATGGGGAACTGGAGGTAGCCAACAGAAAGTCCCAGACACCAGGAAGGCAAGAGGCTCCCAGGACCAAACAGTGATGGCATTAGCTGAAATACTCAACAAAGGGGAGAGAGAGCCTTAGAGACCACATCCAGAGATTAGGCAAGGCCCCCAGTTGAAGAATGGGACTACCCACCATTCTCAAAATTTTAACCCAGAATTGTTCCTTTCTAATGGAAATACAGGGACAAAGAGTGGAGCAGAGACAGAAGGAAAGGCCATCCAGAGACTGCTCCACCTGGGGATCCATCGCATATGCTACCACCAAACCCAGACACTATTGTGGATGCCAAGAAATGCTTGCTGACAGTAGCCTGATATGGATGTCTCATCAGAGGATCCAACAGAGCCTTACTAATACAAATGTAGATGCTTGTAGCCAACCATTGGACTGAGCATGGAGATCCCAATGGAGGAGTTAGGGGAAAAATTAAGGAACTGAAGAGGTTTGCAGCCCCATAGGAAGAACCACAATATCAACCAACCGTACCCCCCTAGAGCTCCCAGGACTAAATCACCAACCAAAGAATATACATGGAGAGACCCATGGCTCCAGATGCATGTGCAGCAAAGGATGTCCTTGTCTGGCATCAAAGGGATGTGAGGCCCTTGGTCATGTGAAGGCTTGATGCCAGGGCATTTGGGCGGAAATTCATTGTTTTTAATAGCTGAGAAGTACTCCACTGAGTAAATGTACCACATTTTCTGTATTCATTCCTCTGTTGAAGGACGTCTGGGTCCTTTCCAGATTCTGGCTATTATAAAAAAGACTGCTAGAAACACAATGGAGCATGTGCCCTTATTACATGTTGGAGCATCTTCTGGGTATACGACCAGGAATGGTGTAGGTGGGTCCCTGGTAGTACTATGTCCAATTTTTTGAGAAACCAGCAAACTAATTTCCAGAGTGGTTCTACCAGCTTGCATTCCCACCAGCAATGGAGAAGTGTACTTCTTTCTCCACATCCTCTCCAGCATCTGCTGTCCCCTGAGTTTCTCATCTTAGCCTGATGTGAGATAGAATCTCAGGGTTGTTGATTTGCATTTCCCTGATAACGAAGGATGCTGAACATTTCTTTAGGTGCTTCAGAGCCAATCCAATTTCCTCAGTTGAAAATTCCCTGTTTAGCTCTGTACCCTATTTTTTTTTATTTTCTAAGTTTTTTTATTTACATTCCAAATCATTTCCCCTTTCCCATTTCCTCCCTCCCCGAAAGTCCCATAAGCTCCCTTCACTCTCTCTTTTCCCCATTCAACCCCCTCTTGCTTCTCTGTCCTGGCATTCCCCTACATCCAGTCTTTCCAGGACCAGGGGGTCTCTCCTTCCATCTTCTTGGAAATCTATTGATATGCGAATTGTGTCTACGGAATTCCAAGTTTCTGGGTTAATATCCCCTTACCAGTGACTGCATACCATGTGTGTTCTTTTGTGCCTGGGTTACCTCACTTAGGATAATATTTTCTGATTCTAACCATTTGCCTAAGAATTTCATGAATTCATTGTTTTTAATTCCAGAGTAGTATTCCATTGTGTAAATATACCACATTTTCTGTATCCATTCCTCCATTGAGGGACATCTGGGTTCTTTCCAGCTTCTGGCTATTGTAAATAAGGCTGCTATGAACATAGTGGAGCATGTGTCCTTACTGCATGCAGGGGAAGCCGCTGGGTATATGCCCAGGAGTGGTATAGCCGGATCCTCCCGGACTGTCATGCCCAGTTTTCTGAGGAACCGCCAGACTGCTTTCCAGAATGGTTGTACCAGCTTGCAATCTCACCAGCAGTGGAGGAATGTTCCTCTTTCTCCACATTCTTGCCAACAACTGCTGTCTCCTGTGTTTTTGATCTTAGCCATTCTGACTGGTTTGAGATGGAATCTCAGGATTGTTTTGATTTGCATTTCCCTAATAACTAAGGATGATGAACATCTCTTTAGGTGCTTCACAGCCATTAGATATTCTTTAGGTGAGAACTCTTTGTTTAGCTCTGTACCCCATTTTTTAATAGGGTTACTTGCCTCGCTGACTTCTTGACTTCTTTGTATATATTGGATATTAGCCCTCTGTCGGATGTAGGGTTGGTAAAGATCATTTCCCAGTTAGTTGGTTGCCACTTTGTCCTTTTGACAGTGTCTTTTGCCTTACAGAAACTTTGTAATTTTATGAGGTCCCATTTGTCAATTCTTGATCTTAGAGCATAAACTATTGGAGTTCTATTCAGGAAATTCTTCCCTGTGCCCATATGCTCAAGGTTCTTCCCTAGTTTCCTTTCTATTAGTTTCAGTGTGTCTGGTTTTATCCTACTACAAAAGCCTGTATTCAACACAACTAGAATATCTGGAGGAAATGGACAATTTCCTAGACAGTTACCAAATACCAAAATTAAATCAGGATAAAATAGACCATCTGAACTGTCCTATAACCCCTGAAGAAATAGAAGTTGTCATTGGAAGTCTTCCAACCAAAAAAAGCACAGGTCCAGATGGTTTTAGTGCAGAATTCTATCAGACTTCAAAGAAGACCTAACACCAATACTCTTCAAACTATTCCACAAAATAGAAACAGAAGGAACACTACCCAACTCGTTCTATGAAGCCACAATTACACTAATACCAAAATCACACACAAAGATCTGACAAAGAAAGAGAATCTCAGGCCGATCTCTCTTATGAATATCGATGCAAAAATACTCAATAAAATTCTTGCCAACCGAATCCAAGAACACATCAAAACGATCATTCACCATGATCACATAGGCTACATCCCAGGGATGCAGAGATGATTCAATATAAGGAAGTCCATCAATGTAATCCACTACATAAACAATCTCAAAGAAAAAAAACACATGGTCATTTCATTAGATACTGAGAATGCATTTGACAAAATTCATCATCCTTTCATGCTAAAGGTCTTGGAAAGATCAGGAATTTGAGGCCCATATCTAAACATAGTAAAAGCAATTTACAGCAAACTGGTAGCCAACATCAAACTAAATGGAGAGAAACTTGAAACAATCCCACTAAAATCAGGGACTAGACAAGGCTGCCCTCTCTCTCCATATCTTTTCAATATAGTACTTGAAGTTCTAGCTAGAGGAATTAGACAACAAAAGGAGGTCAAAGGGGTACAATTTGGAAAGGAAGAAGTCAAACTATCACTATTTGCAGACGATATGATAGTATACTTAAGCGACCCAAAGAACTCCACCAGAGAATTCCTACAGCTGATGAACAACTTCAGCAAAGTGGCCGGATATAAAATCAACTCAAGCAAGTCAGTAACCTTCCTATACTCAAAGGATAAGCAGACTGAGAAAGAAGTAAGAGAAATGATACCCTTCACAATAGCCACAAACCATATAAATATCTTGGTGTGACTCTAACCAAACAAGTGAAAGATCTGTATGACAAGAACTTCAAGTCTCTGAAGAAAGACATTGAAGAGACCTCAGAAGATGGAAAAATCTGCCATGCTCATGGATTGGCAGGATTAATATAGTGAAAATGACCATCTTGCCAAAAGCAATATATAGATTCAATGCAATCCCCATTAAAATCCCAACTCAATTCTTCATAGAGTTAGAAAGAGCAATTCAAAAATTCATCTGGAATAACAGAAAACCCAGGATAGCTAAAACTATCCTCAAGAGTAAAAGAACTTCTGGGGAACAGAGGAATAGTGTTAAAAACTGCATGGTATTGATACAGTGACAGGCATGTAGATCAATGGAACAGAATTGAAGACCCAGAAATGAATCCACACTCCTATGGTCACTTGATTTTTGTCAAAGGAGCTAAAGCCATCCAGTGGAAAAAAGATAGCCTTTTCAACAAATGGTGCTGGTTCAACTGGAGGTCAACATGCAGAAGAATGCAAATTGACCCATTCTTATCTCCTTGCACTAAGCTCAATTCCAAGTGGATCATGTACCCCATTTTTTAACATTGTTATTTGACACTCTGGAGTCTAACTTCTTGAGTTTTTTGTATACATTGGATATTAGCCCTCTATCCGATGGAGGATTGGTAAAGATCTTTTCCCAATATGTTGGTTGGTGTTTTGTCATATTGACAGTGTCCTTTGCCTTGCAGAAGGTTTTCAGTTTTATGAGGTCCCATTTGTCGATCCTTTTTCTTAGAGATATTGGTGTTCTATTCAGGAGATTTTCTCTCTGTGCCCATGTGTTCAAGGTTCTTCCTCACTTTCTCCTCTATAAGCTTCAGTGTATCTGGTTTTATGTGGAGGTCCTTGATCCACATGGACTTGAGCTTTGTACAAGGAGATAAGAATGGGTTGATTTGTATTTTTCTGCATGCTGATCTCCAGTTGATCCAGCACCATTTGTTAAAAATGCTGTCTTTTTTTCCACTTCATATTTTTGGCTCCTTCGTCAAATATCAAGTGACGGTAGGTGTATGGGTTCATATCTGGGTCTTCAATTCTATTCCACTGATCTTCCTGCCTGTCTCCATACCAATACCATACAGTTTTTATTACTATTGCTCTGTGGTAGAGCTTGAGATCAGGGATGGTGATTCCTGAATAGATCTTTTGTTTTGGAGAATAGTTTTCGCTATCCTGGTTTTTTGTTTGTTTGTTTTTGTTATTCCAGGTGAATTTGCATATTGCTTTTTCTAGCTCTATGAAGAATTGATTTGGAATTTTGATGGGGATTGCATTGAATTTGTAGATTGCTTTAGACAAGATGGCCATTTTTAGTATATTAATCCTTCCAATCCATGAGCATGAGAGATCCTTCCATCTTCTGAGATCTTCTACTATTTCTTTCTTCAGAGGCTTGAAGTTCTTGTCAAAGAAATCTTTCACTTGCTTGGTTAGAGTCACGCCAAGGTATGTATTTGTGACTATTTTGAAGGGTGTCATTTCCCTAATTTCTTTTTCAGATTGTTTATCCTTTGAGTATAGGAAGGCTACTGATTTGTTTGATCTAGTTTTATATCCAGCCACTTTGCTGAACTTGTTTATCAGCTGTAGAAATTCTCTGGTGGAATTTTTGGGGTTGTTTAAGTATATGATCATATCATCTGCAAATAAAGATACTTTGACTTCTTCCCTTCCAATTTGTATACATTTGACATACTTTTGTTGTCTAATTGCTCTGGCTAGGACTTTGAGTACTATATTGAATAGGTAGGGAGAGAGTGGGCAACCTTGTCTGATCCCCGATTTTAGTGGATTGCTTCAAATTTCTCTCCATTTAGTTTGATGTTAGCTACTGGTTTACAGTATATTGCTTTTACTATGTTTAGGTATGGGCCTTGAATTCCTGATCTCTCCAAGTCTTTTAGCATGAAGGGATGCTGAATTTTGTCAAAAGCTTTTTCAGCATCTAATGAAATGACCATGTGGTTTTTTTCCTTTGAGTTTGTTTATGTAGTGGATTGTGTTGATGGATTTCCATATATTGAACCATCCCTGCATCCCTGGGATGAAGCCTACTTGATCGTGGTGACTTATTGTTTTGATGCATTCCTGGATTCGGTTGGCCAGAATTTTGTTGAGAATTTTTGCGTCAATGTTCATAAGGGAAATTGGTCTGAAGTTCTCTTCCCTTGTTTGGTCTTTGTTTGGTTTAGGTATAAGCGTTATTGAGGCTTCAAAGAATGAATTGGGTAGTATTTCTTGAGTTTCTATTTTGTGGAATAGTTAGAAGAGTATCAGTATTAACTGTTCTTTGAAGATCTGATAGAATTCCCCACTAAACCCATCTGGTCCTGGGCTTTTTTTGTTGGGAGACTATTAACAACTGCTTGTATTTCCTCGGGACTTATGGGACTATTTAGATGGTTTATCTGAACCTGCTTTAACGTTTGCACCTGGTATGTATCTAGAAATTTGTTCATTTCTTCCAGAGTTTCCAATTTTGTTGAGTATAAGCTTTTGTAGTAGGATCCGATGATTTTTCAAATTTCCACACTTTCTGTTCTTATGTCTCCCTTCTCATTTCTGATTTTATTAATTTGGGTAGTACCTCTGTGCCCTCTGGTTAGTCTGGCTAAGTAATTATCTATCTCGTTGATTTTTTTCAAAGAACCTGCTCCTGGTTTTGTTGAGTCTTTGTAGGGTTCTTTTTGTTTCTATTTGGTTGATTTCTGTCCTAAGTTTGATTATTTCCTGCCGTCTACTCTTCTTGGTTATATTTGCTTCTTTTTGTTCTAGAGCTTTCAGGTGTGTTACCAAGCTGCCAGTGTAAGCTCTCTCTCTCCATTTTCTTTTTTGAGGCATTTAGAGCTATTAGTTTTCCTCTTAGCATTGCTTTTATTGTGTCTCATAAGTTTTAGTATGTTGTGTCCTCATTTTAATTAAATTCTAAAAAGTCTATCATTTCTTTTTTTCTTCCTTGGCCAAGCTATCATTGAGTAGAGCATTGTTCAATGTCCATGTGCATGTGTGTTTTCTGTTGTTTTTGTTTGAACCCAAGACCAGCCTTATGCCATGGTGATATAATAGGGTTCATAGAATTATTTCAGTACTCCTGTATCTGTTGCGGCCTGTTTTGTGACTAATTATATGGTCAATTTTGGAGAAGGTACCATGAGGTGCTGAGAAGAAGCATTCTTTTGCCTGAGGATGGAATATTCCATAAATATCTGTTAGATCCATTTGGTCCATAACTTTAGTTAGTTTTACTGTGTCTCTGCTTAGTTTCTGTTTTCATGATTTGTCCATTGTTGAGAGTGGGGTGTTGAAGTCTCCCACTATAATTGTGTGGGGTACAATGTGTGATTTGAGTTTTAGTAAAGTTTCTTTTATGAATGTGGGTGCCCTTGCATTTGGAGCATAGATGAACAGAATTGAGAGTTCATATTGGTAGATTTTTCCTTTGATAAGTATGAAGTTTCCTGCCTTATCATTTTTGACAACTTTTTGTTGAAAGTCGATTTTATCTGATATAAGTATGGTCACTCTACCTCGTTTCCAGGGACCATTGGCTTGGAAAATTTTTTTCCAACCTTTGACTCTGAGGTAGTGAGTGTCTTTGTCACTGAGGTAGGTTTCATGTATGCAGCAAAATGTTGGATCCTGTTTATGTATCCAGTCTGTTAGTCTATGTCTTTTTATTGATGATTTGAGACCATTAATGTTAAGAGATATTAAGGAAAGGTGATTGTTGTTTCCCATTATTTTCATTGTTAAAGGTGGAATTCTGTTTGTGTGGCTATCTTATTTAGGGTTTGTTGAAAGAAGATTACTTTATTGCTTTTACTAGGGTGTAGTTTCCCACCTTGTGTTGGTACTTTCCACCCATTATCCTTTGAAGCACTGGGTTTGTGGAAAGATATTGTGTAAATTTGGTTTTGTCATGGAATATATTGTTTTCTCCATCTATGGTAATTGAGAGCTTTGCTGGATATAGTAGCCTGGGCTAACATTTATGTTCTCTTAAGATCTGTATGACATCTGCCCAGGATCTTCTAGCCTTCATAGTTACCAGTGAGATGTCTGGTGTAATTCTGATAGGTCTTCCTTTATATGTTTCTTGGCCTTTTTCCCTTACTGCTTTTAAAATTCTTTCTTTGTTTAGTGCATTTTATGTTTTGATTATTATGTGACAGGAGGTATTTCTGTTCTGGTCCAGTCTGTTTGGAGTTCTGTAGACTTCTTGTATGTTCATGGGCATCTCTTTCTTTAGGTTAGGGAAGTTTCCTTCTATAATTTTGTTGAAAATATTTGCTGGCCCTTTAACTTATAAATCCCCGCTCTCTTTTATACCTATAATCCTTAGGTTTGGTCTTCTCATTGTGTCCTGGATTTCCTGGATGTTTTGGATTACAAGCTTTTTGGATTTTGCATTTTCTTTGACTGTTGAGTCAATGTTTTCTATGGTATTTTCGGCATCTAAGATTCTTTCTTCTATCGCCTGTATTCTATTGTGGATATTTGCATCTATGACCTCTGATTTCTTCCCAAGGTTTTCTATATCCAAAGTTGTCTCCCTTTGTGAATTCTTACTTGTTTCTACTTCCTTTTTTAGATCCTGGATGGTTTTGCTCAGTTCCTTGTATGTTTGTGTTTTCCTGTAATTCTTTAAGATATTTTTGGTGCCATGTTGCCTTGGTTTCTGTTGGTAATGATCTTGCATTTGCCTTTAGCCATTTAGTTTTCTCTGGTGTTAGCTGGTCTTGCTGTCTCTGATTTTGGCTTATCTGTTCTGCAAGTCTGTGTATATGTACTCCTGGGATTCCTGTTCTCTCTGTGCACACAGGTTTGTGGGCTCTCCTGGGAGACCAGCTCTCCTGTGCTCCCAGGTCTCTCTGTACTCCAAATGACCTGAGTGTGGCTGGTTCTCTAGGAAGTATCAGGAGATGGTGTCTTCACTGTGGCAGACCTGGCAAGGTTCTGCCACAGCAGGAAGGGCTGGCAGTGGTGGAATGGATAGAAGGATTGGAAGGGGACTGCTATTCATAATGGCTGGGCTTTTGGTGGTTGCTGGGTAGTGAGTGAGTCCTGCTGGACCCCTAGCAGCAGCTCTGGGCCTCCAGAGGTTGGGGGTAGGGGGGCGCTTCTTACCAACTGCCCTAAGTGGCTGGTTCTCTCGGAAGTATCAGAAGATGGAATCCTCACTGCAACAGAGCCGGCAAGGTTCTGCCCCAGCAGGAAGGGCAGGCAGCAGTGGAAGGGGGAGAAGGCTTGGAAGGGGTTGCCATTTGGAAGGGCAGGGCTTTTGGTGACTGCTGGGTAGTGAGTCCTGCCAGACCCCTAGTGGCAGCTCTGGGCCTCTAGAGGTGGGAGGTGGGTTCTTACCAACTGTCCTGAGTGGCTGGTTCTCTAGGAAGTATCAGGAGATGAAATCTTCACTGCAGCTGATCCGGCAAGGTTCTACCACAGCAGAAGGACTGGCAGCAGTGGAAGGAGGAGAAGGATCCTGTTCAGTGGTTTAAGAGAGATTTATTCTCCTGGTGTTCTCCATCCCCTGGCTCGTAAACACTTAACAACTTTTCTTCCATGGGGATCTCTAAGTACTGAGGAGAGGGATTTGATAGAGACATCCTATTTAGAGTTGCATGTTCTAAAATGTCCATGTCACTGCATAGTGACTGGATGAGGGTCTCTGTGCTTGTTCCCATTTGCTACACAAGGAAGCTTCTCTGAAGATGGCTGAATAAGGTACTGATCTATGTTTATTTGTGAGCATAGCCAAATATCATTCAGAGTCATTTTATTGCTACTTTTTAAAAGGCAAGTAGTATTTGGTATTACACTGGGTCTCTGGGCTATCTTGTCTCTGGTTCTTGGTCACACAAATAGTGTTCTGTATGGGTTCCATCTCATGGGGTAGACCTTGAGTCAAATCAGAAATTGGTTGGTTACTCCCATGAGCATTGTACCATTATTACTATAACAAGTTTTGCAGGTAAGACCACATTGTAGATCAAAAATTTTGTGGCTAGGTTGGTGATTATATTTGTCTTTTGGTAGTCTGATGAGTACCTTCCCATACCAAAGACATTAGAATGTGGAGATGAAGGTTTTATGTAGGCAGCAGCTTGACACCTCAATGTTTAATGATTTGTGTAGGAGTTGTCTTCTTTATTAGGGCCTTGCTGTTAGTTTGTGGAGTGTTCTTTTAAGTGCAATTTCTTGGCAACAACCTGGGTTGTTTGGAGTTTTCCATGAGACCCCTTTGGCCAACAATTCAATTAATATGACCCAATCCCTGTACTGGAAGCACTGTTGAGAAGAAATAGCCAGTTGGAATTCTATCTCCTCCATTTTGGGGGACTTCATTGGAATCACATTCATATAGTTTATGAAGTTTCCACTCTACTAAGTTTTCATAATGCCCCTCAAATGTTCCTTAATTCTAGCTGTCTCTTTTCATAGTCCCTCCATCAGCCTTAACTTCCATCCCCTTTCTTACCTGATGCTCCTGTTCCCATTCCCCCACCCTCACTCTGCCTATTAAATCTATTCTATTTGCTCCTGCCAGAGAGATCCACATGTCCCGCTAATCCCTTCTGCTATACTTAACCTCTCTGGGTCTATGGTATGTAGGTTGATTATTATTTACTTATTGGATAATATCCATGTATAAATGAATGCATACTATACTTTCTTGGTCTGGGTTACGGCATCAAGGTTAATTTTGTCTAATTCCATTTATTTACCTGTGAATTGTATGATGTAATATTTCATTTGTTTATCCATTTTTTTTTCTGTTGAGGGCCATCTACATTATTTCCAGTTCCTGGCTATTATGCATAAAGCAGCAATGAACATGTTTGAGTAAGTGTCCTTATAATAGGATGAAGTATCCTTTGGTTATATGCCAAAGAATGATATAACTGAATATTGAAATAGTTCAGTTCCCATCTTTCTGAAAGAACACTACACTAACTTCCATAGTGGCTGTGCAAGTTTGCATTTCACCAGCAATGGATAAGTGTTCCCCTTATTTAATATCAATATTAGCATGAGATGTCACTTTTGTTATTGATCTTAGCCATTCTGACACTTGTAAAGTGGAATCTCACAGTAGCTTTGATTTGCATTTCCCTGATGGCTAGGGATGTTCAATTTTCTTCAAGTATTTTTCACACTATTGCATTTCTTCTATTGAAAATTTTCTTTTTAGTTCTGTACACCATTTTAATTGGATTATTTAGTATTTTATATCTAGTTTCTTTAGTTCTTTATATATTTTGAATATTAGTTCTCTGTCAGATGTGGAGATCATAAAAACCTTTTCACATTCTGTAGGCTGCTCTTTTGTCTGAATGATGGAGCATTTTTTTTTTAGCATCACCAGTTTCAGTTTATTAATAATCAATCTTAGTGTCTGTGCTATCGAACTCTGTTCAGAAAGTCTTTTCCTGAGCCTACAAGTTTCAGGCTATTCCCCTACTTTCTTTTCAATCAAGTTTGGTGTATGTGGTTTTATGTTAAGGTCTTTGAACATTTAGAGTTGAGTTTTGTGCATGGTGATAAGTATTGATCTATTGAGCAACAACTAAGATACACAAACATATCAGTTTTTGAGAAGAACTTAAGCAAGTTTAAATTTGCAGCCAATATATGTACTTAGAAATTATTTTTTCAGGGAATGTCATGAAGGAGGGAGCAGAAGGATTGTAAGAGTCAATTGTGCAGGAAGTTAGACATCAAGACAAGACTCTGTCTTCTAGAAATGGCAGGGATACTACACCCATGATAACTTTTACAATATTACTTTCCAAACAAGATGTCCAAAATGGCAACCCCAGTAAACATGCTAACATGGAAAGGAGAAATCTCATAGGGCCCTCACATTTGATCAAGAGCTACAAGCAACTAACAACTGTTATGAGAGAAACTTTTGTCTTCCCTGGGGATGACCCTCCTAATTGGTTATCCAATGTCAGCTGGTAAGCCCAAAAATCATACCACGAAATGGACTTAGCCGATTGTATTTATGTTTTTATAAATACATATATATGTATGTGTAACAATAATAATTTTACAAAAGAGACCATTAATTAGAGACTGACTGAGGAGAGATAAGGGAGAGGTTGTAAAGAGGAGAGAGTAAAGGGAAAGTATATAATTATATTTTTTTAATTTTTAGAAATTAGAAATAAAAATAAAACAACAAAACCTCTACTTGCTAAAGAGAAACTCACTGTTCTCCCCTAGAGCAATAGAAAATAGGCTTGAAGGTAAATTGCCATTCATAAATGGCCCTAACTTTTGAAATGCAATGTAAATCAATTTTAAATGAGGGAACCTAGATTTAAAGTGCTATAGTAATCCCCTGCTCTTGGAAAGCAACTACCTAGGAAGTCTGGACACAAGTGCTACAGATACTGTTGTCTAAGGTGGCCAGGCTCCAAGCCAATCTGGCAGAAACACTTACAGTGCTGTGCACATGGCACTTGTTTTTTTGAAGCCATGAATGTTGTAAGTCTAATGAGCCATGAAGTCTTGCTCTACAAGAATATCCTGAAACGCCACGACACGAAGCTTTGAAATTGAAGCCTGAGGTGCAAAGAGAGACATCTGAGAGTTGGAGCCATCAGGACCTTAGGATGTTACCGAGTGAAGCTATTGGAATTGAATGAAGCCAGCACAAGAGAGATGTCTGACGGCTGCACACAGCAGACCTGAAGCAATGGGGCTACCCAGGTGTTTATATCAGGAGCTACAGATGCCCAACATTTTCCCTCCTTTTAGTATGATCTTCTGTTGCTACAAGTTAACTCCCCATTTTGGAATGTGGATGTTTACTCTACAACATTATAGTGTTGAATGGTGTAGTTTTGTTGTTGTTCTATAGGAAGTCTCAGTAATGAGACTGCCTTGAGTCTCACAAGAGACTAAGCACTGTACTTTCACATTTTGTTTGGACTGTTAGAAATCTGTGAGGGCTTTTGAATCCATTCCTCCGTTGAGGGACATCTGGGTTCTTTCCAGCTTCTGGCTATTATAAATAAGGCTGCTATGAACATAGTGGAGCATGTGTCCTTATTGCATGCAGGTAAAGTCTCTGGGTATATGCTCAGGAGTGGTATAGCCGGATCCTCCAGGAGTGTCATGCCCAGTTTTCTGAGGAACCGCCAGACTGCTTTCCAGAGTGGTTGTACCAGCCTGCAATTCCACCAGCAGTGGAGGAGTGTTCCTCTTTCTCCATATCCTCGCCAAGAACTGCTGTCTCCTGTGTTTTTGATCTTAGCCATCCTGACTGGTGTGAGATGGAATCTCAGGGTTGTTTTGATTTGCATTTCCCTAATGACTAAGGATGATGAACATCTCTTTAGGTGCTTCTCAGCCATTAGATATTCTTCAGGTGAGAACTCTTTGTGTAGCTCTGTACCCCATTTTTTAATAGGGTTACTTGCCTCTCTGGAGTTTAACTTCTTGAGTTCTTTGTATATCTTGGACTTTTGACATTTGATTGAATATATTTCACATTATGAAATGTTCTGGGACTAGTGGAGATGGGGGGTGGGATATTGTGGTTTAATATGAAATGTCTACCTGGCTCATTCATTTGAACCATTAATAGAAACACAAATTTTGGTACTATTTGAGAAGGTCTTGGAAACTTTAGTAGATGGAGTGCCACTGTAAGATGCTGATTATTGATGACAGGCCTTGAAATTCTTATAGCCTCTACACCCTGTTTTATTTTCTCCTTCCTGTGTACACTAGGTAATAGACGACCTCTAATTCCTGCTGTCATGCCTTCCTCACCGTGATGTCTATGACCTTTCAAACTATAAGCTAGAATAAAACATTCTTTGATTAAATTACTTCTTGTTAGCACTTGCTAACAGGAACCTGGTGTGGCTGTTCCTTGGGAGGTTCAGCCAGCAACTGACCAATGAAGATGTGAATGCTTGGAGCCAACCATCAGACTGAGCTTGAGGACCCTGATGGGGGATCTGGAGGAAGGACTGGAGGAGCGAGGGGGATTGCAACCCCATAGGAAGAACAACATGGGCTGACTGAACCACCCAGTGCTCCCAAGGACTGGAGCACCAACCAAGGAATGTACAGGGAGGAATTCATGGCTCCAGATACATATGTAGTAGAGGATGGCCTTGCCTGACATTAAAGGGAGGAGAGGGCCTTAGTCCTGTGGAGGATTGATGCCCTAGTTTAAGGGGATGCTGGAGTGGTTGGGCAGGAGAAGATGGGTTGGTGGAGGAGCACCCTCATAGAGGCAAAGAGGAGGGAGAAGAGAACAGATGTGGGAGTGGGAAGATGTGGGAGTGGGGGGTTTGTGGAGGGGTAACCTGGAAGTGGGATATCATTTGAGTTGTAAGCAAATGGAATGATTAGTTTAAAAAATAAAATGAAATGAAAAAATAAATAAATTACTTCTTGTCAAAAATCTTATTTCAGCAATGAGAAAAGTAATCAAGTTATTGCTTGTAGTCTGTACAATATAATTACCATCCTTTCATGATGTCCACGGAAATGCATCTGCCCAAACCTGCTATTCTAGTTTGCTTTCTCTTGCTGTTATAAAACCATGCCCAAAAGCAGCTTAGGAAGAAAGGTTATTTCAGCCTGTAGGTTACAGTTTATCATCAAGGAAAGCCAAGGCAGGAAACTGAGGCAGGAATTAAACCAGGAGCCTGGAGCAGAAACCACAGAGGAACGCTGCTTACTGGTGGCTCGCTTGCTCTCCTTGAACTGTTTTCTGTGTCCAGCCTAGGTCCCCCTACCAGGGGATGGTTCCACCTACAGCCTTGGTCTCCCTACCAGGGGATGGTTCCACCTACAGCCTAGGTCTCCCTACCAGGGGATGGTTCCACCTACCGCCTAGGTCTCCCTACCAGGGGATGGTTCCACCTACAGCCTAGGTCTCCCTACCAGGGGATGGTTCCACCTACAGCCTAGGTCTCCCTACCAGGGGATGGTTCCACCTACCGCCTAGGTCTCCCTACCAGGGGATGGTTCCACCTACAGCCTAGGTCTCCCTACCAGGGGATGGTTCCACCTACAGCCTAGGTCTCCCTACCAGGGGATGGTTCCACCTACAGCCTAGGTCCCCCTACCAGGGGATGGTTCCACCTACAGCCTAGGTCTCCCTACCAGGGGATGGTTCCACCTACAGCCTAGGTCTCCCTACCAGGGGATGGTTCCACCTACAGCCTAGGTCTCCCTACCAGGGGATGGTTCCACCTACAGCCTAGGTCCCCCTACCAGGGGATGGTTCCACCTACAGCCTAGGTCTCCCTACCAGGGGATGGTTCCACCTACAGCCTAGGTCTCCCTACCAGGGGATGGTTCCACCTACCGCCTAGGTCTCCCTACCAGGGGATGGTTCCACCTACCGCCTAGGTCTCCCTACCAGGGGATGGTTCCACCTACCGCCTAGGTCCCCCTACCAGGGGATGGTTCCACCTACAGCCTAGGTCCCCCTACCAGGGCATGGTTCCACCTACAGCCTAGGTCCCCCTACCAGGGGATGGTTCCACCTACAGCCTAGGTCTCCCTACCAGGGGATGGTTCCACCTACAGCCTAGGTCTCCCTACCAGGGGATGGTTCCACCTACAGCCTAGGTCTCCCTACCAGGGGATGGTTCCACCTACAGCCTAGGTCCCCCTACCAGGGGATGGTTCCACCTACAGCCTAGGTCTCCCTACCAGGGGATGGTTCCACCTACAGCCTAGGTCTCCCTACCAGGGGATGGTTCCACCTACCGCCTAGGTCTCCCTACCAGGGGATGGTTCCACCTACCGCCTAGGTCTCCCTACCAGGGGATGGTTCCACCTACCGCCTAGGTCCCCCTACCAGGGGATGGTTCCACCTACAGCCTAGGTCCCCCTACCAGGGCATGGTTCCACCTACAGCCTAGGTCCCCCTACCAGGGGATGGTTCCACCTACAGCCTAGGTCGCCCTACCAGGGGATGGTTCCACCTACAGCCTAGGTCTCCCTACCAGGGGATGGTTCCACCTACCGCCTAGGTCTCCCTACCAGGGGATGGTTCCACCTACAGCCTAGGTCTCCCTACCAGGGGATGGTTCCACCTACAGCCTAGGTCTCCCTACCAGGGGATGGTTCCACCTACAGCCTAGGTCTCCCTACCAGGGGATGGTTCCACCTACAGCCTAGGTCTCCCTACCAGGGGATGGTTCCACCTACAGTCTAGGTCTCCCTACCAGGGGATGGTTCCACCTACCGCCTAGGTCTCCCTACCAGGGGATGGTTCCACCTACAGCCTAGGTCTCCCTACCAGGGGATGGTTCCACCTACAGCCTAGGTCTCCCTACCAGGGGATGGTTCCACCTACAGCCTAGGTCTCCCTACCAGGGGATGGTTCCACCTACCGCCTAGGTCTCCCTACCAGGGGATGGTTCCACCTACAGCCTAGGTCTCCCTACCAGGGGATGGTACCACCTACCGCCTAGGTCTCCCTACCAGGGGATGGTACCCTACCGCCGACTGGGCCTTCCTACATCAAATGCAGTCAAGAAAATACTCCCGAGCTCAATTGTCATCAGAGAGGCTTCAGCCAGCAACTAATGGAAACAGATGCAGAGACCCACAGCTAAACGTCTGGCAGAGCTTGGGGAATTCTGTGGAAGAGGGGGATGAAGGATTGTAAGAACCAGAGGGTCAAAATACACTACAAGAAAACCCAGAGAATCAACTAACCTGACCCACAGTGCCTCACAGAGACAGAACCGCCAACCAGGGAGCCTGCATGGGTCTGACTTAGGCCTTCCACATGTTATAGTCCTGTTGCTAGATCTCTTCTTCTTCTTCCTTTTTTTTTTTATATGTTTGTTTTGCTTTTTTGTTTGTTTGGTTTTGTTTTTTGTTTTGTTTTGTTTGAGGTGGTTATACTCTATCTTTTTTATTGGTTATGTTATTTATTTACATTTCAAATGTTATCCATCTTCCCAGTTTCCCCTCCACAAACTCCCATCTCATACCCTTTCATCCCTGCTTCTATGAGGGTGCTCCTGCACCCACCCACCCACTCCTGCATTACTCCCCTAACATTCCCCAAGTGCCTCCTCTCCCATTGATGCCAGATAAGGCCATCCTCTGCTACATATGCAGCTGGAGCCATGGTTCACTCCGTGAGTACTCTATGGTTGGTGGTTTAGTACCTGGGAGCTCTGGTGGGTTTGGTTGGTTGATATTGTTGTAGGAGTCCTAACAGTGGGAACAGATGCTGTCTGACTCTCTTACTGCTGTCAGGACCCTTTCCCCCTAATGGGTTGCCTTGTCTAACATTAATAGAAGAGGAGATGCTTACTGTTACTGCAACTTGCTGTGCCTTGACAGTTATCAGTCCAGATTGGCCCTTTTCTGAAAATGAGGAGGGGAACTTGGAGGAAAGGAAGGAGGAGAAATTCCCTCAGATGTAAAATAATACTAAAATTTAAAAAAAAAAAGAAAAAAATTGTCCCTTAGATATTACTATAGGCAAAACTGGTCTGAACGACACACGAACGCATGCGCGCGCGTGCGTGTGTGTGTGTGTGTGTGTGTGTGTGTGTGTGTGTAAAACACAAAATTCATATATAAAAGAAAGCATTGTCTTTGTAAGTCTTGAATACTTTACTGAACATAATTTCAAATTTCAATCATTTTCCTGAAAACTCCATGATTGATGTATCTGGGCCACATGGTAGTTATATTTTCATTTTCTTCAGAAATCTACTGATTTTCAGAGGTTGCTACAGTTAGCACTCCTACCGATTGTGGAATGGTCTCTTCTTCCCTTACATCCTTTCCAGAACTTATATTCTGTTTTCCTGGGGTTGATAAGTCTGATTTCAGTGAAATGGAACTTTAAAGTTGTTTTAATTTCTGTTTCCCTAATATCTTAGGATGCTGAACACTTTTTAGAATGTTTGTTTGCCATTCATGGTTTGCTTTATAACTAGTTTCTATATCCCTTGACTGAGATATCAATCGGAACATTTCTACATTTCTGGTCCCTTGGAGGGGAGGAAGGGCATTTATCTTTAGTTCTTTGTACATTCTAGACACTAGCTTGTATAAAGTAAATTTGCCAAAGACTTACTCCTGTTCTGTATGCTTTCTCTGTATTCTGCTGATAGCTACTTTGCTGTATAAATTTTTAATTTTGTGGAATTGCATTTGTCTAATTTTATTATTTACTATGTTGTTCGAATTGAGTTCAGAAGGTTCTTTCCAGTCTCAAAACTTGTTCTCTATGCCAGGCTGACCTCAAACTCAGAGATCCATTTTCCTCTGACTCCGTAGCACTGATGTTAAAGGAGTGTGCCTCTATGCCTGGCTCAAATCTCTTTGATATATTTTAAATTAAGGGCCTTTTTCAGCTGTAGCAGATGAGAGAACTCATCTCATGATTCTAATTCCTCTCAGTAGAGATGGTGAAAGCGGGCAGGTTGTATGATGTGACTGTGTCTCCTATCCCTATTCATGCAATCAAGCCCTGCCTCTAGAGTAGGTCAGAGATTCACTCTTTTTCCCCCATGCACCAAGCATGGTGGCACATGCCTTCAAGAGTTTTATCCCAGCCTACCTCAGAAATTATTCTGGGGCTGAAGAGATGACTTAGCCCTTAGGAACACCTACTTCTTTCTAGAGGACCTGAGATCAGCCCCTAGTACTTATGTTTTCAGATCTCTTGATGCTTCTAACTTCCACACTCATGTGCACTCATATCTCATGTCCACACACTTACACACACACACACACACACACACACACACACACACACATAATGAAAGATAAAAAATAAATCTAAAAGGTATTCTGGATATTTGGTTCTCCCAATATAGAGAACAATCACACATGACAATGAAATTATTACTTATTAGGTACATCCCAGGCATCTACTCCCCTATCTAACTTTGAATTCAAAAGGAGCACAATTCAGTGAGTCAGATAGAAAGGATTTAAGGACCATGAAAAGGACTCTTCTAAAATGTTGTTATTCAAAATAACATGGTTCTAATGATTCAAACACAAATCGGGGGAATACTTAAAGACTTATTTTTGTGTATATGTGGGTTTCTTCATGTGTATGTCCACATATGTGTCCATTCTGTATGTGTTCATGTCTGTGTGTGTGTCTGTCTGTTTGTCTGTCTGGTTGTGTGTCTGTGTGTCTGAGTGTGTGTCTGCCTGTGTGACTGTGAATATCAGGAAATGTACTGCAGGAACCAGAAGAGTAGACAATTATGAACTGAACTCAGGTTCTAAGCAAACATATTTAACAAACTTGACCATAAAACCATCTCCAGTCCCAAATCACAGGAAATTGATTTTAAGCTAGCACTTATAAACCGGAAAATGCTTCGAAAACAAAGTGGGATTTTATTTAAAGAAGATGAATACATCTTTTTAGTATCAAAATATAAAACAAAAAATTTAAATTTAAATTTTTTAAATGTTCCTCTTAACTGGTTTTCTTCCTTCTTCCCCCACCCCTTCTTATTGTTTGGTTTGTTTTGTCAGAGAGAAGATACGAGAAAACTTTCCATCATCTTGCATCATTTTCAGTGTAGAATTGGCAGGAAGTATACACAGCTAACGACAGACAGGCAAAGTGGAAATGAACACATTCTCATCTTTGAGCGCTTACGTTGACTGAGATGAATAGTTCCCACTCTGTCTTGCTTTTTGTTTGTCATGGAGGTGGCATAGGTTACTCTACATCCTCCAACGGAAAGGATTCATTGCCTCTAACACTGGAAGATGCAGCAGTGCACACATCATCATCTTCAAACCCCTCTCCTGCTTACAGGGAAAGCAGATAAGTCAAAGCAAAGCTATACCGAGAACCACAGAGAATGACTTTTGTATTGTATGTGCAAAAATAGAAAGTGTTTTGCTGAGTGAACTGATAAAACAGGGCAGTGTTTATGTGCCTTTCAGTGTCTCTTTCTTTGAAAGATTACACAATTCAGGTCTCTGAATTAAGCAGACCATCCAAGAAGCTTGTGTGATACATTGTCTTTACATTTCAAACTCTGAACCATAGTCATCAAAGGAGAGTGTGAGTGGGCAGGAAAGATCAACACTGTTTTTTTTTCCCTGAAAAAGACGACATAAACCACTCCTCTATTTCTCTAATGTTTTATCAAAGAAAATGGACATACTTTGTACTAGTGTCAAAATCTTTGAAAAAATGTCTTTCATCAGATGTGACCCTAGCTGTGATCTCCATCTAGGTACATATTGACCATCACGAGGGTTACTGTGTATCTCAGTGCAAACCTCCTTAACTTCTTGTAACTGAAGTAAACAGATGAAATGCCTATGATGGAAAATAAGCTTGCAAAGAGATAAAAAGAAAGTCAGTCTGTTGTCCTTTATTTTGTTCTGACTGTGAAACAGAATAAAATGTAATAGCATCTTCAAAATGGTCTTTGTCATGTTGGCTGTGACGGGTGATCTAGGTTGTCTGCCTGGTGAGATTAGGAATCTCTTTAGAAAAAAAATCTGAGCATGTCTGGAAATGACTTTTAATATTGTGTGGAAATATATACCCTTATATGGAGGCATCATAGGTGAATTCATGTCAAAGATTACATAAAACGAGAAACCTAGCTGAACCTTGTTGGTGGAGCACCTCTCTGTGCTTACTGACTGTACAGGTAGTGTGAGCACCTGCCCAAGTGTCTGCTTTCCTGACCTCTCGTGATGCACCCTTAAACTGTGATCTGAATAAAACCCTAGTTTTCTTCATTCCTTAGGTTGCTTGTCTGGTATTCTGTCCGAGTAATAAGAAAAGCAATATAAAAGCAGAGTGCTGAGAGGTATGTCCTTTGATGCTGTAACCATGACCATGTGGTTTCTAGACTTTGCAACTGGTTTGCAGGAGGAATTTAAGAGTGTGGGACCTTGGGTCCTGAAGCCCTAAAATACTGTAAGCAGAGATTAATGGGCCATTCTATGGGAGCAGGAAAAATGCTGGTAAAATCAAGGACAGTAGCTGACCACCATATGTTTCAAAAGATAATAAGGACTTTGTTAGGGAATGGGCACATATACAAGGACACACACACACACACACCACATTTTATATATATATATATATATATATATATATATATATATATATATGACTCATATATAATGTACATTTACATTATCTAAACCATAAGGTCCCTAATTTTACATATATGTACATATAAATCTTTGTATATGTGCATAATGCACATTAGAAACTTAAGGCATTGTCTTACTATATGATATACTCTAACCTCAAATCTTGATCCTTTTGAGTGTTAGGGTTACCAGTGTACACAGCCATGTCCAACTTTCAAATTGTGTTTCATATATAGGTTATACATTTAACCTGAAGCTAATGTAATAAGCATTTTCAGAACACCTGCCTGTTGACTGTGGCATATCATATGAAGTCATATGAAAATTTCCCACGTGTGTCACAAGGTCAGAGCTAAATAGGCTTATTTTGGGAATACTCAGATTTCAGGATTTCACATTAATGATGTTTAGCTTCCATGTTCTTAGTGACAGACTATCCACTTTAACTTGGCCATACCTGTGTAATTCTTCTAAGTTTGTTTTAAGTATTTTATTTTAAGCTTCATGATTGTATAGGGAAAATGGGAGACAAATGCAATGACACATCTATACGAAAGAAAGATACTGTTAATCTATAGATTCTGGGAGAAATGGGGAGTAATATAGATTCTTGGAAATTTGGAAACATGCCAAAAAGCAGTGAGAAATGTTGGGGAAGCAGAATGACATAATAAAAAAAAGAGAGAGAGATTTTAATTTTATTTGCTGCAGAAAGATAAGGAGCAGGGTAGCAAAATGCTTATTTATCTATCAGGCATAGTGACTTTGAAAGAGAAGTCTTTGTAGTCATCTACCTCTCTGGCAATATGATCGTTATGATTCCTCTCCTGCATAGACACCCGAGCCTCAAGGAAAGGTGTTTCATGAGGAGATATCATTCAGGATTGAGTGCTCCAAAACTTCCCACTCTGCTTCTAGACACAAAAGGACAAGTGCACATATGAACTCTGAGACTGATAATACACAGAAGACCAGCATGGGTTCAAACCAGACAAAATCCCAGCACTTAGAAAATGAAGTGGACACAAATTTCTACCTGTAACCAAGAAGGTATTTGGAATTGATACCTATTGAAAAAGAGAAAAACAAGTTTTCTCCAATGGAGTGCCAAGGTGTATGTCAAGCACACTTTAAGGCAAGCAAACAAACAAACAAAAAACAATAAATAATAACAACAACAGAAAGAACTCCTTATTTTCTGGTGTTTCAACAAAAAAAAATACAAATTGACTGATAGAGTACATACAAAAATGTATTTGTGTTTTGAGCTGTTATTGTTTTAAATGAAACCATGAAAGAACTGAGAATTGTCCCTTACTTCAAAGGGTGAGGTGACAAAGAAGGAGAAAATGAGGAGAACAGATAATTCTGAGAAGAAAATGTCAGAAAAAAATCACACTTAAACGTATAATACTTCACATTTAAATGACAATGCTTCGAACTTATAACGAGGTTACAGAATGAAACACTGCTTTGAACTTACTATCAGCATATTTCTGTATCTCCCCCTCTATGTAACATTTTATTTATGAGATAATTTTATAAAGAACGTTTGTCTAAGAAGGCATAAATTACCAGAGAGAAGAAATAAAATATGCCTGTTGGGCTCTCATCTGTTCACCAAATGTGTGTGTTTGTGTGTATGTGTGGGTGGGTGTGGGTGTGGGTGTGTGTCTACCTTATGTATGTGCATATACGCATGAGTAGGAATGCATGTTAACTTGCGGAATTTATGATGAAACGGGTGATCGGGCCTGGCCAGAGTATGTGTTGTCTTTCTTTATGAAATTGACAAAAGTCATCAGCTTTTAACAGTGAGTTAAATTACCAGAAGCTAGAAGTTTCTGGCCCCTAAAACAGTAAGAGAAAGCTAAAGGCCAGAGGTCAATCAGCCTTTGGCCTTTATCTGACACTGTGTCCCACCTCAGCACCTGACTCCGTGGGGACTGGCCCCTGGCATGCTGGGGTATACTAATGCCAACATCTATTTTATACCTTCATTTTATTTTCATACGTGATTGAATGGCATGAGTAGCTGGAAAAATTATGCCACAAAAACCTTAGAGATACTTATCATTGAGAGGTTTTTTTGTAATTGCTAATTCTGTCTGAAACAATAAGCCACGAGCAGCTCTTTAGTTATAACTACTTAATAATCCTCTTATGTTGTTTCTTCTGTTACTGAGGTATGGAATATGTTACAGTGTGAAATTCTAAGTGATGTTTGTGTTAAAATAAACAGTTGTAGCTGAAAGAATTATTCAAATAGAAAAATTATCTCACAACATCTACTAAATCATGATATATTGTTTCAATCCACCAATATGTAACATTGAGCTAGGAAAATTTTGTCATTCTGAATGTTAGTCAGATCTTATAAAATAAAATAGTTTGTTCTATTTAAAACCTAAATTCTAATATTTTAGATAGATAATGTATCTGAAGCTTAGGTACTTCTTCATTTCAGAAAATGTAAAAGGTATTATTAGGTACTCCTGCAGATACTTAGAGCTCATCATGTAGAGTTGGTATATCTGCAATTGCTTTTGTCAATCAAACCACATGAGGATCAGAATATTTTGAATTATATATTTTCAAAGTTCTCTTACCATGGCATAAAGTAATCTGAACAAGAATTCAATCTCTCTCTGTTAAAATTATACCTTTAACTTGAAGATGCATATTTTGACTTTAAAACATAGCATTTTGTGTAATATACCTTCTCAACTTTGGAAAGGTCAACAAATTTGAAATGATTGCATTCTGCTAGTTCCTTTTCCTGTTTCTGTTGGGGTCTTAGACTGAAAACACAGAGAACAATGGAGAACATGAACTGAGCACATCACACTTGTCCTATTCTGTTTCTTCCATGTAGACAGGATGGTCCACCTCCTCCCATACTTGTGCCCTTCTTCCCTGTCATGATGGACTGTGTTCCATCAACTATGGACCCAATTTAAACCTTCTTTCCTCGCATGAGGAAGAAACAGAACAGGACTAGGGTGCTGCTCAGTTCACGTTTTGTTTGTTTGTTTGTTTGTTTGTTTTCCATTTCTCAAATCCTGTAAATGTTTGCATGAGATAACAGCAAGCAGTCTGAATTACTAAGGAACATTCACATCTACTTATGTTACTTTGAGAAATAATACAGAGTACAGCTTTAACTACTGTTTCTCACTTTACCTAATATTAAAAGCAGCAATAACTGATATTTTGTATTATAATTCTTCTTTACAAATAACACATTGTTTTGGTTGTGAAGATATCTCTGCAACCTTAAAGAGAAATTTAATTTATAGTTCCAAGCAGTAACTATTGCCCATTGCAAATAGAAACTTTTCTAACTGAGCCTGAGAACAGAACTCATCTGTGAGAACAAATAAATATTTAGAAGGCAATATGTCATCATGCTCTCCTGGCAAAATATAGCAGTATATTTCTTCCTAGGACCAATGACCTTCTTAAGCAAGCAAGTTTTATTAATATCACACACACGCACACACACACACACACACACACACACACACACACACACACACACACACCAAAAACTATTATTTATTAAATGAAGTTATTTATATTGAGAACACACCATTACAAGTACACCTTCCTTTGCTCACAAAACACCTCTAATTTAACAGGTAACATGGTGTGAACAGTAACAAAATTGTTCATCCCCACATCAGTTTAACAAACCTCCTGAAATGATATGTGTATATTTCTTTATTCTTTAGCAGTATCTCTACCTGTTAGCATCCCTCATTCACTCCATGTAGTATTTCAATTTATAATCACCAAGAAAATGGCAACAACAAAAAATTTTCCCATACTGAAAAATTTCATTTACTCTTTTAGACAATTAGATTAGAAAATGGCGATTTATCATTTGTTTCATTTGATTAAATTGTATAAAATATTAGATTCTAATATATTCCAAAATATTATTTAAAACATGGTCTTTTTTTCTCCAAATGATTAGGCTTTCAGCACCCTGATAATAGAAATGACTTTATTTCAGACCAGAGTTATCTGTAAAGATATTGGATATAATTCAAATTTCAAATTTTCTTCTTAATCATTTCAATTTTTTTAAAAAAAATCGGTATCTCAAATATTTTGTTTTCATAAAAAACATAAACAAAACAATACAAACCAACCCAAAACTATCTACCAAAGTATGTAAAATTTTACTGGGTGAGGAAGATTATAAACGGTAAGATGAACAATATTGGTAAATAACAGTATACACCAGGAAGAAAATTACAAACTCACAGAAGTAAACTAAAGAAGACAAGAGACCCATTTACACACAGTAAAGAACAGAGAAGACTTCATTAAATTGAAGAAATGAATTGGACTATTCCTGAGAAAAAGGAGGGAGTACATTAGAGATATAAGTAACTTTTGGGTTTTGTTTTGTACATAAAGATATTTTCTTACTGCATTTAAATGGTGACTTTTGGTGTGAGTGCCGGACCACAAAGCAACCAATTTCCTACCAACCAAGTAAGTGAAACTTGGAACAGCAAACAAATAGGGAACAAAGTCAGACGGGCATTCAGTGAAGGCTATCACAAAAGACTAAAAAGGGTAATTATAGTTTTATTTTCTGAGCAAAATATTCATAAAGTTAAACAAAGAAAATACAAGATCTTGTTGACCTTTTAAAGCAGTCAGTCTGGTTGCTATATAGATGGTTGGTTTTAAAAACATTGAAAAAAAAAAGGAAGAGTTCAGCTAAAAAAGTTCTCAGATAATAACCTAAGTGAATTATGCTGATGGCTGGGGTGAGTAGAAAATGATTAGATGCTAACCACCTATTATAGAACTCGACTTCATCAGTCATCATGACAGCAAAATGTAGCACTGGGTCAAATAAGAAGAAAAAGCAAAACAGTTTACATGTTATAGAATCACATCCAAAATGATCTTTTCTAATACAATTTCCCCTTATTCCATTCTAACTCTGACAAGTGATGATTACCTTCTGAATATTATGTATGTGATTAGATAATAATCTTGACCAGGCATCAGACAACTTTTTGTTTTGTTTTCTGAATGAACTCTCCTCTCTCCATTTACAAAGTATGCAAGTCTCTCAAGCCCACAAGGATTTCTCTAGCTATCCTGATGTTTGCCTCTGATCTCCTCTCTAGGCTGGAAACGCACTATAGTGAACTGAAGCATAGTCAGATAAAATAAACTTGCTTCTTTTCCAGTTCTGCCTTCAGAAAAAGACAGAACCAGCCACATATACATCAGAAAACAAATAGTTGTATCAGAAGCTGATGTTGGCAGAAAATCTTACAATTATATCTATAAAATGTTTTAAGTCATTTTTAGCTGCTGAAAGCAATGGATCAGGTAGATGATCCTATAAAAGAGCAGAGGTTTGAGCATACAAACCAAAAAGGTCATAGAATATGTCCTGATTTTTGATAAGTAAGCCAGAAATATACATTGGAAAAAAAGGCAGTATTGTCGAGAAAAGATGTTGATCATATGGGAGAGCTACATGTAGAAGTATCTGAATAGATTCATACTTACCACCAAGAAAAAATCTCCACTGCAAATATATCAAAGACCTCAACACAAAACCAGATACACTAAACCTTATAGAAGAGCAAGAGGGACATATAGACTTAAAGTCAGTGGAAGAGGACAAGGATTTCTGAACAAAACACCCTAGTGCTGGTAGTACAATCAATAATTAATAAATGGGACTCAGAAATCTGCAGGCTTCTGCATGGCAAATGCATAGGTATTCAGACAAGCAACAGCCTATGGAGTACAAAACAATTTTTACCAACTATACATCTTAAAACGAGTTACTATATAAAATATTCAACAAATGCAGAAACTAGATATCAAGAAAACAAATAACTCTATTTAAAAACAGCACAGTTCTAAACAGAATTCTCAATAGGGGAATCTCAAATGGGTGAGAAACAAGGAAAGAAATGTTTATGTTGGATATTGGCCCTCTGTCGGTTGTAGGGTTGGTAAAGATCTTTTTCTAATTGGTTGGTTGCCATTTTGTCCTATTGACAGTGTCCTTTGCCTTACAGAAACTTTCTATGAAGTTCCATTTGTCAATTCTTGATCTTAGAGCATAAGCTATTGGTGTTCTGTTCAGGAAATTTTCCCCTGTGCCCATGCGCTCAAGGCTCTTCACCAGTTTCTTTTCTATTAGCTTCAGTGTGTCTGGTTTTATGTGGAGGTCCTTGATCCACTTGGACTTGAGCTTTTTACAAGGAGATAAGAATGGATCAATTTGCATTCTTCTGCATGCTAGCCACCAGTTGAACCAGCACCATTTGTTGAAAAGGCTATTTTCCCCCACTGGATGGTTTTAGCTCCTTTGTCAAAGATCAAGTGACCATAGGTGGGTGGGTTAATTTCTGGGTCTTCAGTTCTATTCTATTGATCTACCTGCCGGTCACTGTAAATATACCATGCAGTTTTTAACACTATTGCTTCATAGTACTGCTTGAGGTCGTGAATACTGATTACCCCAGAAGTTCTTTTACTGTTGAGAAGAGTTTTCGCTATCCTGGGTTTTTGTTATTCCAGGTGAATTTGAGAATTGCTCTTTCTAACTCTATGAAGAGTTGAGTTGGGATTTTGATGGGGATTGCATTGAATCTGTATATTGCTTTTGGCAAGATGGCCATTTTTACTATGTTAATCCTGCCAATTCACGAGCATGGGAGATCTTTCCATCTTCTGAGGTTTTCTTTGATTACTTTCTTCAGAGAATTGAAGTTCTTGTCATACAGATATTTCACTTGTTTGGTTAGAGTCAAACCAAGATACTTTACATTGGTTGTGACTATTGTGAAGGGTGTCGTTTCCCTAATTTCTTTCTCAGCCTCTTTATCCCTTGAGTATAGGAAGGCTACTGATTTGTTTGAGTTAATTTTGTATCTGGCCACTTTGCTTAAATTGTTTATCAGCTGTAGGAGTTCTCTGGTGGAACTTTTTGAGTCGCTTAAGTATATTAAAACAATGAACTCATGAAATTCTTAGGCAAATGGGTGGAACTAGAAAATGTCATCCTAAGTGAGGTAACCCAATAACAAAAGAACATACATGGTATGCACTTACTGATAAGTGGATATTAGGCCAGAAGCTTGGAATACCCAAGACACAATTTACATGTCAAATGATGCCCAAGAATAAGGAAGAACAAAGTATGGATACTCTGGTCCTTCTTAGGAGGGGGAACGAAATACCCACAGAAGGAGATACAGAGACAAAGTGTGGAGCAGAGTCTGAGGGAAAGACCATCCAGAGACTAACCCACCTAGTGATTCATCCCATATACAGTTACAAAAGTTGGACACTATTATCGATGCACAAAAGTACTTGCTGACCAGAGCTGAAAAGAGCTGTCACCTGGGAGATTCTGCTAGTGCATGACAAATACAGAGGGGGACACTCTCAGCCTGTCATTGAACTGAGCAGTGTCCCCAATGGGGGAGCTAGAGAAAGGACCTAAGGAGCTGAAGGGGTTTGAAGCACCATAGAAGGAACAACAATATGAGCCACCCAGTACTCTCAGAGCTCCCAGGGACAAAAACATCAACTGAATAGTACACATAGTACATGAATAGTACACATGTACTCATAGCTCCAGATGCATAGGCAGCAGAGGATGGCCTTGCTGGACATCAGAGGGAGGAGAGGCCCCTGGTCCTGGAAAGGCTCGATGCAGCAGTGTAGGGGAATACCAGGACAAGGAAGGGAGAGAGGGTTGATTGGGGAGCAGGGGGAGGGGAGATGACTTATGGGATTTTCGGGGGGGGGACTAGGAAAGAGAAAGTCATTTGAAATGTAAATAAAGAACATATCTAATAAAAAATAAGTAAAATTAAAAATAAAACAAAATTTTCTTCAAAAAAGTTATATTATAGATGGATCATGATCTACTATGAATAATATCAGAGAAATTACAGGATATTGCAAGAGCCTAAGAACCATGTTGTCTGCTACAAGACAGTATATTTTACATGTGATACATGCAATCTTAGTAATATGGATACCTAAACAACACATATATACTAGCACTGCTGGTAGCCCAGCATGGATGTAGAAAGCCTCATAAGGGTCCACCGTTACATGAAGAGGTATTGGTAATTAATTACTTCTAAAAGAGAGAAACTCTTTCTTTTCTTCTCTAGGAATGTGCCCATGATAGGTTGCCCAGTTCCAAGTGTTCAGCCATAAACATGTGAGCAACATAAACAGATTCAGTGGGGTGTGTGTGTGTGTGTGTGTGTGTGTGTGTGTGTGAGAGAGAGAGAGAGAGAGAGAGAGAGAGAGAGAGAGAGAGAGAGAGAGAGAGAGAGACAAAGAAGACAAGTTCATGAAGTTGAGCAGAAATCAAGGGAGGGACAAAGGAAGAATTGGAAGGGTAACATAATTATAAAGCTCTCTGTCAGAATTTTTCAGGAAATTTCTTTTTGCAGTTAGGAACACTCACTATAAATATTCATACTCATCAATGTGAGGAAAGTAAGCAAAGATTGAGTGCTTATCCACAAGTGGAACATATGTATGGAGGATGGAAAGGCTATAGGAGCCAGAGAATGGGGCAAAAGGCTGTCAAACAAAATGGCAGTGTCACTGCACTCTTGAATTACAGCAGCTGGGAAAACCTCCATAAGACTGGACCTGCCAACAACCCATCATGCAGAGGGGAACTCATTCCCCTCATTATTTACAGATAGTAAATGGTAGATCAGGGAGAGGAGCACATGAGGCCCACTCCTCCAAGAGGTCAACAGGTATTAAATGATTGCTGAGGGGAAAGGAAAAACATTTTCTTCCATGACATAGCCATTGACAAGGTGCACATGCTTCTGTAAATAATCCTTCATTTATACTCCTTGAAGAAATCCTAAAGAAATAGATAAGAGACAAGAAAGTGCAGTAAAAGGAATCCGTGGGAGAAAACAAGAGATGGTCCTGGGGGAGCACATGATTGCAATGTATTACACACATGGAAGAGAATGCCATAATGAAATAAATTGTTATGTTTAACTGATGTCTGCTGATTTAAAACAAACAAACAAGCAAAAAGAAATAGCGCTTGTCAAACTGAAGGGCAGCACAGCAGGAAGGCTCACTCTGCTGCTCTGGAAGCTTTGTTCCGAACAAACAGCATCTTGGAGAGGTACCCGGAGGAGACCGCAATCTTTTACAAGATGCAAACAGTGAACGGACCAGAAAAGTTATATTTAAGATGATGGAGATTGAGGGCTGGGCATGGTGGTGTACTCTTTTAAACCCAGCACCAGGAAAGCAGATCCATGATGAGTTCAAGTCTAGCCTGCACTCAGTAAGTTCCAGGTCAGCCAGGGCCACCTAGTGAGATCTTGACTCAAAATCAATAAATAAACAAATAAAAAAAGCGGTTATGTTGATTTAAATAAGCAAATTTAAGTTCTTTTTCTACCTTTGACTTTTCACAGCCCTTTGTAATTTTTTTATTAATTTAAATATGCATGTGTACCTCATTTTAAAGACTGGCTTAATGTCAACTTCCCCAGTGTACTGTTAGCTCTTCTATCATAAAGTGCAGGTCCTTTTTTGGAACATTAGCATCTGGCACATGCTGTGTGATCTAAAATTTATATTAAGCAAAGCACAATGGAAGAAAATTAATCACAAACTTTTTTCCAAAATGGAAAGGTTTTGCTACCATGTAAACTTAAATGTTGTTGGCCTTAAAACTGAAATAAAAATTGGCTTAAGAGAGTTTGTAAAGAAAACTTATTTCATAGTATTTCTTTCATGTTTCAAAATCATGCCCTTGTGTGAGATGACATTTTCCTGTAAATCAACCATGGCATCAAGGAGAACTGTCTACACTATCTCAGAAATCAGCTTACCTTCACAAAACTTATCTCCAGTGTAGAACTATATTTAAGGCAGTGCAGATGAATGCCTCAGGATAAGAAATTAATTAGTGCTCTGCTATCTTCTCTGATTGAATACATAAAGTAAGTAGCTTAAGAAAAGAACTAAAGCAAAGGGAAAGCAAACAAAACAAAACTCTGGGCACAATACAAAGGTATTGTGCTGTACAGGTATATGGTATGACTCAAAGAAGAAATTAGAATGAGATTAACCTCTTGACAACACATGAGAAACACTTTAAGATCCAGGCATGGGGACAAAGGCTGATACCAGTGCTTGGCATGCAGAGGCAGGTGGACCTTGGTGAGCTCAGGGCCAACCTGATCTACATAGTGAGTTCTTGAACAGTCTTGGCTATGTAGAGAGACTCTGTCTCAAAAACAAACAAAAAGAGAAAGAAAGAAAGAAAGAAAGAAAGAAAGAAAGAAAGAAAGAAAGAAAGAAAGAAAGAAAGAAACAAACAAACAAACAAACAGAAACAAACAAACAGAAACAAACAAAGACAGACAGAAAGGAGGGAAGGAGAGAGGGAGTGAGGGAGGGAAGAAGGGAGGGAGGAAGAAGGAAGGAAGGAGGAAGAGAAAAAGAGAGAGAAAGAAGGGAGACTTTAACATATTTATAAATTTTCTTCTACAAAACCCAATTTAAAGAGATCAGTCCCTCTTTAGCCTAAGTTGATTGTATTTGACTTCCTGAAACTATCCCCTGAGCTCCCTAAAGTGAAAGAATTGAGAAGCAATCCCAAACACCTTCTGATCTCCACATCATAAGAGCATAACCTGTGATCTCATGTGGTGGGTCAGCAGAAGCTGAGATCTTGCTCCTCACATATAGGCAGAGAACACTACCCTACATTTCATGGTTAGACTTTAAACAAAGACAATCTGTAATCACTAAGGCCGATGTGTTGGGTGTGGTGTTATGTATGATTCTCTCACATTTCCTCCCATTTATTTTCCTTGCATCCTTTCTTGTGACATCATTCAGTACTGTTACCCTCCTTACCAAATTCTGACTTCTATTTCTATTCAGTAAAGTCATTCAATAACTCATTTAATAAACATCTTTAAGCATCAACTGTTTTGTTCTACGAGTTGAAGCTGAAATGAGAAGTATTATAAAGAATGAGGGAAAGCATCCCCTGTTTCTCTGAAACTTCATGATCCAAAATGGCCATTCCAGTCAGAGAACATAAGAATTGAAGATAGTTATGTTAATTAAGGAAGTAAAATATGGAATAATTTGGAAAGCTAACAAGCCAATATAATTAAGACATACAGATAGAAAATAAAACAAATGGAATATAATGAAAATATAATATTGGGAATCTGTTAAGAAACTACCAAAGTTTAGCAAAATAAATGAAAATGAAACTGACTCAAAATTAGTGAATTATGGTCCTAAAAGCAATACTGGGGCATTTTGACAAACTTATTACAGGGCAAATTATGTGAAGATGGACGTAATCAACAAATACAAGTGATTAATACTTTCAAAAGAAGTTGCTACTAGATAAGAACCTTCACAATTTATTTTACTCTCAGTTCCCAATATGAATATGTATAGCCTTGATGTAAAACATATAAACAATAAAAATAGTGATAGTTTAACTATAATAAATGATTATTGTCTTTAATATGTTACTTATACAATCAATATGCAAAGTAAATGAAAATTAATATAAGAATATGAAATAAATATGAAGACTTTATGAAAAAAGGAGAAGTTTTACAAATATGACAACAGAGAAAAATGCAATACCAAAAACAGTTAACAGATGAAATGCATTCATGTACTAAGCCTTATTAGCAATGATATTAAAATTATAAAAATTAAAATTAAATTTTATCTGGTGTATTGGTTAAAAACATACTTTTAACATCATAGTGTGAATACCAGTAAGATTTTGCACTGAAGCTATTGGCTAGGATACTAGGGAAATAATATTTGCTGCTTGTTAGGAAAGATGAGTTGCTTGATGTATATTTGTTAACCCATTTGGCAGCATAAGAAAGAACACAAGGGCTTGCTTTTAACTTAAAGTACATTTACAGACTTCAACTGGTAACAATTTGCTACATCCACAAATTGCACTGTAGTAGTTCCTGTAATGTTATTCATAATAAAAATAAAACATATAAGAATTGCAAACTAATCAGGCACATTATGGAAGCTATTATTTGCTGTGTTTAAAAAGCAATTTTACTATGAATTGTCTTGCCCAGTGATATTGTAACAAAATATATTTCTGAATGCCACAATAACTAATATTTATATGCTAAGTGCATGTCAGTGTAGAAATGGATACATATACCTCCACAAGTGGAAAGATAGATCTCAGAGAGAGAGATTATCTCTTCTTCAAATGAGGTTTCCTGATGCCTGGGTGTCTCTCCTCTCTCTCTCTCTCTCTCTCTCTCTCTCTCTCTCTCTCTCTCTCTCTCTCTCTCTCTCTCTCTCTCGCACACACACACACACACCATATTTTCTCCAAAATATTTTATTTTGATAATCGAGAATAGTAATAACACAGTAATAATAAAATATCTAATTTTAGAATAAAATGCAGTAAGTCTCCATCTCAATTACAAAATTTTCAAGAACTATAATATATCTAGTGGGATATATGAGTGATGGGTTGACAGTCATCTAGGAACAATGAAAAATGTGGCTTTAAACTAAATTGAAGCATCTTAGTTACACTTATGAGGCACACATTCCTCATTCCCATGCTTGAGGTCTAATATTTTCCTTTAAGGACTTTGTCTGTTGGGTTCTATTATAGAATACAGACCCTTACCTTATTTATAGTTTTCAGTGGTTTTAATATCCAGTTAACCATCGTCTGAAAATATTAATGTTTTCCAATTCTTTAAAAAAAGAAAGACCACATTCACATAACCTCATGTTGGTTTCTATTGCTATATTTTTCTTTTTATAATGTTATTGTTAGTATTTACTGTTCATAATATTTAAGTTAAATTTTACGTATTATTTATGAGTGTGAGCCAATATAGTATCTGTAGGGTTAGGTGCTATCTGCAGTTCAATGCATTCATTCACTGAGGGTCTTATAAGGAGCATATCCCCTGTGAAAATTAAGGCATTCTTGACTGAAAGGAAACAAGAGAAAAACATGCCGAGCATGGTGTTAAGGACACAATTCTACCCTCATTTTCAGTTTTACCACGTTTAAAAGCTAATCTACTGTGAGGGCAGGATCTATATTAACAATGTTTATTTCATCATTTGCAATCCAACACCAATATTTCACGCTAACATAGGAAGGAAAATGCAAATGAGCAAAACAAGACAGATACATGATCTGGGCCAACAGAAGGAAGAGGAAAGGTGGGTGGCCAGGGAGGGAGACTCCCCAGAGTCTGGGGCATCGTGACCATATCTCTCATGAACAGATATGGAAAGGGCAGAGCATTAATCCTCAGGCTCCCCCGTGGACTCATTTCTGCATGCCTATTTTCTTCCACTATCAAGTCTCCAATTCCAAAGACATAAAGAGAGAAAACCAATTACCAAGAGAAAATGAGAACAACACTCACTGTTGTTTTACTTTGATTGGTGGCTTTATGTGACTCAGTTATGTTTAGCTATCAGGTGGAAGATACTGACTTCACTTCCACAACGGTTAATCAGCACACTTTTCTTTTGTGGTTATAATACTGTAAATACGAGTCATAGACAATGTTTGGAAATTTATATAATAATGAATATTCATTATATAATAATGAATATTAATTTATATATAAAATACTCAAATTCAAATTAGCCCAAAGTTTGCTATACTGCAATTGAGTTCATGTGATGACTAATGACAATGATGCCTTCCTTAATCCATGAATCAGTTATCTCCTTAAATTCTCCCATTATTGATCCAGGTGAATTTTAAATCAACTGTGATTTCTGTTTTGAATGAGATTAGCATGAGTATTATCTTGAAGGCTGATGAGTGCTGTGTTATTTATTATATAAATTTTGTTTCCACATTGATCTAAACATTCCTTAATTGTCATCTTGGCAAAAATATGAGTCAAATGTACAAATGTTAACCTCCTTAAGCTCTGTTTAAAAACCATTTCCTCATTGAACATACAAATTCAATTTAATTTCAGGGAGAACTAAAACAAAAATAAAAATAAAAATAAGGCCCACACTTTTCATTCAAATAAAACTAGCTGTCAAATTTCTAGGAGAAACTAGAAATCATTTTTCTGTATGCTTGATGGTGGTGTTATTAGTACAGTATTTTCAAGATCTTGGGATCAATACATCTGGAAACAATGTTTTTCTTTATTGGCACCATGACCACTGTTACTGCATTCTCCTTATCATGGTTATGAATTATATATCATCAAGACTAAAATGCAGATGACAGACAAATGGAAGGTGTACTTTAGAATAAAGCCCAGGACTTTGAATTCAGAAATCTCAAATAACGTTGGTATAAGAAAATCTGATTTCCTACTGTTTTGAGTAGGTTTTACAAGTACATATCTTGAACAAACTTGCCCGTGTGAGGTTCAAAAAAAAACATAGTATGCTGAGATTCTGAGTTGAGATCATTCAGTGTTATTTTTGCTTCTCATGTATATACTTATGAATACACTTACATATATATTCTTATCAAATATGTGAGCCTGCAGTTCTCATGGAATTCTTTCTAATCCTGACTAATTTGCTAAGACCTGTTCAACATTTTTCTGTCCATCTTGTGTCTGTGAGACCTCCACATTTGTAATGCTATAAGAATCTGAAGAACTTGGTAGAGGAAGGTGGGTTCTCAGCAGACTTTGATGTGCTTAGTGAGAACCCCATTCTTGTGCCACCACATTTGCGAGCAGAGTTTTTCAATAAGCAGCTTTCCAGGCCCATGAGCTTATACCCTCTTTTCCTTTTTCTTCCTTCTATGGACTTCTCCAAATTTGGGACTTCGAAGGATACACTCTAGTAACATTCTAAAAACACATCTTTAACAATGGAGGACACATCTTAAGAACTCTTTTAAAAATTGGACTTTAGAACAATGTAACCAAAAACAGGAAATTGGTCGAGTGTTTTAAAGGAGCAATTTGATTTTGTCAACATCAGATTATCTTCAACCACATATAGGATTAATTATGAAGAAACATTTCACGCTACTAGGATCATAGAAATTCTATATTTTAAAAAAGAACATGGAACTTCTTTGTTCTTGCCTTGTTTCTCAACCAGAGTTCATCATCATGCAGACTGGCAGCTTAGTGATAACCGAAAAACACAAAGCTATGTTTAACCACCTGAATAAACAATTTGAAAGTATTTAGAAATCAGAGACTTACATTTTAACTGTGTTTACAATCATGACTTATAAATATTAAATTTTAAAGCTTAACTAAAGAACTAAGTCACTTTAGTAACCCAAACCATTAAAATGACTAGTAGCTTGAATTGAGGAATGAAATGAGAGAATTACATAATAATGTAAATAATACATACATAATAAATAGTAAATACATAGTACATAATAAAATTATTGTGTATTAATAAAAAGGATCACTGCATCTTGAGTACTATGTTTCTGTTTCTGTTTATATTTATATTTATAGTATATACCTTAAAACTACTTTAGCAATATATGTCAATATAAAAATATTTATATAAATCTGAAATTGATGACTCATTAAAAACTCAGAACATTATAGAGTGGAAATATTAAACTTTCCAGGAAAACAACACATTTTCTAGACATTAATATGGTTAGGAAGATATGGAGAAAACCCAATAAAATATTTCAGTGGAGGAGTTCCTGTGAGTGGAAATTAGAGCATGCATGACAAATACCAGAGAATTCTACTGAGAAGGTATCTGAGTACTTTGGCAAAGGTCTAAAAAATATAAGACTGTAGATTCTGTCACATCACTCAGTAAACAAGAAAATGACCCACAGACTTGCTTATAGGCAGTTTAATGGAAGCATGTTCTCAACTGCTCTTCCCTCTTCCCAGATGATTCTAAGGTGTATCAAGATGACAAAAACTAACCAGCACAATAATATTGATTATCATTAATATTGATAATATTGATTATCATTAATGGCATCCTTAGAATTCACTTAATCATTTTAGCTGCACCAGTGGTATACATCATATCTGGAGATACAATCTAATCATACACAATGCATTTACTCTTGTGTGTCTCTGCTATTCTTTGGTTTATCTTTTTTAATTTTTTATTCTTCTCTAATATATTACATCCCAATCACAATTTCCATCTGTCCTCTCCTCCCCCACTCCCCATATGCTCCTCCTCTCTCCTTTAGATACACTCTCATGTCCTCCCATTAGAGAAGAGCAGGGACATCGAACAAACACAGCATAACAAGCTACAGTAAGACCAGGTGCTAGGTTTCCACCTGGCCCCAAAATACCCCCAATTCCAGTTATTTCTCCCAGTATTTTCTCCCTCCTTCCCCTCACCTGATTCTTTGTGTTCCCAACCCCACCTGCTCCGAGTACACCTGTAAAATCTGTTCTATTTCACCTTCCCTGGGAGAACCATGGCCCCCCCACACACACACATCTTGTTGTCACTTAGCCTCTCTGGGTCTTTGGACAGTAGCATCACTGTCTTTTACTTTATAGCTAATATCCACTTATGAGTGAATACATATTATGTTTGTCTTTCTGAATCTCAGTTACCTCATTCAGAATAATTATTTTCTAGTTCCATCCATTTGCCAGGAAAAATCATGATGTCATTGTTTTTAATTGCTATGTAGTACTCCATTGTGTAAGTGTACCGCATTTTCTTTATTCGTTCTTTGGTTGAGAGAAATCTAGGTTGTTTCCAGTTCCTGGCTACTATAAATAAAGCTTTTTAATTTGTAATTTGAAAATTACATTTCATCTATTCTGTACAAATATAGAATTCTATATTCTATTCTATTGAATATTGAAGAAGATGTGCTAGAAGAATATTCTCTGTGCATTCTGTGGTGGTGCATGATTTCATGCATGCCCATTACAGTTCATGACTAAAAGTTATTTGAAATTTCTCATATCTAAAATTGGAATCATTCCATACTTAAGTATAACTGAAAAGAGCAAAACCCAGTGCTCAATGTGTCATCAAAGGGCTGAAAAGGAAAAGCTAATTTTTATCTGTAGAAACAATGTTATGCTCTAACCACACTATAATCCACTGACCCAAAGGGGCCAAATAGCAAGGGAAGATGGCTGAATCTTTCTCAGAAGGAGAAATAAAACAGATATCAGAGATAGATGGAGGGAGGGAACTTGGTGGGAAAGGGGATGAGGAAGGGAATGGGCAGGAGGAATGAATTGTAGGAGGCAGTGGGGGATGAAAGTCAGCAGTGGGGGAGGAACAATCTCTGTTCTGTGACAGTGGCCTGGGATGGGGGAGGCCCCAGGTTGTCTATGGGTGAGACTCTACCTGAGACTTCTAGCAGTGTGGGATATGGATTGTCAAATGCCTATTTCCTATAGCCAGGCAGGACTCTCAGTGTTAGGGTAAGGATAGCAATTCACAAAACCTTTGACCCAAAATGTGTCTTGCCTACAAGATGTGCAGGGACAAAGATAGAGCAGAGACAGAGGGAATGGCCAATCAATAACTGGCCCAAGTTGAGACCCATTCTATGGGCAAGAACCAATCCCTGATACTATTATTGATATGCTTGCAGACAGGAGCCTAGCTTAACTGTCTTCTGAGTGGTTCCACTCAGCAGCCAATGGAAAAAGATGCAGAGGTCTACAGTTAAACAATGGATGGAGCTCAGGGAGTCTTGTGGAAGAATTGGGGGAAGGATTGAGAGGACGGAACCAACCAGAGACTGAACCATCAACAAAGGAGCTAGCATAGACTGGGCCTAGCACCCTGCGCATATGTACCAGATTTGCGGCTTGGTCTTCATCCTCAACAACTGGAGGGTGATCTGTCTCTGGATCTGTTGCCTTCCTATGGATTCCATTCCCTTAACTGGTCTGCCTCACTGGGAGAAAATGCACCTATGTCTGGAGGGGAGGGCAGGATATGCAGAGGAGTTTCTCTGAGAAGTGGAGGGGGGAGTAGGAGGAGTGTCTGTGTGAAAGGGTACTGGGAGGGTGGGTAGGTTGATATTAGGATGTAAAGAGAATAAATAAATAGATTTTAAAAAAATTAGACAAAACAAAATAAAGTAAACAAACAAACAAATGAATTCTTAGACTGTTACCCCTAGAGGTGTTACAGTATGACTTCCGTGTCACATGTGTGTTGGTAGTTTTCAGAGAGGAGAGCGGCTGTGTCTATGTTCAGTGTTCTGACCTATGAACATCTGAATGATTAGTAGCCTAACATTCCCTGAAAAAAGCAAACTTGAAATGACTAGCCTGTTTGGCACCAGGGGATTTGGACAAGGAGCTAGCCTGAGACAAAAACCATTCTGGTGCCAGGCAGGCCCAAAAGGGCTCCCAGAATTAGAAGCGAGCTGGAAACTAGAAGAACCCATTCCTGGTACTGAGGGCCCTGAATGGGAGTGAGCCCGTGGCAGGCAAGGGGCCACTCTGGTGAGGAGTGAGCCCTGTAAGATCACCAGACAGGCCACAGGACCTGGACAAGGAGCAAGCCTGAGATGACCACCAGTGGGGCAATCCATATGCATTGAGGATGAGAGTGGGGCAGAATTGCCCAGGACGATAGTCTACACCATAACACTCCTAAGACTACTCCTTAGATGTTCCCAGACAGATAGAGCCCTGGACGCCACTAAGAGAAGCAAGTAAGTGGCAGAGAACTGGAAGAGAAAGAGAAACAGAAGTATGTGGGAGCAGCAAACACAGGCAGAACTGGAGATTCCAGAGCAGTGAGCAACAGCCTGATATGAGTAGCTGGTGGTGCCACCTGGGTCCATGTTAGGGTCCTGACCTGTGCTGCCACTGGGGGACACATCTAGATCCCGTGACCCTGCTGTAGCAGGGGTCTGTTACCACTAAAGGCCAGGCAGGCATCCCTGGCCTAAGCTCCTGTCTGGAAACATATTGATGTCTGGGGGATCTACAGAACTGGGCATCATGGGAGAGCTCGCCCTAGAGGCATGAAAACAAGAAAGTTGAACTCATCTGCAGCAATACTTGGGAGACTGGCCCTGCACATTGCGGGCTTGATGCCACTCATCTCCCATATGGTGGCATTGATAAGGGAGAGATAACCTCCTCCCCCCCTTACCCCTCACTACCTGCAAAAGGCGAGAGACCTGCCCCTGTGATTATGAGAGCAGAACTGGCCCCGCCGCTCACCAGCTGCCCCACACCTCACCCGGACAGCACAGTACAGCTCACCTTGGTGGTAGAGGATGCAGGCAAGCTGGCCCTAAGGGAGTGAGCAGGGGAGAGCAGAATCCAGCCTATGTTGAAATAGGTGAGAGAGATGCTCCCTTCCTCCCTTGCCACCTGTGGCAAACAGAAGAGTTGGCCCAAGGTTATTAGAGTGGGAGAGATGTCCCTGTCCCCTCTCCTCTCACCCCTCACCACATTCTGAACTTTACCTGGGCAGCACAGTAGAGCTGGCCCTGGTTGTGGGTTACAGGTTAGCTGGCACAAGGATATGAAGACAGGAAGGCCAGGCCTTCCTCTTGTCTGCTGCACAGTGGCATAGATGAGAGAGAAAACCTCTTCTTCCTCACATGCCTCACCATCTATGGCAAGCAGGAAAGCTGGCCTTGGGGTCTGAGAGCGGGAGAACCGGCTATGTTCCTCACCAGCTGTACCACCACTCATGAGAGCATTCTGGGCACCTCATCTGGGCAGTAGGGCAGAGCGGTCCTCGTGATGGGGGGTTGCTGGTAAGCCAGCCCTGAGGGTGTGACAGCATGAGAGCCATTGTGCTGATCTCTTAGGTCCAGATGCAGGGCTTTGAATTTGCCCATGTCAACATCTACCCCACTGATAAACTGTTAGAGGGAATGAAAGGGACAGTCCTACAGATCCAAAACCCCAGGATCTCCATAACAATATATCTGAGTGGAGTCCTGAAATGTTCTGGAATTGATGGAGTAGCAGAAGCCAGAGAGGCCTTGTAGCAGACCAACAAGTCATTGCAATGAATATTTGCAAGCAAAAGTACGAATAAAAGGTACTCTGTGGGACACACACTACAGCTTCCAAAATAAGATTTTTTTTCCTGTTGTGGGGAATGTTACAAGTGTGGAGGGTGGGTATGAGAGAAGGGGAAGATGAGTGGAATTGGATGAATGATGTGATATTCACAAATAATCAATAAAAGGGAAAAAAGAAAAGTGAAATTAAAAGAATCCTTGTACTGGATTCTAAATCCACTCAAACTTATAAAATTAACCATAGCGAGGAATTGGGATCTTTGGTATGGTATATAAGTGATCTACTTCTAAGTGCTAATGTCCATTAAATATATCTAGCTTGTTCAACATGTTTGGTTATTGGCAATACAGCATTGCATCATTATCAAATATTCTACATAGTTACTGCTTTACCCAACAACTAATATGAAAAAATGAAACAAGAATGAAAGAATTATTAGTGCATCAGTGTTCTAGTACAACTCTGACTCAAAGCATAGTTTTAATGCCCAATTTAAAACAATCTTCTGATAATGTGGAAGTGTGTTGAATCCCATTTGAAACAGTCCTGCTAATGAAGGTCAGAGGCAGAAATTGGGTGAGCCATTAAAAGTTAGAGAGAAAAGGTAAAATCAGATTTGTTAGACTGAAAGAGTCTGTTACAGGCTTCTTCAGAACATGAAAGTTTTGACTTTAAAACGGAAAACCCTTAACAATCCTGAAGTAAATCTAAAGACAAAATACATAACACAGGATAGCATAGCCTATATTGTCAAATAACAAAAGCAGGTCTGTCTATGGTTACTCTTTTGTTTTGCTCTTTTAAGTTGATGAGCACATTTCAGCATTTAATTGCTGTAGTTGCAGTGTGTTATGTGAAATTAAGGAAAGGAAAATGACTATGGTGAAATGTAGTCACTAAAGTAAGCTTAAACGGACACCAGTGGATCTGAACAGCTCCAGTCCCTGCTTACTAGTGAAAACTGTCGCACTCAAAACTTAGTCAAGTTTATTTTTCCTGAAGTGCCAAGCATCTCATAAATAACACATCTCAGGGAGGGAGGGGAGTTCAGAGGGGAAACTGAGAAGGATAACATTTGAAATGTAAATAAATAAAATAACCAATACAAATGCTTTTTTTTTAAAAAGGAAAAAAAAAGAAATGGAAACTGAAAAAAAAAAACAACACATTTCAACAATCTTTGTTTCTTTGAATAGAAAAGACTTTACTGTGTCATAGACACCAACACCTTTAGCAGAAATTTGAAGGTTTGTTTTTACAATTAAAGATGTATGAGACTATATACTACTTCTTCCTTTGAACACAACAGTCTTTGATGACAAGATCTGTGCTTTACTATAAGTCTGTCTAGAGTCTAGGCACTAGCATGGGCAGGTAGTTCATAAATATTTGAGTGATTTTTCTAGCCTCAAATTATCACCACTATATGAAAAGGAAATATTAATGCCTACAATTCTCTTCAGAAATCCCTGAGAAGCAATAATTCTTCCATAGAAATGTGTCCAGCTCTAAAATAGAGCATCATACTCCATTGTTCAGTGCAGAGAAGATTGTGGAGGTATTGAAAGGGATAGTACCCACTGTTTACACACTGTCTATCAAAGAAAGGCAGGTAGGGCATGCAAGGACAGCCTTGTACCAGACATCACCAACGCTATATCTGGTGGTTCTTAATTTCATTGAGAGAAAAAACAGCAAATCACTGATTTTAGTTTTGATTAGCTAAATATGCTTACATTTTCTTTTCTGATTTCAGCGTCCAGAAGAATTAAGCAAACCCAATCTAAAAGTAGCCACTGATCATGATATGCATATTCTTAAGTATACTCAAAATAAATTGTGCAGTTTTATGTGTGTGTTTTAACACACACAAAATTCACATAAATGTTTCATCCTGCTCAGGGGTCTACAATATGCTGTTTGTGTTCAAATGCTATCTCTGAGAACTGCTTCACTGATAGGTGGATCCAGCTGTCTTGATGACAGCAAGGCACTTATTTCACTAAAGGGGAGACATTATAGTTTTTATATTTTTTTTGGTTGGGTGCAAGCCTTTAATAGCTGAACCATCTCTCCAGCCTATGGGCATTATACTTCTAAACCAGAAAGCTCCTCTACTGAACAAATGACCACACATCAAGGTCCTGATACAAATGAAAAATGAGAATTGGCAGCAGTGGCCCTCTGGGAATTTCCCTAAATTGAAGCACAGATAACCAAACTCACTTTCCAGTTCTAGAAAGTGTAGAATATTCTCCTCAGAGACTTTAGTCATAATCACTTAATATTATGATGGATTGGCTCCTATATGGAAAATGTGAGTATATATTTGAATTGTATTCTCTTCTATATCCTCTATCAACCCTGCTGTATGCATGACTCCCAGCTTCCTTCTTTGTGCACCTGTTGATGGATATTTGGGATTTTTTTTATCCTTATTACCATAATGGCTGATGCCACATGAAAACTCTTGTTCATGTCATTATGGGTATGGGACTAGAATGAAGTCATAACAGAAAAGAGGAACACATTACAGGTAATCAACTGTATACTCAGCCAGCATGTTTCTTCTCCTAAAATATCAGTCCCAAACTTTTCTAAAGCCTCAGTATTACACTCTTCTTTATTCTAAGTAAATACCATGAATCAGTTTATTCACAGTTCTTGCACTAACTTTTTCTGGGGAGATGTGGAGAAAAAATGGGTATTAACTCCAGAGAGGTACTAAAAATGAACCAAAGTACAATTTCACCAAAGTCCAACTGAGGACAACCAGGAGTTTTCTGAACAGTCTTTTTTTTTCACTATTTTTTCAACATAATTTTCAGTATTTATTCACTATTACTCATAGTACGCAGACGAGGGGGAGTTACCTGCTAGAGAATAACTGACCCTCAAAACACCTGCACCTACCCCATCATAAGTGATGACTTCATGGAAGCTTCATCAAAGAGTTCCACTTTTCATTCACCTTTTACTTCTTCCACACTTAGTATATCCCAAGATCACTTTCAGCAGGAGACAGAGAAGTACAATAGCTGGATCTCAGATGATGAGCTCCTGACCCACCCTTCCACTGGCTATTTATTAAAATTACCACAGACATAACTACCAATGTATTATTTAGGACTGATTGCCATTGCTTCCAGGAACCAAGTCCAAAGTGGCATCATGTTATGCTGAAAGGGAAAAGAAAAAGGAAAGTTTCCGTACCACAATGTATACGGCAGATCTTTTTGGACACACAGGGTTACTTTTCTCTATCAATGTCTATTCCAACTCCTTGGGACAACAACTCATAGGAAGGCACCCTACATCTAACACTGAGATTTTCAAGTAATAACCCATGGATTTCTGGGAGGAACATTGTCCACATACAGAGAGAATTACATTCAAACTCTTCCTTTTTCCTTCTAGATAAATTTTTGTACATTTAGAAAATGATAGGTTTTCATATTTACTTATTTGGGTTAGCTCTAACTCTTCTCCCATCCTCTCCCTGCCCTCTGCCTCCTACTCCTCATTCCTTGCATAGAAATTTCTGTCCTTACTATTCCATATTCCATGTTTAGGTTTGGCGTATTCTACTTCACCTTTTCTGTTAAGACCTCTTAACTCAATGACGCATTTCAATTTCTGACCTTTACTGGCACTCAAAATGCCACATACTATTGCAAGTATTAGTAACAGCACCAGGATATGAAAAAACATACAACAGGACCAGGATTGCATATTCAGTTTATTTTCCAGTTCCATCTAACTCTTTAGAAATTTTGTTTTTCTTTATAGTTGAATATAATTATTTCAAATATGTACATATTTTCATTGTCTATTCGTCTCCTGATGGACATCTAGGTTTGTTCCATTTCTTCACATAGTGAATACTGATGCAAAGAACAAGGATTTAGAAGTGTCTCGAAATCAGGATATGGAATCATTGACTAACATGTAGATATGGTATAGCTATTTCATACAGCAGTTCTATTTGTAGCTTTTTAACTAATGTCCACACTAATTTTCACAGTAGCTATAACAGTTTACACTCCTACCAATGATAAATAGGAATTTGTCTTTCCTTACATCCTTGCCAGCATTTTTCAATTTTGATTTTGTTTGTTTGCTTATTTATTGCTTTATACTGTAAGGGCCCATGATTTGCCAAAGAATGATATCCCATAGGATCATTGGCAAATAGTATGTAAACACAAAGACTGTTTTATTCTGCAGAAGTCTAGCATTCTGGGATCTACCATCTACAAAAATGGAAAGACCCTGAAGTGAGCTAACAGGCCCAATTTAAAACACATTAGGGGAATTATGGGGAGGGGTATAAGCCCTCTATCTTAATCTTGGCTCTATCTCTAAGAGCATTCCAGAACCATTGTTGGGGCCCAAGGGGGCTGGAAACTGTTGCTAGGGAAGTCTGGAAACTGTTGCTAGGGAAGTCTGGAAATTGTTGCTGAGGAAATCTGGAAACTGCCACTGACTCATTGTCCTTGCCTCAGGCCAGAGGTGGTGGGCAGCTTCTGTGGCTTGGATTTGCCTGGACTTGCCCAGTTCTCAGAAACAGAGATTTAATCATAGTCTTCTCAACTGCCAATTTGAAGCCTGTCATGGAGTCAGTTTAGCCTTCTCAATACTGGCCATTCTGATGGATAAAATGAAATCTCCACGTATTTGTATCTTCATTTCCCTGTAGCTATGGATACATTTTTATTGTTATTTTTAGACAGTGAATACTTTTTGAAGTATATACGGTCATTTGTTCTAGGAGTGAGTCTGTGTTCTGATTACCAGCTTAATGGCCCAGGCATGTGCAGCAAGTGCTTCTGCATTCACTAACCCCAGAATCTACCTGACGTCCAGAGAAGTGTGATCACGGCAGATAATCTGCTGGTGCCAGCAGGACAAACAGTTGTGGACCAAGAGGCTGAAGGATATGTAGGCACCCATCATTATTTCATTAAACAAATCTGTTTTTGCTTCTCACCTGTTTCCCAGGATCTGTGTGATTCCTCTGCCTTCTTACTGACTATCCCTAAGGATCGTCTGGGGGGTAGGGGGCATAGGGTGAAGGCAACATCTTGTATTTCTCCTCTTGAAAGATATCCATTTGGTTCTCTAGAGTACTTTTAAATTAGGTTGTTTGTGTTTTTAATTAGCTTTTTGAAAACTGTACATTTCAGGTTTGTTTTTTAGTTTTGTAAGGTCCCATTTGTTTGCTGTTAGCCTTGGTTTTTCGAATGACTGGAGTTCTATTCAGAAAGTCCTTACACAAGCCTACATCTTGAATTGTACTCTCTTTATCTTGTAGAAGCTTCAGTTTGGGGGCTTAATATTGGGATATTTGAGATAAGTATTTGAATAAGAGATAAAAATCAAGTTTTAGTCTTATATATGCAAATATTCAATTTTCCCAGCACTATTTTTTAAAAGTACTATTTTTTTTCCTCTATATGTATTTTTAGCTTGTACAAAAATCAAGTGGCTGCAGTCTCATGGGTTTCTTGTAGTTTCTGGATACTCTATTCCATTTGTTCATGTGCCTGTTTTATGTGAGTATCACACTATTTGCATTACTGTCTCTGCAAAATCCAGTATGCCGTACTCTTTTTCCTTAAAACCTCTTTAATTATCCATGAGCTTTGGTGTTTCCACATAATTCTTCCTGTGTATTTCTGTAGAAATTGTTATTGGGATTTCATTATATTGGTGGATTGTTTTTGATAAAATTCCCATTTTTGCTATAGTAACCTTCCCAATCTGTAATCATGGGAAGTCTTTCTACCTTCTAATGCCATTTTCATTTTTTTATTATGTGAAAATTTATTGCAGAGCTATTTTTTCAGGATATGATCTCAAGTATAGAAGGAACCTGCAGGCAGAAGCTGATGTAGAGGCCATGGAGAGATATTGCTTACTGGGATGCACCCCATAGTTTGCTCTGCCTGCATTCTTCTAGAACTTAGGACCACCTGCCCAATGGTGGCCCCACCTACATTGGGCTAGGCCCTCCCTCATCAATCACTAATTAAAGACATATCCTATAAGCCTGACCGTAGCTTGATCTTACTGAGGTATTTTCTCAATTGAGTCTGCCTTAGTTTTAGGAGTTCCTCCATATTCCTTCTTTACCACATCTTCTTTCCTCCTCCCAGTTTGATCCTCCCATTCCAGTCCAAGAATCTCTGTCCATCCATAACTATCTATTCCATTTTCCCTTCCTAAGGAGATCCTTCCCTGTTTTTTAGTAGTCCCTTATACTGTACCTAAGGATTATTATAAGAATTGCAGCTTACTTATCAAAAACTTAATTACTCTCATCATATAAACTAATACATACCATATTTGTCTGTTATACAGTCTGTGTTACATCACTCAGGATGATTTTTCTAGCTCCATCCATTAAACTATGAATTTCATGATTTCCATTTTTTAACCAGCTCAGTAATATGTTCCATACATTCCTTTATCCATTCATTTGTTGATAGACATCTATGCTGCTTTAAGTTTCTGGCTATGTGAATACAGCATTAAGGGAGATGGTTTACCGAGTTTCTCTGTGGTAGAATAAAGCATCCTTTGGGTATATGCCCAAGAGTGGTAAAGCTGGATTTTGAGGTAGATCTATTCCCAGATACATAAGGAACTACCATACTGGTTCCATAATGGCTATAGAAATTTCCACTCCCACCAGCAATAGACTAGCATACCCTTACCATCATCCTTGCCAGTGTGATCTGTCACTTGTTGTAGTGATGCTGGCCATTCTGCCTGGTATAAGATTAAATCTCAAAGTAGTTTTAACTTGCAATTCCTTGATGACTAAAGGTGTTATCCATTTTATAGGCATTTCTCAGTCATTTGTCCTTCCTCTTTGGATATCTCAGTGTTTAATTTGCATCCATTTCTAAATTGGATTGTTTTCTTTATGCCGATTTTTTCAGTCCTTTACATGTTTTAGATATTAGCCCTCTATTGGATGTATAGTTAGTAAAAATGTTTTCCCATTCTGTAGGCTGCTGCTTTCTCCAAATGATGATTTCCTTTGCCGTACAGAAGCTTTTTAGTTTCATGAGATGCCATTTATCATTTATTATAGTGCCCGTGCTACCAGTGTTCTGCTCAGATAGCCTTTTCCCGTGCCAGTAACTTCAAGACTATTTTTCTCTTCTAATCAACTTCTCTTATATAAGACTCTTTACATCTAGCTTCATGTTGGGGTATTTGAGTCATTTGGAGCTGAGTTTTGTAGAAGGTGATAAATATGGATTTGGTTAGATTTTTTACACACTCAACAACATGGACAACATTATTTATTATAGATGTTATCTTTTTTCCCAATGTGTATTTCTGGCTTCTTTATCAGTAATCAAGTATTCATAGCTGTGTGGATTACTGTCTGGACATTCAGTTCTGTCTCATTGATCAAGATACCTGTTTTATGCCGATACCATGCTGTTATTATTATTATAGCTCTGTATTACACTTTGAAATCTGGAATGGTGATACCTCCAGCAGTTCTTTTATCAGTCAGGTCTTATTTTGTGTTTCCATATGAGCTGATGATTATCCTTTAAGGTTTTATGAAGAACTGTATTGGAGTTTTGATGTTGATTACACCTGTAGATTGCTTTTAGAAGAATGGTCATTTTCACTATATTTTTACCAATTCATAAACATCGGAGATCTTACCATCTTCTATCATCTTTAACTTTTTTCTTTAATGTTTTGAAGTTTTTATTATATAATTTGTTCACATTCTTGGTTAGTTACTCTAAGATACTTTATATTACTTGGCTATTGTAAAAGATGTTGTTTCCCTGATTTCTTTCTCAGTTCATCTGTTAATTTTTAAATAAGAAGGTCTGGATTTTTATGCCTTAATTTTGTAGTTTGCTACTTTGCTAAAAATTCTTATGAGCAGTGGGAGTTTCCCAGAGGGATATTTAGGGTAATTTATGTATACATTAATATCATCTGCACATAAAGATACCTGGACTTATTTCTTTTCTATCCATATTCCTGTTGATCTTCTTCAATTGCCTGTTGTTTAGCTAAGATTCAAATACTATATTAAACATGTATGCAGGGAGTGAAAGTCAATGTCAAGTTCTAAACTGGTGGAACTGTTTTGAGTTCTTTCCATTTAGGTTGATGCTCATTTTGGGCTTTTTGTGCATCACATTTGCTATCTGAGGTATATCCCTTTTATTCCTAACCTGTCAACTTAAATCTCCCTCCCTTTTGCCATTAAAACTTGCCATTTTGACCAGATTGTGTCTTAGCTTATTGTCTTCTTCAGTTTTCTATTCTTTTTTCCTTTTATTAAACTAATAAAATTTATTTTAAAATATACAACTCAGTATTGACATTTTTAAGTCATCGAAATAATTGATAATAGTCAAATGCCTCTTAAATATACATGATATCTTCTGAAACTAAAAGTAATATACACGCAACCAGTTTTTAAAATCTGTTCGGAACATTAAACTTGATAGAAGTAGAAAAAAAAATCTCTTATGAACTCCTCTACGAAAGGAATTGTGACAAGTTTCTGATTAGATGGACACCATTGACTCTTCAAGGGAGAATACCCAGCATAACTGTGGCTTCATAGAATGAAATGGGTAGTGTTCCTTCTGTTTCTGTTTTGTGGAATAGTTTGAAGAGTATTGGTATTAGGTCTTCTTTGAAGGTCTGATAGAATTCTGCACTAAAACCATCTGCTCCTGTCCTTTTTTTGGTTGGGAAATTTTTAATGACAACTTCTATTTCTTTAGGGGTTATGGGAGTTTTTTAGATAGTTTATTAGATTCTGTTTAACTTTGGTATTAAGTATCTGTCTAGAAAATTGTATGTTTTATCTAAATTTTCCAGTTTTGTTGAATACTGGCTTTTGTTGGAGGATCTAATGATTTTATGAATTTCCTCAGTTTCTGTTGTTATATTTCCCTTTTCATTTCTGATTTTGTTAATCTGGATACTGTCTCTGTGCCCTCTGGTTAGTCTGGCTAAGAATTTATCTATCTTGTTGATTTTCTCAAAGAACCAGCTCTTGGTTTTGTTGATTCTTTGTATAAATCTTTTTGTTTCTACTTGATTTATTTCAGCCTTGAGTTTGATTATTTCCTGTCGCCTACTCTTCTTGGGTGTATTTGTTTCTTTTTGTTCTAGAGCTTTCAGGTGTACTGTTAAACTGCTAGTGTATGCTCTCTCCAGTTTCTTTTTGGAGAAACTCAGAGCTATGAGTTTTCCTCTTAGCACTGCTTTCATTGTGTCCCATAAGTTTGACTATGTTGTGGATTCATTTTCATTAAATTTTAAAAAGTCTTTAATTTCTTTCTTTATTTCTTTCTTGACCAAGTTATCATTGAATAGGGCGTTGTTCAGCTTTCATGTGTATGTGGACTTTCTGTTGGTTTTGCTGTTATTGAAAACCAGTCTTAGTCTGTGATGATCTGATAAGATGCACAGGATTATTTCAATCTTCTTTTACTGTTGAAGCCTGTTTTGTGACCAATTATGTGGTAAGTTTTAGAGAAGGTACCATGAGGTGCTGAGAAGAAGGTATATTCTTTTGATTTAGGATGAAAATTTATACAGATATCTGTTAAATCCATTTGGTCCATAACTTCTGTTAGTTTCAATGTGTCTCTGTCTAGTTTGTGTTTACATGATTTGTGCATTAATGAGAGTGGGTTATTGAAGTCTCCCACTATTATTGTGTGAGGTTCAATGTGTGCTTTGAACTTTAATAAAGTTTCTTTTATGAATGTATGTGCCCTTGCATTTGCAGCATAGATGTTCAGAATTGAGAGTTCCTCTTGGTAGATTTTTTCCTTTGTTGAGTATGACGTGTCCTTCCTTATCTTTTTTGATAACTTTTGGTTGGAAGTCAATTTTATTCGATATTAGAATGGCTACTCCAGCTTGTCTCTTGAGATCATTTCCTTGGAAAATTGTTTTCCAATCCTTTACTTTGAGGTAGTGTCTGTCTTTGACACTGAGCTATGTTTCCTGTAAGCAGTAAAATGTTGGTCCTGTTTATATATCCAGTCTGGTAGTCTATGTCTTTTTATTAGGGAATTGAGTCCATTGATGTTAAGAGATATGAAGTAATGTGATTGTTGCTTCCTAATGTTTTTGATGTTATTTTTATGTTTGTGTGGCTATCTTCTTTTGGGTTTGTTGAAAAAAGATTAATTTCTTGCTTTTTCTAGGGTGCAGTTTCCCTCCTTGTGTTGAAGTTTTCCATCTATTATCCTTTGTAGGACTGGATTTGTGGAAAGATATTGCATAATTTTTTTTTGTGATGGAATATCTTGGTTTATCTATCTATGGTAATTGAGAGTTTTGCTGGGTATAGTAGCCTGGGCTGGCATTTGTGTTCTCTTAGGGTCTGTAAAATATCTGTCCAGGATCTTCTAGCTTTCATAGTCTCTGGTAAGAAGTCTGGTGTAATTCTAATAGGTTACCTTATATTACTTGACCTTTATTCCTTACTGCTTTTAATATTTTTTACTTGACCTTTTTTCCTTACTGCTTTTAATATTTTTTCTTTGTTTAACATATTTGGTGCGTTGACTATTATGTGACAAGAAGAATTCGTTTTCTAGTCCAATCTATTTGGAGGTCTGTAGGCTTCTTGTATGTTCATGGGCATCTCTTTCTTTAGATTAGGGAAGTTTTCTTCTATAATTTTTTTGAAGATATTTACTAGCCCTTAAAGTTGGAAATCTTCGCTCTCTTCTATACCTATTATCCTTAGGTTTGGTCTTCTCATTGTGTCCTGAATTTCCTGGATATTTTGGGATAGGAGATTTTTTTCATTTTGCATTTTCTTTGACTGTTGTATCAATGTTTTCTATGGTATCTTCTGTATCTGAGATTCTCTCTTCTATCTCTTGTATTCTGTTGGTGATGCTTGTGTCTATGACTCCTGATCTCTTTCCTAGGTTTTCTATCTCCAGGGTTTTCTCCCCTTGTAATTTCTTTCTTTATTTTTTTTTATTTACATTTTTAGATCCTGGGTAGTTTTGTTCAATTCCTTCACCTGTTTGGTTGTGTTTTCCTGTAACTCTTTAAGGGATTTTTGTGTTTCCTCTTTAAGGACTTCTATCTGTTTACCTGTATTCTCCTGTATTTCTTTAAGGGAATTATTTATGTCCTTCTTGAAGGCCTCTATCATCATCATGAGATGTGATTTTAAATCAGAGTCTTGCTTTTCTGGTATGTTGTGGTATCCAGGGCTCACTGTGATGAGAGAACTGGGTTCTGATGATGCCGAGTAGCTTTGGTTTCTGATGCTTATATTCTTGCCCTTGCCTCTTGACATCTGTTTATGTCTGGTGTTAGCTGGTCTTGCTGTCTCTGACTGTGACTTGTCCCTCCTGCAAGCCTGTGTGTCAGTACTCCTGGGAGACCTGTTCTTTCCAGGAGGCATTTAGGTATGGAGAGCTGTGACATAGGGTTAGCTCTGGGGTGCAAAGGGAAAATAGAAGGATCCTGTCCCCTGCTGTTCCTTGGTTCCTGTGTCCTGATGGCTCTGGGTGGGTCCCTCTTGGGCCAGGAATTTGAGCAGAAGTCATGGTCTTACCTGTGCTCACAGGTGTGTTGGCACTCCTGGGAGACCAGCTCTTTCCCAATGGTATTTGGTTATGGAGGGCTGTGGTAAAGGATTAGCTCCAGGAGCTGTGGTCCAGAATTCATTTTTTTCCTTAATCTTGCCATAAACACTGTAAAAGACTGTTCAACAAATAAAGAGAAGAAAATATGAACAAGGAAAAGGTACATGCCTTCCTTATCTAGCACCATTGTAGCCTTTGGATGTGGCAGATATTGAATTGAACCATCCAAAAGCTTTTTTCAGGATATCTTCCTATGTGTCTCTACCTGAGAAGCTACCACTTACATTCCCTCTTATAAAATATTTTGACTCAGAGTCACAACCTCAGATCTCTTCCTTCAAGTTGTTGGTCTCTATTGTGTAACACAGAACGACTCTATCATTGATTCTTCTTGTGTCTTTTGGAATAAAGTATTCCTTGTGAAGCACATTACCCAGTGACCCCTGATCCTGCCTACAAATTTAGAAGAAAACAATTTTATTGTTGCTACCATGGGTTTTTGATGATACCGTCTCAATGTTTACAGTTTTTTCTTAGACAAAGTAAATAATTGGCTTCTTAATTCTAAGTGATCAAGCTCCCAGAAATCTTCTGAAGATTTCTTTTTGAATGAAGTAAAACACAACACCACTCCAACAGTGCTCCATTTAAACAATCTTTTTCATACCATCTTCTATTTCCATATCACTTACGGCTTTCCTTGCATCCCTGAACAAAACAATAGAAGAAAAATCATTTTGACAGTCTCTCATCCATGTCTGTTCAGTAGGTACAGGACTATTGTTGTTCTTATGATCATACCTAAAAGTTTGAAATAAAAGATACACAAATTCAGCACTTTGTACCACATTTGCTACCTACCTTATATCTGTTAGTGATGTATAATTTTACTAAATTTCAGAAGATTATTTCACTCCTGCTAATATGTACTCTATCACTTCTAAACATTAACCTCACTAAAGATTTTTTTTAAACTACCTTTGGCTGGTCCCTTTTTTTTCTATTTCTATGATTTTTTAGTCTGCAATTTCTTCCAACTCTGTGTTTGTGTGTGTGTGTGTGTGTGTGTGTGTGTGTGTGTGTGTGTGTGTGTGTGTGCTTTTCAAATATTTGTGTCAAATTTCATTTCGCTATGTTTTATTTTTTTGCCAGTGTTCTGTGTCTCCAAGTAAGGTTTATGTAAAATGTATCCCACAAATATTTTTCTTTCATATCATTTGTATTTCATAATTTCCCATGAGTTCCTATAGTAAGGACAGTATTTTAGTTCCTCATATAAGGGATATCTTTAAGCTGTCAGTTGCTATAGACTTCTAAGTTTGTTGAACTTAGCATAATCTTAATGTAAAGCTCATTGTTTAAAGTTTATTGAGGCTTCATGTGTGGTTTAGAAATCTATGAACTAATTAAGGGAAGACTTTTGTGTGGCTGATATTGTTTATACATATGTACATTTCTACATAAATCTAATATTGTCCTTTCAATTGTTATGTAAATCTGTTTTTTGTTACATCTCTCAACATTTCACAGCTTTTCACATGTCTACTGTTCATTCCTCAGAACATTACTATTATCCATGCTTTGCTGCTGCTGAAAACCTGAAAATTATGCACATGATTATTGCGCCTTCCAAATTCAGTATGTCTTGTACAACAATTACAATCCTTCTATGCCCCATTATGTCTCATTTTATTTTAATTTGCATATTATTGAAAAAGCTATTTGATATTACATCCCTTTACTCATTCATACCTGTGTAAATGACAGCCATCTTCCCAGACTTCTCTGGCTTTGTCCTTTCCTCCTCTACATTTTTCTGTTATAGTTATAACATTTCAATATGCTGGAGAATTTAATGACTTGTTATTTGCCACCTATCTTTCCTGAACTGAAAATTGAAAAATACAGTGAGAAACTCTTTCATCTGCCTTGCTTCCTCTATACCCAACACCTGAAAGAGCTGCTGACACCAAGGAGGCACTGCACAAATATTTGATGAATGAATGAATAAACACTTCTATCTTCTTTTGTTGAAACGCACATCTCACAGACAATAGTGTTGCTTATTTATATGTTTACTTTAAGCCCCTGGCCTTACATGCCTCTATTATGCTTTGTGTTTGGAAGCTGGCATCTACAAATGACATTTCCAACATCTCTTACCAACTGGCTCCCTGTCAGGATGCTGTTTAGTGTGCTGGTGGGAGTTTGTATTGTGGAATCCCTTTCATCTTGTTTCCAGTTTGAGAAAGTTTTCAGTGGTGACAGAAGTAGCCAGGTGACAGAAGCGGCAGTGAGAGACCAAAAGTGACTCCAGCACAGCCACAGATAACAATAGTGATAATAGGCCATCAGTTCATCGACAGGGGAGTCACATAGGCTCTGACATGCCTGTCTAAAGTGTCACAGCAAGCAAGGTTTGGGTCTCAGTTTCTCGCTCCTTCCTCCCTTGTTTTCTTCTCTCTTCTTCTCACTCTCACTTTGTATGAACTACTAAATATTGCCTGCATTTTGTTCATCCAGTATTTGAGTAACCATCATCAAATCTCTTCTAACACGAGGTCAACACTGCTAAGGCAGAGGCATTATAATCAGGAGTTCATGGCTACATAGTCCAAACGGAGCCTATGATATGCAAGCTACTGTCTCAAAATTAAACATAAAATAATCTCATCTAAATACTTAGAATATTCTCTTCATGGAAGCTTAATTAATAAAGCTTAATCTAATGTGTGTTTAGATACTTTAGTTTAATTCTAATGCACTAAAATTATTCTCATAATGAGATTTTCTTATATTTAATTTTCAGTGTTCTACATCATACTTTCCTTATATTAAGAGAACCTAATTTATTCTCTACCCTTTTAATTGAAAATAAATTATTTTCTCATACAATATTTTACGATTAAAGTTTCCTCTCCATTTACTTCTCCTAGCTCCTCCCCACCTCTCATCCCATCCAGATCCAAACCCTTTCTAGAAAAGAGCAGGCATCTAGGAGATAACAACAACAATAAAACAAAACAAAACATAATATAATATAATATAATATAATATGATAAAACAAAGACCATTAGATTGAAATTGGCACACTAACAGAAGGAAAAGAGCCCAAGAGAAGGCACAAAAATCAGAGATCCACTCATTCATACACTCAGGAGCTATACTAGAATTCAACAGAAAGTCTGTCCTATCCTGGTTTTCTCTATGGGTAGATCTGTAATCCCTATTTTGATCTTGTTATGTTTGATGGGTCAATTTTGTCTTGGTTCTATCTTTTTGATTTAATTTTCATAGGTCATATATTATTTTTTAATTTCCATGTGTCTTCTAGATTTTTCAGCATATTCAGTATAGGTTTTCTGTTTTTGTCACTGAGTCAATATGAATTTTTATTAACACCCATTTGTCAAAGTCCGTACAAACCAAATATTTCTATGTTTTAAAATGTCCATTATTGCAAACATACATTGAAATGGAAGATGTTACCAGTAGGCCCTAAGGAATCTCTTGTTTTCACTGGAATCTGGAATAAACTCCTGCTTTCCACTTCCAGTTTTGTTAATTGGAAACTTTTCCCTGATTTTTATTTGTTTGTTTGTTTGTTTGTTTAGATAAGGGTTTGTAATCTCATTTTCTCATTTGTCTCTTTCAAAGAGCCAATTCATTGACTGATTACATACATATACACATACACATATGCATATGCATATGCATACACACATATATATATATACACATATATAATTTTAATCTAGAGTTTACTTATTTTTGTCCTAATCATTATTATTTCATAACTACCTACTGCACATTAGTTGCCTTGATTTTCTAGAATATTGTCTTCTTTATTTGAAATCTCTGTTTTTTTTATATGTAAGCACTCACAGCTATAAATTGTCCTTTTAGAACAGTTCAATCTGTATCCTAGATGGTCCGATAAGTATTGTTGTTGCTTTCATTTGATTGTAGATATTTTAAAATTTTTTCACCTTCATGTTTTCAATGAGCCACTGTTCATTAAAATATTAATTGTTTAATATCTATTTTTGTATAGTTGCTTTGGTAGTTTGAGTGGACTTCTAGTTTTATTCTGCAATGGTCTGATAGAAAAGGGATTTCTTCATTTGTTTGTTTTACATTTTTTAATGTTTTCTTTGTGACCTATAGTATGACTAATTTTATAGAAGTTCCAGTAGGCCACTGGGGAGAGTGTCTGTTCTATATCTAGTATGTGAAATATTCTGAAAATATTTGTTAAATCCAATTGACCTCTCATTTAGCTCAAAAGTCCAGTTGCTGATGTTTACCTTGGAAGACATACCTGAAGATCATAGAAAGGTACTGATATCCTCTGTTTCTGGTGTATTAGAACTTACAAGCCTTTTAGTATCTGTTTTATAAAATTGGCAGCCCTGGAGCTGTAGAGATGGCTTAGCACTTAAGAGTACTTAGAAAGTCCACACCAGTATATACAAGATGCACATACATACATTCAGGCAAAGCAGTCATAAACAGAAAAAATAAAAGGAACAAATCTAGTTTTTAAATTTGTATCATTTGATCTACACATATTCACAGTTAACTCATTGCTTAATTGGTTCCTATATTATTAAATAGTAGTTTTCTTTATGCCTTCTCACTAGTATTGTCTGAAGTTTACTTTATTAGATGTGACAATGGGTAACTACATCAGCACATTTATGTCTTTCATGTGCTCAGAAGGTTCATTTCCATCCTTTGACTCCAAGATTCTGCCTGCATTTGATATTGAAGCATACACTGTTTAGACATCAGATAGCTGAATCTTGATTTTCTTTTTTTAAAAAAATAAATCTAGTCCTACATCTTTTTAAAATGCTGTGTCAGGTTTATTTCCATTAAAGGTATAATTGAGAGGTTTTTGTGACGTGTGTGTATGTGTGTGTGTGTGTGTGTGTGTGTGTGTGTGTGTGTGTGTGTGTGTGTGTATGTATGGTCATAGGGTCATAGGGTCTTCTTGTATAGCCCTGGCTGTCCTAGAACTCTATGGGAACCAGGCTAGCCTAGAGTCACACATATCTTCCCAACTGCTGATATTAAGCCACACCTGATCAGTCTGCTACTTTTTTGTCTTATGTTTGTTTGTTTGTTTGGGGGGTTGTTGATTTTGTTGTTGTTTTGTGGTTCAGCTAGTGTCTGGTTGGATTATTGTTCGTTCTTTGTCCTCCTCTGTTATTCCTGTCTGTTTGGGGTCTAGGTCATGATGAATCCATTCCCAGCTCTCTGTTTTTAACCTCTGCTTCTCATGAAATAAATTATTTTTTGTATTCTTGAGAATGAGATTTTTTTTCTTCCTTTGTGCATTATTTCCCATTGAGTTTATTCTGCAGTGATGGCTTGGTTGTCATAGTTGCACTATTCTGTGCTTGTTTTCAAGTGTAATTTTTTTTTATTAATAGTAAGAGGTAGCATAACTGGTTATAAAAGCACCATTGTTGTTCATGGTCCGAAGTGGAACATACCATTCCATGCTTTCCTGGATCTTAGTGTGGCTACAGGTCTGATGTTGTTTTGATCTTCTGCTTATATATATTAGTTCATGGTTTTGCCTACAGCCTTTTTATAGTGTTTCTTTGATTTGCAGTTCTACATCTTGATCTTAATGCGATACAGAGCTTCTCCTCTATTCCTTCCAATGTGCTTACTGGAAAGGCCAAAAACCATCTACAGTTGTCATGATTTAAAAGAAAAATATGACTACTTGCTTTGTTTATTAAAGAGAGAGCCTGATTTGTGTCAGAACACAGTCAAAGAAAGGAGTCATGTGAGAATTCTGAGTACTTTCAAGACAACTCAAAAAACAATACAAAACAAAAACGTAAAGAAACAAAAAATAAGACTCTTGCAGTCTCATTTTCTTTAAAAGACAGAATTGTTCTTGGAATGTGTTTTTGTGCTCCTCGCAGGTGCATTAGATAGGAGTGAGCCTAATTCTCCTGCTATTAATCATATGAGTCTGCGGAAAATATTTTGGAGGTGTGGCTTATCCTTGTGATTGAACATCTTACTCCTGCGGTTCTTCTTAACCCTCCTCCCCCTCCCCACTATCCCCCATCTCTCAGATTCACACCACCAACTAGAGTGGCAAACAATTTGGACAGAAGAGATTTGATTTCTCTTCAGATTTTTGCCTCTCAAACAAATGACAAACTATTTATTGACTAGCATGCCAAATGCAATATAGAAAAGGAATGCAATACTTTTGTCTTAATATTTTACAGGAATCTCACAAGGGAGATAATTATTGTTTTTCCCTGATAACTCAGAGCAACAGCCAACAGTCAGGTTTGTCACTTTGTGCCCACATGTGTTGTTCCCAACATCTTTCATGTGGAGGAGCAGTGCTTTCAATGCCTTGATATTTTCTGGGAATGAACTTAGGTCTAACCCCACATCTTACACATCCACACATTATTTTTTCTGAGTAAAAGACATGAATGGATCACCAGGGGTAAATTGGGAGCATGGTACATTGAAGCTGTGCATTCTACAGAGCTCGAAGAACTTAATTACACTGAAAGTCCAAAGCAGAATAAGATTGATTACCATGTTTTTCTTAAAGGTCAGTTAAATCCGAACATGTTGAGCACACAGTATGTGAGCAGAAGAAATACATAATTTTAAATGATCCCAAAGCACACTGCTGCCTTGACTCCTGGTAGGATGAAAGTTTGATTTGTAAAGGCAAGCTTCAAATATTATTGATTTTTTCCCCTCAATGTAATATTATTATTGATTATTTGGGAACTTCACATCACACACCCCAGTCACACTTGTTTCCCAGTCCTCTCACATCTAAACCCCCCACACTGTGACTTTGCCTGCACCAAAAACAGAAGAGAAAAAAGTTCTATTGTGTTGACAATATACTCACTGGAGCATGGTCAAAGTCCTGGTAGCCAATCCTTTGAAGAAAACTGAGACTTTCCCCCCACCCACCCTATCAGAAGTCATCAGTTGTGGAGAGCTATATATCAGCATCCTTACCATAATTTCTAAGAGTTCTCTCCAGTGGCTTTTGCTTTAGGCTGTTATTTTGGGGAGTGGGGGTATAAGATGTTGTCCCATAAGCCTTCTATATCCCTCCTTCTCAATTATGACTTTGCAGTCACCCTACTGAAAAAGTAGCTTCCTAACCCTTTACAGTCAGCATGAGCATGGATTGTGGACTTTTACATAGCTTCAGGCTGCAGTGTCGACCACAAGCATCCACTTGACCTTCCATGGTAACATGGGCCATGGATATCAACACAAACCTCTGGTTGCAGCATGATCCAACATGGCCCTCTGTAGCAGCACAGACCATTGACATCTAAATGGCCCTGTATGGTAACCCAAGCCACAGTTATTCTCTCATGCTGTGTCAAATACAATTATTTGATAGTAGCCCCAGAGCTAACTAGGAGTAGAATCACTTGTTACTTGATTTGTGTCCATGGTAATATTAAAGAACAGTAGTACTAAAGTACTGATTAGGAAGTATTGAGTATATTGGTTTTGTGGAATTAAAAATCTCAATAATTACATATTTGACTGAGATGAATGGGAAATGGGGAAAACTAGGAAGTGAATTATAAATGAGAAGGAAAGTACATAGGCTAAAGGTATGAGAAACAGTAAAGAGTATGGAGTAGATAACGACAATGAAAAATAAAATAATAAAAAGTCTTTTCCGACAAGACACGAACTAAACAAACAACTGAACACGTATAGAAGCACAAGCAGAAACAATACAGCAATTCAAATTAAAAAAGTAAAACAGGAGCTGACAAAATGGCTCAAAAAGGAAAAGCATTTGTCATTAAGCCTAGAAACCTGAACTTGACAGACAGGACCCTGGTGGTGGATGGAGAGAAATACTGACTCCAATGCCCTCTGACTTTTCATGTATGCCTTGGCACACTCATTCGTGGGCTCACACACACACACACACACACACACACACACACACACACACAGATGCACAGACACACACACATATACATGATCCCACACACAATGTATATATATTAATATATAATAAAAAGAAATAAAGTGATATAAGACTGTATAACCTCAGTGAGTATTTCTTTCTAGTTTGGATGAAAGTGGCTTCCCTCCCCTATTCAAATTTGTTTTGGTGTTTGTTTTGTGTTTTTTTTTTTTCTTCTTTCTTTTAATAGCCACCTAGGCAGCTCTGCGGGAGGGCAACTAGCTTCAGTAATTCAAACTACTTCCCGCTGAGAGGGACTTTTTTGCGCTCCAATCCACTCTCTGTTGGAATGCGATGCTTTGAGGAGTTGCCCACTATTGCCAATTAAATTTGGGAACAGTTCTATCCAGGAGCCAAGGCTTGAGTTTTCTGATTCTGGCTCTGAAGGTCAGGACGTTGAGGCCTACCCTCTAGCATTTACCTTTGTACCTGGGAGAGCTCTTCCTGGGTGCAGCAGACAGTCTGTGTTGCCTTGAGCCTTACACTGCAGGTGCCCTGTGGCTCACCCAGGCAGCCGCAGGGATGCTGCTTCCTTAGTCAATTAGCTGTAAGGCTTCAAAGCCTCACCATGCTCACAGTTCCGCTCTCTGTTTTCAGCTCCAGTTCAACATTCTGAAACCTCTGCTTCCTGCTTCTGCCACCATGCCTGTCACTTGAGGTCATGTCTCCCTGCCATGAGAGAGGCTTATCCCTCTGGAAGCATAAGTCAAATAAATTGCTTCTTTTATAAGTTGCCTCAGTCATGACGTTTTATCACAGCAAAGGGAAAGTAAGCAATTCAAGTACCTAACATAACTTACTTTAATTGTAGATAATTATGTGTAATGAATGAAATTGATAGAGTGCTTGTAATGCCACCCCACCCCCAACCCTGCTTTTGAGTATTTCTTGTGTTATTGTCCCAAAGAAGCAGGACAAATGACTAACTGTGGTGCCTATTAGCATACCAATGCTTATGCTAGCTTCCAGACCATACCTGTGGTTCACTCAGCTCTTCTCATCCTGCCGCTAACCATAAACATCTCCAGCTCACTGGCCTTGTTTCCCTTTTCCCAGCTTTTGATACCCACATAACATCATGGCGCAGTTTCCTTTCTCTGCTCCTCTCTTGCTTTTCTTGACCCCCTCCTTCTTGTCTTTCCCTCTCTCTCCTCTTCATCTTTCATTCTCCCCTCCCCCTCTTCTCATGGCCTGGCTCAGTCTGCTGGTCATATTTAATCCACTACTTTCTCTCCGTACTCTGGACTCTTCCTGATGCTTCTGGATGTACTTTCCCTCATATTTACAACAATACCTTTTCTGCAACCATACCTTAGTGTGTCCATGTCCTCCTTTCATGCAATGATTACACTATATTTAGATTCTTTCCCCTCCTTCTCCACCTCCAACTCCTTCTAGGGCATTTCAACCACCTCCTTTACAAAGTAATGACCTTTAAAAAATTATATATCTATTATATATTATGTATATGTAATATAATATATATATATATGCATGGAATACAGGAAGGAAAGAATGACTATACTACAGCCACTCTTACACGTGTTTAAGAAACTCATTAAACTTGCTTCCCCTTTTCTGTCACCAGAGTGTGTTCTTATATTAATATTTTATATTATATTTTAAAATAATATGTAACATTATTTTATACTCTTGTGTTTATAAAAAGATAAAGAGAGGAGGGAATATGTTCTATGGAGGTGTAGTCAAGTATGGGGGAAGGAGGTGTCTCTGCGGAACCATGCTGAGGCATCCCTTCCAGAGAGTAGAGAAGAAGAGGAAGGAGTACAGGTGCAGGCCTTGAGCATGTGTAGAGAAAGGGGGAAGGGAATGGGGAGAGAGGGAGGAAGAGAAGTAGAAAAAGAGCAAGAGAGCAAGAGAGGAGCAAGAGAGAGAGGATGGGGCCAGCAGCCCCTTTTATAGTGGGTCAGGCATACCTGGCTGTTGCCAGGTAACTGTGGGGCGGAGCTTAGGCAGAATGCTAACATATACTATATATTATATGGCTTATATATAGTATATAATACCTTATATAATAAGTACTTCTTTTTTGATATGTATGTATATGTGTGTGTGGAATGCATGTATAAAATTCTGAGTCCAATTCTGAGTGTGTATAAAATTCTTAGTGTGTTGCTCTTATTTCCATGTATTTAGGGTTTATCCTTTAGGAAACAAAGAAAATAGTATAGATTTCTGTTGCAATATTTTCCATGTCCAATCAATCATATTGGAGCAGTGGAAGGCCTGTGATTGGACAGGGAAAAGGAGGCAGAGCTAGAGTTGTGGAAAGAGGGCAGGCACACAGGCGCGTGTAAGAGGGTCGGAGGTCCGGAGAATCAAGATGGAATCTGACTTTTTCTGTGTGTTTTCCTAAAGTTAGAAATATTGGGATAAAGCTTTTACTGTATTGGCATCTTGTCATTGTAATTATAATATCTATAAATCTAATTGGCTAACTAAATAAGCATTAAGAGTCATGCTTCTAACCCGGGCGGTGGTGGCGCACGCCTTTAATCCCAGCACTTGGGAGGCAGAGGCAGGTGGATTTCTGAGTTTGAGGCCAGCCTGGTCTACAGAGTGAGTTCTAGGATAGCCAGGGCTACACAGAGAAACCCTGTCTCGAAAAACTAAAAAAAAAAAAAAAACCAAAACAAGAGTCATGCTTCTACCTGGGAATTGGGTGGTGAAAGGAGGACAACAGTGGGACAAGTGTGTGTGGAAGTGAGATGAACTCGAGGGACACCCCCCCACCCCCGCCAGAGAGCCAAGCAAGAGCTGGATTGGATGGCAGATTACAGAACCTGCGGCCCATGGCAGGAGACCTGAGACCAGGTCATATCTCCAGTGGGGTCCCGTGAGTTCATCTTGCTCACTTGTTCACACATCCCACAGTCGGCCACCTCTCACCTCAAACACCCGGTAGAAACATGACTCTTAAAGCTTGATTAGTTATCCAATTAGATTTATGTATATTTAAAATCACAATTACAAGATGCCAATACATTAAAAGCCTTATCCCAATGTTTTTAACCTTAGGAAAACACGCAGAAAGATATCAGATTCCATCCTAGTTCTCTGACCTCAGACCTTCTTGCATACAGCTGTGCACCCTCTCTCCACAACTCTAGTTCCGCCCCCTTTTCTCGGGCCAATCACAGGCCTTCCACTGCCCCAATATGATTTCGACATGGAAAATACTGCAACAGGTTTCTTTACCAACAACAATCCACAACAGATGTTGAACACAAGAGAAAGAGTGCTTATAACACAACCACTTATCAGGATACATCCAAGAAACACCAAAGCCTTACCTCACCCTTGTTTCTGAATCTATTTGGTTTTTCAAAGGACATAACAGTTTTCTTGTTGCTTTTTAGAGAAACTGTTCTTAGGCAAAATGGAGTAGATACCTATTACTGTCCAAGTACTTATCTTATTTTTCAGAGTTCTTTTCCCTAATTTTCTCTTGGTGTGCAACTACAAAATAAAAAAAAAAGTCATTTTTAGGCTTTTGAGGGTGCTACTTTTTGAAGTTCCTATAGCTTTCTTTAACTTTGGTGAACTGTATATGGAAAATAGGGAAGAAAGAATGTCTGTCCCAAGACAGCCACTCTTATACCCACCCATGAAACTCACCAAACGTACTTCCTCTTTTCTATCACCTTGGAGTACATTCTGAAAGATTTTATGCTAAGAAGATGAATAAAATTACTGAGAGATACAAATTTTATTTGGTTCTTTCCTAAAAGCCTTGGACTTAACTATTTCTGTTCCATGAGAAATTTTACTTGCAGAAAAGTCTAACAGCAAGATAGATTCTGCCTGAGTAAGCACCACTCTTCTATTAGTATGCATGGTGCACAAAGGGAAAAGAATCCTATGATAGCTTTTGAAAACTTAATAGTTCTGAAACACATACATGAACATGTTTCCATCTCTCTAAAGTCAGAATAGAGAGCAAAGAAATTGCAAACAGAATGTTGGTCATAAACAATGAATATACAGCATCCTGTTGGTAAGAAGATTAAAGAGATATGCCTACAATGACTATGACACAATACCTACCACTTAAATAAGTGATAAACATGAGTTGCTTCTTCTACCAACAACCACATGTAGTATGTACTATTTTGAACCCCATTTACATATAAAGTAAGCTATGGACATTGATAAGAAACTTGCCTGAAGTCAGCCATTAGTGAATGGTGGATTAGATTTTCGATCATGATAGGCTGATCCCAGATTCTGAAGTTATTATGCTGTCACACCTTTCCCTGAATGAATTTATGGTCTTAGGCTGAGAGAAGCAGCAGACTGCTGTTATACCTTTAAGTTTCTCAGTGTTTTAGTTCAACTGATTTCGACCTTTTCATTGTCACCGAAAGGTGCACATTGAGATTTTCTGAACACATAAAGTAATCCTTTAAAATCTGGCCTATTAGCTACTGGACATTTTGAAACAGAAAAACCCATTTTGCTTAGTAAAACAATTTTTTTTTTTTGCATGGTGTTAGGTATGGTTTTACTGTTGTGAAAAGACACCATGACCAAGTCACCTCTTAAAGAAAAACAACATTTAATTGGGGCTGGCTTACAGGTTCAGAGGTTCATTACCGTCAAGTTGGGAGAATGGCAGCATCCAGGCAGCCATGATGCTGGAGGAGCCTAGAGTTCTACATCTCCTTCCAAAGACAAAAAGGGGAAAACTAGCTTCAAGGCAGCTAGGACAAGGGTCTTAAAACCAAAGCCCAAAGACACACCTATTTCAACAAGATTACACCTACTTCAACAAGGCCACACCTCATAATAGTGCCACTCCCTGGGCTAAGAATATACAAATCATCACAATGGGGAAAGGCTTATTTAATAGGAAAAAAAGGACGACTTCTGAATTTGTTGTATTATAATCTTTGATATTATAAAATTCAACACTTAAAAAAATCTTAATAAGAAAAATACACATGAAAGCTATTAAAACAAAATTATAAATTATCTCACATATTAACCCTCTGACCCAGTAGCCTCAATTTTGCAAGTTTTGTAATATAAAGTCATCTTTTTCTAGATATAAGTACTAACAATTGTTTTACCATGTATTTTTATGTGTGCATGTGTATACACACAAGTGTGGTTATGCCTATCATGGAGGGAGCTGAGGGCAGATGACAACTTGTGGGAGTAAGCTGACATTTTCCAGGTCATCAGGCTTAGAGGCAAGCGATTTACTGAATGGATTATCTTGCTGGTCAAACTGAACTAAGTTTTTAAAGGTATAAATAATTCTTTCAGTCTGTAAAGTAATGATGTCTTATTGCTTTAATAATCATCCCATATAGATTTTGAACATTTTTGTACAATAAACATTGTGCTACTGATATTAAAACAAAATTTAGTCATGTCAACCCGGCACTCCTAAATTCAATTCGTCTAGCCAGTATCTTGCACATTCAAAAACATTGCACATTAGGCATAATAGACAAAGCATTCCGTTTATTTTGCTTTGCAAAATGGATTTGAATGTTTCACTGTTATTTTACATTTAATTGATAAAAATGAATTAGCTCAAGAGAATTGAATTTCCTTTCTTCTTTCTCCAGAAATGTCACATATTGTTCTCATTGTAATAAATTATAAAATCGGTAAAGTCTATTTGAGAAAAAGACATTAAAAATCTAATGTCAGAAGCCACAGAGCACATTTGGATGGCTGAGTAAAGCACAAGACATCTTATACAGCACATTAAGCTCATGATCAGCTCTAGACTACACATCAAGTCTTGTTCTTTCTTGTAGCAGTTCTTAAATGGCTAATGCTGCTTCATTGATAATTGTGTCTAAAAGACACTGCTGAACAGGAGGACATTGTCAGGGAAAATGAGTGTGAGGTTTAACAAAACAGTACACATTATCACTTTAAAACCAACAGTGAGACTGGAGGAGTTGCTCCATCTATCAATTTCTCACAAGAACACAGATGCCTGCCTTTCATGCTCTTCCTCATTAGCAGCCAAACACTGAATCCAGTGCCACAAAGTAGCTCACAAAGTTTACATCTAATATACCTTGTACACTTAAGATAAATGAGACTAATGTTTTTAGGAGAGACATGCAAAAATACATATTTCACTTAGAACTTCACACCTAAAGTTTTGGGTAGATTTTAATGTATCAATGTCCTGCCTCTTGAGAAAGCCTCTCTATTGTGGTGGGGAAAAGAGAGACATTTGAGACTTTGGGGTTGAGAAGGAGCTTCACTCCTGAATCATCGTATCAGCCTGAACTATTTCCTGATACTCTTCAATTTTAGTAGACTTTTCTCAGTTTCTAAACAGAAAAACGAACCACCCTGATCGATTGAAAGAAAATAAAGTTGAACCTGTAGGTTTTGGCAGCCAGTGACATAAATAAATGCAAAATTTTCTGTGGTACTCAAATTCCAGCAGTTTTAAAAAAAGTTTGTATTGTCAATAATTTGTATTGTCATACAATTGTTAATTGTATGGTCAGACTAAGAATAAATATCTTGTGCTTATTCGGAAGCTCAGTTAGTAGAAGACTCATCTAGTAGGCAAGAAGTCCTAGTTTCTGTCCCCCAGAGCCACACAAAACCAGGTGAGATGGTACACGTCTTTATATAAATCATATTTATATTTTTATTATAATATCTTTTATATATTTATATTATAAGTATACTTATAGATTTATTAGAATCTAACCAAAATGCCAATAAGCTATTTCATAAATATCTAGAAACATATTGTATAGGAATATAGAATAGGCAACAGAATACAGAAATAAAGAATGAACTTGAAACTAACTATTCAGCATCAAGAACTATTATAAACCTAGAATAAAGTAAATATAAACTTCTAAAATATAACCATATTAGTAAAAAACTAATCATTAGACACAATACAGAGTACAGAAATACATTCGCTCAAAAACAGGAAACTGGTGAAAATACGCCATTTTAAAAAATTTATTGAAATTGTTTTTTTAACATGATATAACATGACTATAACTTCCACTCCTTCTAGTCTTCCCACTAACTCCCCAACTCTCATCTAACAAGCATCTTACTCCTTCTGTTACTCATTATAAAGCAAACAGGTTTCTAAGGGATTGTGATATGAATAATATGATGATATGATATGATAAAACATATATATACATTTGAACAAAACAAAGAAAAGGAAAGAGACCAAGAAAAGACACCTGTACCTCCTTATATTTCATGCTAATTATGTTCCCCCAGAACATGTTTACACAAGTGTCTGCATGTAAGACACTGAGGGATCCTGACCCCAGTTGGTTCTAATTGGTAAATAAAGATGCCAGCAGCCAATGTCTGGGCAGGGCAGACAGAGGCAGGACTTTTAGGATTCCTGGGCTAGGGATACAGAGGACAGAAGAAGGAGGGAAAAAGGGTGAGGAGAAGGCGAAGGAGGAGGAGAAGGAGAAGGAGAAGGAGGAACAGGAGAAGGAGGAGAGCTACCATGCTTGAGAAGAATGGAGGACAGGAAGGCATAGCTGGCATGGGAAGGAGCCAGGAGAGTATGGCCCAGTTGGGCAGCACTCTAGGTCCAGAGCAGCCAAGGTAGAATATAGAATTTAGTAAGTGATAACTTGAGATTATTGGTGGGAGGTGGATTATCACCATGGAGGTTAGGAAGTGGCCCAGCCATGGAGCTGATTAAGGCATAAGAAAATATAAATACTGTGTGGGTGTGTGTCTTTCATTTGGGAACCCGTGACATTGGGGTGGGTATGCAGAAACCCACCGCTGGATTTTATTTATTTTTTATTAATTCTACAGACACTCAAGAATCATATAAAATAAACACTAAATTGGAAGCCATAATATATATGCAAAGAACATGTAGGGTAAAAAAGAGAATAAAAGTATATAAATAAGGTATAATAAAATTAAAGATAAGATAAAATTAACAAAAGAGGAAGTTGAAGCCCTGACATGACATTGTGAGACAAGGAATCTCCAAGGATGCCATTTAATACTTTTTGTGTAGGTTATCTAGTGCTGACCATTTGACTTATACTTAAGAGTAATTTGTTTCCCTTAGAGGAATCTAAAGTTTCATTTGCAGTGTTACTCAATTGGAGATTACTACTGGATTAGGGATAGGACATGTATCTACTTCTCCTTTCAGCTTTAGGACCCTATATGATGTAGACCCATGTAGGTCTTGTGCACACTTCCTCAAGCTCTGTGTGTTTATACATTCAGCAAAAATTTTCATTTAGAGGGTCTTGTTTTCTTGAGAAAGGGAAAGTAGCAGACTGACTTGTTTTTTTTTCCTATATTCTTTATTTACATTCCCTTTCCCAGACCCCTCTCCCTGAAAGTCCCATAAGCCCTCTTCCCTCCCCCTGTTCCCCATTTGCCTAAGAATTTCATGAATTCATTGTTTTTAAATTGCTGAGTAGTATTCCATTGTGTAAATATACATGGAAACTATAAAATTGAAGAAATATAAAGAAAAACACGTTAAGATTGACTATTTCATGAAAAAAGTATACAGATAAAATGGTAGGCATAAAAATATTCCTAAGTTGATTGAAAGTGGAATTATAAACATTTTCTGATAAAATTGAAATTCTACAAGGAAAATATTTCTGATAAAACTCAAGAAATATATAGAAAAACACCTTAAAACTGACTATTTAATGAAAAATTATACAGATAAGATGGTAGGCATAAAAATATTCCTAAATTGATTGAAAGTAGAAGTAAAACATTTTCTGATAAAATTGAAGATTTACATAGAAAATATCTCTGATAAAATTGAAGAAACTTATACAGATGAATTGGTAGGAATGAAAATATTCCTATGTTGATTGAAAGTGGAATTATAAACATTTTCTGATAAAATTGAAGATCAACATGGAAAACGTTTTTGATAAAATAGAAAAAATATGTGGAAAAACATTAAAATTGAAGATTATCATGGAAAACTATACAGATAAAATGGTAGGCATAAAAATACTTCTAAGTTGATTGAAAGTGAAATTATAAACATTTTCTGATAAAACTGAAGATTTACATGGAAAATATCTCTGACAAAATTGAAGAAATATATAAAAAAAACACGTTAAGATTGAGTATTTCATGGAAAAATTATACAGATAAAATGGAAGGCATAAAAATATTCCTAAGTTTTTGAAAGTGGAATTCTAAACATTTTCTGATAAAATTGAAGATCTACAAGGAAAATATTTCTGAAAAAATTCAAGAAATATATAGAAAAACATGCTAAAACTATCTATTTCATGGAAAATTATACAGATAAAATGGAAGGTATAAAAAGGTTCCTGAGTAGATTGAAAGTAAAATTATAGACATTGTCTGATAAAGTTGAAGATTTACATGGAAAATATCTCTAATAAAATTGAAGAAAAATATAGAAAAACATTAAAATTGAAGATTATCATGGACAATTATACCAACAAAATGGTAGGCATAAAAATATTCCTAAATTGATTGAAAGTGGAATTATAAATATTTTCTGATGAAATTAAAGATTTACATGGAAAATATTTCTGATAAAATTGAAGAAATATAGAGAAAAAATGTTAAAAATAAAGATTATCATGGAAAATAATACAGTTAAAATGGTAGACATAAAAACATTACTAAATTGAAAGAGGAATCACAAACATTTTTGGATAAAATTGAAGATTTACATGAAAAATATTTCTGCTAGACTATGTTTTTTGTTGGGGAATTGAGTCCATTGATGTTATATTAAAGAATAGTGCTTGTTACTTCCTATTATTTTTGATGTTCTTTTTATGTTTGTGTGGTTGCTTTCTTTTGGGTTTGTTGGAAAAAGATTACTTTCTTGCTTTTTCTAGGGTGTAGTTTCCTTCCTCATGTTGGCATTTTCCATCTATTATCCTTTGTAGGACTAGATTTGTAGAAAGATATTGAATAAATTTGGTTATATCATGGAATATCTTGGTTTCTCCATCTATGGTAATTGAGAATTTTGCTGGGTATAGTAGTTTGTGCTGGCATTTGTGTTCTCTTAGGGTCTGTATGAGATCTGCCCAGGATCTTTTAGCTTTCATCATCTCAGGTGAGAAGTCTGGTGTAATTCTGATAGGCCTGCCTTTATAGGTTACTTGACCTTTTCCCCTTACTGCTTTTAATATTCTTTCTTTGTTTAGTGCATTTGTTGTTTTGATTATTATGTGATAGGAGGACTTTCTGGTCTGGTCCAGTCTGTTTGGAGTTCTGTAAGCTTTTTGTATGTTCATGGACATCTCTTTCTTTAGGTTAGGGAAGTTTTCTTCTATAATTTTGTTGAAAATATTTACTGGCCCTTTAAGTTGGAAATCTTCACTCTCTTCTATACCTATAATCCTCAGGTTTGGTCTTCTCATTGTGTCCTGGATTTCCTGAAAGTTTTGGATTACAAGCTTTTTGCATTTTCTTTGAGTGTTGAGTCAATGTTTTCTACGGTATCTTCAGCCCCTGAGATTCTTTCTTCTGTCTCTTGTATTTTGTTGTTGATGCTTGCATCTATGACTACTGATTTCTTTCCAAGATTTTCTGTCTCCAGAGATGTCTCACTTTGTGATTTCTTTATTGTATCTACTTCCATTTTTAGATCCTGGATGGTTTTGTTCAGTTCCTTCACTTGTTTCTGTTCTCCTGTAATTCTTTAAGGGATTTTTGTGTTTCTTCTTTAAGGGCCTCTACCTGTTCACCCATGCTCCCCTGTATTTCTTTCAGGGATTTTTGTGTTTCCTCTTTAAGGACTTTTACCATTTGACCCATGTTCTCCTGTATTTCTTTAAGGGAATTATTTATGTCCTTCTTGATGTCCTCTAACAGCATCATAAGATGAGACATTAAATCCAACTCTTGCTTTTCCGGTGTGTTGGGGTATCCGGGACTTGCTGTGGTGGGAGAACTGGGCTCTGATGTTGCCAAGAAGCCTTGGTTTTGGTTGGTAGGGTTCTTCCGCTTGCCTTTCGCCATCTGGTTATCTCTGGTGTTAGTTGGTCTTATTGTCTCTGACTGGGGCTTGCCCCTCCTATGGGCCTGTAAGCCTGTGTCTGTACTCCTGGGAGACCAACTCTCTTCTGGCAGGGTCTGTGCACAGAAGGCTGTGGAGCCGTCTGATTCCCTGTTGCAAATGGTGACCAAAAGGGAAGACTCTTGTCCCAGCTGCTCCACTGATCCTATACCTTGTGCGCTCCTAGCTGTACCCCTACAGAAAGAAGGTGGAGATCTCACCTCTGCACTCAAAAGTGAAATTGTTGTTGGGAGATCACTCCTGGTGGGCTAAGCACAGAAGGCTATGGAGCTGCCTGGTTTCCTGCTGCAAATGGCAGGTGTGAGGGAAGATTCCTGTCCCAGCTGCTCCACTGATTGTATGCCCAGTGCACTCACTCCTAGCTGTACCCCTCCAGAGAGAAGGTGGAGATCTCACCTCTGCACTCAGAAGTGAAATCGCTGCTGGGAGATCACTCTCTCTCTCCTGGTGGGCTAAGCACAGAAGGCTTTGGAGCTGCCTGGTTCCCTACTGCAGATGGCTGCCGGAAGGGCCTGCCTTGGTTTTTTGATAATCCAACAACAGCTGTCTAAAACTAGAAGGTCCATGAATCCAGGAGTTTTTCAGTTCACAAGACTATATGTCTTAGCTGGTCTTCAGCGTATAATGGAATTCCAAAGAAGTAAGCTCTATCCTAGTGAAGAAATTGACTTGGTAATGAGGACAAGGGCAGGCAGGCATAAAGAGCAAGTTTCCTTCTTTTATGTTCTTTATCTAGAACTCCAGCAGAAGGTGTAGCCCATATTAGAGGGGTGTCTTCCTACCTCAAAGTTCTGAACTAGAAGTGGATCTTCTTTTGAAACTGGTTCTTGCTGCATAGCTCATGCTAGTCTCATATCTGTGGCAATCCTTCTGCTGCAGCTTCCCACGTGATGGTTTTACAGGCATGAGCCACCTTGCATGGCTTGGTGCTATAATTATCACTGTGTTGTATGATTAAAGAAACTGGAGCAGAGCAAGGTTCAATCACTTGCTACTGAGAAGCTATTTAATTAAGTAAAAATCCCTTATATGTATTCCCAGCCATATTTGAGTTTTACTTCTTTCTAGATGTAGTCAAGCTGACAAACCAAATAGCCACCACACACACACACACACACACACACACACACACACACACACACATATATATATATATATATATATATATATATATATATATATAATCATAAAATCTACAAATAAAGATGCCCTGGCTTTATTCTATCAAATTTACATCTTTTTTATCTCCTACAGTTATCTTACTGCTCTATTTAAGACTTCACTTACTCTATTGAATAGACAGGAAGAAAAAGGACAGCCTTGACTTGCACTTGATTTTAGTGGAATCGTTTTGAGTTTCTCTCCATTTAAGTTGATGTTGGCTACAGGTTTGCTGTAAACTTCTTTTAATATCCTGAGGTATGTCCCTTTTATATGTATTCTCTCCAGGACTTTTACTATGAAGGGGTTGGGTTTTGTTAAAGCCTTTTTTGCCTCTAATAAGATGATCATGTACTTTTCGTCTTTCAGTTTGTTTATATGGCATTGGGGTTAGACTTGTGCACTATGTATTCAGATGCGTTCTGTGCCCCTCTCCAAACTGAAACCTGATCTTGGGACACTGTATTAAACAATATTTTATAGAGATTCCTTCCTAGTAGTCCCTGGTTGGATAATAGAAAGGAAGAGTCTGTGACTGGCCAGACAGAGAGGAAGGTCAGAATGGAAATTGAATAGCAGGTCTCAGGTAGGGACCACAAGGAGAAGAAGAGAGAAGAGGGAGGTTGCCATGAGGCAGGATGGACCATGAGCAAGTGGCCAGAGGAATATGCTGAGGACACATGTGAAACAGAACAAGACTCAGTTGGTACATGTACTGGCTAGTTTTGTGTGTTAACTTGATACAAGCTGGAGTTATCACAGAGAAAGGAGTCTCCCATGAGGAAATGCCTCCAAGAGATCAAGCTGTAAGGCATTTTCTCAATTAGTGATCCAGGGTGGGAAGGCCCATTATGGTTGTTGCCACCCCTGGCCTGGTAGTCTTGGGTTCTGTAAGAAAGCAAGCTGAGCAAGCCACAGGAAGCAAGCCAGTAAGCAGCATTCCTCCATGGCCTCTCTATCAGCTCCTGCCTCCAAGTTCCTGCCCTGTGTGAGTTCCTGTCCTGACTTATTTGGTGATGAACAGTAATGTGGAAGTGTAAGCTGAATAAACCCTTTCCTCCCTGTCTTACTTCCTGGTCATGATGTTTTGTGCAGGAATAGAAATCCTGTCTAAGACAAATTGGTACCACCATAGTGGGATATTTTGTAAAAGCCTGACCATTGGGGAGGACTGTGGATGGACTTTGGAACTTTGGGCTAGAAGAGCCATTGGGTGTTAAAAGCTCTGTGGGATGTTCTGTAGGAGCTTGGAAGATAATGTTGAGAACAGTGCAGAAGATAGAGGCCTGACTTATGAAATTTCAGAGGGAAGATTAACGACTCTTATCAGGGTCATTGTTATATTGATTGTGAAGATTCTGTGGTTTTGGTTAGCTGGGGCTGAACAAACAGCTGTGATTAACAAGGTACCAGAACTACTAAAGTAAAAACTTTGCATTACCAGGACTATTGATGCTAGTTAGCTGGAGCTAAGAAATTAGCAGTGATTAAGAAGAGACCAGCCCTCTGTCGGATGATAACACTCCTGGAGGATCCTGTTATACCACTCCTGGGCATATACCCAGAGGTTTCCCCTGCATGAAATAGGACACATGCTCCACTATGTTCATAACAACCTTATTTATAATAGCCAGAAGCTGGAAAGAAACCAGATGTCCCTCAACGGAGGAATGGATTCAGAAGATGTAGTATATTTACACAATGGAATACTACTCTGCAATTAAAAACAATGAATTCACGAAATTACTAGGCAAATGGTCAGAACTGGAAAATATCACCCTTAGTGAGGTAACCCAATCACAAAAGAACACACATGGTATGGAGTCACTGATAAGGGGATATTAACCCAGAATCTCGGAATACCCAAGACACAATTCACATATCAATAGATTTCCAAGAAGATGGAAGGAGAGACCCCTGGTCCTGGAAAGACTGGATGTAGGGGAATACCAGGACAGAGAAGCGAGAGGGGGTTGAATGGGGAACAGGGGGAGGGAAGAGGGCTTATGGGACTTTCGGGGAGGGGGGAAACAGGAAAAGGGAAATTATTTGGAATGTAAATTAAAAAAATATAGAAAATAAAATAAAATAAAATAATGACCCGTCCAGCAGGTCTAGTTATTCAGGGTCCCAAAGAGGCACTACCTGAGGGTCAAGGAAGGGAGAAAAGAAGGAGACCAAGCAAGGTTCCGTTGTCAAGGTCTCGTTTATTGTCACACAGGCAGCAAGTTTTAAGCAGTAGGAATGAGGAAGCTGGGAGGGGGAGGCAGGGGAAAGTGAGATATGGGTCAAGCCCTGAATGAGGAAGTTGGGAGGGGGAGCTAGGGGGAAGTGAGCTATGGGCCAAGCCTGGGTCGGGTGCCTGGGACATTCTGCGGTTTTTCCCAGGAAGGTCACAGATTTTTATCTTGGTCTTGATGTTCTGTCAGGAAGGTCAGGAGTTTCACTCGAGGGGAGGGGCGGCCTGTCTATGTAGCTAGCAGTTGGCCTAACAGCCCCCAACATGTCCCCCTTCTTTGTATAATTGATGGAGAGTCTGTCTTAGGCTACATGATGTGCACCCACAGCCAGTACCTAGAAGAGAGGGGTAGAGCCTCTGTCTTAGGCTACGTGAGGTGCCTCCATGCCCAGAACCCCCAATAGGAGTTTGCTCCCTGGGCAATGGCCTCACGCTACTCCCGTCATAGAGTTACTCTACAGCCCTGGGATCATGCTCTACCTACTGAGTTAGCCGGGCTCTCAGGTGTGCATCTGGCATGTGGCATCATGATACTCCCGTCAAGGACGTCTCCATAGCTTTTTAAACCAAGGGTTTCAGTAGTCTGTGGCCAGGATTGAGAAATTGAGGCCAGCAGAGGGGCTGCCCAAGGGCTCCTCGTAGGCACCTGGGTCATTATCTCTGACCTGTAGACGATGGTAATGCACTGAAACCGGCTTGTTGGTGAAAGCGGCATTCACCTGTGACTTGACAAATGGAATCAATTTTTGGAAGGCCCACGGCCCAAAAGAAATGAGCATGAGAAGGCCCACCAAAAGTCCCAAAAGACTAGGTAAGCCAAGGGGATGTAGAGAACCAGTTTTGATACCATGATTCTTTTTTCTATCTTTCTTTATTGCGGTTTTCTAGACTTTCCCTGACCTTTTTTAGGCTATCTTCAACCAATCCTGTCTTGTCTGCATAAAAGCAGCATTCTTCTTTAAGGGCAGTGCATAACCCACCTTGTTGTAAAAAGAGCAAATCTAAACCTCTTCTGTTTTGTAACACTACCTCAGAGAGGGATGTAACAGAATCTTTAATATTCTTTAGTCCTAACTGTAGCTCTTGTAGGCCTCTATCGACCACCGAGCTGAGCTGCGCATACTGCTGACTGGAAGTGACCAAGGAGGCAATTCCTGTTCCGGCCCCTGTGGCTCCCAAACCAAGGAGTATAGCCAGGGTGACTGCTGTTATAGGTTCTCTCTTTTGTCTGGACAAATGAGTTCCCCTTTCCCAAAAATTAAGGAGCTCATCAGAATCATGCATGGTCAATCGAGGGAGGAGCTTGACAAACACACAATATTCTCTATTTTCTAAAAAGGCAGCTGAAACTATAAAAGTGGTCAATTCTGAGGAGCAAGCAAGATAGGAATCATTAGAAACAGCAACGTATTGAAAGGAAGCACTAATTACAATAGTGTGATTGCAAACCTCAATCAGGGTATTGAGGGGCAGCATATCAGGTCCCAGAAAGCACATGCCTAGGCCAGAAATTTGGCCAAGGGTGAGTCCTTGCTTCTCTGAAGGACTCCATCGCAGAAGCGAGGTATCATTAGTGGGTAATAGTAAAAGGGCGGGGAGGGTGAATAACAGACCCAACATTCCTCTAAAATGGAAAAATTAGCTTCATGTATGGCTTGTATCGAAGCATTAGCTAATGATAGCACAAGCTCAGTAGATGAGGGAGGACCCATAGGTAGAGTAGGATGAAACAAAGGATTGGGTGTTTGGGTATCTGGGATAGTGGGTGTTGCAGGGACCTGGTTTCCAGATAGATGTCTACTACCTCCAGCTCTTAACTGTAGCTCAGGGTTTGGGCCAACAGCGGCTGTTTGGGGAGCAGGGATCGCTTTTGATAACTTGATCTTGAAGGTTAGCCCCATATCATAATCATCCTTATATAGGCGGAGACACCATTGGGCTCCTCTAGAGTTTTCCTAATCAAATTTTTTGCCCGCCTCTGTAAGGGCAATCTGGAGGGGGCTGCACCATCCTTTAGATGTTTTATTTTTAATAGAGCATGCCAAGGAATTTCCTTCCCACTTTAGGTATGGGGTGCTAGGATTGTGTGTTGGAGGATACTTTCTTTTTACGGTAATAAGGTCCCAAGAGGAGCTGGGTTTCCAGTAAGTGTCTCCTGTAGTCTTGCAGCCCCAGGCTTTACAGTAAAAGTCAGATTCGTACTCACATGCTCGGGCAATGGAGCGGTCGCGATGACCTCCTGGGCAGACATAAAGTCCCCAGGGAAGGAGCGTTAAGTGTTTTCGCCTGCCTGCCTTCAGAGGAGCACCCGGGGGACCAGTTAGAATCCGAAAGCTCGGGCGCGCTTTTTTGAGGGACAAAGGTCTCATGGGTACCCCAATCCGCACTAGCTCCCCGAGCGAGCTGGTGAGCAACCACCTCATTGGGGCTACACAACATCATCTCCATTTGAGAGAGAATGTCTCTCCCCCAAAGATTGACAGGGAGGCCCTCAACAATAAAAGGCTGCACAGTGCCTGAATTCCCCTCTGAATCTTTCCATGTCAACAACTTTGAAATTTATAAGGTATTTTTAGACTGGTCAATGCCTTGTAAATGAGTGCGGCCTGCACTGTTTGAGTGAGTACGCCAGGGGACAATCCTAATTGTTTTTCCTCGGAGGCAAATGGGCCCCTCCCACACAACTTGTCCGCCGTCCAAGAGGCGGTCCTGCCTACAGGGTTTTTTTTTTTTTTTTTGTTCCTAGCGGCCAGACTCTCGACCCTATCTATGAATTCAGATTTCCAAGTTAAGTATTGTAACAGACTGCACCACCTTAGTCCATTCACTAGGAGTCAGATATCCGGACCCCGCGAGTCCTTCTAAAACGGACAAGGTAAAGGGTGCAGTTAAACCATAATTTTTAACAGCTGAGTGTAATTCTTTGATATGTTTAAGTTTGAGTTTCTTGTACACGGGACGTAAGGTCTCGTATTCACTTTGATTGGAGCCCTCCTCCTCAGAGTCTACAGCTACCTCATCATAATCAGTTTCCTCTTCGATCTCCTCCCCTTGGTTATGATAGGTACTATCTGGCTCAGGCTCATCTCGGGCCGGTTTAGTTCGAGTCCTTGGGCTGTCTAACTTGGACTCCTCCCTGGCTTGCCTGATGCGTGCCCTAGTCATAACTGGGAAAGTTAGCTTTGGCTGGGATCTTTTTATGGCGTTAGATGGTCTTTTTGGGGCATCTTGTCCCCTTCTCATGGTCTCTTGTAAATTTTGAATATCTAAAGTAAGATCTCCTAATTTCCTGCTGTAATTGTAAAACTTGCCTAAGGCCGGTAATTTGTGCCTGAAGTGCAGCTTTAGTTTGGGCTAGTCCCTCTACCACTGCAATCGGCAGGGGCGCAGGGGGAGCTGACAGTAGTGGGGGCAAGTAGGGCAGGGGGCGAATGGGTCCGGATCTTTGAGAGAAAAAAATCTGGGAATGTTGAGGTCCAGGACCGTATCTCTCTTCCTCATATCTAGCGGCTTCCTCCTCTAATTCTGCCTCAGAGGCTGGATCAAGGTCCGAATCAGAAAAACAGTGAGATTGATATCGTTTGTTCTTGCCTCTTTTTCGATTGTTGGAAATCTCTTTAAGAGAGGGATAGATGGTCTTTTGGTCTTTGGACGCACTGGGATCTTCCAGGGAGTGTAGTGTCTTGGGCGGGGAACTTCCCCCCTCTCCCAGCATGTCGATAACAATGGAGGGGCAAGGAGAATGAGGCTCGCCACTTTTACTTTCGTTTTTTTTACATGACAGAGGCCGTGAAGCCTGCAAGAAGTCCTCTGCTATAGTTAAGAGACGGGCATTCTCGCCCCCTTTCTCAGCATCTTGTATTATGTCTCTTATAATGCTCCAATAACTAAAAAATGCAGCAGACACTGGGTCACCAGCTTTTAAAAGCTTATTAATATCTTTACCAAACTTATTCCACGTAAGTGGGTGTATATCAGGGCCGCTTAAAACCAGCCAAGGACATTTTTCATCAACAAAACAAAAGAACTTAACTAAATCTTTTTTCTTGACTCTTATTCCCCTCTCCCTGAGCAAACACTTGATTTCTCCTATAAAACAAGTTTCTTTAGACAATTGTTTCCCCTTGACAATCGGACGACAATTATTTGGTGCCTTACCTCCCTTTCCAGCAACGTACAAGCGATGCGGCATGAAAGGTCCTCGATTCCTTTTCCTAGGGGTCCTCCGTCGTCTGGTAGTTGGCCGTGCTTCGGGTCCCTGTTCAGACACCACTTGACCCGTCCAGCAGGTCTAGCTATTCAGGGTCCCGAAGAGGCACTACCTGAGGGTCAAGGGAGGGAGAAAAGAAGGAGACCAAGCAAGGTTCCATTGTCAAGGTCTCGTTTGTTGTCACACAGGCAGCAAGTTTTAAGCAGTAGGAATGAGGAAGCTGGGAGGGGGAGGTAGGGGAAAGTGAGCTATGGGCCAAGCCCTGAATGAGGAAGTTGGGAGGGGGAGCTAGGGGGAAGTGAGCTATGGCCAAGCCCTGGGTCGGGTGCCTGGGACATTCTGCGGTTTTTCCCGGGAAGGTCACAGATTTTTATCTTGGTCTTGATGTTCTGTCAGGAAGGTCAGGAGTTTCACTCGAGGGGAGGGGTGGCCTGTCTATGTAGCTGGCAGTTGGCCTGTCAGCCCCCAACAAAATAAAATAAAATAAAATAAAATAAAGAGACCAGCATCACTGAGGTGAAATCTTCTGGGAAGTATTTTTTGAGAGCACAAAGAAGCTGTGCTCCAGAGGCAGCCATGGCTGTACCTCATGTTGGTAGCCAGTCTTGGTAATGTGTAAGAGTCACCCAGGTAGTACTGGTTTTGAAACATGAAGGGGTAGCGGCTGATGCTTGGCACTATGAGAGGCCAGGAGAGGCCATTGGTGAAGGTGCAACTTCAGTGGCAGTTGAAGGCCCAGGACTGTAGGAGTCATGCAGAGAAGATGAAGCTTAGTACCAAGAAAAGAGCTTATGGGAGGCTATTTTAGAAAGCACAGTCCAGTTGATGCAGAAGTCAACAGTGTTTTGGAGATACCAGTACCATGAGATGACCACCAAGAACAGCAGCAGCAGTGGAGTACTACTCAGTTGAAGCCTAGAAGACAAGTTGTGTGCTGCAAAGGGCAGAGCTGGAGAAATGACTTAAGCCCTTGCAGAAGCCCAGGAGATCATGAGTGGATCCCAGACATTGGACAGTTAGCTTGATTTTGCTCTTTATTGTGATTGTGCCCTGAGATTTCTCCCTCTTGAAGTAAGAAAGTATTTTAGTGGAGCCCACAGTTAAGAGACTTTGAATTGTAAAAAGACTTTGCATTTTAAAAGAGATTGGATATTTTTAAAGAGATTGAAATTTTAATATGTAAGAATTTGTAATGACTGTGAGACTTTTAAAGTTGTTTAGATCTTGGGAATGAATAAGAAAGTAAGGGTTGAGGCTTAATAAGTAATGTGTTTGTGTGTCAAATTGACAAGGGGTCAGTTGTACTGGCTGGTTTTGTGTGTCAACTTGACACAAGCTAGAGTTATCACAGAGAAAGGATCCTCCCTTGAGGAAATGCCTCCATAAGATCCAGCTGTAAGGCATTTTCTGAATGGTGGAAGGGCCCATTATGGGAGGTGCCACCTCTGGGTTGGTAGTCTATAAGAAAGTGAGCTGAGCAAGCCAGGGGAAGCAAGCCAGCAAACAGTATTCCTTCATGGCCTCTACATCAGATCCTGCCTCCAGGTTCCTGCCCTAAGTTAGTTTCTGTCCTGATTTCCGTTGTTGATGAACAGCAATGTGGAAGTGAAAGCTGAATAAACCCTTTCATCCATAACTTACATCTTGGTCATGATGTTTTGTGGGGGAATAAAAACCCTAAGACATAGATAATGGGGCTTTTACCTGGTTATTAATTTCCTAGCAGGGCCAAAACAGTTTAGAACCTGCTCAACACAGTGCCAGTTGCTTGTAAATAAAATACCAGGTTTTGTTTCTTTTATTTGAGAGCTAAACAGGAAAGAATGGAACAGAAACTCCAAATAAAATAACCTCAACACTATGGTGCATTGTGTTTATCAATTTCTGTATATTGAACTATCCCTGCATCTCTGGGATGAAGCCTACTTGCTCATGGTGAATGATCTTTCTGAAATGTTCTTGGCTTTAGTTTGCAAGTATTAAGACTTTTTACATCTCTCTTCATAAGGGAAATTGGTCTGTAATTCTCTCTCTTTGTTGGGTCTTCATGTTTGTTTATTGGAGTAGCTGTTACCTTGTTAAAGGAGTTAGGCAAAATCCCTTCTGTTTCTATTTTGTAGAATAATTTCAGGAGTATTGGCGTTAACTCTTCTTTGAAAATCTGGTAAACTTCTGTGCTGACACTACCTGGTCCTGGACTTTTTGGGGGTCAGGGGATGGGAGAGGTTTATTGGCTGTTTCGATTTCACTGCAGGTCATCAGTCTGTTTAAGTTGCTTATGTGATCTTGAAGTAACTTTGGTAAATGGTATGTATTGAAAAAATTATCCATTTCTTTTTTATTTTCCAATTCGATAACTTACACGTTTTTAAAGTATGTCCTCGTGGTTCTTTGGATTTCCTCTGTGTCTGTTATGTCTCCACTTTCATTTCTAATTTTATTAATTTGTATGTCCCCTCTTTGTCTTGTAGCTAACTTGGATATGGGTGCATTTATTTTCCCAAATATCCAACTCTTAGTTTCATTTATTCTTTGTGTTATTTTGTTCATTTCTAATTTATTGATTTTTAGCCCTAAGTTTAATTATTTCTGGTCATCTGTTCATTTTGGCTATGATTTCTTTGTATTGTTTTAGAGCTTTCAGAGTGTTTCTTCCCTTTTGTAACCACCTCCATTCTGTCCCACAAGTTGTAGAATCATTGTCACTCAATTCTAGGAAGTCATTGATTTTTTTTTTCTTAATTTCTGTCCTTTATTCATTCTGTAATGAGTTATTCAGTTTCTAGGAATTTTTAAGCTCTCTGTGTTTTTGTTGTTGTTGATATCCAGCTTTAATTTGTGCAGAGTGTTATTTTTAATTGTTTTTGTATCTGTTGAGACCTACTTTGTGTCTGAGTATGTGGTCAGCTTTTAAGAAAGTTCCATGAGATGCTGAGACCTTTTGAGTTTGGATGAAATGTTCTGTAAGGCCATTCTGTTAGGCCCATTTGGTTTATAACAACAGTGAGACCCAGTATTTCTATGTTCAATATTTGTTTATTAGTGAGGCTGGGGCATAAGTCCCCCATTATCATAGTACAAAGGGCAATATGTGATTTAAGGCATAATAGTGTTCCTTGGATGCCCCTGTACCTATTATGAATTTAAATGTCCTCTTGATGGATTTTTTTCCTTTGATGTGTATGTAGTGTCCTCTATATCTTTTCATCACTTTGGTTTGAAGTCAATTTTGTCAGGTCTTAGAATGAACACATTAGCTTGCTTCTGAGGTCCATTTTTTATAACATCTTTTCCCATTCTTTTACCTTAGGGTGATGTATGTTCTTCATGTTAAGGTGTGTTTCATGTGTTTCTTGGATGCATCAGAAGGATGGATAATGTTTGCATGCACTCATTTAATATGTGTCTTTTTATTGGGAAATTAAGACCATTGATATTGAGAGATATTAATTAGCAATGTCATATGATTCCTATTTTGATATTGTTGCTGTTGTTGTTGTTGTTGTTGTTGTTGTTGTGGTGGTGGTGGTGGTGGTAGTGGGGTGTGTATGAGTGTGTGTGTGTGTGTGAGTGTGTGTGTGTTTCCCCTCTTGTAATTTGCTAGTCTGAAATTATTTATTCCTTGCATTTTCCAGGTATGATTAATCTATTTAGGTTGGAGTTTTAATTCTATTACCTTCTGTAGGGCTGGATTTGTAAATAGATATTGCTTAAGTTTGCATTTATTATGGAATGTCTCATTTTCACCATCTATGGTGATTGAAAGTTTGGATAGGTCCATAAGTCTATGCTGACATCTATGGTCTCTTGGAGTCTGTAGAACATCTGTCCACACTCTTCTGAGTTTTGGAGTATCAGTTGAGAAACCAGGTATTCGTCTAATTTGTCTGCCTGTATATGTTCCTTTGTTTTTTTTCCCTTGCTACTTTTAATATTCTTTGTTTGTTCTATACAATTAATATTTCAATTATTATTTATTGATGGGAATTTCTTTTCTGCTTCAGTGTATTTGATATTCCTGTGTTTCTTATATCTTCAAAGACATCCTTTTTCTTAGATTAGAAAAATTTTCTTCTATGATTTTATTGAAAATACTTTCTTTGCCTTTGGTCTAGGTTTCTTCTTCTTCCTCTATTCCTATTATTCTTAAATTTGGTCTTTTCATATTCTCCCAGATTTTCTGGATGTTTTGTGTCCAGATTATTTTAGGTTTAACATTTTCTTTGACAGAGTTTTCCATTTCTCCTATAATGTCTTCAATACCAGAAAACGTCTGTTCCATCTCATGTATTCAGTTGTTGAGCCTTGCCTCTGAGGTTCCTGTTTGAGTTCCTAAATTTTTCATTTCCAGACTTTCCTAAGTTTGGTCTTTCTTTATTGATTCTATTTCCACTTCATGTCTTGAACGATTTTATTCATTTCATTCTACTGTTTGTGTTTTCACAGATGTCTTTTAGAGATTTACTTATTTCCTCTTTAAGGACCTCTATCATAATCATAAAGGCTCTTTTAAAGACTTTTTCCTTCTACTCCAGCTAACTTATAATCTTCAGGGTCTGCTGTTGTAGGGTTCATGGTCTTTCATGGAGAAATTGCCCTAGCAGTTATTGACTGTGTTCTTATGCTGTCATCTAGCATCTGTATTTAGAATGATTATATTTTTTCATTGCTGATATCTGGTCTTTGTTGGCCAAATGTTTTGTTCCTTGGTCTCTGTTTCTTACTCTGGTTCATAGAAGAGTACAGTGTGTGTGTGTGTGTGTGTGTGTGTGTGTGTGTGTGTGTGTGTGTGTTGCCTGATAGAAAATTATTCTGGGGTCCTGATAGGTGTTGTCAATAGGGGTTCCAGGTAAAAATGTGTTTCTAGATATCAGAAGCTGATACTTAAGAGAAAATGGACCAGAATAGGGCTTAATGTGGGTCCACAAGAAAGGAAAGAGGGGTGTTTTGCCAGAGTCTGTTTAGTCCCCTGGGAATGAGCGCAGAGTGGAAGAAAAGGCCACAGCACTTGGTCTAGTGCAGATCTGGGGGTAATTAATGATTATTGAGAAACTTACTTTTTGTCAACTTAAAGCAAACTAAAATCACCTAGGAAGAAGAAGCCTAAATTCAGGAACTGCCTTCATCAGATTAACTTGTGGGCATGTCTGTAGGATATTTTCTGGGGATTGATATGGAAAGATCCATCTCACTGAAGGTGATACCAGGTCTGGGCATGTGTGTCTGGGATATATAAGACAGATTGCTGAACAAGCCATTAAGCAGCAATGGTTTCTACTTCAGTTTCTGTCTTCAAGTCCTATCTCGGTTTCTTCCCAGACTTCCTTCAATGATGAACTGTAACTTTTAAGTCCCCAAGTTGCTTTTGTTTATTCTTTTGCTACAATTTAATGTTTTACAGCAAGTAAATAAGCAACCTAAAACAGAAATTGGAACTAGAGAGTAGAGTGTTGCTGTGATGAACACTAACCAAGTAGTTTTTCTACCCTGTACTGCTGTGTGAGAGAGTGGAAGATTTTGTAACTTTGGATAGGCAAAGCAATTAGGTGCTTAGAATTCTATAGGCTATTCTGAAGAAAAAAATGATGGAGGCCTGCTTTACAAAGCTCCAGAGAATACTTTGAAAGTCTCTCAATTGTTCTATCACAACTATTCATGTGCAACTCTAAAGATTTATGTTTTCTGGTTAGGGGGTGCTAACACCTCATGTGTGAATAGAACCACTGAAGTGAAATCTTTAATTTGCTTCAATAATTAGTGCAGTTTAGCTGGGGATGAACAATTATCCGTGTTTAATAAGAAATCATCACAATAGAGACAAAGTATTCTAGAAGCATTTTCTTGGGGTCATTACATGAGTCAGTGCATGAGAAAGCATGGTTCAGTGGGACAATCTCAAGCTAACAAGAAATGAGTAGTGCCTAACATTCACCCACATGATAATGGCTTTGAAGGCATGAAGGCTTAGAACCATGTGGCAGAGCTGGAATTCTTGCAGAGGGGTCTAGAGGTAAAGGTGCACTTTCAGTTGTACTAGAGGTTTTAGGAATGAATGTGTAACATAAAGAAGCTGATGCTTGGCACCATGTGTCCTGAAGACAGTCTACTAGAGGATATTAGTGAAATTGCAGCCTCAACTGCAGAGGAGACTCCAGAATATTGGACATGTCAGAACCATGGGGTGGCCATCAAGACCAATGGCAAATGTGAATTATCCTTAGCCTAAAAACAAGCTATGTGTGTGTTGGAAAGGGCAGAGTCTAAAAGATAAGAGATAATTACAGGTTTTAGAACTTGAAAGTTCATTAGTGAGTTCCAGATATTACATATTCAGTGTGTTGGTTAGTCTTTTTTGACACATTGACGCAGATAGAGTCATTTGGGAATCTTAATTGATAAAATGCCTCCATCACTTGCCAATAGGCAAGTCTGTAGGGCATTTTGATGATTGGTAAATCATGTAGGAGAGCCTAGGGAACACGATGGTGCTATAAGAAAGGAGGGTAATCAAGCCATAAAGAGCAACCCAGTAAGCAGCATTCTTCAATTTCCTCTGCATCTAGCCTTACCTCTAGGTTTCTGCCTTGAGTTCTTGTGATGGCTTTGCTGGATGGTGGACTACAAGGTATAAGATAAGAGAAACACTTTCCTCCCCAAGCTGCTTTTGGTCATGGTGTTTTGTCTCAGCAATAGAAACCCCAACTAAGACACTCAGTTATCTACACTGCTGGAGTCTGGTTTTGCTTTGATCTAACTATAACTGTGCCTGCCTTTTCCATTTTGGAATAGTAACGTTTATGCATTACTTTTGATATTGCAGAGCTCAAGGCTAGGATACTTAGGAGTTTCAAAGAGAATTTGGATACTTAAAGTGTCAAAGTTTTTAAGAATCTAAAGAAATATTGTATTTTATATTGTAGTAATAACATGGGACCTTGAGAACAAGCCAGAAAAAAAGGTTACAGTTTAATAATTTGTATTTTATATCAAGATAACAAGGGGACAATTGTGCTCATTATTTTTTGTCAATGTGACATAAACCAGAGTCACTTTCAGGCTGGAGAGATGCCTCAGTGATTAAGAGTACTGACTGTTCTTCCAGAAGTCTTGAGTTCAATTCCCAGCAACCACATGGTAGCTCACAACCATCTGTAATGAGATCCAATGCCCTCTTCTAGAGTGTCCAAAGGCAGCCACAGTGGACTCACATATATAAAATAAATAAATAAATACATTAAAAAAAAAGAGTTGCTTCCATTAGATTGCCTCCGTTTTTTTTCTGGGTAAAGTTTCCAAAGTTATTCTGATTCCTAAAATGAATCTTGATTATCTTGTGATAATCAAACTTGTGATAATTAAAAATTATAAATTCTAATTATTTTTAGATAATCTGAGGTGTTTATATTTGTGACACATATGTGTTTATATATATATATATATATATATATATATATATATATATATAAAATTTTTGGGTAATAGTACTTAAAAGATAAAAGACATAATTTATTAAAACTATACTTTCTGAGGTTAGCAAAAATTAAGTATTCTTATTCAGATATGTATTATCTCTTCTAGACTAAAATTTCTTTAAAAAATAAAACATTAAAAATTTTAGTGTGAGATAACTAAAGATATTAATTATTCACTTTATTAAACAGTATTAAAATCTAAATAATTCAATGAAGTAAATATTTTTAAAATTGAGAATTACTAGATAGAAAATAGTGGCTTAAGCACAGGTTAATATATTTTTTGAAAAATAGAATTTATAAGTTATATTTAACACTTATTTCTACACTAAATACACTAAAATTACAAAACTTATCATAATAAATACAAATACTCTTTTCATACTTGAAAATGTTACCTTTCTCATTCAAGGTACTTTAAAAACTAGAACAATTATCTATAAATAATATGTTCATGTTTTCCTTATTATAACAATTTAATGAGTTTACACAATGTTGTGCATTGTAAGCCCCTGTTGGAAATTTTCTAGAGACTCAATAAATTTTGAAATTGTGCTCAAGTACATTACGTTTTACCATAATATATTGACAGACTTAAGGCACCATGAAAAACATTGTAAGTGAAAAGAGATACATTGATGATATGTAACCAATAGTGTAACCAAGAAACTTACCAACTAAAGAAATATTGTATTTTATATCGTAGTATTAACATGAGACCTTGAGGACAAGCCAGAAAAAAAAGGTTACAGTTTAATAATTTGTATTTTCAAGGGGTCAATTGTGCTCATTATTTTTGTCAATGTGACATAAACCAGAGTCACTTGCAGGCTGGAGAGATGGCTCAGTGGTTAAGAGTACTGACTGTTCTTCCAGAGGTCCTGAGTTCAATGATGTTTGTAGAAATACATACCAGGAAAACAGAAGTAGATTATAAAAAGCGCAAGGTAAGGTAGAAAAGCAGCAGCCAAATGGCTAGGAGTCTACAGTATTGCAACTTCCATGAGGCCTGTAGAACCAGCCATGCTGCCTACATCCTCAGACTTCTACAAAATCTAGCATGATGCCAGTGCAAAGAAAGACAAACAGTTCTACATAGATGTATAAAATATCCAGTTCAAACCAAATCACAAAGGTGGTAAAATCTAGGTAGGGAATGTTAAAATTTAATACAAGAATTCCTCTTTTTAGTTGAACCAGGGCAGACAAGAAGACAACAGCTGACATTATAGACGCCTGTTGCAATCAGCCACCTCAACACCTAATTACCCAGTAGAAACATGACTCTTAATGCTTAAATAACCTATCAGATTTATCTATAAATAATATTACAATTTACAAGATGTCAATACAATAATTTTAGAGCCAATTGATAATGATAAAAGTTTATCCCGACGTTTCTAACCTTCTGAAAACTTGTGGCAGGTAATTGCCATGGTTTTTCTCCTTCCTCTGCTTAGCTCCGCCCTCTTTTCCCTGTCCAATCACAGACCTTCTCAGCACTAATGTAATTGGACAGGGAAAAATCCTGTGACAGAAGCCTTCAAGATATGGTCTTTAGAAGAGTGGAAACAACTTAACTGATTATCAACTTCAGAGCCAAAAGATGTTTAGTCAATTGTAGTTTATTTTAGTGTTTGCTGCTCTTATAAGAAAAGAATACTTAAGTCTGAGTACTTTGGAGAGAGTAAAGGTTTATTTTAAAGAAAACAAAACACATCCAGTGTTTGGAATCTCGTTTGCTCAGTTCCTGGGGAAGAGGTTCTATGCTGAGTCACACTGTAGAAGACGGCATCATGATATAGGCACATGCCACAGGAAAGGTTACATGAAATGCTACATAGAAAGCCACAGCGAGACTCTAGTCAGAACTGTTCTTTTACATCTCATCCTTGGAGAAATGGCAGAGTCCATGAGAACTATCTATATTTTTTCTGAGGACAGTGGCACCAAAGACCTGTTCACCTCCCACTGATGCCATCTCCTATATGATCCAGTAGGACTCAATATTACTATGTAGGAAACAAACTTTTACCCAAACTAGATCCATACAAAAAAGATGTGGAATGTATTAGGTATTTATATTTTAATATTCACATCTATAGCATGAAGGCAACATTGTATAAGGATGATATGAAGATAGCTTGAGTTTCATAGCAGACTAGAATTTGTTGCAAATTTTACCAAGTATGATGGTGAATATATTTCCTGCTTTGACAAGCTAAGAAAGAAAAATCAAGAGTACAAGTTGATGCTAGCTATATTGTTAGTCAAAGCCTGGGCTGCAAGTCCCTAAAGACAGTCCTAGTAATAAATAAGTTAACAAAGAAAAAAACAAATATTACATACTTTACATATACAATTATTTACAAATATTACATACTTTAAAAACAAATATTACATACTTTAAAGGTGTATTACATACACCTTTAAAGGTGGAGAAATTTTGATGATCAGTGAACTAAAGTGGCACAAAGAATTTGAAGAAAACATTTACACATGGATTTCTTTTGAGGAAGAGTTCCAATATAAAATTCAGGGTTAGTCCTTAGTAGTGAAACATAAAACCACTTTAGCAAGTAATTATCTTTCCTCTGTCCAAGAAACTGTCAAGTGAAGTTTCCTAATAATGTGTGCTGCTGCCACTGGTAAGCAGGCTTAGGAGTTGCCTAGAGAGTAAGAAATTAAATACTCTTTGCATAGTGCACATCTCAAATTAAAGAGTGAATTGTCACTGTAGATAGAGACGTTGCCATAGAAATGTGGAGTTGAAAAAATATGCTTCCTGACAATAATGGGACAGGCAGATTTTTATTTAAATTTGTTCTGATATGAAAGTAATGAGGTGCCTTTCAAAAAGCTCCTTTAAGTCTCTCCTTCCCAGTTATATCACACCTTTGGAGTTATTAAAACTTAGGCTTTACATGTCAAATCCCAACAGGCATTGTATCCTCTTAACAGGGAATTGAAGTATCATGTAAAGATAGCAATGCCATCAAAGATCTAGCGTTTGAAAGTGATCCTGTCATGAATTCTAAGAATGACTCAAAGGAAATCTCTCTCTGTTCTGTCAAGCCAGGACTGGGATTGCAAGAATGCTTAACTGTGTTCAGTGGGGCTTGATGTTTTGTCAGCCGTTTATCTATACACTTAATGTACTGTCCACCAGAAGAAAATGCCCACTGATATGAATTACAAGCTTTCAAAGGAAAGAGTGTGCCCACTTCCTAGTTGTAAGTGTCCAGAAGAGCAGGTTGTTTTCTCCGCTTTCCTCTTAAGAAATGGAAACTGCAGTACTCAGGAATTCTGTTCAGTGGGAGTGATTATCAAGCAAATTTCCTCTCCCAACGTTTTGACTTTCTATCTTTTTAAAGATATGTGTCATATCATATAGCTAAAGCCTAACCTTGAACTCCTAATCCTCCTTCCTCTACTTCTCAAGTTCTAGGATGACAGCATCCTATGATACCATGCCCAACATAACATAAATTTAAATTCAAACATAAATTTAAATTAAACGTAAGTTTACAGTCAAAGGAGATGTTTCTGACTTATGTGTAATACTTAATAACATAAGGCAAGAAGCATAGTGAACTAACTTATTAAAAATGCAAATAACCATAAATCTTATGCAACTGGCATTTTAGGAAAAATGTTAATGGCCTGGAGCAAAGTTAACTTGACACTTCAAGGTAAAATACTTTGCCATGTACATTAATTAACAAAAACTCAAAAGTTTAGCAAGGTCAGCTGCTGCTGCTATTACACGTGGTAAAGAGGGGGCTGAGAGGAATAGAAATGACAAGAAAAGGGAAGAGAAAGGCCATGTACATACCTGCTGTGTCCTTCAATGAGACAGTATGATGTGCAGGTAAGAGAAGGTGCGCAACCATTCTCATGTATTGAATAGGAATGGTTCAGTTGTATTGTATTGTTTAGCAGTTGGTCCCCTGCTGACAGTGATGCATACAGAAGTTTTGAGGCCTAGACAGAGGAAGAAGATAGCCTTGAACAGCTTCTTGGGGGTAGTTACCTTGTCCCTGTCCCTTTCATGTCTTACTCCCTCTGTTCCTTGTATACCATGAAGTGAATAGTTGCTATCTCTGAGTAGCACTTCCAATATGATGTTTTGCCTCATCATGACCTTAAGATCAATGAGGTCAGAGACCATGGATGAAAATATCTGAAATCTTGAGGTAAAATAAAGCTTCTTTCAACTGTTCATATCAGGTGTTTCATCATAGTGGTGAGAAAGTAACTAATATGGTTATAAATCTTACCAGAGCTTTGAAGGAGTGAGAGTGAGTTCCAGAGATGGATGGATAAATGAGCTTGTCATTCCATGCATCTTGGAATCTTAGAAAGGGGACACCGATTCCATTTTTGCAGAACTGTTGCACAGTAAGACACAGATGATTTAAATCAAATGTTTTAAAACTTTGTCATAAAACTATTTTAGCCTTATGGGAGAGTGACAAAAAAAATAACACTTAGATGTTCTCTACACCAACTTGTCCTATAAAAGTTGGGTACTAAATATGTGAGCCTGTCAGGCAAATGGCCTCAGTTACAGTCACTCAGCTTATGCATGTGAACTTTGTCACATGATAAATCATGGGTGTGCTGCTGTTTTAATAAAACTTTATGAACAATTAGCAATGGGCTTATTGTTTCAAAGAGTGTAGATTGCCAACTCCACAACCAAGTTAAAAGTATTATTCAAATATAACATTTGCTCACAAATACCTCTGTGCTCACAAATATCCAGACCACCTATTTCCTTGCTCTCTTCCTAGTTTATGGTTTCCTGACCTTTGTGAATATGATATTCCTAAAGAGTAAGGCCAAACATTTTGTAGAATGTCCAGAAATTAATTTTTGTTTTCTGTTATCAAGATATTGTACTACTGAGGCTATGAAGTTTTTGTTTTTGAAAGACTACCAAAACATTTCCTCTAATCTGATTCAGTTATTTGTGTGGCTTCCCAGCTGTTAGGTCATCTGTCATCATAGTCAAGGTGCTATTTTCTTATTTGTTCCAAGATAAAGAATTGCTTTTTTCATTTACTACACATTATTTGCTGGAAACACAACTGCAAATCTGGCCTCATCATAGGGAAGGGATCTAAACTCTATATCACAAGAGGAAAACTATCAAAGAATGTGTGGATATATGCTATAACCTTAATAGCCATCAATAAGTATTTGAGGGGAAATGTAGTCAAACATTTCTTTGTTCTTTACTAGTCTTTTGCAGTGGTTTACAAGAGCAGATGTTCCTCGTTTATAATAACTGTTATGGTAGTTTGCTAAGAATCATTCTCTATTTCACTCGTGCCTGCACACATATTGATTGAAGCTTTTCAAGGAAAGCTTGTCATTTCTCCCCCTTTCTTCCAGTCATAAAGTTGTTGATAAATACCAGAATGCATGGAAGACATGCCTTTTATTCTTTGGTAATCATCACCACTGCCATAGTATGTTCTAATGCTTCAGATTTGTGACACTGGCTCCTCTAGGCTCCTTCAACATGGCTGCAAAATTCTTTGATATGACCCATCTTCCTACTTTTTATCATTCTAGTTTACCTAATTTTACTTAATTATTTAGTTTAGTCTAGTTTGGTTTAGTTTAACTTAGAGTATTCCCTAATACTAGAACATACTTCAGGCTCATTTTTACATTCCTACCCCAAATCAAGAATCTGCCATTTTCTCAAAGGACCTTGTTCACATTACTGGAGAATCTGTTGCCAACGGGGTTTTGTGTTTCTAGGTCCTCTCAGAGAACAGAGCCCTATAATTTAACTATGTTTATCTAACTAAGCACAGCTAATGTAGCCAAATAAAAATATGTGACAGTTAAAACTAAATAATTTACTTTCATATGTGCATGTCTCAAATATTGCTGTGGATCCTAGCTCTGAACCTTTAGATGTGAGGATATAACCTGGTGTATCTGCAGATAACAGGAATTTATGAGGAGACTGAGGAAGAAGGAAGAGAGGAGTTTCCCAGAGGAGAATGGCTGGGCGTAGGCACTATGGAGGGTACATAGGGAAAATTGGTGGGGGGAGTTAGCTTGAAAGAGTAAAGGAGTGCAATACAGAGGGAATGGAGGCAGGTGGGGGGAATCACTCTAACAATGCTATATAAGGCTATTTGATGTTTCCATGTAATTATTCATATATTTAAATGAAGTTACACTACTTAAAGTGATAATGCTCTCTAAAGCTATAGATTATTTAACAAAAAGCCCAAAGCCAAAGAATAGAAATCTCTCTTCAAGTTATTGGTCATGGGAGTTCAAGATAACCTCCAAAGGAATATAGGCTGCTTCTATATTCCTTGCTTGCATACCAGGAACTGAAGATAAGACCCTATTTCTGAAGACACACTTAGGACAGACAACTTAGAGCAATGGAGCTAGAACCAACCTGGAAGCCTCCTCCTGGAGGAATAATTACCAGTAAGAGTCCTGAAAGCTGCAAATAGAGAAAAGTAGTCAATAGTCTTACTTGTCATTCTTTACCATGTACACTTTAAAAAATGTTCCACAAATTTTAATTGAAAATAAATATATAATATACTCTCATCACACTTTCCCCTCCCCCTACTCCCCCCATTCTGTTCCCAGCCAACTCCACACCATTTTGTTCTTCCTCTCCTTCTCCCTCTTCCCCTCCCCTTCTGTATCCAACATCTCTCTAAAAGACAAATAACAAAAAGCAAATGAAAGAAGAAGCACACACGCATTTTGGCTATTCTAATGGTTCTCATGTACCTGTAAGGCTTAATTCTGTCAAGATAACCAACTTCCATCAGAATAGAGACTTCCTTCTAACACAACTTATCTTCTTCCCAAAGGGTGAAAAGACTATGGCAAGAATGATTGCTTTAATCCTCAGCTGTAGAAAAGTATCATACTCTCAGACACTTGAAGGGCCCTGTTCTAAGAAGTAGAAGGTTATGGTAAGCCCATTACTCAAATAATTGACACAGAGGTCATGCACAGGCCTCTAGAGCTCATGACAAGGTAAGGAACTCAATGTCTTGACCTCTTCTTACCACACCATGGGCAACATTGTTAAGATAATTTTGTCACATTCAGGGGGTCATCAGTGGAGGCATGTTTGTTTCCCTGGCTCCAAGCACCTCAAGACCTCTGTGCAAAAGAAGGCTGACTGGGTCCTAAAAATTATGGTTGGAGTGGCCCCATTGCCACATCCAGAAGCTGTTCATGTGTGACCTACTGCCTTCTTTGGTAACACTCCTAAAAAATGCAAACTTCAAAGTCCAAAAAGTGGCTGTATAGACCATGGATAACATTGCAACAGAAGTCTCCTGGGACCAGTTATTGCAGATTGTCTACTCAAGAGTCTTAGGGCTACTGATGAATCTATTCCCTGTGCCAAAGTAAATCCTTCTGGAGCTTATGTGAGCTGCAGAAATTGTCAGTAAAGCAAAACCTCCTGAAGCATAAATCCTGCTTTAGCTGCTGCCATGAAATATTCAAAACAGCCAACTATCATTATGACAGTCACACTGGTTGCCAGAGAGTTGGTTGTAATTTGATTGATGGTTCCCTGCCTCAGGTAGAAAGAGAGCATCTGACAGCTATCAATCAAAGAGCCCAGTTCTAACAGTTTAGTTTATCTAAGGAAAGATGAGCATTAAAAGAATGATTACTATGAGATTATAATGAAATTCTTAATTGTAGTCAATTGTACTTAACTCCTTGTCAAATAACCTCAGTGAGAGTTGAGTACTTCTGATCTGTCTCAGGTATTGAATGGGATCCTATCTCCTCCCAGAGGCAGTTTCCCACCTCATTCTCTATATACCAGTGATTTACAGTAATGCAGAACTCTGCCCTCTGCAAGACCTAGCACTGTGATTCCAAAATCAGAAAACTGATTTCCCGCATGAGACCCTTAAAAGATTGGCTCCAATAACATAGAAACAAACAGTTCATGAAACTCACAGTGCATATAAATCACAAGGGATGCCTTTGATTCTAAAAAAAAATATAGAACTATTAACATTTGTTGGGGAAAGAGACATCTCTTAGGTGGTGGGACTACTCATCAGTTGCCATGTTTCCCCTCACCCACACCCTGCTCATAATTTCAGTTTAATTCATTGGTTTACATAACTAAAGAGTGATGCAACTGTCTTGTCATTGGTGCCCTATCTGCAGTGAGTTGATGTTTCTCCTTGTCTCTACCAGAAAAGTTATATAGCATTTGGCCCTCAAATAGTAAGGAACAGGACAGAATTTTAAAAATGTGTCTAGAAGGAAGCATGCTTACCATTGTTATGGATGGAAATACATGCACCTGAAACTAAGCCAAAAATGAGTCCTCTGTAGGAGCAATCATAGTAGTGTAGCCATGTTGTATGTACTACTATGGCTTCTTGCTATCCTATCAACCTCATTGACCCTGTTATGAGGCATAAGATACACATGTGAGAGCACCCTATGAATGTGTAGGGTCTGTTGGGAAGAAATCCCAAGTTGCTCATATTCTCTGTATATAGAGTGGTGTGACTCTTTGATAAGAAGGCTCCATAATGTGTGTATAGAGATGCCCAAAATTTGTAGTTGAACATATACATATGTATGTGTGTATGTGTGTGTATATATATATATATATATATATATATATATATATATACATATATATTCATATATATGGGATAGGATCATAATAATATACACACACACTGCTCTAAATTTTCATTGAATTATGAATTTTTTAGAAAAATGTTATCCTCAGCTATTACTGAGAAAGAGTGTCATTACTAGACATCAGCAAGGTTGACAGAAACAAAATGATATATTTACTATGAGTTCAGCAGTATCTTGTTATCAACAGTATGTGATAGCATTAATGTATTTATTTATTTATTAGAGCCCTACTACATTAATCCAATAGTATATGCATTCTAAGTTTTTAAATTTTTTTCTTTACGTTTAATATCATTACAGTTTTATTTTAGCCATTCTAATAAATTTGTATCAATAATATGATGTGGCATCAGATACTTTCTGTGGAATATCTGTTTAGTCTCCAATAAAATCATGTGGAAGGAATCATTAATAAATGTCAAGAGAGAATTAGAATATGCGCTGTCTCACACTGCAGCCTCTCAGCTCTTAACCTTCCTGGAGGATCTGCCTCTGCAAGTACATCAATCCTCCTCCTCGCGTGTTTGCACTGCACTTCCCTGGCAGTTATTTTAGTGAAACATTAAAATCTATCATTCTTTTCCCATTAGCTCATGATATTAATCAAACTGATGTTGCATTTTTTCCTTTTAACCTGTGACATTATTAGAGTTGCCTCTTTGCGCCAAGGAATTAACATTCAAACTAAAATATCAGCAGGCATGATCAGTGAAACAAAACAAAACTCTAGATCTGCCACAAAAGTGTAATTATGCACAGTTGAAAATCTTCAGTGATGATATGGGGAAAAGACCTCCCTTACCACACTTGCCAATACCCGAGAGCCAGACTCAAGACAGTAAGCATTTTCTTTGTAATAACATACCCAGATTAAGCCAATAATTGCTTATTATAATGTCAATTCTGGAATTTTGCTTTCTTAAAAAAACACAGAGAAATATTATAAGAATATGCTTTCATTTTTATCACAGGTGTGGGAATATGAGGATACTTCAGACAGTCTGCAGCACCTGACTATGATTTACCTAATGCTCTAGTAGAGAAATGGTTTTACCTGCTGCAGACGGCTTCTAAGTTTGTATGATGTTTATAATTCTGGGAATTTTTCAGAAGGTATATAAATGGTAGGACCCCCAATAGGTGTGGTCAGTGGTTGGTGGTCATTCAGGGGGACTGGTGGTGGTTTGTTAGTAGTCATGTTTAAAGAAGAAACAAAAAAATTAGATTCAAGGATTCTCTCCCTCCCTCTCTCCCACCCTCCCTCCTTCCCTCCTATCTTTCCTATCTAGTGATAGGGGGTGAAACTGGGGAAGGCAGAAAAGAGTAAGAAAAAGAAGAACCCACAAAGTAAAAGACTAGCTACAGCTTCCCCTGTCTTTTTCAATCTAAAGTGGCATTGAAAAACTAGTTACATGTACTTATGAAGTATAATTTTTGAGATACATACACAGAGTTTAGACAAGCTTTAAAGAAATATGATATATGGTATATTTATAACACTAAGGGAATATTGAGGCAAGACAATTATCATATCCCTCACTTTATCACCTCATCATTTTTGAAGTTGGAAATTCTGAAAAGTAATCTCAGCACATAATTTTGGAATAAGCTACACACAGTTACTGAGAGTAGTTACCGTGATGCACAGCTCTTCTTCCTATGGAATAAATAAATCTTTTTGCCCTTAGACCAACAACTTCCTTTTCCATAACTCCCACTTTCCCAGCCATGGTAACCACGTTTTACTCCCTGCTTTCAAGTTATTGTTTTTAGGTAAGTATACCATGCAGTATTTGTCTTCTAGTGCCTGGCATATTTCACTGTCCTTCATCCCTGATGCAAATAACTTTACTGCCTTCCTTTTAAATGTTGTATTAGTTCATGTGTGTTACTAATTATTTCTCTTGATATATGTGAAATGATATGAAATCTTACCGAATGTTAACAAATCATACCACATGGTGTACATATTTATTTTGTCTTTTGGATATCTTCTACTAATTGTGAGTTTTTAAATGAATCTGCCATACCAGATAGTAGTTGGAATCTACCAAATATTCAGTATTTTAGGTTTCTGGAGAGCAATTAATTTAACATATAATTGTTAATTTAGAGACAAAAGAAAATATAGTAACTGTTTCAACATTTGTAATCTAAATTTTCATTGGTAGACATAGTATGAGGAAATTGAAGGAGTTCCTTAAAAGCATACAAAAGTCAGAGGAAACAGTAACACAAAACTGTGGAAGAGAAATGAGAGAAAATATTTCCATTTAAAGCTTAAAACCTATATGACCACTGCACATTTTTTACTTATTCAGAATGCCCACATACTAATATCATTTGCTATGATAAACTATTGTAATTAGATGGTGGTGCCATGTGTCTATAATCCCAATTCTGGAAGTTAAAGACAGGAAAAACATGGATTCATGTTTTGGCAATAGAGCTGGTTTGAGAACTGACACTTTTTATTGAGTCTTTGTTCCAAAAATAAAAATGCTCCTGACCTTGTAAACTTGAGGGAAGTTTATCTTTGCTTCACAGTACTGTGGCTCCTTTAAATACTTGGCCAATAAAAACGAGGACAATGTACCTAGACTCAAATAGATATCTTTATGAGAAGCCTGAAAGAAAATGATGCTTAATGCTGTTTGTGTAGCTAATTCCACATACCAGGTTAGTAAAATGATACCAAGAATAGTCCAGGAGAGAAGGAAACCACTGAAGTCAACATGGTTGCATAGCATATGTTTTTTCTGTTAGAGAGAAATGCTGGTTACAGTGGTATTGAGACCACTGTAAACAAAATGTATTATTCAAATAGAATTCTCAATTATTTTGTTTTATGTTTATAACCAAACTCTATGGTTCTTTTAAAACTATAGCCAATGCAATCTAATTTCCACAGTGTTATATTTGAATGACTGAAAAAAATTTATGCATCAAACTCCATAATGCATTATATTTTTAACAAAAATTTTCAAAACTGAAATTTCACATGTCTGTCTATTAATATTTCAAGAAAACTTTCTGAATATTCTGATTGATAACAAACAGAAGTCATTATAATGTCAAAATATAAAGAAAAATCTATTTTAGATCTACCATTATGTATTAAAATCAAATTATATAACCATTCACTGGTACTTCAATTGGTTAATCTTTATGCATTTCATAAGCTATCTTTAAACAAAAAAATGACATTTACTTCCCATAACATTTTAGAAATTTTTAAATTTTCAAGTCTTCTTTTTACAGTAGACACAAAATATCTGCAATTAATAAGTTGTGAAGATATGATATTGAATATTATACCATGAATAAAACCAAAAATTATTTTTGATAAAGCAGAAAATTTTAGATGGCATCTATACAGGAAAGAATGTTTAACAAAATGACATGTATCAATGAGATTTCATATCAGTTCTTCACTCATTTGCACAGTCTATTTGACCTAAATCCATCTCCTCCTCATCATATAGGATTCCTGAGTGCGTTAAAAGCTACACCATACCTGTGTCACTAACATATGAATAAAAAACCTCAAGATACTTATTACTTTAAAACTTTGAACTCTAAAACAGAGATTACTTGTAACAGTTTTATCAATATTGTACTAAATTATTTAAATGTTTTTAAGTAACATGTAAAATGCAAGAGAGTAAATGTTTCTTATTAGAGCCTAAACTATAAATCACTTTTGAAGAAATCTATGTATACTCCACATAGAGCCTGTGTGTGTGTGTGTGTGTGTGTGTGTGTGTGTGTGTGTGTGTGTGTGTTAGTTTAAATTACAAGCCATATTTAGAAAAATGACTGAAGGACCTGAAGGGGTTTGCAACCCCATAGAAAGAACAATAACATCAACCAACCAGACCACCACCACCCCCTCCCAGATCTCCCAGGGACTAAACCACCAGAGTACAGGTGGAGTGTCCCATGACACCAGTCACACAAGTAGCAGAAGATGGCCTTGTCGGGCATCAATGTGAGGAGAGGCCCTTGGTCATGTCAAGGATGGATGGCCCAGTGTAGGGGAATGCCAGGACAGGGAAGAGGGAGTGGGTGGATGGGTGGGTGGGGGAGCACCCTCATAGAAGCAAGGAGAGGAGGGATGCAATGGGGTTTTCCCAGAGGGAAAACTGAGAAAGGGAATAACATTTGCAATGTAAATAAAGAAAATATCCAATAGAAGAAAAGAAAAATAAGAAGACACATTTATTTAAATTTTGTTTCCTGGTTGGTTGGAGCAACAGATGTTTCTAAAAATACCTTTTGCCTTCAAAAACTGAACTCTTGGCAGATATCATAACCAAGTCAATAATACATACTGAAACTATTTAAGATCATGTAGACCACTTGTCTTACTGTGTACTCAGCCTGTTTAGCTTTCCTTTAAGAAAACAATGCAAGAATTTATTTTGAAATCTTCATTTATATTGAATAGTAAAATGAGGGCAGGTGATACAGCTCAGTAGGTAAAAGCTCTCGCAGAGCAAGTCTGACAACCTGAATTTGATCTCTGGAACCCACATAAAAAACTGGATGTGGGGGCACATATTTGTAATACCAGTATTCTTAGAACAGAATAGGAAGCAGACAAGGGAATGCCAGCCAGCCTGCCACAACAGAATGGTATAAACAAGAAAGAGCTTGCCTCAAAAAGCTGAAATAAAGAACTTTCAAAGCTGTCCTCTGATCTCTGCACACATTGTCATGAGTACACTAATGTGGACATATTCATTCACAATAGTAAGTAAACTAAATTTGAAAGAGATAAGCGTGAGTGATTATTTTGTGCCATTGTCTCAGTTTGACTTATGGAGTATGCTAGCTTCATAAAATTATATGAGGGTATATCCCATCCATACAATAGATAGTGGAATATTGGATGTGGTATACAAATTATGCATGCTAAAAGAGGTCATGAGAATGAAGAGGACGTTATATTCCCACAAATTTCACTGAGGCTTTTCTTGATGATATTTTCAACTTTGATCAGAGTTCTTTTATACTATCCATGTAGAAATATTGGAAATTCAAAACATAAACATATATTTATTTCATAGATGTATCAACTCCTTTCCTAATAAGAGAGAGAGAGAGAGAGAGAGAGAGAGAGAGAGAGAGAGAGAGAGAGAGAGGCATTATCAGAGTGCTTGGGTTTGAATGCTGTGGCTTGAAATGCAGTCTCACTTCATATTAAACAAGTGAGTTTTGACAAATATTTTATATCTTTATGCCTCAGGTATCAGTCTTAGTTATTTTTCTATTCCTGTAATAAGACGTCATGATCGAGACAACTTACAGAAGAGAATTACTGTTTAGCTTAAGGTAAGATAAGATAAGATAAGATAAAATAAGATAAGATAGCAGTGGATATCCATTGCAGTGGATAACCTTGGCTGCAAGAAACAGGCGTTGAATGGGGAAAAGAGGGAGGGAAGGGGGCTTATGGGACTTTCGGGGAGGGAGGAAACGGGAAAGGGGAAATGATTTTGAATGTAAATAAAAAAAAACCTTAGAAAATAAAATTTAAAAAATAAAAAAGAAACAGGCATGGTGGCTGGACTGGAAACAGAGGGCTCATGTAATAGCTGAGTAATATTCCATTGTGTAAATTAACCACATTTCATTTAACCATTCTTTGGTCGAAAGATAACAAGGAGAGCCAAAGGGAGGATGCTTGAATATCACTCAGAAGGGAAAATGAAAGTTACTGGAGGTGAATGGAGGGAGGAGACTGGGAGGGAGAGGGGATAAGGTGAGGAAGATGGTAGATATCAAGTGTAAGGAGAGCTGAGGAGAAGACTGAACAGAAATCTAGAATGTATGCGGGTGGTGAGAAAAGGACATCTTTAGGATATGACAGAGTCTTGCGGCTCTAGGGAGTCTATGAGGGAGACTCTAGCTGAGATTCCCAGCAGTGGAGGATATGGAGCCTGAAGTGGTCTCCTCCTGTAGTCAGGCAGGACTTCCAGTGGAGGAAGTCCCACTGGACTTCCAACCCATCCACAATACCTTTGACCCAAAATTTGTCTTGCCTACAAGAAGTACAGGGACAAAGATGTTGTAGAGAGTGAGGGAATGGCTAACCTTTGACTGGCCCAACTTGAGAACCATCCCATTAGGGATGAGGACACCAATCCATTCAGAAAATCTTTGACCCAAAATTTGTCTTGCCTACAAGAAGTACAGGGACAAGATACTCTAAAGAGTGAGGGAATGGCTAAACATTGACTGGCCCAACTTGAGAATCATTGGCAAGAACCAATCCTCGACACTATTAATGATACTATTATTCTTTCAGAGAGGAGCCTAGCATAACTATCCTCTGAGATGCGCCACCCTACACCTGATGGAAACAGGTGCAGCCAAATGTTAGATGGAGCTCAGGGAGTCTTGTGAAAGAGTTTGGGGAATTATTGAGAGACCCGTAGAGGATAGGGACTCCACAAGAAGAACAGAGCCAACTAACCTAGACCCGTGGAGGCTCCCAGAGACTGAACCAACCAAAGAGCATACACAGGCTGAACCTAGGGCCCCACCACATATGTATCAATGTATTTCTTGGTCTTCTGTGGGTCCCCAAACAACTGGAGTGGGGTTTACCATGACTCTGTTCCCTTTCTTTCACTCAGATTTTCTTCAAAAAGCTGTTTCACCTGACCTCTATTGGAAGCAAAAAAGCAAGTCCTGAACACCCCACCTTAGAGAAACCTAGTTAACATTTTTATTAAGTTTTTATGTTTATATACTGATACTTTAATATATCATTTTCTTTTTTTCAAAATAATATTCATAGTGGTCCTTTGGGAATTTTACCTCATACACTTCACCACACTCACCTTACAGTCCTTCCATATCTGACCCCCATTCCTCACTACCCTGATGATATCTCCTTTCCCAACAAAAAAAATTTTAAAGTTCAGTTTGTGTTGCTTATACACTCACTGAAGCATGGTAAAACTCCCAGTGTTCTTCCCCCTTAAAAAAAAAAAAAAAAAAAAAAAAAAAAACTTGACTCCTTCTCCACCTACACCTCCACTAGAAGCCACCAATTGAGCTATACCTCAACATCATTATCACAATTTTTAAGAGGTCTCTTTGATGGTTTCCGTTTTAGGCTATTACTTTTGGGGGTGGGGGTCATAGGAGTGTGGAGGCTATCTCAGAAGCCTTCCCCAATTGTGTGCCTGCAATCATCGATATCACTGCCAAAGTAGCTTCCTTGTTCTTCACAGTCAGCCAAAGCTTGGATTGTGGGCTTTGTCATGGATTTTGGTGACAGCACAGACTGTGAACATGATCCCTGACTGAAACTGGATCATGAACCCAGACATGTCCCTTACAGACAGCCCAGACCAAAGACGGCAAGATGGCTTCACATGGCTCCACAGCCCACTCACATCAATATGGCCCTCAGGTGAAGCATGGTTCTAAGACATCAGCTAGGTGACATGCTACATCATAGGCCATGGACATCCACGAGGTCTTCAGTGCTTAATATGGACATCAACAACCCTGGCTACTGTAGGACCCCATGAACCCATACATAGTCCTTGGTGGCAGCACATACTGAACACTACCATGGCCTCAGGTGACATTGCAGGCTACCCAGATCAATATGTAGCCAAGTATCAGCACAGCCCACAGACATCAATATGGGAAAACTCTTTTTCTTAAAAAAAAAAAAATTAGTCTATTACTTTTAAATTTAGCCTCAGGGAAGTTATAACACCATGACATTTCAAGGTCATGGTGTTGCTTTCATAAGCAACTTATGAAAGAAATGGTTTAGTTGGCTGATATATTGCAACTACAGTCCCTTGTGAAGGGAATTTCTTGGTCTTGGAGTTATAGGAAGCTGAAGCTGCCATACAGGAGTCCTGGAATCTGAACTCTAGACATCATGACTGAACAGCAAGTATTCTTAACTACTAAGTCGTCTCTTCAACCACTTTAGCCATTTCGTAATGGCAGATTTTAGCCAGGCTTTGATTAGAACCAAATTACAGGATTTTCTGTGGATCTTAACTACTTTGATCTTGGGTATACATTCATTTATTTCCTCCAAGTACTTCAGTTCAAATTAATAAAAGGGGGGTGTCTTAGGATTTTGCCTGTGAATAGTTTTCTTCCTCCTTTACTTCTTATCCAAACTATTGTCTATATTTTGCCATGATGTAACATCTCATTAGCATTTGGTACATTGTTCAATAATCCTTGTTTGAAGCATGTTCTACTGTTAATATCTGCAACCCCTCACTTCCAGGCATATCTCCTAATTCACTGGATAGTACTTCTTGGGTTTATTAAAGAATTATGCTGTCCTGCCTATGCTTAATAAACTGCATATTCTCTTTTCATGTGTCTTATCTTCTTCAGCAAGGTTTATCTTCTAGGCTCTCTGTGTTGTTTGGTATGAAGATGACTTAACATTCTTTCATCTCAAACCTTCTCCTGAACTCACATTCTACAGGCCAATTCATAATCTCTGTTTAAGTGAAGATTGGGTTTCCAGCATACAATACAAAGAATATTCACCATGGTAAATTGAGATTGAATTTATTCCTGGAATACAAATATGATTTAATATAAGTAAATAGAAACATTGTTATGGAATGTTAACAGACTATAAAGGTTATATGTTCATCTCAGCAATTGTGAGAAGTTTCATTAAAAATTCACCATTTCTCAAAATTATACTTTTAATATAGACATGGATGAAATATATCTTGGCACACTAAAGTTCACATTGGGAAATTCAGTCAATGGTGAAAATCTCTAAAGTCAGGAACAAAGCAGAAGTATTTACACTTACCAATTGTAGCTATTGTGTACATGACATCTTAGCAAGAGAAGTTGAACAAAAAAATGAAAGAGTACACAGCTGTAAAAAGATGATGTGAAATTCTCAGGATTTACTAATGGTATAGTTTTATTATACAAAAATTTAAATATTTCATTAAAAATTAAAATTAAAAACCAATAATAGATTTGAATCTAAATTCAAAGTAACAAACTTATATATTTCTGTATATGAGCAATAATTAGTTTGAAAAGGAAGGATCATGTTTATAGAACCAAAAGGAATAAAATAGGAATGAACTACCAAAGTGAATTGTCTTCACAATTAAATTTTAAAAGTACTGAGGAAAGAAGTGAAAGAGAAACCCTAAATACAATGGTATTCTGTGTGTATATGAATTATAAGAAATAATGTCAAAATATACATATCACCAGAGCAATGTATTCTTTATCAAAACTCCAAAGATACTTTTATGGAAGAATAAGTATTAAAAGTCCTAAAATTTACTCTGAACCATAAGCACACCCTAATAGCTAGAGCAGTTGAGCTGTAGGCAGCCACTTTCTTATTTCTCATTCATTATGAACCTACAACAGCCAAACAACATGGAGATCAATAGACCAGAAGAGAGAGACTCTTGAAATAAGCTTATCTGGACTTTTGAGATAAAGGAATACACCTTTAGTCCAGATCTTTTGAGTTAGAAGGATCCATCTTTATTCTATGTCATACTACCACACATACTGGCAGCCTATATAAAGGACATGAAAGAAAGAAGCTTGCTCTCTCTGTTCTTGCTTGTTCTTACTCTTACTGAAAAATTCATTCTTTCTCTGGAATTAGAACCTACTTCTTTGGAATTCCAGAGTATACTAAATATGAGCTGAGACATCCATCCTTGTGGATTGAACAACTCCTGGATCCATGGGCAGACAGTAATTTGATATATATATATCATATATATAACATATATATAATACATACACATTGTGTATATATATACCATTCCTCTGAAGATCCCTGTGTAATATGCAACTTGTCAACAACAGAATGACAGTTTTGAAAGGATGATCATAATTTTACAGAGGACTGGTTGAGAGAAGAAGCTGAAAGGGGGAAAAGGATTACTTTGGTTCATACCTTCACAGGTTTTTATTCATGGTTTTCTGGCTCCATTATTTGTGGGACTATAGTAAGACATCACAGTGAAGGTGGGAGTGTTGCCAAGCTGCCTACTTGATTGCTATGAGAGTAGTGTCTACAGGCAAGATCATACCTCCAGAGGGCATGCCATCCGGGCTCTACCTCCTCTAACTAGATCCTGCTTTGAATTTGGCTACAAAATTAAATAGGCTAACTAACTGATGTAGTAACTTGCCAAGAGCACCAACATCTAGAACCAAACCTCTAACATATGAGTCTTTGGAGAAGATGGGCAGTCACTTCATAGTCAGTGCATAACACTGACCATCAAAAAATAATCCACCAAAATAAGAATGAGTTTTTAACCTCACTTCTGTTAATGTTAATTTCATTTGCAAATGTGTGTGTATTTGTGTGTGTGTGTTTGTATGTATTTGTGTGTTCAGTATTACTCTTCTTCCTGTGGAACTTATTTCATATATTGTGATGACATCCTTGCCAATCCACACAACCATAGATAATAGATAGGTGTAGAGGGGACAAATATAATCCATGTGACACACAATTTTCATTTTTAAATAAATAATATCTGGGGTACTAATGCATTATGTGACTGAACTTTGATAATAGAAGAGGTCATAAAAAGTGTTCTACAAAAAGAATGTAAGATAATTCATTACTCTTAAGGTACAATACCAATTCACTTGATTGTTGAAACACTACACACACATATGTCAAAACACCATGTTGTGCTCCCTAAATCTTAAATGTGTCCCATTTTTGTTTGTGAAAATGAAAATAGGTATATATTCCTTTGTGAAAACTGAGAATTACTTGTATTTATTTATTATCAAAACATCTATCCTTTTTTGCTAATGTATGTTGTCTTTGTTTCTCACATTTGTGTTTACAACTTTTATTCTAATCTCTGCTGATAAACTCAGCCTATGAAGATTTAGAGTAAATTCAGGAGTATGGAAACTATTCTTCTCATCTCTTCAAAAGAAGCTCCTAATTGGACAAGACAGTGCCTGTTGAAATAGAACTATAAAATATAGATTGTTGTGTATTTTTGTCAGAAAATCTCTCAGTCCTGCTTTTGTCATGATCTAATTAAGTGACTTGCAGTGAGCCTCTCATTCTTAGACATTAGGTTTGACATTTGTCTGGCAGCCTGGTCACAGTTTTATTTCTTTCATCAGTAAAACAAATACATTGGGTCACATAATCTCTTTAGACTCTTCCAGCTCTTGTTCTTCAGTGGTTAATTTTCTGTGCACATTAATATTTTGCAAATATAAAGGTAGTAAGTACATGACATATGAGAGTCTGGCCTATTACAAATGCCACCAATCAGAGGAAAGTCAGCACAACTACATTGTGTCTTTCCTACTAAGCCTAAATTGACAACTATTTGAGAACTCTGGAATTTTGATTTCTTTTACAAAACACAGAAATGTTATAAGAGTGTGTTTCTTTTCATCCTAGGTGTGGGACATGGGGCTGCTTCAGATTGTCTACAGCAGCTGATTATAATTTGCCTCGTGTTCTAGCAGATAGTTTCTCGCAATTATGAGAGATTTGGAATTCTGGGAACTTTTCAGAGGTTATTTAAATGCTAGGGCCCCAAGAGGTGGCGAATTGTTGTTTGGTTGTTGGTTGTTCTTGGTTGCAGGTTGTTAAATAGTTGTGTACAAAGAGGAAACAACAAGAAGAAACTAATGTCCTAATGACAAAGATCAAACTTTCCCCAAGAAACTCGATGTCCCTAATCATCAGGAAGTAGTCTAATGATAACATTGTCCACTTTCTGATCCCTGACTTTACTAGGGATCGCTTTCCTTTCCTCTCTATCCCTTTTTCTCTCTTATCTAATGTTGGGATTTAGGGGTTTGAAAGGGTGGAAGGGTGGAGAAGTGTGGAAGAAAGAAAAACCCACAAGTAGCCAAAGACAAGCTACGGACTACTTTGCATGAGTTTCAAAAAAATTATTCGGTGAGCTCAAGCAAGTTTCTCATTTCACCAAGTTCTCACTACTTTCTTGGGATTATGGTTCCCCTGCTTCTCTTATGCAGTGTTTTCGACAGTAAGGTTACATTTCTTGGTTAAATTTTCTCCTTGTTTATTTTCAATATTCCCTTTTGGAACAGACAGCTTCTCCTTCCGATCTTGGTGCTTATTAATGTTAAAGATTTTGTAGCAGTGATTCTCAATTGGGATCATGTATCAGATGATTAAATACTTTATGATTTATAGTAGTAACAAAATTATGGTTATGAAATAGCAACAAAATAATTTTATAGGTGTGGATCACCAAAACATAGGAACTGTATTAAATTGTTGCAATATTAGTAAGGTTGAGAACCACTGTTTTATAGTAATACATTGTCTCCTAATCACTTTCAAACCTAATACCAAATCCTTAGAGCATCATGGAAATTCTATCACATTTTACAGAGGAGTAAAATGCAAATCGGGTTATTAATATTTCAAGTCTAAATTCAGGATACTATACTTAAAATTCCATTTTAAAAAAATAGAATAAACTCCTTCACAGATTCTATTTCAAAATGGCAGGAAAGAATTCTAAGGAGATGAAAATCATGTTTCCCCAGTTTGCTGCTCATGATACCCAGATTCTATTTCCATTCTTCCCCTTGCCTCCACAGCATATGATGTGTTCTCAGTTTACTTCTCCTTCATTATGAGCTTTGATTATTTTATGTTCCATAATAAACAATTTCTTAGCAATTTAAAAGTTAGAACATTTCACTCTCCTCATTTTCAAAGACATTTTACACATGTTTATAAGCTCTGTTCATTATTTGTACAAGACTCATTCTTTCAGCTAACATTCCTGTGTAGGAGAGATATTTCCCATCAGTATATTGTATGACTTTATATCTTACCTGTTTTGCTTCTCAGGGAAATAATTCTCTACATTATTAAAGAATTTCTCATCTTATAGTGAAACAGCTGCTTTAGAAAAAATTCTCTAAAACAATTCTCTAATTAGTATTTTTATGTAGCCATAGAAAACATTAAGGATTGGTGAATAGCAATGCAAATAGTTAGGAATCAACAATGCAATGATTAAAAAAAATTCCATGGCCAAGTCATGACATAGTCCTGAGTATCTCACTATTTTCACTTCCTGCCTTATTTTTGTGTTGCAAGCCTTTTCAAAAGAAGGTCCATACACCTTATCCTTTTCAAGTTAGAATTTGCTCTCAGTTGTACCTGGAACATTAGGAAAACAATAAATGTTATTTGATGTATCTTCTAAGCAGAGACTGAAGTAGATCTATCTTCTCAGACTGATCACTTTCGGTAAAACTACATGTGAATTAATGGAACACAAAGTAAGAATCAATTTCTCATATTATGCCACTGAGTGGTATTATCAGTACTGCCCATTTTGTCTCTGTCCAAAGCAAGGAACAAACATGTATATAGCGATAAGAACTCACTATTTGTGAAGGCCAAAGGGAATTACAATGAATATGCTAGACTTAGGATAACAAAGCATGCCAAGAAATTCAAAAATATTTTTGTGGAAGCTGAAATTTGAGTATAAGAATTAGTATCTAAAAGAGGATAAAAAATGGATAGACTAAATTATGAAATATTGAGACTTACAACCTGTAGAGGGTCAAAAATGATCATTAGCAACAAAATAAAAGTTTATGAAAATACGTTGAGCAACTGTGAGTGCCTTCATTACACATACATTTTCAAATCCTAAGAAATTTTGTTACCTAAGGCATGGAAAGTGTGGCAGTTACAGAAGTTGAAGGTCCTTTGCTATTCATTATTGAACTGATTTTCAATATTTTTTCCTTTTCCATTCCATTGCCAATTGAATCAGGCTCTCATCACTTAAATTCAAAATTGACAGATGAAATTCTGATTAATTCTGTTTAGGAGACATGCCCTTCTCCTTGATTTGTTCAAGGTCCAGAAAAGAGTGTTACACAAAAGAAGAAAAGTAGGCAACTTTCTGTAGGAATGTGTCTACAATTCTATATGGAGGCTCCTTGGGAAAGAACCAGCATCTGAGAATGACTTGGTATAATTGCTGGGGGTTAAACTATAGGCTAACTGTGGGCTTACACTCGATATTTGATTATGGGCTGAGACTCTGTATGCACTGTCAGGCCTCTATGTAGCCACTTGAGCATACTCATTATTTTAACAGAAAAAAAATTTCAAGAGGTAAAGGAAACCTTGACAAAGCATTTCTTTTACCTTTATTTATGGTGTGTGTGTGTGTGCGTGTGTGTGTACTTCTTCCTGTAGGAAGAAGTGTGCCTTTTGGAATAGGCTTTGAAATTTCAAAAGTCCACACAAGTCCTCCCTCCCTACCTCCTCCTTTCTCTAGCTCTTAGCCTACGGATCCAGATGTAGCTCTAGGTTGCTATTCCAGCATAAAGTCGGCTTTCCACCATGCTTCCTTCCATGATGATAATGGTCTACACCTCTGTAAGCAAGTCCCCAATTAATGCCTTTTTTTATAGGAGTTGCCTTTGTCGTGGTTTCTCTTTACCTCAATAGCGCAAAATGAATGGTAAATAGATGGTAACCAACAGCTATCTAATTGAAATTAAGGCCCACCCAACAGAAGATAAATAATGCCGAGACTGTAAGTCAAGCCATGCACCAACATAAGAACCTACTATGACCACATTCCTAAACCAGTTCTAACCACATAGCCATTAAGCAATAACTAAAGACTCAACAGATTTTCAAACCTCTAAAATTGTTCCTCAATCATTCACAAAAGAATATGATTATGTCAGTCACAGAAATATTTTATTAATAGTATTAATATCTATGGATTCTTTAGCTTTTCTTTTAGGTTTTCTTTTAATGGCCATGAACAAAACAATGAGGAAGGAGTTTGTTTAAGCTTATAACTTAACAGTTCATTATGAAGAAAATGAATGATTTGGTGCAGGAACATAAAGCACAAATCTAGAGGCAAGACCTGAAGAAGAGGTCTCTGCTATGAGCAATTCTGCCCAAAGGTTTGCTCCCCATGGCATGGCTAGGTCAGGCTGCTAACTTAGACAATTCAGGACTGTCATTCCAGAGATGTCACCATTCTCAGTGATCATTCTGTGTCAGTCATTAATCAGGAAAATGTCCCCACAGACTTGTTTAAAGTTCAATTTGAAAAAGTTGTTTTCTTTATTTTTTTTAATTTTCTAAGTTTTTTTTTATTTACATTCAAAATCATTTCCCCTTTCCCGTTTCCTCCCTCCCCGAAAGTCTCATAAGCCCCCTTCCCTCCATCTTTCCCCATTCAACACCCTCTCACTTCTCTGTCTTGGCATTCCCCTACATTCAGTCTTTCCAGGACCAGGCTTCTCTCCTTCCATCTTCTTGGAAATCTATTAATATGCGAATTGTGTTTAGGGTATTCCGAGATTCTGGGTTAATATCCCCTTATCAGTGACTGCATACCATGTGTGTTCTTTTGTAATTGGGTTACCTCACTAAGGATGATATTTTCCAGTTCTGACCATTTGCCTAGGAATTTTGTGAATTCATTGTTTTTAATTGCAGAGTAGTATTCCATTGTGTAAATATACCACATCTTCTGAATCCATTCCTCCATTGAGGGACATCTGAGTTCTTTCCAGCTTCTGGCTATTAAAAATAAGGCTGCTATGAACACAGTGGAGCATGTGTCCTTATTGCATGCAGGGAAAGCCTCTGGATATATGCCCAGGAGTGGTATAGCCGGATCCTCCAGGAGTGCCATGCCCAGTTTTCTGAGGAACCACCAAACTGCTTCCCAGAGTGGTTGTACCAGCTTGCAATTCCACCAGCAGTGGAGGAGTGTTCCTCTTTCTCCACATCCTCGCCAACAACTGCTGTCTCCTGTGTTTTTGATCTTAGCCATTCTGACTGGTGTGAGATGGAATCTCAGGGTTGTTTTGATTTGCATTTCCCTAATGACTAAGGATGATGAACATCTCTTTAGGTGCTTCTCAGCCATTAGATATTCTTCAGGTGAGAACTCTTTGTGTAGCTCTGTACCCCACTTTTTTTTAATAGGGTTACTTGCCTCTCTGGAGTTTAATTTCTTGACTTCTTTGTATATATTGGATACTAGCCCTCTATCGGATGTACGGTTGGTAAAGATCATTTCCCAGTTAGTTAGTTGCCGCTTTGTCTTTTTGACAGTGTCTTTTGCCTTACAAGAACTTTGTAATTTAATGAGGTCCCATTTGTCAATTCTTGATCTTACAGCATGAGCTATTGGAGTTCTGTTCAGGAAATTCTCCCCTGTGCCCATACGTTCAAGGTTCTTCCCAAGTTACCTTTCTATTAGTTTCAGTGTGTCTGGTTTTATGTGGAGATCCTTGATCCACTTGGAATTGAGCTTAGGGCAAGGAGATAAGAAGGGGTCAATTTGCATTCTTCGCATGTTGACCTAAAGTTGAGCCAGCACTATTTGTTGAAAAGGCTATCTTTTTTCCACTGGATGGTTTTAGCTCCTTTGTCAAAGATCAAGTGACCATAGGAGTGTGGATTCATTTCTGGGTCATCAATTCTGTTCCACTGATCTACATGCCTGTCACTGAACCAATACCATGAAGTTTTTAACACTATTGCTCTGTTGTACAACTTGAGGTCCGGGATACTGATTCCCCCAGAGGTTCTTTTACTCTTGAGAATAGTTTTAGCTATCCTGGGTTTTCTGTTATTCCAGATGAATTTTTGAATTGCTCTTTCTAACTCTATGAAGAATTGAGTTGGTATTTTGATGGGGATTGCATTGAATCTGTATATTGCTTTTGGCAAGATGGTCATTTTTACTATATTAATCCTGCCAATCCATGAGGATGGCAGATTTTTCCATCTTCTGAGGTCTTCTTCAATTTCTTTCTTCAGAGACTTGAAGTTCTTGTCATACAGATCTTTCACTTGTTTGGTTAGAGTCACACCAAGATACTTTATATGGTTTGTGGCTATCATGAAGGGTATCATTCCTCTTACTTCTTTCTCAGCTGGCTTATCCTTTGAGTATAGGAAGGCTACTGACTTGCTTGAGTTGATTTTATATCCGGCCACTTTGCTGAAGTTGTTTATCAGCTGTAGGAGTTCTCTGGTAGAGTTCTTTGGGTCGCTTAAGTATACTATCATATCGTCTGCAAATAGTGATAGTTTGACTTCTTCCTTTCCAATTTGTATCCCTTTGACCTCTTTTTGTTTTCTAATTGCTCTAGCTAGAACTTCAAGTACTATATTGAAAAGATATCGAGAGTGAGGGCAGCCTTGTCTAGTCCCTGATTTTAGTGGGATTGCTTCAAGTTTCTCTCCATTTAGATTGATGTTGGCTACTGGTTTGCTGTAAATTGCTTTTACTATGTTTAGATATGGGCCTCGAATTCCTGATCTTTCCAAGACCTTTAGGATGAAAGGATGCTGAATTTTGTCAAATGCTTTCTCAGCATCTAATGAGATGACCATGTGGTTTTTTTCTTTGAGATTGTTTATATAGTGGATTACATTGATGGATTTCCTTATATTGAAACATCCCTGCATCCCTGGGATGAAGCCTACTTGATCGTGGTGAATGATCATTTTGATGTGTTCTTGGATTCGGTTGGCAAGAATTTTATTGAGTATTTTTGCATCGATATTCACAAGAGAGATTGGCCTGAGATTCTCTTTCTTTGTCGGATCTTTGTGTGCTTTTGGTATTAGTGTAATTTTGGCTTCATAGAACGAGTTGGGTAGTGTTCCTTCTGTTTCTATTTCGTGGAATAGCTTGAAGAGTATTGGTGTTAGGTCTTCTTTGAAGGTCTTCTGATAGAATCTGCACTAAAACCATCTGGATCTGTGCTTTTATTGGTTGGAAGACTTCCGATGACTACTTCTATTTCTTAAGCTGTTATAGGACGGTTTAGATGGTCTATTTGATCCTAATTTAATTTTGGTATTTGGTATCTGTCAAGGAAATTGTCCATTTCCTCGAGATTTTCTAGTTGTGTTGAATACAGGCTTTTGTAGTAGGATCTGAAGATTTTTTGAATTTCCTCAGTTTCTGTTGTTATCTCTCCCTTTTCGTTTCTGATTTTATTAATTTGGATACTGTCTCTGTGCCCTCTGGTTAGTCTGGCTAAGGGCTTATCTATCTTGTTGATTTTCTCAAAGAACCAACTCCTCGTTTTTGTTGATTCTTTGTATGATTTTATTTGTTTCTACTTGATTGATTTCAGCCCTGAGTTTGATGATTTCCTGCCTTCTACTCCTCTTTGGTGTATTTGCTTCTTTTTGTTCCAGGGCTTTCAGGTGTGCCATTAAGCTGTTAGTGGATGCTGTCTCCTGTTTCTTTTTGGTGGCACTCAGGGCTATGAATTTTCCTCTTAGCACTGCTTTCATTGTGTCCCATAAATTAGGGTATGTTGTGCCTTCATTTTCATTAAATTTTAAAAAGTCTTTGATTTCTTTCTTTATTTCCTCCTTGACCAAGTTATCATTGAGTAGAGCATTGTTCAGCCGCCATGTGTATGTGGGTTTTCTGTTGTTTTTGTTGCCATTGAAGACCACCCTTATTCCATAGTGATCTGATAGGAGGCATGGGATTAGTTCTATCTTCTTATCTCTGTTGAGGTCTGATTTGTGACCAATTATATGGTCGATTTTGGAGAAGGTATGATGAGGTGCTGAGAAGAAGGTGTATTCTTTAGCTCTAGGATGAAATGTTCTATATATATATCTGTTAGTTCCATTTGGCCCAAAGCTTCAATTAGATTCGCTGTGTCCCTGTTTAGTTTCTGCTTTCCTGAATGATCCATTTCAGAGAGCGTGGTGTTGAAGTCACCCACTATTATTGTATGAGGTGTGATGTGGGCTTTGAGCTTTAGTAAAGTTTCTTTTACGAATGACAGTGCCTTTGCATTTGGAGCATAGATATTCGCAATTGAGAGTTCTTCTTGATGGATTTTTCCTTTGATCAGTATGTAGTGTCCTTCTCTATTTTTTTTGTTTTTTATTTTTGGTTTTTTTTTTTGATGACTTTAGGTTGAAAGTCAATTTTATCTGATATTAGGATGGCTACTCTGGCTCGTTTCCTGGGACATTTGCTTGTAAAATTGTTTTCCAGCCTTTTACTCTGAGCTAGTGTTTGTCTTTGACACTGAAGTGCGTTTCCTGCATGCAGCAAAATGCTGGGTCCTGTTTATGTATCCAGTCTGTTAGTCTATGTCTTTTTATTGGGGAATTGAGACCATTGATATTAAGAGAGATTAAGGAATAGTGATTATTACCACCTGCTATTCTTGACACTATCTTTATGTTTGAGTGGTTATCTATTTTTGGGTTTGATGCAAGAAGGTTACTATCTTGTTTTGTCCAGGGTGTTGTTTCTCTCCTTGTATTGGTGGTTTCTACCTATTATCCTTTGCAGGGCTGGGTTTGTGGAAAGATATTGTGAAAATTTGGTTTGATCATGGAATATCTTGGTCTCTCCTTCTATGGTGATTGAGAGTTTTGCTGGGTATAGTAGTCTAGGCTGGCATTTGTGCTGTCTTAGTGTCTGCATGAGATCTGCCCAGGATCTTCTGGCTTTCATAGTCTCTGGTGAGAAGTCTGATGTGATTTGGATAGGTCTTCCTTTGTATGTTACTTGGCCCTTTTCTCTTACTGCTTTTAGTATTCTTTCTTTGTTTAGTACATTTGATGTTTTGATTATTATGTGATGGGAGGTATTCCAGTCTGTTTGGAGTTGTTTAGGTTTCTTGTACGTTCATCGGCATCTCTCTCTTTAGGTTAGGGAAGTTTTCCTCCATAATTTTGTTGAAGATGTTTACTGGCCCTTTAAGTTGCAAATCTTCACTCTCATCTATACCTATAATCCTTAGGTTTGGTCTTCTCATTGTGTCCTGGATTTCCTGGATGTTTTGGTTTACACGTTTTTTGCATTTTTGCATTTTCTTTGACTGTTGAGTCAATGCTTTCTATGGTATCTTCAGCACCTGAGATTCTTTCTTCCATCTCTTATACTCTATTGTTGATGTTTGCATCTATGACTCCTGATTTCTTCCCAAGATTTTCTATCTCCAAAGTTGTCTCCCTTTGTGATTTCTTAGTTGTTTCTACTTCCTTTTTTAGATCCTGGATGGATTTGCTCAGATCCTTCACTTGTTTGTTTGTATTTTCCTGAATTTCTTTAAGGTATTTTTGCATTTCCTCTTTCAGGATTTCTGCCTGCTGACCCAAGTTCTCCTGTATTTCTCTAAGCGATTTTTGTGTTTCCTCCTCATGGGCTTCCATCTGTTGTTCTATCCTCTCCTGCATTTCTTTAAGCAACTCTCGTGTTTCCTTTGTAAGGGCATCTATCCGTTGATTCATTTCTTTAAGCAATTTTTGTGTTGCCTCCCTATGGGCATCCGTCTGTTGACCCATATTCTTCTGCATTTCTTTATGCAATTTTTGTGATTCCTTTGAAAGTGCATCTACCTGTTGACTCATTTCTTTTAGCGATTTTTGTGTTGCCTCCTTGTGGGCCTCCATCTGTTGATCCATGTTCTCCTGCATTTCTCTAAGCGATTTTTGTGTTTCCTTTGTAAGGGCTTCTAACTGTTGATTCATGATCTCCTGTAATTCTTTATGAGATTTTTTGTGTCCTTCTTGAAATCCTCTAATAGCATCATGAGAAGTGATTTTAAATCCAGATCTTGTCTTTTGGGTGTGGTGGGGTTTCCAGGACTTGCTGCTGTTGGAGAGTTGGGTTCGGATGGTATCATATTACTTTGATTTCTGTTAGTAACTTTTCTACGTTTGCCTTTTGCCATCTGGTTACCTCTGGTGTTAGTTGGTCCTGCTGTCACTGGCTGTTGGTTGGACCTCCTGTGAGCCTGCAAAACTATTTCTGACCCCCCTGGATTACTGGGATTCCCCTGGCACCGATTTCTGGGGTCTGCCCTGCTCCTGAGTGACTTTGGAGCCCTGATGTGCTTTGCCCCAAGTGATGTTATATTGGGGAGTCCCTGCACATCCAAAGGCTCAGCATAGTGGATTCCTGGAGCAGAGGTCGCCAAAGGGAGGCTGGTAGGCTCCCACCCTGTGCAGGGGTGTGTGATCTCTCCCAGAAGGGGGGGAAGAGGGGTTCCCTCTGCAGGGCAGAAGTCCCACAGCAGAGCGGGTGCTTCAGTTACTGCAGACCTGCGCAGCTCTTGGGAGCAGGGTACAGACAAGCTGCCTGAGACCCAAGGGATATTATGCCTGTCTGTCTCTGAGCCTGGAGGTCCCAACTGCCGTGATGCTGGAACAAAGATGGTGGAGTGCACTCTGCACTCTCTCTGGGTGGCACAGGTCACTCTGCAGGGGAGATGGCCCACAGCAGAGCTGGCACCCTGAGGACCTCAGTGCAGTCCTGCTCTTGGGCGCAGATGGAAGCCCCAATAGGCCGTGTCCCAGGCGATGTTATATTGGGAGGAACTTGGGTACCTGTCTCCTCAGTGCAGGCGATCCAGGAACAGAGGTCGCCAAAGGGAAGCTGGTAGGCTCCCGCCTAGTGCGGGGCGGGGGTCCCTCTGCAAGGCAGAAGTCCCACCAAAAGTTGTTTTCTTAATTGAAGTTCCATTTCAGATAAACATGGCTTGTGTCATGTTAACAAAAAACTAAGGAGCATATTATACCTGGAAATGATTATTTTTAAAAAAATTATTAAGTGGAATGAAAATTTATGTATATATATATATATATATATATATATATATATTCTGTAAATATATATAAATATATATATTCTGTATATATATATATTATATAAAATAATTTTTATTGATATAATAAAATGCCTAAGAAAATGGCAATGATAGTAGAAAGATGTTATCATGAAATAATTCTAACTTTTTTTATGGAAAAGTATATATGGGGAAATGCACAAAAATTAAATACCTAAACTGTAAGGCCATAACCAAGAAATACAATGTTTAAATTACATTTATTTGTCATATATGTCATATTTATATGTGTATGTTCCTAGTATTTATTCATTCACTGAACAAACACTGTATTATTGCTTTGTTTGCGAAAAATATCTGGGTACCAGATTTGTAGCAGTTCATAAGGTACACAGAGTGATTTGAAAAACATAATGGAAAAAAACAGGCAGGCTGCCCATAGACTGTTTCTTCTCTCTCTGTTCCTCCAGTTCTGATCCTTAAGTCTTATACACAGTTCTACAATAGAACACCCTTGGCAGCCTCCCAAACATCCACCCAAGGCTCCAATCTCTTGTGGATCCCACAGATCTTTCTGTTTCTAACTTTCCTTCCCCCTACTTGTTACTTTGTCCCAAACCCCAATCCTAGCAAGCAAACCCCACTAACCCAAGGGCTTCTCCTTGCAGGGCAACAAATTGACTGAGGGAGAACCCATACCTATCCTGCTGCTCCTGAGACTCATCTCCTCCACTCTCATCCCTAACACTGTAGAAGGAAACTCACTTCACTTTCCTCTCTCACTCCACTCCCAACTCTGTACAAAGATATCCAACCATCCTTCCCCCAACTTATCCATTATTCCAGCCTCCAACATGAGCAGTCATCTACTGGGGTCACAGGAGTCTAGCTGAAAAAGGAATAGCTCTGAACTTCAACAGACAATACCTTGCTAACCCACAAGCCATGCCTACCAGAAAAGCAGGTAGGCTGCCTATAGACCTTTTCCTTTCTCTGTGTTCCCACAGACCAAATCCTCATGTCTCATCCGCAGTGCTGCAACAGAATACCATCAGCAGCCTTCCCTCTCCACTGCCCAGACCTATGGATTTCATCGACCATCCAGTCTTAACTTCTCTCTCTCTATTTTATTCCTTGGTTTCCGTTTCCTCTCTGGATTTTCAGAGCATGTAATGGCTATGTGTGGCCGATTTTCTTGGCCTGATAATCTGGTATGTTCACCGAGAATGCTTGCTGGTGTTGGAGGCTGAGTAACTGGGGTGAGTTGGTTGAAGGAAGATTGGAGAAGGTCTTTGTGATCCCTTGGAGACAGGGTCAGAGAGGAATGGAAGACCTGAGTAGATTTCCTACTACAGAGCTGGGAATAAGAATGGAGGATCTCAGGAGAAGAGGTATGAATCTGCCTTAAGCCTACTTATTTATTGCCCTGGTAGGGGCAGTCCTTGGGTTAGCAGGAGTAGCCCACTGGAGTTGCTGTTTGGGACAAAGAACAATTGAGTGGAGGGAAATTAGGAGAGACTAGTTTGTGAGATCCATAGATGTGAACAGGAATGAGGGAAGGCTACAGCTGCTGTTTTGTTATAGCACTAGGGATGAGATTAGGGGATTGGATCTGGGGTACAGAGAGAGAGGAAAAGCTCTGTGGGCAGCCAACTTGGATTTCTGCTTTAATTATGTTAAGGTATATCCCTTGTATTCCTAATCACCCTAGGACTTTTGTCTTAGGGGTATTAGATAATCTAATAGAGGACTAATATCCAAAATATATAAAGAACTCAAGAAAATAGATATTACAAAAGCAAATTATTTAAAAATATGGTAAGATCTAAGAAGATATTGATCAGTAGAGAAAAATGAAATGGCTGAGAAACAAATTTAAAACTGTCCACATCCTTGGTCATCAGAGAAATGCAAACGAAAACTACTCTGAGATTCCATCTTCTACCAGTCAGAATGGCTAAAATCAATTAAAAAAAAAGTGACAGCTAATGCTGGCAAGGTTGTGGAGCAAGGAGAACACTCCTCCATTGTTAATGGGATTACAAACTTCTATGGCCACTTTAGAAATTAGTATAGCAGTTCCTGAACACAGGAATCAATCTACCTCCAGACCAAGATATAACATTCTTAGACATATACCCAAAGGGACACTCTATCCAACAAAAAGACACTTGCTCAATTATGTTTATTACAACCTTATTTATAATAGCCAAAAACTGCAAAAACCTAGATGTCCCTTAATGGAAAAATGGATTTTAAAATAAGTAGTATATTTACGCAATAGACTATTACTTGGCTGTTAAAAAAGGATGTCATGAAATTTACAGGTAAATTGATGACACTAGAAAAAAATCATTGAGGGAAGTAACTCCCACTCAGAAAGTTAAATACATATGTATTAACTTATAAGTGGATATTAGTCATGAAATAAATGATAAAGAAGCTACAATTCATAGACGAAGAGAGGTTGGTTAAAGGGAGGGGGGTGCATAATGCATGTACCTCCCTAGGTGGAAATAAAATGGATTTTATCCACTCTGACTAGGAGTGGATGGGAATGGGAGTAGGGTAAACAACTGGGGGAGGGAGACGAGGCAGAGGGTGAGAATCCAGATGGCTGGAATTGGAGGGGGTTGATGCAGAAACCTAGTATGGGGAAAACTGCCTAGAATCTCTGAAGGTGAACTTAATGAAGATTCCTAGGAATGGGGGACACCTAGTCTCAACTTGTAATCTCTTTTTGCCAGGCGAAGTTTCTTGTGTTAGGAATCTGTTGTGTTCAATTTAGTTGTAGGACAAGGAAATCATCAAACAACTGAGACTCTTGCTAAGACAAAGGATTGCTCTCTGAAAACTAACAGCTGATCTTCATTGCTGAGGACACCACTCAATTCATTGAACATAGAGAAGGTGAGCTGGTGCATACATGGAACCCTCACCGCTACAGTCTACTCTTTGATGTAGGAAGGTACTTGAGAGAGAGAGAGAGAGAGAGAGAGAGAGAGAGAGAGAGAGACAGAGAGAGAGAGAGAGACAGAGAGAGAGACAGAGAGAGAGGGACTCAGAGAGACAGAGTGACAGAGAGACATGGATACTAATCCAGCCATGAAACTTTTGACCTATAGTCTGTCATACCTACAAAATATGCTAGCAGCTAGGGCGATGGTGGGGTATGGGAGTAGCCAACGAATGTCTGCTTAGACCTAAGGCCCACCCCACAAGAATGGACCCATACGTGACACTGCTAGCATAACCAAGAAGCAGAGACTAGATATCCCAGAGACCCAACTAAAACCAAACACTATCAGTCCAAAAAAAAAGTCAATAAAATGACTCCTAATGATAATAAGCCATACTCATAGATCAGTGTCTTATTTAGTCATCATCAGCGAGGTTTCCTTTAGCAGCAGATGGGAACAGATGCAGAGACCTACAGTCAGACATTACATGGAAAGAGAGTCTAAATGGAAGTTCTCCATCAAATCCCTCCTCTCAGAGCTCAGGGAATCCCATGGAGATTCTAAGAACCAGAGGGGATGGAAGATGCCAGAAGAACAAGGCCCTCTGAATCAACTAAGCAAGGTGCATGGGAGCTCAAAAAAGACTGAAGCAGCAAGGACAGGGTGAACATGGGACTGCATCAGGTTCTCCACATTTAACTTACTCTTTTTATGGCCCTTCTGATTGAGAGAATAAGTAGGTCGCTAACATTTATGCCTGCTTTTGGTGCTCTTTTTCCTCCTGTTGGGTTGCCATGCCCAACTTCAATATAAAAGCTTGTGCTTCATTTTCCTATATTTTATTTTGCCATGTTTGCTGGTAATCTCTTAGAAGCCTGTTCTTTTATGAGATAGAGAAAAAGGGTAGCTCTGGAGGGAAGAGGCAGTCGGGAGGGACAGAAAGGAGTAGAGGGAGAGGAAACTTTATGCAGGATATATTGTATGAAAGAGTAATCAGCTTTCAATAAAAGAAAAAAGGAATGAAAAGAAAAGCAGAGTGTTCATGAGCGAGCCTGTGTAAGTCTGGTCCTTCCAATCCCACAAAGATGCTTGAGTCTAATAGGATGTAGGTTTTATCCTTTTATAGACCATTCAGATGATTGGAAGAAACAGAAAGCTAATGGACCGGAAGGTGAATTCATTTCTGCTGGTCCCACATGGCCTTGTTAGGGACAAAATGACAGGGTTCTTGCCCCTGGGACAAGGCTAGCAGGTGTGGGCCTCCATGAGCATCGATGGCTGCTGTGGGCTTGTCTGTATAATAATGTACATATTTTACATTCCTTCTTCAATGAATGTTCTCCCTGTTAATGTTAATGATTCCTGTTAATCAGAGACAGCACTAGTTTGAGAGGAGAAGATGTGGCTAATGTCTCAGCAAAACAATAAATACTGAGGCCCTCAGGCAATCCTTAAGGCTGTGGAAAGGAACTCTTAAAATATGGGTTTAAAGATATATAATTTCTCAACAGTGCAAAATATACAGATGCAATATGAATTATGGAGGGCTTCACGAATCTAAAGGAACAGAGGCAGCTGAGCTTGTCAGAAAGATATTAAGGAAGGAGATAGAGATTTAGGAAGTAATGATCATAAGAAATACCACCCAGCTAAGTATTTTTGTTTGTTTGTTTGTTTATGCTTACTAAGACAAACAGATTCCTAGATTCAGGGTCAGCCTGGGGACCAAGCAAGGGTAGGCCCAGGTGTGGTAGAAATGGTAATTTCAGGACAGGGTCCCACTCATCTGTGCTTAACATAGGCAGACAGAGCTCTGAATTCTTTTGCAATGTTAAAAGAAAATGTGTGCTTGCTGTCTCCTAAGAATTAAGGGGCTGGAGTCACAGGATGCTGATTTATAGGATAATCAAAAGTTAACCTGGAGTAAATGACTGGATTGAAATGAAAAATAAAAGACTTGGAATATGATCTGCAAGAGATGTGCTATCCAGAGAAATTTTTTAGAATAACAAGAGAGAACTGCTTGGAGAAGTATGTCCAGCAGAGAATAGTAAGGGAAAGCTGCGTGGATGGAGAACTGTCCATAGATACCCAGAGAAAGTAGAACAGCAACAAAAAAGCAATCTGTAAAGCTGTCTCAAACAGAATACAGGTCACCTGCTTAGATCCACAATTTGACTTCAACTTCCCAGACACCCTTCTCTCAGAACTTCTCTCCAAACTGAAGCTGGTCATTGGCACATTTCTATTTTGAAGAACTCAGAATAGAGTTTGTTGGCTAGAAGATAAATAGCCTCTGGGACCCAAAGGAGTTTTGTGGTTTTGTGAAATGAGACTGTTAGAATTCTTAGGCGGGGGGGGGGGGTAATGATCAGGTATGAGGGGGCAGAAAAAGGACTGAAGCCCTGAGGACCAACAGAAAGAATGAAAACAGGCAGCCTAGAGAGGTGTGGGGGTGGGGGGGTGGGGGGGACTCTAGAATGTATCAGAGACCTGGGAGGTGAAAGCTAGAAGAAGCTGAGGAAGATAGGGACCCCATAGGAAGATCAGCAGTCTCAATTAACCTAGACCCCTGAGATCTCTCAGACACTGAGCAACCAACCAGACAGTATGCACTAGTTTGTCTAAGGACCCAGACACATATACAGCAGAGGACTGTCTAGTCTGGCTTCAGTGAGAGAAGATGAACCTAACCCTTGAGAGACTTGAGTCTGCAGGGAGTAGGGAGTCCTGACAGGGTGTTGGAGAGGCATCCACTTGGAGACAGGGGAGGGGGAATGGAATGAGGAACTGTTGGAGGGCAGAACAGGAGTGGGATAACAACTGGATTGTAAGAAAAGATTAAAGATTAAAAAAAAATCCAGAACCCAGGCTGGTGAGATGGGCTCAGTGAATAGAGTGAATAAAGAAACTTCTTAAATCTGGAGACCTGTGAGGAGGAGGAGGAGGAGGAGGAGGAGGAGGAGGAGGAGGAGGAGGAGGAGGAGAAGGATGAGAAGGAGAAGAAGGAGAAGAAGAAGAAGAAGAAGAAGAAGAAGAAGAAGAAGAAGAAGAAGAAGGAGGAGGAGGAGGAGGAGGAGGAGGAGGAGGAGGAGGAGGAGGAGGAGGAGGAGGAGAAGGAGAAGGAGAAGGAGAAGGAGAAGAAGAAGAAGAAGAAGAAGAAGAAGAAGAAGAAGAAGAAGAAGAAGAAGAAGAAGAAAGAGAAGGAGGAGGAAGGAGGAGGAGGGAGGAGGAGAGAGGAGGAGGGGAGAGGAGAGAGGAGGAGAAGGAGAGAGGAGGAGGGAGAAAGAGGGAGGAGGAGAAAGGAGAAGAGAGGAGGAGAGAGGAGGAGGAGGGGGAGGAGGAGGAGGAGTCTGGTTTGCTTAGCAGAGGGTAAAGAATAAAATAAGAAAAGATTTAAGAAAGTCAGCAACTTTGTGTGCCCTTCAGGATGTTTAGTAAATAAAGTAATGGGTTTACGTTTGAATTCTACTACCTAACTTCTGTGCACTGGAATATACAGAAGATATCAGAGAGTGAAAAACAGGGAACTTCAACCCAGCCAGGGAGTCATACCAGGCCTCACTAAGCTCAGGTTTTTAAAGGAACACAAGGCATAGACTAGAGATAACAGAACCCACAGAGAATGCCTTTAATGTCTCCGCATGAAGTAAAATAAATCTAATCTGCTGAAGGAAGCGATAGCTATCAAAATATATTCAGATTTGTTCTCTTCAGTATCTGTTCTGAACTTTTGGACTGCTGACATCTGTCCAACTCACTTTTCCCTCTGACCTTTGATTGGCTTTAACTGAGTTTCACTTAACAGTGGCCAGGAGATAAGAAGAAGAAAAAAAAGGTCAGGGTCCAGATGATCCTTACTTCCTAGAAGATGTGATTTAAGGATTTTCAAATTTGTAATGTTATGAAAGTGATATAAATTCAGTAGAAGAAGCTCAAATTGTAAATTTTGTTCTTTTATTTTTTTACTTTTACTAGTAAAGTTTTTCCCATTTATTTATATATTTATTTATTGACTTTATATCCTGATTGCTGCCTCCCTTCCTCCAGGTCCCCCACACACACACACTGTCCCTTCTACCATTCCCAATCCCCTTCTCATCTGAGAGGGTGGAGGTCCCCTTCTATATCCCCTACCCTGGCATATCATGTCTCTACATGGCTAGACCCATCTTCTCCCACTGAGGCCAGACAAAGAAGCCTGGTTAGGGGAACGTATTCTACAGACAGTCAACAGCTTTAGAGACAGCCCCTGCTCCAGCTGTTGTGTGACCCACATGAAAACTGAGCTGTACATCTGCTACATATGTGCAGTGGGTCTAGGTCGAGTCTGTGTATGCTCTTTGGTTACTGGTTCAGTCTCTGAGAGATCCCAGGGATCCAGGTTAGTTGACTCTGTTGATCTTCCTGTGGAGTCTTTGTTCCCTTCAGGATCCCCAACCCTTCCCCCAACTCTTCCAAACAAGTTCCCAAACTTCATCCAGTGTTTGGCTGTGGGCCTCTGTCTGCATTGGCTTCAGTCACCTGCTGGGTGGAGGACCTCAGAGGACACTTATGCTAGACTCCTGTCTGCAAGGATAAATAGTATCAGGGATTAGTGGATGGATCTCAGGTCGGGCCAGCTATTAGGCAGCCATTCTCTCAGTCTCTGCTCCATCTTTATCCCTGAATTTCTGGTAGACAAGTGACCCATGATCTACAGTGTTCTGTGTTGACAACATTAGTTAAATAAGATATTCAAAACCTTATTATAAAATTGGCCTTGTATAGATGATCTAACCAGACTAAGTTTGTAAGTTTGTAAGCAAATGTAAGTTTGCTAAGCACACTGAAGGTAGGCCAGGCTAATTTGTAATGTTAAGCAGTCAAGTGGCAAGTGGATTTTCTACTAAAGGTTTTTAAGGCTACATTATATTTATCAGACATTACCCATTGTGAAGGATAGATGCCTAAAATGATTTAGGATACCTTCTTTATCAAAAGTCATATCCTTTAAAGACATAATTCCTGTAAAGCCAATCGTCACAGCAGTTCACTTGGCTGCAGAAGAGCACTATGTCCTTGTTTTACTGGGTGGGCTATATTGATTAATGTTCAGTTGTTATGATATAGCACCATGGCCAAGTCATTTTCTTGTAGACCAAGTTTATTTGGACTTATGATTCCAGAGGGCAAAGAGTCTGTCACAACTGACATACAAGCAGCAGGCATGGTGGAATGAAGCTGAGAGGTCACATTCCTGAATTGCAAACAGGAAGCAGACAGCCACTGCAAATGACAGGAGTCTTTAAATTCTCGAAGCACCTCCAGTGACCTGCTACCTCCACAAAGGTCATACCTCTTAAACCTGCTCAAATAGTGTCAGCAACTGAGAAACAAATGTTCAAATACAAGAACCTGTAGGAGATAGTATCATTCAAACCACCATATCCCACTACCAAAAACCTGTGGGTGATGACCCCTTTGAGGAGAATCAAATGATGCTTTGCAGGGATCACTAGAGACCATACTGTATATCAGGTATTTATATTACAACTGATAACAGTAGCAAAATTACAGTTAAAAAGTAGCAATGAGAATAATTTTGTGGTTGGGGGGATCAGCACAACATGAGGCACTGTATTAAAATGTCACAGCCTCAAGAAGGATGAGAACCACTGCTGTAGATTAAAGACAATTTCATAATGTAAAACTGATGTAGTCCAACTTCAAAAGTTCTCATTGTCTTTCAGTCTAAATACTGCTTAAAACTTCAAAGTGCAAGGTCTATTTTGAGACTGAGGGCAATCTTTCATTTGTAACTTACTTTCAAATCAAAAGGCAAGATACATGACTCTGACATATAATGGCATAAATTTTACATTACTATTCCAAAAGGATTGAAGGGAAACGTAGAGCGAAAATACTAGAGCCAAGAAAGACTAAAACCCAGCAGGGCAAACACCAAATCCTTTATCTCTGTGTCTGCTATCAAAAGGCTTAGATGGCTCTACTCCACCAGCTTTTATGGCAGCACATACATCTCTCTTGGGCTGGTTTCTTGCCCTGTCTGTAGATGTCTTTGGCAGATATCCCACTGCTTTGGCATCTCCAATATTTTGGAACAAGCCAAGCTTTACTCATAGCTTCATTCAATGCCCATTTCAGACACTCTGGTCCTGTAATGCAGGGACTCATCCACCCATCAACTGCCTGGACTCAGCAGCTTTCTGAAGGGATTATCTACAACCCTTCCACTCATGTATCTTATGCTTCTAAAGCCAGCGTCTTGTGCATGACATCTCCTAAGTTTGGCTGTCAGTTTGGAATGGAGCCTGGTTTCCTTGAGTCACATGAGCAGCAGAACTTTTATCTAGTGTCTTCCAGGATCTGAATATTGCAAGTGGGGTGATCAGTTGTTTGAGATATTGCTCTCAGGATTTCCTTCCCTTCATTCCAGTGTTGAGCAGGACTCTCCTTATAGGTTCTGATATCCTTATCTCTTTCAGCACCAGGCTTAGCCACAGCATTAAGGTTCTCAGGGCTCCTTTTCTCTTTAAACAGTGCATTTTGTGCTTCTTTTCAGCCCACTTGCTCCTCCTCATTGTAGAACTTCATAAAAGTCACTAATAATAAGCATGATTCAATACTATGCTGCCTTTAAATTGCTTCCAAAATGAAATCAGTTCATTATTTTTTAATTTAGCTGCAGGCAGATTCTTAGGAGTTTATAGTCAGAGCCCGCCTCCAGTAACATACATCTTCCAACAAAACCTGTTCAAACAGCAGCACCAGTCAAGGACCAAGTGTTCAAATACATTTGCCATAGGGAGCATTCTTATTCAAATCACCACATGTGCTTTTTATTTTCCTCTGGTTTTCATCCCTTGATGCCTAAACAGCCTTGTTTTCTCCTTAATTGATTTTACTTCTTTGTGACATTCATTCAAAAGTCTTTAAACACTCTCAATGTGTTCCATATCCAGAGTTTTAATACTGCATAGTCCAGACAACTCAGCATGGAAATAAAAAACACAAACAAATATAGAAGCTCAGAAGCACAGAAAGAGCAATTGCTTCTGAGACGTGTCTATACAAAATGCAGGGCCATGTTAGCTGCCTTCTACATTCACCCTTTTATAATAAGAAACATATATTTCTCTTAAGAAAAAGTGTGGCCTCCAAAAATTAGATGAACGCATTTTAAGTTTACCTCATAAAGGGGTGCACTAAGTTTTCTTTTTAAATGCATTATTGTCTTTGATTAATATTTTCAAGTTGTCTACATTATTTTACAAAATCTAATTCTCCCAATTATTGTCTTAAAACAAGGTAGGAGTTGAACCCAAGCTATGTGCCACCTAGTCAGACACTCTGCCACTGAGCCATATACTCAGAAAATTGACATTTAAAAAATTATTATACTTTTATTATTTAAAACCATTTTTAATTTAAATATACTTTTATCATATTCTTCCCCTCCCTCAAGTCCTTCCAGATCCTTTCTTCCTCTCTCTCTCTACCCACCTAACTTTAAGTTCTTTCTTAAACACAAAAGGTCCAATACAACAACAAACACTCCAAAACAGAACAAAATAAAACAAAACAAAAAGGTAAAACACCAAAACCAAAACAAACCTCCAAACTGTAACTAAATAAAAGCACACACACACACACACACACACACACACAAAACCATTATATTTCAGTCAACTGTGCATAAAGCCTACCCTAGAGCAATTAATATACCTAGTGTCACTCCATTAGGGAAATCTGATTTTCTATCTCCTAAAAGGTATAAACAACAGTTCAGTTGTAACCTTTACCTTAGTGATGATGTTTTCATTCATTTCCTTAATATAATAAAATAAAATATAATAAGATAAAGCAGGAACTATCACATCGAGGTTGGACAAGACAAACCCACCAAAGAGGCCAAGAAAAGGAACAAGAATCAGAGACCTATTCATCCACACACTGGGGAATCCCATTAAAAAAAAAAACTAAACTGGAAGCCATAATATATACGCAGAGACCTGGTATATGTTTCTTCAGTCTCTATGAGTTCATATGTGTATTTGTGTTGATTTAGAGGGCCTTGTTTTCTTGGTGTCTTCCATCCCCTCTGGCTTTTACACTCTTTCTGCCTCCTCTTCCATGGGGTTCACTGACCTCAATAAGGAAAGATTTGTTGGAAATATTCCACGTAGGGCTGTTTTCTGTGTAATGTCTGGCTATAGGCCTCTGTATTTGTTCTCATCTGCTGCAGGAGAAAGTTTCTCTTAAAATGGCTGAGCAAGGCAAGATCTATGACTATAGTAAAATACCATTAGGAGTCATTTTTCACTACATTTTTCTTTTCCTTTCTTTCTTTCTTTCTTTCTTTCTTTCTTTCTTTCTTTCTTTCTTTCTTTCTTTCTTTTTTGACAAGTACTACTTGGTTTTACCCTTAGTCGCTGAGCTATCTAGTCTCTAGTTTCAGGTTCTTGGTCACCCAAGCAGTGTTGTATATGGGTTCCATCTCATGGAGTACTCTTTAAGCCAAATCAAAAATTAGTTGGTTACTTCCACAACCTTTGTGCCACCATTGCCCTAGTATTTCTTGGATGTGTTACACCATTGTGATAAATAAAGGGTTTAATTATTTTTTAATTTGTTTCTGTTGCAAAGGGAAACTAGGAATTTAACTCTGTGTGAATCAAGTTTTACCACTGAACTAAATGCATTCATTCCTGGAAGCATATTGTTCTAAACCTCCAATTTTGACTGAGAGAATTGTAGTTATAAGCAAAAACCAGAGTCCTGCTGTGGAGTCCAGGCTGAATGCAAACTTATTATGATGTAGTATTATGTCTGCTCCAGACTGTACAATCAACTTTGTGACCACTCTTGGTATAGAACTTAGGGTCTTGCTACTAAATATGTGTTCACTGGATGTACTGGAAAAGTATCCTTCTTGCTACTGAATATGTGTTCATTGGATATGCGTGGAAAAGCACCTAAGCTTTGTGCTTAGGTGATTGAAGTTAGGCAGTTTAGCATAGATGTTGTTATTTACTCATTTTCTCCCTGAGAAGCACGGTGGCTATCCTGACTGGAAGAATAGGAGTAATGGAACAGATCCATCTTTTTTCTATTGTTGCAAACCTCCCACAGACATCAATTCTTGCTGAAAATGACACAGGAATCAACCCTAGACAAGTGGCCAATTTAGCAAGCAAGCTTATTTACCTAAAGACTCTAAAGCCATAATGTACTTCCTGGCCTCTAATATTATAACGTGTATTTTAGTGTATGCATTTACTGTTTCCTTTTATTTACTAAACAACCTACTAATAATTAGGGAGTGTGTATCCTAATTTGTTTTCTATCTCTTAGAGGAGTCAAGGCAGGAGCTTAAGATGGGATCCTATATGATAGGAATAAATCAAAGACCACAGAGGAACACTGCATCCTGACTTGTTTCCTCTGACTTGCTTAGTTATTTTTCTAATATAGTCCAGGTCTATCTGACTAGGGATAGCGCTATCCACAAAGTGCTGGGCCTTCCAACATCAATCACCACCAAAAAAAAAAAAAAAAGTGCTCCATAGACATGCCCACAAGCCAGTCTGATGGAAGCAATTTCTCAATTGAGCTTCCCTCTTCCCAACTGTGTGGAAACTATGTTGGGTTGCCAAGCTGACAAAAACTAATAAGAACCAACCAGAGGGGTGACAAATAATAATTTTGATGACCCTTTCAGAAACCATAGCAATTAATACATGGTTATATTATAGTATGGATACATTTTTAACTTAATGATCTGATTATTTCAAATTTTATTTTGTTTTACACTAATCTGATACTCTAAAGAATCTTATGTTATTCTCAAAAAAGTGCATAAGATCACTTACATAATGAGGAAAGGAATCAGAGTTAAGAATGCAGAGTGCTGAGCGTTGGAGGTACTGGTAGCCTACCACATTTCAGGCATCTGATGACAGTGATTAAGCCACATGCAGGATGTTCCTTACATTTAATTTCATTTTTTTAATCCTTTAAGTTCTAAATATGCCAGAAAAATAAGTGTCTGGAACCTTTATTCCTGCCCTTAAGTTTTTCTTTTTAGAAACCTTTGTGTTGTCACATTAAAACACAGAGAACAAGATCACTCTAAGATATTTTTTCTTAATTTCAAGTTAGAAATTAGAGGCATTTCTGCCTTTCTAGTTCATCATCCTTAAGCTTGATTTGTTCAAATAATATTTAAGATTTCTTAGTAATTCTCTTAGTTCCACTTGAATAAAACATTTCATGAGTCACTACGCACATATCTTTCAAATGAAAACTTAATGTAATAATTTCACATTTATCTATATTTTGATGTTACCATTAATGTTATGTTTAATTATATTCCTTATGTGATCTGATAATAAAATCTGCTTAAAGTAAATAATTCATTATTTCAGATACTGTGAAAAATTAGCTAACCTATTTCATTGACAATTTGTTCAGTAAAAGGTAAGTTTTCAGCCTGAGACATCATTCAATGTGGTCGGGAATAAATAAAAGATGTTCATTAATCTTCCAACTGCATATTTAGTATATGTCAAGTCTCAAGCACTGTTGTTATTCTCTATTGTAGTTTTTCTCTACTTTCGTGGAGTCTGAAAGGAAAGACATACTATCACATAGGCACCTTGAGAATTATAAATTGTGAAAAATGCTATAAGTAAAATTGAGTGACATTACCAGAAAAGTCAGAAAAATGTGGAAGTGTCCGTAGACAGTGTAATGATCAATTGCTTATTTGGTAACACTGGAACACTGGTCTCTACTGAACACAATATCTCATTACTATTGAATTACGCAGTCTTTGCTAAACTAGAGGCAAGCGTCACAGAATCTAAGACCATCAAATATGTTTCTTTTTAAAAGGATATTATTTATTTTTTGATATGTGAATGCTTTGCCAGCATGTATATATGTGCATCAAGTGGTGACTGTTGCCCACAGAGTCCATAGGACATCAGATCCTCTGGATATGGAGTTACTGATGGTTATGAGCAATCATCTGGCTGACAAAGACCCAAATCTGAGTCTTTTACAAGAACAGCAATTAATCTTAATTCCTAAGCCATACTTTCAGCTCCTCAAATGCTTCTTAATACTGCTTTTATGTCATCTGAAATTTTGCTTCATACTCACTAGGGCATGGCTAAGTAGGTTCACTTCAGATGAAGACCACATATTAGTTCTCATTCTGGCAAGACTGAAGGAACAGTGACTATGTTTGGCCTGTCTTCACAGAAAACAATAATACAAGACAAAACAGGAACCCATTATACTCTGATATCCCATTTAAGAACTGGGAGACTACAACCTAAAAAATTATAGGGACAAATATAATCATGGCGTACCTGCTATGCTACAAATTGTAGCAACAGCTGTTGAACAGTGATAACATCTGCTAGCAGTGAGCCTACCTTTACCATATAGCACACCACATTGCACATAATGGGGGCCTACCCTAGTGAAACATCTAAAGAGTTAAAGGGACAGTCTTCCATTTTGCTCAAAACAGCATATGTTCTCTTGCCTATCTTTAATCTATATTCATTCGCGCTCATGTGATAATAGTTTTATTTCTTAATTAATTTTATTTCCTTTACAATTAGATCATTTTGGATCATTTCTCTCTTCCATTCTTCACTCCAACCCTCCTATATTCCCTTTCTTATTCTTTTTCAAATTAAGGGCTTTTCCCATCAACTATTGTTAAACACACACACACACACACACACACACACACACACACAACACACACACACATTCCTTTTTTTAATTTTTTATTAGATCTATTCTTTATTTACATTTCAATGATTTCCCCTTTCCTGGATCCCCCCTCCCGAAAGTTCCATAAGCCCTCTTCCCTCCCCCTGTTCCCCAATCAACCCCCTCCCGCTTCCCTGTCCTGGTATCCACTACACTGCTGCACTGAGCCTTTCCATGACAAGGGACCTCTCCTTCCTTCCTTCTTGGGCATCATTCGATATGTGAATTGTTTCTTGGGTATTCCAAACTTCTGGGTTTATATCCACTTATCAGTGAGTGCATACCATGTGTATTCTTTTGTGATTGGGTCACCTCACTCAGGATGACATTCTCCAGTTTCACCCATTTGCCTAAGAATTTCATGAATTCATTGTTTTTAATAGCTGAGTAGTATTCCATAGTGTAAATATACCACATTTCTGTATCCATTCCTCCGTTGAGGGACATCTGGGTTCTTTCCAACTTCTGGCTATTATAAATAGGGCTTCTGTGAACATAGTGGAGAATGTGTCCTTATTACATGCTGCAGAAGCTTAAAGCATACATCACACCCCACCCAATAATTGTGGGTAGCTTCAACACCCCACTCTCCTCAATGGACAGATCAGGGAAGAACAAACTAAACAGACACACAATGAAACTAGCAGACGTTTGGGACCAAATGGATTTAATAGATATTTATAGAACATTTCATCCTAAATGAAAAGAATATACCTTCTTCTCAGCACCTCATGGTACCTGTCTTAGTCAGGGTTTCTATTCTTGCACAAACATCATGACCAAGGAGCAAGTTTGGGAGGAAAGGGTTTATTCAGCTTATACTTCTGCATTGCTGCTCATCACAAAAGGAAGTCAGGGCTGGAACTCAAGCTGGTCAGGAAGCAGGAACTGACCATGCAGGGATGTTCCTTACTGGCTTGCTTCCCCTGGCTTGTTCAGCCTGCCCTCTTATAGAACCCAAGACTACCAGCTCAGGCACCACCCACAAGGGGCCTTCCTCACTTGATCACTAATTGAGAAAATGCCCCACAGTTGGATCTCATGGGGGCACTTCCCCAACTGAAGCTCCTTTCTCTGTGATAACTCCAGTCTGTGTCAAGTTGACACACAAAACCAGCCAGTACAATACCTTCTCCAAAGCTGACCATATAATTGGTCACAAAACAAACTTCAGCAGATATAAGAAGATCGAACTAATCCCATGTCTCCTATCAGATCACTGTGAAGTAAGGGTGGTCTTCAATGACAACAAAAACAACAGAAAGCCCACATACACATGGAAGCTGAACAATGCTTTACTCAATGAACCTTGGTCAAGGAAGAAATAAGGAAAGAAATCAAATCTTTTTTAGAATTTAATGAAAATGAAGGCACAACATACCCAAATTTATGGGACACAATGAAAGCAGTGCTAAGAGGAAAACTCAAAGCTCTGAATGCCTCCAAAAAGAAACTGGACAGAGCATACACTAGCAGCTTAACGGTACACCTGAAAGAACAGAAAAGAACAGAACAGAAAGAAGCTAATACACCCAAGAAGAGTAGAAGGCAGGAGATCATCAAACTCAGGGCTGAAATCAACCAAGTAGAAACAAAAAGAACTATACAAAGAATCAACAAAATCAGGAGCTGGTTCTTTGAGAAAATCAACAAGATAGATAAACCTTTAGCCAGACTAACCAGAGGGCACAGAGACAGTACATATTTCTAAAGACATAAATAAAACTTAGTTTATATGATGCTACTTTTATATATAGTATTAGGGCTGATCATTTGGTACCAGATAACCAATTGCTGTGTTCTCCTTTTGGGAAGACTATTTCTCCTACTCTCAGCATTCCTTACCCACTTGTAGTTCTTTAAGAGGAGGCTCTAAGTGCTTTGGCGTGTCTATTGCTGTGCTTTTTCAGCTCTTGCTCAGGCAGTTACATTGGTGAGACTTTATGGCTTTAGTTTCTGACAGTACCAGGAGACATAATCTTACAGCAAACTCTATGATCCTCTGGTTCTTACAGTCTTTCTGGCCCCTCTTCTGAAATGTGCTCTGAAGTCTGTTTTAGATATATTCATTAAGACTGAGCTGCACAACTCTGCATTTTTATTGGTTCTAGTTTTCTGTAATGGTCTCTGTTACAAAGAGAAGATTCCTTAATGAGTGATGAAGACTATAGCTATTTGTAGTTATAAGGACAATTATATAGAATGTAGTTAGGAATTATGCTGGCCTTAATTTTTCTTCAATTCATCACAGTTTACCATTATACACCCAGTTTCTGATTTTCTTAGTCTAGTCAATGTTCAATGAATATTTAAAGCAAATTAATGGATAAATAAGTGAATTGTTTATAAGTCAATTTGTCATCAAACTTGTTTATTTTTCATAAAAAGTAAAACACAAAAATAAAGCTATAATTTAGGCCAACTTAATGATAAATCCTAAAGTATACTAGCATTTGAGTATTAGAAAGCAACTATTCCTTGGGTGAATTATTTTAAACACTTAGGTTTTATGGTTAGAAACATTTTTTGAAAGCTAAATATTCTCTATTGATATTGGAAATGAACCATGGGAATTATCTAACAACTAATGAGTTTCAATTCTCATGTCTCAGAGATAAATGTTAGAGTGAAAATTAATATTAAATTTGTGCTATTACTTCATACTTTTATAATTATTACTTATTTTATTTTATTTAAAATACATTTTATTTCCATTAAAATCAAACCAATGTTTGATATATAAAGGAAAATAAAATTTCATTTCTATTACTTGAAGTTTGTTATCAGGCTGAATAGATATGGTTTGAACTAGCTATACCAATCTTCTGTGGATAAGAAGCAAACAAAATGTAGAACTATAGAAGTTGAGAGAATAAGGAGAAAATGTTACAAGAATGATTTGAAAAAGGATCATGGAAAACGCAGAATTTAACACAACACCAGAAAATTAGTATGAAGTGCACAGTTATGTCAAAGACATGGGATATTTCAAGGAGAAAAAAGGCAATAATTAATAAGTAAATGATATATTATCCAACAAGAATGCTGTAGCTAGGGTATGATTGCTTCTCAGATGCCATATGTTGAAATGCTGGCCTCAAGGCTAGTGAACTCAATTGTGACACATAGTTCATGTTGAGTAACAAAAGAAATGATTGCCTTCCTTGTGACAAGACTTAGGATTCACAGAACTGTGCTGTTAATAAGCAAGACCACTCTACATATTTGAGTTCTTTTGCAAGAACCACTCTCTATTCTCTCCCACTAAAAAAGTCAGCATAAATCCTTATCACACTGGGATGTCATCCATGCACATTTTAGTTCACAAAACATTAAGACAATGAACTCTTATTTTTTAAATTGCAATCTGGGGTGTTGTGTTATAGCAGTGCAAAATGAACTAAGAATCAAGGCCATAAGCAGGGTAACAGGATAATGCAAGGCTTGAAAGCCAAATAGGCAACACATTGTAGAAGAAGACACAAAACCAATCTTAAATTTTCTTGTAAACATAGTACAGGCATCAAAGTTTCCTACTGGGAAAGATATTGGGGGCAGTCAATTGGAAAATAATATAGACAACATATCTGAGAAAAGTACCCTAAATGAAATTTGGAATTTTCCATTAAGAAGGTTTAAGATAGTTACATCTAAATGAAGATATGAAGGGATATAATAGTGCTGTATAGGACACCATACTGTTAAATAAATTGCTATGCACCCAAAATCGAGTAGATAGCCAGGGTTTTTTGTCCTTCAAATTCAGATGACAGATCACTGGAACGAGAGAATGTACTGCTGGGTTGAGAACCTGAAAATAACCTGGTGATAACTTATAATGCCAATATTAGGAGGCCGAGGGAGGAGGACTGACCTGAGTTCAAAACCAGTCTAGGCTATAGACTGAAACTCTTCATCAAAGAAACAAAAAGACTGGCAAGATAGGTCATTGAGTAAATTTCTTGCCACTCAATTTTGAGAACTAAAGTCCAGATCCAAAGCACCCTTGAAAAATATCAAGCAGATATTGCAGCCACCTGTAATCCCAGTACTCAGAAGTCAGTAGCAGAGGAACTTCAAAGCAAGCTACCTAATTAGACCAGTTAGAATTGGTGACCTCAGGTTCAATAGATAAAGTATGTAGCAATGGAGGAAGACACCCAGTTTAACCTTCAGGCCTCACATGAACACAGGTTAAAAAGAAATCTAAAAAATGGAAACAAAAGAAAGGTAAATAAATAAATATTTTGAATAACAAATTCAAAGTAATGTTTCCAGAAGCAATGACATAGTAACATTTACATGTTGTCAAAGTTCTCTATGAATGTGAACCATTCATGGATATGAACATTAGTACCAGAAGCAGAAAGGACAGAGGATGGGAATAAACTTCACTGAGGGGAGAAACTTACATGGCCTTTGTTGAGAGTTAATTCATAAAGTTCTTTTACTTTAACTTAATATTTTATTAATTCTTTGAAACTTTTATACAATACATTTTGATGCTGTTTGCCTCCCACTTCTCTCTCTGCTCCCAGGAGCAGCCCCATATCACCAGCACCTAACAGTATATTTTTTTTAATATATAATTTATTGAATCCAAATTTTGCTGCCCATGGATGTGGGATCATCTACTAGAGCATGGTTAACACACCAATGATCTCACGCTTAAAGAAAACTGACTCTTCAAGCTACTCAGATATGGGTGGGATTTTGAACTCCTTCCTCCACCATGCTAGAATGTTGACCAGCTTGCTATTACACAGGGCTTATACGGGTAATCAGTATAAGTTGCTGGGATTTTTGAGTGCAGTGATCATCTAGAAGACACTATTGCTTACAATCTTTCTGCTTCTTTTTCCACAAATGATTCCTGAGCCTGGAGATGTGTGTAAGAAAGTCGTGATACAATTCTCACATTTGTGAGTACATTTGTGTCTTAGTACTCCTCCGAAACTTACTTGATAAACATTGACTAGTTGTGAGTTTCTGCACAATCTACTACACAAAGAAACTTCTGATGAAGTATGAAAGCTGTACTAGTCCAGGCATAAAGATATTAATTTAGGGGGTCCTTTCAATATTATGTGCCTTTCAAAAAGTAATAATAGTAGGATGCTCACACTTGATACCTGTGAACTCCTTAACTATGGGTATTAGCAAGATTTGAAATGTCAAGCATGTGTTCCCTCATGTGGAATGGACCTTAACTATAATCAGAAAGTGGTTGGTTACCATCATATTCATGCCATTATTGCACCCATGAACATAATATGGATGGACAGAGAATGTGAGGGTTCAGAGATAAGGGTGTGTCATTGTATCAGGTTAAACTAAAACCACTACTACAGTTATAAAAATGCACTCTTTTCAGATATAGAAATAGGTACCAGAGATGTTTTATTTTCAAGAGACTATTTCTAAAAATATGTGCACTGCTTATAATTTAGGATGTCTCAAATAGGCCTCAAGATGAAATTGTTCCTTGTGATTTTTTTCCATCCATAAAGGTGCTTATTTTTATATGCTGGGTGACTCAGTACACTGATGCCTGATTTCTTTGCCACTGAGGAAGGTTTTACATGCAAAATTGTACCTTTGTTCCATGAAAGTATCAGTAAATATTGAAAAACTAATACACACTCTGCTTGTCTCTAAGTATTGGGATGCCAAAACTATACGTCTTCTTATTTATAAACATACTTTTCAGGATGCAGAACTAACAGAAAAATGGGAAGAGAAAGCATTGATTATTAACTCATCACAGAGCAACTGATAAAGCAATAGGTACATATGGCAATATATGACAATAGGATTCAAAGAGACATATGCCAAGTGTCTGATCCAACTTAAATATGAAACAGTGCACCTGCAGTCACCATCAGCACAGTGCTATACCTTCCTGAATTGAAACTTGCCCATCTCTTTGCTCTCAAAAGCTGCCTGTATTCCAGGACAGCTTTTGTTTCCAATCACTTCCAGTGTTTGGAGTTTTTCCTGTCAACTTTCCTATCTAGTCCTCTAATCTCTATTTTATTTTATTCTTCCCATTTTATACTATATGCTGTGTCCCTGTTAACAGTGGGTGGGAACACAGTATGTATATGTAAATATACCAAGTTATGTGTAAGAAAGGAGTTCAGAAAATGGCCAATTCTAATTTCAAATCACTGATTTCTGCCTTTCCATCATGACCTCAAAATCTACCAGCCATACATTATTATCTCAATGCTTCTAAATGCAGGCTGGTGAATTAAAGAGAGATATCTAATAAAGAATGCCTCATGAAAGTTATATTTTCTGGAAATAATTGTGTGTATGAGGGCCACTTAGATATTATTTAAATACAGATTCTTTGGGATCTATTCACAGTCTCACTAAGTAAATCATGTAGGAAAGCCATCAATTCAGCCTGTGTTATCTTGTTGCCTTCCCTACAAACTTCCCTACAAAATTTCTCGAAATTGCAAGAATAATTCAGAAGGTAGAGGGTGTTCACATAATCATAAAATCCTAAAAGAAAACAAGATCAAAACCATACTTTAGCCTTTACTGCCTCAGATTTTTAAAAATTTAACAAGACAGTGCAAATTTAAATGATGGGAACATAAAGTCTTTCACTTTCGGGGAGGGAGGAAACAGGAAAGGGGAAGTGATTTGGAATGTAAATTAAAAAAATAAAATAAAATTAAATTAAAAAAAAATATATATATTAAAGATGACCTCAGAAGCCCTAAAAATATACATGTCAAATTAAGGAATAGAAACCAAGCACTTCTACTTATAGTAATTTGACCAAGAGCAAGCACAAATCTGAATTCTCTCCTTCTACCAATGTATGTTCTGTCCGTCTCAATTCTGTGGGTTCTGGCCCATCTGTTGTCTGCCTGTTATATGTGTCTCTGCCAGCCTGAATGCTGTCTTTTGATATTTGACTGTCACTAACAAAGAGATTTATTTTATACTTGTTGAATCACACAGAACACATGACATCAGAAAGGAAAGAGGAATTCTTTGCATAAATCTCTAAGAGAGTTTTTTTTTACAAGGGAAGAAACTGTACTGACCTTATCCACATTGCTTTCAAGAGTTCTGATGGATGAATATTTGTTTTAAGGTTTCGTTCAACCTCTTGGCTGCTTTCCACTAATGATTGCCACACAGTTAAACATACACACATAGATTACTCTAGGTTGGAGGCATGGGACACCATATAATTTATGATTAATTTAAGATAGATATATTGATTTAGATTGTAAATGCTGATAATGTGGAAAGTTCAGAACGTAGTAAGGCTGGTTACATTGTTCTCTAAATGGGTGGTTAAACTGGAATAGGCTGAGTGCACCATTGATAGCAGTTAATTCTGAACTGATCTCAAGGATCAGTTGTGTGGTTCAGCAACAACTCAGTCTCTTTAAATGCAAAAGATAGTCTCAAAATATGATACCAGTACAAAACTCTGTTAGGTTCTTGGAGCCTCCATTTTCAGCCCTGGCTTACCTTTTTCCAGCTCTTTTGAGATTTCCATTATGTACATATTTCATGTTGATTCATTTTTCACCCTGCTTATCTCGTCTCTAATACTTTGCTGGCTTCTCTGTCATATCTGAGAGGCCAGCCTGGTACACCTTCCTTTACCTTTCACACACGCAAGGTTTTGTCCCTGTTGTCCAACATCACACATCTGCAAAACTCACACAATAGTACACACTTGTGACTCCCCAGTAGATACATGCTATTTTCTCTTAGAAGGGCTTTGTACCCCCACGGCAATCTTCACATATTTATGGTGAACTCTGTCTCTTTATCCTCAAAGTGGCTGCTCCAATTTTTCATCATTTTGATTAAAGCATTTACTAGTTTTCTTACCACATGAAGTAAATTCTATCTTACATAAGTGACTTCAACTGTTCACTTCCCTGACAGATGAATATTCTTGTCTATATTACTAACTGAATACCCACATCTGTATCCACAAATGTATACATTTTTCCATTTCCTACTGACTCAGAAAGGTGTTTGTATTCAAAGCTAACATGTTTATCGCATCTTCTCCAAGTTTTTTTCTCATTCTTGTCTTATTAATTTTATCTGCTTTTAACCAGAACAGCTTCCCTTTCATCTGTTTGCCCATAATATTTTCATGGCTATCTTTAAAACTGCAAATGGAATTCTTCATCCCAATGATGACCATCCTTTCCTCTATGTTTTTGTTGCTGGTATTATTAGTGTTATTGTTGCTGGAAAATTCACTAAAAAATGGTGTACACTGTATATTTGTACATTTTTCCCATTCTTTACTTTTCTAAATCCTGCTTTATTACTTGACCTTCTATTTTTTCTTTTCAAAAATTATTTTCTTTATTTACATTTCATATGTTATCCCCTTTTCTGGTTTCCCCTCCAAAAACCCCCTATCCCCTCCCCCTCCCCCTACTTCTATGACAGTGTTCCCTCACCCACCAACCCACCTACTCCCGCTTCCCTGTCCTGGCATTCCCCTACACTGGGGCATCGAGCCTTCACAGGACCAAGGGCCTCTCCTCCCACTGATGTAAGACAAGGCCATCCTCTGCTACGTATGCAGCTGGAGCCATGCGTACCTCCATGTGTACTCTTTGGTTGGTAGTTGAGTTCCTGGGAGTTTGGGGCGGGGGTCTGGTTGGTTGATATTGTTGGTTGTCCTATGGGGTTGCAAAATCCTTCAGCTCCTTCAGTCCTTTCTTTAACTTCATCTTCTTTCTCACATTGACCTTGCTAAGAACAGAAATGAAGATCTGTAAAAATCCAGGGAATATCTCACAATATCTGCGCCATTCAGCTCCTATGTAACTCTACTATCTGCCACTGATGCAGTCTTCTCCTCCAATCTATATGGCAGCAGTTTCCTTGGCTAGCCTTTCACTTGGATGCTTTTTCATAATTTTGGCATGGCCTTTCAGCCAGACTCTCTTCACTGTTTATAAATAGATGGCTTCTCTTAACCGTGTTTGTTCCTCCTGTAAAAAAAAAATGAAGTGATGGTTAATGTATAATTCACAAGGTACAATGAATGTCAAATGACAATATATGTTGCAAAATTTTTGAAAATAAGGAGGAGGGAAAAAATAAGTGGTAGACAATGTTATAGATGCATGTATTATATAGTTGCTATTATTATAAATACTATCATTGCCTTAACCATGTCTATCACAAAAATTTTCTAAAAATTTTCTTTTTTTGTTTTTCTTAAGATATGGAGTTCTAGGACCTACTCCAAGGCAATGCATTGGGATCTTTTGAGTAACACATATTTTAGGAAGCTCCCAGGATGAGCTGCCTGTAGATGCATCTGTCATCTCAGGATTTGGGAGGCTAAAGAGAGACAAGCAAAAGTTCCATGCCAGAGATTGCACAGGGAAACCATGTCTAGGAAAAGAAAAGAAGTTCTTTGGATAACTCTTTTGCCTAGAGAAGTGGAATATTTACTTGACCTTTCCATCCGCAGTGTGTCTGGCGTCATACAGCCATGCATTGAAGTCTCAGGATTGAATCTTGAGCACATCACCTCTCTAGTTTTAATTTATACAAGCAGTGGCTGAGCACCATCGACTACTTCAGTTTGTAAGAAGATAAAAGTTTATGATAATTGAAAGACAGCACAGTATACTTCATGGATACTCAAGAACTATTCAGTCATAAGAGAAAAGCAAGAATGAATGCAGTAAAGGAAGAAAATCATTTGGAGTTGGTCTCAGAACTATCATCCAAAGCCTTCTCCAAAGGAATAGTTTAGTACTTAACTCATTACAGAATTTTTTTTTTTTTTTAGCAAAAGAAAGAAACATGACAGAAGTCATGCAGTAGTGATCAGTGGAGGATTTGGAAATGCGCATCATACCTGAAGTAATGGATTATTACTGGAAACTGGAAGAGTTATTGAGATTAGATTTTAAAAGAAGTGATTTCTAATTGAAGTAGCCCTTTTTATGTTAATGAATGTTTAAATGGTGACATTGCACTAATACTGAAAGTTCACGGGCAAGGGGAACAGCTAAATATTCTAATAATATCAGAGTTGAAATGATAACACTGCCCTTGAGTTCAAGAAATATCAGCAAAGAAATTTTGCCAGCACAAATATGGCATAATGCAAATTAATGAGAACCAAGCAAGACCTCAGTAGTCAGGACATTCATGCTAGAAAGAGGATGCAGTTAACCAGGAAGAGAATAGCATGCAGGACAGCCACTGTAGACTTACTTCTGTGGGACAAACAGTGAGGCTCTTCTGGACATTTTTACATAGTCCACTGTGATTTGTGCTGTCCTGGGTGGCCATGTTGGTATCCATGATCTTTACTGAAGCCGGGGAATATGCTGGTTACTGTGGTTTGTGCTGCCCAGTGTCATGGATGTCTATGGTCTGTGTTGCCTCTGGAGAACATGTCTATGCCCATACCCTGACTACTGTCAGAGGCAACCATGGTCTTGGCTGCATCTGTTGACCACGTTGGTGTTCTTTGTCTTGCTGCGGCCAGGGGCTTTATTAATATCCAAAGCCTGTGTTACCAGCAAAGTCCACATGGATATTCATGGTCTTTGTTGCTCCCTGAAGCATGTTAATGTCCGTGGGCCATGCTACCTCTCTGGGCCATGTTGATGTCTACAGCCTGGGCTGCTCTGAGGGACATGATGGTCTTTGTGGTACAGCTGCAGCTGTGTTGATGTCCAAGCTCTATACTGCCACTGGAGACCATGTTGAGGTCTGTGGTCCTTGCTGACACTAGAAACCATGTGAATGTCTATGATCCATCCTGACACTGATTTAAAAGGGATAAAGGGCAAGGAAGCTTCTTTAGCAGTGGTATGGATGACTGCAGAGTCACCAGTTGAGAGATAGAGACATAGGCTTCTGTGACAACCTTTCCTCACTCCCTCAAGCCCTCTCACCCCCAAAGACATTATAGACAAGAAGTCATTGAGGATAACTCCTAAACATTGTGATACCTGAAGTATACCTCTTCAGAGCTGATGGATTTTTGTGTGAGTGGGGAAAGACTCTGTTTTCTTTATGGGGCTGACCACTGAGAGTTTGACCATGCTCCAGTGAGTATATGTGCATCACAAATTGGAATCGGTATCTCCTCCTCCTCGTCCTCTTCTTCCTCATCCTCCTCGTCCTTGTCCTCTACTTTCTCCTTCTTCTCTTCCTCCTCCTCCTCGTCCTTCTTATTTTTCAAGAGAGGTCACAGGGTGGGGGCTGGACCAGAAGTGAATGTGATCAGGGTGCATTGTATGGAATTCCCAAATAATCAATAAACATATTGTCTTGGGAAAATAAATGGATAAAGAGAAAAATGAAAAGAAAATGCTTCTGTGAAGAAGGAATTTTTATTCTGGATAAAAGTGGTTCATTTAAACAAACACTGGATAAGTACTATGTTGCCATTGGTGGATACACCACTGTAAACACCACAGCTTCCTTCCTTAGGAACTTCACCAGGCTAGCTCAGAACTTGTTCTCAGGATATTTGGTCAGTTCTATTCAGCAGATGTACATCTATGTGACAAACTAACAGAACGAATTTAAGAAAGATAAATTGAACCAATATTAAGAAGAGCCTTACATATCAGGCAAATTCATACTGGTTCTGCCAGGAATGGGATTCATTGTCGTCTCTCGTTACATAGATTTTAGCAATAAAAAGAAATGTCCTGGGCAGAGGAAACTGGAAGAGTTATTGAGATTAGATTTTAAAAGAAGAGATTTCTAATTGAAGTAGCCCTTTTCATGCCAATGAATGTTTAAATGGTGACACTGCACTAATACTGAAAGTTCACGGGCAAGGGGAACAGCTAAATATTCTAATCATTGGCTGGAGGCTCCTGTGATTAATCACCTCCCAATGGTCCAGTGAGCTGGATGCTGTTATAATAACCCAGTAGCAGGTTAGTAAACTGGATATAAAGATTATAAAAATAGATCACGCCACAGTTAACAAATATATCACAAAGCTACATAAAGACATAGACAGTTCCCAGAAACTGAACTTTTGAACACTAGCTCTATAATCCAATGCATCTACACATTTGAACTTGCATGTCTAAAAAAAAAAATTCAATTAGCAAATACAAGGGCGTTTAAATTTATTTTTTATTTAAAATCTCTACCAGCTAAAAATAAGCTATTTTGTTGCTTTAAGAAATAACATTCACTGGAAGGTTTAGTGATTTTTAAAATCAGTAACAGAATTCTAACAGTAAATATATCTTAGAGGCTGCCTACCACAACAATGCAACTTTACAAGAGGTTGAATTATGACTAAGGTTAAGGGAATTGCCCAAAGTATAAAGCTCATATTAACTCATGTTAAAATCTATGGCTTCTATTTTCTGCTCTATTGCATGGTTCTCTGATTTTTATCATAGAAGAAAGGAAATAACATTTCTGCTATGCTTTTAATAGATGTGCTGGGGTTTTGTCAACTTGGCACAGCTAGAATAGCTAAAAGTTCAATGAGAAAAACGTTTCCTCCAGAAGACTGGCCTGTGGGTAAGTCTGGGGATTGCTTTCTTTATTGATGATTGATGAGAAGAGCCCAGCCCACTATGAGGACTATGACCCTTAAGCAGATGGGCCTGAGTGGAATAAGAGAGGTACTTACTTAAACATGAGCCAAGAGCAAGACAGGAACAGCACTTTCCCATGTCCTATGTTTCGGTCCCTGCCCTGTTTTTATTCTTGCTTCGACTTTCCTCATTGAATAACTGTGATCAGAACATTTAAGCCAAATATGTGCTTACCTCTCCAAGCTGCTTTTGATTATTTTTTAACGGAGTTATAGAAACCTAAAACAATAGAGAAGATGAGTAATTATTACAGGCATTAAAAAGGGAGAATAAATACTTTGCTTACAATTTCTAGACATGCATATGCTTAGTGACATCTCTGCCTAAATGGTCAATGATGTTTCCTGTTGTGATTAGCAATGAAGCTCATCTTTATAATTTAGACACATGAATTTACCTGAAGCAGTGTTTTAGGTGATGATTCAATAGCTCTATTTTCCATAGCGAAACAAATCCTTAGGGAATAAATACATACATGTACTAGCTGTTAGTTACTTCCTGGTAATTAATGAATAACAAGGTGACCATGGGTCATCCAGTAAGTGCATGGCCATCTTGGGGGAACATCCAGAAGGACTATGACCTCTTTGCCCTCACCACTATCAAGTGCTTTCCCTAGCAGCACAGAGTACAGCACACATATGAAAGTGAAGCCAGGTCATTGCGTTCTCATTAACTTTATGAATCATTTCCAGATCCAGAAATAAAGGTAAAGAAGCCTGTCTCATGCTTTTAGGAATCGGGGTTTGCTGGACATTTTCAGTAGGGTTCCAGGTCTTTGTCCCTAGAACAAAGAATGAACAGAGACACCCAACTGCAGCAGAAATAGGACATTTATTAAGAGACATATTTCTTCCAAGAGGGAAGCAGGCCAGAGCAAAGAAAAACTTAGCAACTCGGAGGACCTCTTGAAAAAAAGCACTGTTACTCTTTTGCTCATTGGCACAATGGGCATTTCTAGAACTCTCTGTTATCTGCACCTCTATATACAACTTCATGTGTCACAGGACTCATTAACACCTTAAATTTCCACATAGGATTACATATTTATGTCATCTTTAAAGGCTGGGTTTTCTCTCTCTTAGCCAGTCACTCTGGTAGTTTTAGAAAGTTTGAAGGGGGTGGCTTTTCCTCTTTACCAACTTATTTTTCATATGTTAATTTTGTAGGTCTTCCCAAAAGCCTTCAGGGTCTCAAGTTCTACTCCCTTTGCTGTCCCCTGAAACCCTTGGAATTTGATATACTGTATGTAAGATAATATTCTACATTAATGTCGGAACGAAGTGAGCCAAGACAGTGAATATGAAGAAGAGTGAACACATTGGAAGGTCACAGTAGGTTCTTTGCAGGAATCTAAATAAACCCCAAGAATCTATCATCAGTTCTTTCCCTATAACCGTCCATAGCCACAGGTTAAAACAATAAAAAAACAAATGAATTCAAGGGTGAAATAAAATCCCAGTCAGAACTTTGTAAGAAAAAGCTTGGTTCACTTCAGACTCATTGTTTCAGTGTGTGAGCAATCAATTGAAGGTGAACAAATAAGTAGCAGCGTTCATACCAGTGCAGAGGAAGAAAGGAAAGACACAGAGAAGTAGAACATACAGAAACGATGGAAGAGAAGGAAGGGCAAAATATTAAAAGGGAAAGAATTGGGAAAGAATGAGATCAAGCTACCAGGAAGGAACAGATGAGATGCAGCTGTGATGCTCATTAGTTCTTCTTTTAAAATGGAAATTACTTCTGATTTTGAAATCAAAATCTGGTATTTTCCTGTGGAAATATAGCTGTCTATACTCTAAATAGTCTCTTCCCCAAAAGCAAGAAAATTGGAAAGGATGGTGTAGTTTTACTGAGAGGAATTTAAAATATAGTTTTCCAAACCGACAGGCATTTCAGTGTTAGTTTCTGTAACAGACAGCTTCAAAACAGCCACATTTCCTAGTCTGATGTAGGCATAAAGCGAGCCTGAGACTTGGTTGCCTGGCAACCGTGCTCTTCACAGGCAGCTGGAGTAAAAGGAAAGGATGGTGCCAAATGGCCTTTCACCTGATTCCTTAGAGGGGACTCTCGGTGAAAGAGTTACTTTGCAAGGGCCAAAGGACCCCATGAGAAACAGACTTGAGATCCCCTCTTCTCTGGCCTCCTTATTTGGGGAGCCACTTGAAGCAGGAGAGTGTTTAATACTTCCAAAGTTGGAGATGCTTTTGTCTTTCCTCCTCCTTCTCTGGGTACCACCCTGAAAGAAATGGCTGCAGGCATGGTGTTCTGACATCTAGGAAGGAAATCACTTTAAACATTTTGCTCTAAATTGAGAATTTATAAAAATCGAGGGGGCGGGGAGCTTAGACTCCCCTTTTCCCGTTACAGTTGCTTTACTAAAATACAATGATTAATCAGGTAAATGTATAGTGGAAGACTATTAGGAATAGTGACTGTAAAAACACTATTTTTAAAGGAATATCTAGATGTTGATTTGTCTTGAGAATTCTGGCTGGCTGCCTGGCAGGCTATTTTAGTGGACTTGTGTAAAGTGCCTGGGGCAATTTATTCGGCGGCAAACCGAGGCTTCTCCAAAAGAACTCACAGAGTCCAGTCCTACAGGGAAAAATATCCCAGTATCTTTATAGAAGTTGTGCCTTTGCTGGAAGATGGTTTTTAACAGAAGCTTAAAGAGTAATTCCTAATTAGAGGAACTACGTCAAGACCACACAGTGGAATGTAAATGGAAGCCAGCGAGAACCTCACAAAACAATGCTCTGAAGGTCATCGTGGCACTTGGAGAGGTAGAGTCTACCCTTTTATGTTCACTGGGCACAGTGATGGGACTCAGAGCACAAGACTCAGTGGGCGTGCAGAGCTGTGCCTCTGTCCCTTATGCTGTTAGCTGTATCACCCTGAAGACTTTGCTCAGTGAAGGTGAAGAAGAAACTTCCTACTATAAACAAGCAGAAAATGGTATACAGGCCTTCATAGTTTTTCTAGAAGTCAAGTAATCTAGTAAACACCTACCTGTGGAGAGGAGGTGTACTTCTATTACAAGTTAGGTTGTGGCTGTTCCCGGATTTATGGCTTTTGCCACTTCTGGGATACCAACTTGGCTATCTACAGTTGTGTTTTCTTATCTAATCTTATGCCCAGGAAAGGTATGATATAATAAAATACAGCATGGGTGTGTAGCATTCTGGAGATGCTTGGCTGATTGAATGTGCAAGAAGGTCTTTCTCTTCTTTGGAAACATAATTTCATATTCTATATTTATTTTACTTTGTATTCTATTTTGTACTCTATATTTGTTAAATAGTCATTTCTGGTAGGTCATTTACCAAACTGAAGGGGAATATAATTTTTACTAAAAAAATCCCCAGCATGGTAATTTGTTTGTGGGATAGGATTTCGAGCAGTGAGACCCTGAGATTTTAAGTTATCAAGCAGTCTCTTAACCTTGATATTAGAAATACCCAAGGAGTTTATCAAAATCAGGAGTTTCCAATAGCCATACCCCTATAAAGGCTGTAATACTGATTCCATATCTGACTTAGTTATCAGTGACACATCATCAGTATATGTTCGTGAACTTTTAAGTCAATTTAAGTTAAGAACTTTAAAGAAGAAATTTCCTGAAAAAATGTACTTTAGGAGACTAGTTGCATTGTTGCAGAATAATAATTAGCACCACAGTCGATCTTATTTATGCCTAATTACTTTTCTCCAGTGCTGTCTTCTTTCATCCTTATCCATGAAGCCATCTTAATATGTGATGTCATTTAAAAGCATTACTTATAATGTTAGCAAAAATACTGTATTTTATGCAAAAATTTAAATAGCAAAACAAATACTATCTCTTAATATTAGAACTCATCCATTTCACACTGTGGTAAATAGAAAACCACAATATTTTTGCTCTGTGGACTATATTGCCATTGTAAAGTACAAATACATGTTCAGTTTACTCAAAGAATACATTCTTTCTTTCTCTCTCTCTCTCTCTCTCTCTGTGTGTGTGTGTGTGTGTGTGTGTGTGTGTGTGTGTGTGAGTGTGTGTGTGTGTGTGTGTGCTGTTGAGAAGTTTTTATCACAAAATCGTTACATATTTCCTTAATGTACAGTATTTTTTTCTGATGGACATTTTGAGTTTGTCAAATATACTATCCTATTAAAATAGTAAAATAAAAGCTGCTTTGTACCTCTGCCATAACTATAGAATATTGATGATTTGTATACAAGGATTATACCTTTTGTCATTTACTATGACACATCATTTATAGCATTCTGTAAGCTTCATCCTTCTATAAGAAGGGATACAATCAACTCCAAATCATTCTGAGGCACATTCACTTGCATTACTGCTCAGATCATTGCAAAAATGATTCTATTTCTATCAACTTATGAGACTGTGAGTTACACTAGCTTTTTATTTACTGACAATTCCATTTGCTGTTAAAAAAAAAAAACACTCCTAGAATTTTTGCCTTTAAATCTTATAACTATTAAGGTTTCAAGGGAGAGAAATAAATTCTCACTAATATCAGTAGAACTAGGGTTTACTGGAAAGACTTATAATTATTCCAAATTGTCAAGAAAACTAGAGACCAGGCTCCCAAAGAGGCAAGAACAAAATCACCGACCAAAGAGTGCCAGTAAGGTCATGCTACAGAACATCTGGTCATAGCAGCCATTAACCCACCGATCTTGCTGACACGAGATGCCACTGCAGACACTTTTATGTAGGACAATCAAACAAAATTTGAAACATCCCATTTATAACTGAAATCATGATGTATTCAGTTTGCTGAAATAATATCAGCCATCTATAATGTCTATGTCAGTGGTGGAGAAAAAGATTTTGTCATCTGTAGGCTGTCGTGCTAAAAGCTGGGATTGTGGCTTCTATCAAGATTTTAGAAAGAACATTTAAAAATATTTCTACCATACCTTTCAAACTACCATTTCAAAGGCTAGAATACTACTGAGCAACAAAAAGCATGAGAGACAAGTTACATGTGAATGTCAAAATCATTGTATTAAAAAAAAGACAAAATGCATATGTATATATGTATGTGTGTGTGTGTATGTGTGTGTGTGATTGTGTGATTATAATGGCATGGTTACAATTACATGAAACTTTGGAATAGTTTCCTGGTAATTAAAAAATTGTAATTAAAAAATTACAAAGTAATTAAAATTACAGAAACTTTGTAATTAAAAAATTACAAAGTTTCTGTAAGGCAAAGGACACTGTCAAAAGGACAAAGCGGCAACCAACAAACTGGGAAAATATCTTTACTAACCCTACATCTGACAGAGGGCTAATATCCAATATATACAAAGAACTCAAGAAGTTAGACTCCAGAAAGACAAGTAACCCTATTAAAAAATGGGGTACAGAGCTAAACAAAGCGTTCTCATCTGAAGAATATCTAATGGCTGAGAAGCACCTAAAGAAATGTTCATCATCCTTAGTCATTAGGGAAATGCAAATCAAAACAACCCTGAGATTCCATCTCACACCAGTCAGAAAGGCTAAGATCAAAAACACAGGAGACAGCAGTTGTTGGTGAGGATTTGGAGAAAGAGGAACACTCCTCCACTGCTGGAGGGATTGCAAGCTGGTACAACCACTCTGGAAAACTGTCTGGCGGTTCCTCAGAAAACTGAGCATGACAATCCCAAAGGATCCTGTTATACCACTCCTGGGCATATACCCAGAGGCTTCCCCTGTATGCAATAAGGAAACATGTTCCACTATGTTCATAGCAGCCTTATTTATAATAGCCAGAAGCTGAAAAGAACCCAGATGTCCCTCAATGGAGGAATGGATTCAGAAGTTGTGGTATAGTTACACAATGGAATACTACTCTGCAATTAAAAACAATGAATTCACGAAATTCCTAGGCAAATGGTCAGAACTGGAAAATATCTTCCTTAGTGAGGTAACCCAATCACAAAAGAACACACATGGCATGCAGTCACTGATAAAGGGATAGTAACCCAGAATCTCAGAATACCCAAGACACAATTCACATATCAATAGATTTCCAAGAAGATGGAAGGAGAGACCCCTGGTCCTGGAAAGACTGGATGTAGGGGAATACCAGGACAGAGAATCAAGAGGGAGTTGAATGGGGAACAGGGGGAGGGAAGAGGGCTTATGGGACTTTTGGGGAGGGGAAACGGGAAATCATTCAGAATGTAAATAAAAAAATATAGAGAATAAAAATTAAAAAAAAATTAAAAAATAAAAAGAAAGTTAGAGTGCAGAGTAGTCATTCCCTTGGGATTTGGAAGGGCAGACTGACTGGGACAGGCAGGCAGAAACTTCTCAGTGAGAGGTATGTTCTTTTTTTTTTAATTTTATTTATATTTTTTAATTTACATTCCAAATGATTTCCCCTTTCCCATTTCCTCCCTCCCCAAAAGGCCCATAAGCCCTCTTCTCTCAAGTAAAAGAACTTCTGGGGGAATCACTATCTCAGACCTCAAGCTGTACTACAGAGAAATAGTGTTAAAAACTGCATGGTATTGGTACAGTGACAGGCATGTAGATCAATGGAATAGAATTGAAGACCCAGAAATGAACCCACACTCCTATGCTCACTTGATCTTTGACAAAGGAGCTAAAACATTCCAGTGGAAAAGAGATAGGCTTTACAACAAATGGTGTTGGTTCAACTGGAGGTCAACATGCAGAAGAATGCAAATTGACCCATTCTTATCTCCTTGCACTAAGCTCAATTCCAAGTGGATCAAGGACCTCCACATAAAACCAGACACACTGAAACTAATAGAAAGGAAACTAGGGAAGAACCTTGAACATATGGGCACAGGGAAGAATTTCCTGAACAGAACTCCAATAGCTTATGCTCTAAGGTCAAGAATTGACAAATGGGACCTTATAAAAATACAAAGTTTCTGTAAGGCAAAAGACACTGTCAAAAGGACAAAGCAGCAGCCAACAAACTGAGAGGTATGTTCTATGACTTGGTAGGGAGTACACTATAAGAGGGAATATATGTTCAGAACTCTTTGCATTGTATCTTTTAAATCTGGATCAGAGAAATGGCTCAGCAGGTAAAGGTTTATCTGCTGCCAAGCGTCACTACCTGAGTTCAATCCTGCCAACTGATTTTGATACTGGGCTCCACCAGGTAAAAGGAAAGATCAGACAACCAGGAGTTTTCCACCTTCATTTGTGTGTAATCACATATACAAGTCAATATGAAGTAAACAAAATTAATAAAAATGTGTATCATTCTATGGATTGTTGGACTGTTCTGAGCTTGTACCTCAAAGTAAATCTGTACTAAATATGAACATCCAATTAACAACGATGTTTTTTCAGCTTATATATTCAGAAATTTCCTTTTGTATAGTCTAGATTTAGCAAGCGAATAAATTTTAGAGAAAACCTGCTCATTTGTTTTAATCAGAGTTCTCTAGAAAAAGAAGGACAAATCTCTGTCTGTCTGTCTATCTATCTTTCTATCATCTATCTATCTATCTATCTATCTATCTATCTATCTATCTATCTATCTATCTATCTATCTACCTATCTATCTCTGGTCCAGCTAGTCCAGTAATGTCTGTCTACCAATGAAAGATCCAAGAATCTAGTAGCTGTTCAGTTCAAGAGGCTGGATGTCTCAACAGTTCTTCATCATATGCTAGAATCCTAGAGAAGTAGGCGCTAGTGCTGGTGACGATTTGATAGAATAAGAATAAGTGTGGTAAGGTATCCACCACAGAAGACTACTCTGTCACAGGTTCAACCCAATAAAAAGTCTTTTGTAGCTAGTTGAAGACTACACCATGTGTTAGCAACCCCAGTGCAGTCCCAAGCCTTTCCCAGGGTGAGCTTTTAAACACACACACACACACACACACACAAAACCACATCCTGGGTGGACAGAACCTGAGTTAGCAAGAACAGTTAGCCGGAAGAGAAACTACAGAAGCTAAAAAGCAAGGTTAGCACTTTAGGGACTTTCTCAGAACTATGGACTTTGATGAATTAAGTCTTTGCGCTGTTTTTGGCAGGTGTTGCTGTTGACAGGCTGTGCTTCAATGCCTAAGGGGTACTTCCATAAAGGTGACAGTTGTGCTAAGATCTGAGGCCGGTAACACAGGCAAATTGAGAGAGAGAGAGAGAGAGAGAGAGAGAGAGAGAGAGAGAGAGAGAGAGAGAGAGAGACAGAGACAGAGAAACAGAGACAGAGACAGACAGAGACAGAGAAACAGAGACAGAGACAGACAGAGACACAGAGAGAGAGAGACAGAGACAGAGACACAGAGACAGAGACAGACAGAGGGCGGGCGGGCGGAAGGGAGGGAGGGAGGGAGGGAGGGAGGGAGGGAGAGAAAGACAGAGCTTCCTTCTTCCATTTTCTTTATAAAGGCTGCCAGCACCAGATTAAAGGTATATCTTCCCACCTCAGAGTGTCTGGAATAAAAGTGGATCTTCACACTTCAAATTATTCAACCAAGAAAAATTCCACATAAACATGGTCAGTCACTTGGATTTCAGTTAACTTCACATAGTAAAATTGAGAACCAAGAATAGCCATCACATCATTCACACATATGTTCTTGTATATTTTCTAATGTTATTCACCCAGAGGAAGAAAAGGAACAATGCACCAATGGAAATGGCAGAAGTGTGTGGTTTCTAAATCATATGTTCCATTAATGGAAAGTGGGTTTCTCCAAGAAATAGTTGATGAAAGGACAAAGATAGTCAAGAGAATCCTGGAAAACTCTTGTTACAACTGAAAGTAAAGTAGTAAGTGGACATGAGTCAGCTTCAGTGGAATACCATTGGCCAAAACTGCAACAACTGAACCATCAAAATAAACACTGATTGTAAAAGATTGGGAAAACAAAGAATTCATGACTAAATGCTCTCATAGCTAGGAAGATAAATGATAGATAATTATGTAACAGAAAATAGATTAGGGTGATGATGAGTGATAGTAACTATTAACTATAATGATAATGAACTATATATTTGAGAAAACTTAGAAAAAATAATTTTCCCCTGTGCCCATGTGCTCAGGGCTCTTCCCCAGTTCCTTTCTATTAGTTTCAGTGTGTCTGGTTTTATATGGAGGTCCTTGACCCATTTTTACTTGAGCTTAGTACAAGGAGATAAGAATGGATCAATTTGCATTCTTCTGCATGCTGACCTCCAGTTGAACCAGCACCATTTGTTGAAAAGGCTATCTTTTTTCCACTGAATAGTTTTAGCTCCCTTGTCACAGATCAAGTGACCATAGGTGTGTGGGTTCATTTCTGGATCTTCAATTCTATTCCATTGATCTACCTGCCTTTCACTGTACCAATACCATGCAGTTTTTAACACTATTGCTCTGTAGTACATACAGCTTGAGGTCCGGGATACTGATTCCCCCAGAAGTTCTTTTACTCTTGAGAATAGCTTTAGCTATCCTGGGTTTTCTGTTATTCCAGATAAATTTGAGAATTGCTCTTTCTAACTCTATGAAAAAATGAGTTGGGATTTTGATGGGGATTGCATTGAATCTGTATACTGTTTTTCGCAAGATGGTCATTTTAACTATATTAATTCTACCAATCCACAAGCATGGAAGATTTTTCCATCTTCTGAGATCTTCTTCGATTCCTTTCTTCAAAGACTTGAAGTTCTTGTCATACAGATCTTTCATTTGTTTGGTTAGAGTCACACTAAGATACTTTATATTGTTTGTGGCTACTGTGAAGGGTGTCATTTCCCTAATTTCTTTCTCAGTCTGTTTATCTTTTGAGTATAGGAAGGCTACCGATTTGCTGGAGTTAATTTTATATCCGGCCACTTTTCTGAAGTTGTTTATCAGCTGTAGGAGTTCTCTGGAGGAGTTTTTTTGGGTCACTTAAGTATACTATCATATCATCTGCAAATAATGATAATTTGACTTCTTCCTTTCCAGCTCTTATCCCTTTGACCTCCTTTTGTTGTCTAATTGCTCTAGCTAGAACTTCAAGTACTATACTGAATAAATATGGAGAGAGAGGGCAGCCTTGTTTAGTCCTGATTTTAGTTGGATTGCTTCAAGTTTCTCTCCATTTAGTTTAATGTTAGCTACTGGTTTGCTGTATATTGCTTTTACTATGTTTAGGTATGGGCCTTGAATTCCTGTTCTTTCCAAGATGTTAGACATGAAAGGATGCTGATTTTTGTCAGATGCTTTTTCAGCATCTAATGAAATGACTATGTGTTTTTTCTCTTTGAGTTTGTTTATGTAGTGGATTACATTGATGGATTTCCATATATTGAACCATCCCTATATCCTGGGATAAAGTCTACTTGATCATAGTGAATGAACGTTTTGATGTGTCCTTGGATCCAGTTGGCAAGAATTTTATTGAATATTTTTGCATCAATATTCATAGCAGCCCTATTTATAATAGCCAGAAGCTGGAAAGAACCCAGATGTCACTCAACGGAGAAATGGATACAGAAAATGTGGTATATTTACACAATGGAATACTACTCACCTATTAAAAAAAATGAATTCATGAAATTCTTAGGCAAATGGTCGTAACTGGAAAATATCATCCTAAGTGAGGTAACCCAATCACAAAAGAACACACATGGTATGCACTCACTGATAAGTAGATATTAGCCCAGAAACTCAGAATACCCAAGACACAATTCACATATCAAATGATGCCCAAGAAGAAGGAAGGAGAGGCTCCTGGTCCTGGAAAGGCTTGATGCAACAGTGTATGGGACCAGGACAGGGAATTGGGAGGAGGTTGATTGGGGAACAGGGGGAGGGGAGAGGGCTTATGGAACTTTCAGGGAGGGGGGGAACTAGGAAAGGGGAAATCATTTAAAATGTAAATAAAGAATGTGTCTAAGAAACAATAAAAAATTTAAAAAGAGAAAAAATAAATTTTTTCTTTTTTCCTTTTTTTTTCTAAGTTTTTTTCTTTACATTCCAAGTCATTTCCCCTTTCCCATTTCCTCCCTCCCCAAAAGTACCATAAGCTCCCTTCCCTCCATCTTTTCTCCATTCAACTCCCTCGAGCTTCTCTGTCCTGGCATTCCCCTACATCCAGTCTTTCCAGGACCAGGGGTCTCTCCTTCCATCTTCTTGGAAATCTATTGATATGCGAATTATGTCTAGGGTATTCTGAGATTCTGGGTTAATATCCCCTTATCAGTGACTACATACCATGTGTGTTCTTTTGTGATTGGGTTACCTCACTAAGGAAGATATTTTCCAGTTCTGACCATTTGCCTAGGAATTTCGTGAATTCATTGTTTTTAATTGCAGAGTAGTATTCCATTGTGTAAATATACCACATCTTCTGAATCCATTCCTCCGTTGAGGGACATCTGGGTTCTTTCCAGCTTCTGGCTATTATAAATAAGGCTGCTATGAACATAGTGGAGCATGTGTCCTTATTGCATGCAGGTAAAGCCTCTGGGTATATGCCCAGGAGTGGTATAGCCGGATCCTCCAGGAGTGTCATGCCCAGTTTTCTGAGCAACCGCCAGACTGCTTTCTAGAGTGGTTGTACCAGCTTGCAATCCCACCAGCAGTGGAGGAGTGTTCTTATTTCTCCACATCCTCGCCAACAACTGCTGTCTCCTATGTTTTTGATCTTAGCCTTTCTGACTGGTGTGAGATGGAATCTCAGGGTTGTTTTGATTTGCATTTCCCGAATGACTAAAGATGATGAACATCTCTTTAGTTGCTTCTCAGCCATTAGATATTCTTCAGATGAGAACTCTTTGTTTAGCTTTGTACCCCATTTTTTAATAGGGTTACTTGCTTCTCTGGAGTTTAACTTCTTGAGTTCTTTGTATATATTGGATATTAGCCCTCTGTCAGATGTAGGGTTGGTAAAGATCATTTCCCAGTTAGTTGGTTGCCGCTTTATCTTTTTGACGGTGTCTTTTGCCTTGCAAAAACTTTGTAATTTAATGAGGTCCCATTTGTCTATTCTTGATCTTAGAGCATAAACTATTGGAGTTCTATTCAGGAAATTCTCCCCTGTGCCCATATGTTCAAGGTTCTTCCCTAGTTTCCTTTCTATTAGTTTCAGTGTGTCTGGTTTTACATGGAGGTCCTTGATCCACTAAGTTCTAGCTAGAGCAATTGGACAAAAAAAGGAAGTCAAAGGGATACAAATTGGAAAGGAAGAAGTCAAACTATCACTATTTGCAGACGATATGATAGTATACTTAAGCGACCCAAAGAACTCCACCAGAGAACTCCTACAGCTGATAAACAACTTCAGCAAAGTGGCCGGATATAAAATCAACTCAAGCAAGTCAGTAGCCTTCCTATACTCAAAGGATAAGCCGGCTGAGAAAGAAGTAAGAGAAATGATACCCTTCACGATAGCCACAAACCATATAAAGTATCTTGGTGTGACTCTAACCAAACAAGTGAAAGATCTGTATGACAAGAACTTCAAATCTCTGAAGAAAGAAATTGAAGAAAACCTCAGAAGATGGAAAAATCTGCCATGCTCATGGATTGGCAGGATTAATATAGTAAAAATGACCGTCTTGCCAAAAGCAATATACAGAATCAATGCAATCCCCATCAAAATCCCAACTCAATTCTTCATAGAGTTAGAAAGAGCAATTCAAAAATTCATCTGGAATAACAGAAAACCCAGGATAGATAAAACTATTCTCAAGAGTAAAAGAACCTCTGGGGGAATCAGTATCCTGGGCCTCAAGCTGTACTACAGAGCAATAGTGCTAAAAACTGCATGGTATTGGTACAGTGACAGGCATGTAGATTAATGGAACAGAATTGAAGACCCAGAAATGAATCCACACTCCTATGGTCACTTGACCTTTGACAAATGAGCTAAAACCATCCAGTGGAAAAAAGATAGCCTTTTCAACAAATGGTGCTGGCTCAACTGGAGGTCAACATGCAGAAGAATGCGAATTTTTTTTTCTAATATAGCTGGATATTGTAAGCCTGGAACCATTCTGAAGATTCAAATTGCATGGGCAGTTTGAGCACTCTGTTTTTAACTGTGTGTGGTTCTTGCATTCTGTTTAACAAGATCTAGATGGGCTTTGTTTGGAAAGGAAACAGGCTGAGTTTTTAAGAGCAGGATTTCACAGCATCCCACAGCATCCATTCTCCTATCAGAATAGAATTTTCTTCTATCTTGTGGTCCATGTTGGGTTCAGGGTAGAAGCCAAGAAAACTCACTTCAGAGATGGAAGTTTAAAAATGGAAGCTTTATTTTCAGTATGTGCAGGGAAGCAGCCAGTTCAGATTCTGAACCTCATCTCCAAAGGGAGATTGTACAACAGTTTTATAGGATGGGAACACAAAGTGAGGGGGAATTAGGGTGAGCTGTTGACCAGTCATATTTTAACACAAGGGGTTAAACAAGGAATTTAATATTGGTGACTGGGCTTTATGATCTGGTTTCAGGGTCCTTGACTCAGCTCTTACAGTTAGGTTCCCTCCTGGATTCTAGTCCAGAATTTATGATGATAAGGGAACGAAGAAGTAGCCAAGCTGCACCCTGTTTGTCTAAGTAAAGACAAACAATACTGGTGAGTGAAATAATAAAAAAAGTAGAACCAGCATGTTCCTACGCCTGTGCCTCTAACTCTCTGCCCTGGTGGTCTGGCCGGCCATGTACTGGAGATTCATGGAGATTCATTGTCCCAATATACTATTCACAGTAGCTAAGTGGAACAAGCTGAGATGGACATTAGCAGATAAAGGGATAAAGAAAATGGAGTACAGGGTCCGTGAAATGACTTAGTTGTAAAGATATTTGCCAATCAGACTGATCATCTGAGTTTAATACCTGGAATCTATGTATTAGAAGAAGAGAATTTACTTCCACTAGTTTTTCATTGAATTATCCAAAGGCAGCAAGGCATACATACTTTCACACATACACTCATATACACAAAATGAATGAATGAATGAATGTAATACATATTTAAAAATTGAGAAAAATGTAGCACATAAATACAATGTAATTTCATTGAGCTATAATAAAAAATAAAATACTGGCATTTTTATGAAGATGTATGCAAGTGGAACTCTCTGTTAAGAGAAATAAGCCAGGTTTACAAAAAGAATCCGTGTTTTCTTCCATATGCAGAACCCCAATTAAACTGTGTGTGTGTGTGTGTGTGTGTGTGTGTGTGTTTTTATAGGTCAAGAAAACTAGGAAGATGATAATTGAGGTAAGAAAGACATCTTAAAGGCATTAAGAATTGGGCAATGGGAGATGTATGTGATTAGAAAGCAAAAGGGGGGATTAACTTTGCGAAGAAGGGAAGGTAGTTGGAAAGGGAAATGGGGAAGAGGGAGGGCAGTGGAAGAAGAAATGAATGAGAACAACGTATAATGACACATAATTATGAAGACCACATATTGTAATCTACTGCTTATTTATGTCAGCTTAAAAATGTAACAAGAAAATCAGTAGCTTAAGATACACCAATAGCAAAGTACCTTAGATAGTTATCAATAAATCAGTTCCATCCCCAGGATCTACAAATAAACCAAAATAACTCCAAGTATCTTAGTTAGGGTTTTACTGCTGTGAACAGACACCGTGACCAAGGCAAATCTTATAAAGAACAACATTTAATTAGGGCTGGCTTACAGGTTCAGAGGTTCGACCCATCATCAAGGTGAGAACAGGGCAGTGTCCAGGCAGGCATGGTGCAGGCAGAGCTGAGAGTTCTATATCTTAATCTGATAGTGGAAGACTTGACTTCCAGGCAGCTAGGGTGATAGTCTTAAGCCCACACCCACAGTGACAGATATTTGGGGAAAATGAGACCATCAGGAATTGGAGATAGGAGAATTCTTTGTGAGGGGTTACTTGTAGGAATGTGGGTGGCTCAAGGCAGCCTCATCCCCAAACGGCCCACCCCAGTATAAATGAAAATGTGGGAAAGCTACATTCTCTAAGTTCTTTCCCCATCTTGCAGGTAGTTCCACTAAAGTCTGCTCCTAGCAGCTTGTGTAACCCTGGGAATGGGCTTTGCGAATCTTAGAACTTTCTGAACATTTTGAGTCTTATAAATTTGTTTTCCTAAATTCCCCACAGATGGAAATATCTGATTTCAGAGGGTAAAACTACGTAACAGAAGCCCTAGTTTCAGTCCTAATAACCCAACCCCAAGTTAAAGTTTTAGTGGATATATATTCTCCCTTATTTGAATATTAGGCACAATAACATAACTAAGTACATAAAACATAGTGCATAATACCATATATAATATTACCTTATATATGTACAATTTTATGTTCAATATTTTAGAAATTATATGTATGAGTACTTTGTCTGTGAATATGAATGCATGTCATATATGTACCTGGTACTCATGGAAGTCAGAAGAGAGAGTCAGATCCCTGGAACTGGGGTTGCCTATGACTGTGAGCAACCGTGTAGATGCTGAAAATGACACTTTGTGGTCTCCAGAAGGGCAACAAATTTTCTTAATTGCAGTGCCCAAATTTTCTCCAGTTCCTGAATGTTATGGTTTGATATATCACTTACAATAAATTCAAATTATGAGCATTTCAAATAAAAGCAAAATTTACAAAAGAAATGAAAGTACACAAATTGTTAAGCACACTAGAACTTGTATAATGATTTTAATCTATTTTTGATTTTTAACAAATGTTGCTCTTAAAATTGTTAATTAAAAATTTCATGTAATATTTTTATCATATTCTTTCTCCTCTTCTAAGTCCTTGCAGATCTTTCCCATCTCCTTGTTCACTTAATTTCGTGTTCTTTCTTTCTCTTTTTCTCAAAAAAAACAAAACAAAACAAAACAAAAAAAAACCCTACAATCTTATTCTTAGATAGTTTAGTTTTTTACCCTAACTATAAGATTATGCCCACTAGGTTAAAGTAACAAAAAATTAACTGCTATAAATTGTCTCTTCCTGTAAATATTGTACATTTGGTAAGAATGAAGAGCTTGTTTTCACTGATTCTTTGAAAATTATTGACAATTATACCGACAAAATGGTAGGCACAAAAACATTCCTAAATTATTGAAAGTGAAACTACAAACATTCCCCCATCCCCCAACAAAACCAAAGATCTACATGAAAAACACCTCTGACAAAATCGAAGAAATACAAAGAAAAAATGTTAAAATTAAAGACTATCATGGAAAATAATACAGTCAAAATGGTAGACACAAAAAGCTTTATTGAATTGAAAGAGGAGTCACAAACATTTTCTGATAAAATCGAAGATCCATACGAAAACATCTCTGCTAGACTCTGTTTTTTGTTGGGGAATTGAGTCTATTGATGTTATAAGATATTAAGGAACAGTGATTGTTGCTTCCTGTTATTTTGATGTTCTTTTTATGTTTGTGTGGTTACTTTCTTTTGGGTTTGTTGGAAAAAGATTACTTTCTTGATTTTTCTAAGTGTGTAGTTTCCCTCCTCATGTTGGCGTTTTCCATCTATTATCCTTTGTAGGGCTGGATTTGTGGAAAGATATTGTGTAAATTTCGTTTTATCATGGAATATCTTGGTTTCTCCATCTATGGTAATTGAGAATTTTGCTGGGTATAGTAGTCTGGGCTGGCATTTGTGTTCTCTTAGGGTCTGCATGAGATCTGCCCCGGATCTTCTGGCTTTCATCGTCTCAGGTGAGAAGTCTGGTGTAATTCTGATAGGCCTGCCTTTATAGGTTACTTGACCTTTTTCTCTTACTGCTTTTAATATTCTTTCTTTGTTTAGTGAATTTGGTGCTTTGATTATTATGTGCCGGGAGGACTTTCTGGTCCATGATAATCTTCAATTTTAACGTTTTTCTGTATTTTTCTTCAATTTTGTCAGAAGTATTTTCCATGTGAATCTTCAGTTTTATCAGACAATGTCTATAATTCTACTTTCAATCAACTTAGGAATATTTTAATTCCTACCAATTTATCTGTAAAAATTTCTTCAATTTTATCAGAGATATTTTCCATGTAAATCTCCAATTTTATCAAAAAATGTTTTTACCTCTACTTTCAGTCAATTTAGTATAATTTTTCATGAAATAGTCAGTTTTAACGTGTTTTTCTGTATATTTCTTGAGTTTTATCAGAAATATTTTCCTTGTAGATTTTCAATTTTATCAGAAAATATTTATAATTCCATTTTCAATCAACTTAGGAATATTTTTATGCCTGTCATTTTATCTGTATAATTTCTCCATGAAATAGTCAATCTTAACGTGTTTTTCTATGTATTTCTTCAATTTTATCAGAGATATTTTCCATATATATTTACACAATGGAATCCTACTCAGCAATTAAAAACAATGAATTCATGAAATTCTTAGGCAAATGAAGAACAGGTGGAGGGAAGAGTGATTAGGGGACTTTCAGGGAGGGGGGACCTGGGAAAGGGGAAATCATTTGGAATGTAAATAAAGAATATAGAAAATAAAAAAAAAATTATTGGAGCTTGTCTGAACATTATACATGTTCCTTGTGTGACTGTCACAAACACTGCTTTTAGAGGTTGACTTCTAATCACAATCTAATAATGAGGGGAAACTGTACGTTTCACGAAGGCTATAGACTGTTAGGAGATAGTTTTCTGAGTCCAGCCATTTCAAGAACAAGTTCTGTCTTGATTTCCACTAGGGTACATAAGTTACGATGCCACCAACAGAAAATAAAGGATCATTTTCCCATATCTTCACCAGTGTTTATTAACAATTTATTTCTTGGAGAAAGCAACTCTGACTCAGACGAGCTCGAGTTTTAAAGCAGTATTATTTTTCATTTTTTAGATGGATAATGATATTCAACACTTTTTATGTATTTATTTGACCCTTTGTTTTTATGTCTTTGCAGGTTTATTTTTATATCCTGTAATTTTGCTAAATTTTTCATGATTCCAATGCATTTGGAGCCATGAGTCCCTCCTTTTCTCTTACATGTTCTCTCTCTTTCTCTGTCTCTGTCTCTCTCTCTCTCTCTCTCTCTCTCTCTCTCTCTCTGTGTGTGTGTGTGTGTGTGTGTATGCATGTGTGTGTGTGTACATATGTATGTAATGTATAGGTACTCATGATATCTGCAAACAATAACAATCTGATTTTTTGTTTCCAATTTTCTTTTCTTTATTTGCATTGTCTAGGATTTCTAGTGCTATGCTGAATAAAAATGAAAAAGTTACACTCTTCTCGTGTTCTAGAATTAAAAAAAATTTTTTAGTTTTTCACTGAAGTGTTAGCTATAGAGTTATTACAGGTAGCCTGTACTATGTGGAGTCATGCTCTTCTTGCTACTAATTTAAGTAAATGTGTGCATGTGTTCACGTGTAGGTGTGCACTTGTGGGTGGGTATACCTGTGTTTCTGTGGAGGTCAGAGAACAATCTCTGATCTCATACCTCTGTCACTGTCTACTTTTTGTTTTTTGAGAAGGAATTTCTCTAGCCTGCAACTCTCTATGAAGCTATACTTGATAGGATTTGCCCATCTACCTCTCTAACACTGACATTACAAACATTCACTACCAAGTTAGGCTTTTAAACAATTTTATATAGATTTTAGGAATTGAATTCAGGTTCAAAGCCTACACTGATCACAGCAGCCAATAATGAAAGACTGGTGTTTTTTTCTGAGTAAATAACAAGATAAGATATGAAGACATTCCTGTGCCAATATTGATCCTTTTGAGATTAATCACCTTTGAGAGCTAGGTATGCTTTTTGCAAGTATGAGCAATCACAGAACTTCTAGTTTGTTTTGTTAAGCAAATCATTAAGGGTGATGTAACAGCTACATAACACAGAAAGAAGTTATTAAGAAAGCAAGAAAGTAAAATCATAAGAAAGATAATGAGGAACTAAAAAAAAATTCAAAACTAAAATGCAAATGCATCTATGAAAGGGTTCCTATAGCAATAAAAATAGATGATACTCAGAAGTAAGAAGTGTTAGTAAATTGAAATTATTTATAGAAGTTAAGAAAATGTCAAAATGTAGAAAATATAAGAAAGGGTTAAGAGCCATGAGAACTAAACCAAGATCCACACTAACCGGGTAGATTAGGTAGGGTGAGGTATGTGAATAGGAGAGTCACTGAGATAGAAATATTTTCTAAAAGAGACTTTTTCAGAACTGCAGAGTATGCATTTCCAGGTTTGAAATAATGCAGATATAAGCTCCTGTAATTTTATGTAACGAAATACAAGCACCACTGATTTTATTTTAAAATATCACAAATAAAACATTCATGGTAATCCAGAATAGCATATTTAAAAGGTTCACATAAAGTTTTAAAATATGTCATGTCCAAAAAGTAATGAAAATGGCACCATGTTTTCCACCAGAAACAGCCGACTGACAACAAAAATGATTTCCAAACTCAAACCTTTTCCCATTCAAAGAATTCAAGTAGAAGAAAGATGCTTTCAGATGTGCAAATAATTTTTCCTCCCTTTCTTGGGGAAATGCTTGCAAGAGACTGCACAATAACTGTTTCTGTCAGCTTTTTAAAACTACTTCTCCTGATATAAGAGATATGCTTCATGTAAAGTATTCAGAAATATGAGGCACTTAATGCAGGAAATTTACACAAATTAAGATTGTGTGGAAAGAGAGAAAAAAAAAGGAGTTTAGAGAAGTGAGATCAATTTCTATCATCTAAGAAATCTGGTAATATTCAAAACATTCGAAGAATGGGAGGGGGACTGAGAGGGTAGCAACAGCTAGATTTTTAAATAAATAAAATAATGAAAAAAAGAAGTGGTATTGAAATGAATGATTTTCTGAAATCAATATTTCATCTGTAGTGCATTCTTTCTAGAATTGCTTCACCAATACTGATCACCAGCAACACCCAAGGTTTCCATTAAGAGCACCCATCTTCTGCCCCCAAAATAATAGTTGTTAAATAATGCTGGCTTCTGGGACTTGCTTTTGAGAAAAGCAAATGCCATAGGTTCAGGAGGAGCATCATAAATCAAAAGGAATAGAAGGATAGCTGTGTTGGTGAAATGTTATGGGTGCAGTGAAGAGTAGGGAAAGGTATATGGGATGGTTTGGAGGGGCAAGGGAAAATATAATTACAATCTAAAAAACAAAATAGCTCCTGCTAGGGAAGCATGTAAGTGGCTATAGATAGTTACTTTTCCCTTCATTCTTCCAAGTCCAATTTTCTCTTCTCACTCTGCTCTCACTCTTACAGGGTTAACTTGACAGATCCAGGTGGAGCACTGTGGTTTCATCCCTCTTTGTGGAGACCTTCAACTGCCCCCAGCTCTCATCCATTTTTAACTCAGCTCATCCTTTATTTTCTGCTTCCTCTCTGGTTTGTAGAAGTGTATTGACTGTGTAATGCCTGTAGAACATTATTCTGGGATCCTGATAGGTATTACTTGGGGTTCCAGGTAAAATGAGTTTCTGAGTGTTAGGACTTGAGGCCACATCAGACATTTGGTAAGGAGCTAGGTATAAGACTGGAGGTTGGACTTAGAGGAACAGAGGGAGAGTTGAAGATCTGAAGTTAGCCTCCTTGCTTCCTTGCTCAACATGGCCTGTGCAGGGCCAGCTGGAGTTGAGAGGAAGGATAAAGAGAAGAGTGGGAGGAGGTAGGCTAGGAGGGGGAGATCTGTGGGATCCACCAGAAATAAGGCAAGGGTAAGCTGCTGTAGACTGGAGATGAGACTAGGGAATTGAAATTGGAGGAAGAAAGGGAAAAGTAAAAATCTACAGTCACTCACTTACCTGTTTCCCTAGCAGGAGTTAATTCTTTTTTAGATTGTAATGACATGTTCCCTTGTCTTTTACCCCTCCAAATCATCCCCTACACCCTTTCCTGCTCTCCTTCACCGTACCCATGACGTTTCACCAACATGACTACCCTTCTATTCCTTTTGATTCATAATGCTCCCCCTGATCCCATGACTTGTGTTTTTCTTACAAGCAAGTCCCAGAAAGCAGCATTGTTTCTTAACTAATTTTGGGGGCAGAAGATGGGTGCACTTAAATTGAAACCTGGATGTTCCTGATGATCAGCATTGGTAAAGCAATTCTAGAAAGAATGCACCACAGATGAACTATTGATTGGAACTTTTTGAGCACATAAAAGCTAGAGAAAATATGATAGCATGCTGACAGAGCCTACAACCCTCAGAATGATTCACCTCCTCCAATAGGCAGGCCATACATAGGCAGCAGGGGCATCACATGAGGCTCTTTCCTCAGGAGGCCCAGATCTGTAGCTGGAGCAAAAAGCAAAAAAGACATAGACCCTGATTATAGGTGTTAGTTTCCCTGATACTCCAGTCCAATCTCTTGACACTTTGAGACATATATGTAATGGGGCATGCTGAGAGCCACTGGACAAATTCAGTAAATTTAGACATGCACAGTTAAAGCAAGGCTTCCTGGATCAAATTCAGAAGATCTGAAAAGTATCTTTATACATGAATAATATCTCTCACTATATTTCTAAAACAGTCCTCTCTACGGTCTCTCGTGGAATTCTGAGAATTCTCTGGATCGCAGTCTGGATGACAACTGTAGAGTGATTTTTCTGTTATCCCCTAAGTCTGCAGAAACATGTTCATATTCTGAATGACATTCTCTGCTCACACAAAGCTAGTTATCAAGAGGATCTCAGTGGAAATAACTGCAGTGAGTGTCTTCACACATAACAATACACACAATATGTATACACATACACACATGCACATATCACCATCTTCATCCTCCTCCTCCTCCTCATCATCACCCTGTGACATCTGAGTAAATTGGGGAAAAAGAACTCTGACATGTAATGTAAAATATAAACCATAATAAGACATGAGATATAGCTGATGTGAAGATGGTAACTCACAAGTCGGAATTTGTTTCTCTTACAATAGTATATAAATGCTGTACACTTGACTCCAAAGACCTTGGAGATCTCTACCAAGGGCTCAATGGATCCTACACCCACTTAAATGAATTTAGTCTGCAGTTATCCTTGGGGAACAGAACTTTTGCAATGTGTTCCATTCTGAAGGCCAAATTTTCTTTGTCTGAGATGTAGGGCAGTCCTCCTGCCCTGTTTTTAAATGATGTCTGCGTTGACCTTGTTCTTGTTTCTATAGCAACATTCTTACAAAATATGCTTAATCCTTCCCCATCTTTGTCTCTCTTACCTCTTTCTTTTTTTTTTCCTTTTTTTGCTTATTGGTCCTCACTTGTGTTTTAAGATAATGCTTCACTTCCCCCTTGTCCTCCATATGGGCAGTCTTACTATATGCTTTTACTAGGAAAGATCCTTTCTGATGCTTGTGTATAATTTATTGCTTAGTAGCTGCTAAATTGAAGTCTCAATTCCCATTGGATTATTGGCCAGAGGCCTTCATGACATCTTCTTATGTGCAACTCTTCATAGAACATCTTACACTACATAGTAGGTTGTTTAATAAGAAGCTTTGTGCAGCAAGTAAGAGTGTGGGAACAAGAGGGAATCTTCATTAATCCTCAAACACAAAAGTGATTTGCAGTTAATTATGGTAAATTATACCTATCAGACACAAGATCTGCATCTGTATTCCTGGCAGGAAATTATATAAGGACATGAGTATCAAGAAGAAGGTATCATTCATAGCCATATACAGAGGCTGCCTACGAATCATAATTAGACTGATGGAGGAAGTATTTGTAGAAGTTGAAGGAGTGTAAAAGGTTGGAGCCATGTCAGAATCTACTTATTACAACTAACTCTGGCCCACTCCAGATCTTTCTCTGTCCTGTTTTTCCTAGGGTGTAGCACTTTAATTTTTTGTTCCACCTTTGCCATCAATGTTCCTGCTATTCCCACAGGACTCGTAGCTTTAACCATTTCCCAAATCCCTTGATTTCCTATTCAGCACAATAGCAATAGCTAATAATTTTATATGCCACCTGCATAGATTTTTTTTTCTGCAAGGAACTGAGTTTCAGAAGGAGCGAAACTAGGGCCAGAAAGCAGAAGCATCTAGCTAAAGCAGGGCTGTAGCATTTGAGTAGTTTCAGACATTCACTGAAACCTATTAACAGCTTTGTATTCTCAGCTTAAAATCAGACTCTTTAAAATTAGTCACTGTAGACTTGGGGTATTATTTGCAAACTAGAGTGTTTCACCATTTGGCTTCAGATATATTTAGAAAGTTAATGTAGTTCATGCTTGATGACTGTAATAAACACAGAGGGATGTGAGAGTTGTGAATTTTAAACAACAAAAAAAGTCACATTTACTTGGAATATAACCATAGAAACTGAGTTAATAGCAGGCCTTGTTGCTTAAGGTCAGGTTCTGATGGAAGTTGCCATGGCTGGGTTTGATGGCTTTCGTTGCCTGCATGACAATTAGAGATGTTTTCTCTGAAAACTGATTTTCCTGGCAACTACAAACTGACACAAATTCCAGTCCAGACATCTTCTGTGCTTTGACTGACATGTCCTCCACAGATAGTCATGGCAACCTACAAAATCAATCAGCAGAAAATGCTTATTTATGTCAAATATGGATTTTCCAACAAACAGCTCATGAAACCACGTTTCATGTGGATAATGACTAGAGGTAAAAAAGTGGCCTGGAGTTGCTTTCATCGCCAGTCATTTACTGCTAAGAAACCTAACATGCTCAAAGCAGGTCAAAGTAGAAACTGTGACTAGAATAAACATAGAAGTGGGGAAGAGGGATTTTATTCTGCCTATATCATCCACCACAACATCACACCACATATGTTACATTGGACATCATTTTCTTCAGACAGAGATATTTAACTGACAGTTGATAAATAATGTGTTTATATTCTAGGAGACTTCTTTCTTTTTTGGATATTTTATTTATTTACATTTCAAATGTTATCTCCTTTCCAAGTTTCCCTCCAGCATCTACCCCCCATCCCATCCCCACTCCCCCTGCTTCTATGAGGGTGCTTGCCTACCCACCCACTCCCACCTCAATACCCTGGCATTCCACTACAATGGAGCATCGAGCCTTCCCAGAACCTTCTCCTCCCATTGATATCCAATAAGGACATCCTCTGCTACATATGCAGCTGGAGCCATGAATCCCTCCTTTTCTCTTACATGTTCTCTCTCTCTCTCTCTCTCTCTCTCTCTCTCTCTCTCTCTCTCTCTCTCTCTCCCTCAGATTTAGATTATACACACATAAAATCAGTCTTTGTTGTTTTTGCACAAAATAAATGGTCACAAGCCATAACAAATTCTACTGGAAAGGTTGGGATGCTAAAGGTTAATTAAATTTTAACTCTGCAAGATGGATACTTTTATTTATAGACACTTAGGCTGATTTTTAGCAGCCATGTTTTCCTCTAATTAAAATAACATGAAGAGCTAATAGCAATCAGCATAAGGAACTGAATATTTCAGAGAAAGGAATGATTCATAGCCTTTTTAATAATCATCTTGCAGAGGAATCTCCACTAAAGAGCACGTAAAACATTTGTATTCAGCCATTGTCTAGTTCAAATGTCAGGAAATATTAAGCTGGAAAAAAAATGAAGAGCAAATTAGTTAAAGCTGTCTAAAGTAAGTCATCGATATTATCATGTAAATTTGACATTTCCTTAAGGATTCTGCAATGATTCTTGACATGGCATAGCTCAAAAGTTCTGGGTGGGCTCTCAGAAGAATTGCAAAAACAAAACTAAACACTCCTATGTATTCAAAACCTTAACACACGCAGACAACTTACAACAGATAAAAGAAACAAAAGTTTGCCATGAAATCATAATAAACGTGTATATGTATTCAGGCAAGCATAGTGAGTAATATATTATAGAGATAGATAGAGATATAAATAATTTCTCAGTTGCAACTTCTGTAGGATTAAGCATCCTAAATCCTTGATAACAAAAGACTACATTAATACATCAACAAGATGAAAGCATAAAGTAATCTCCCTATAAGAGATGCAAAAGTATGTTTAAATAGAAGGAAAAGGAGAAAAAAGAAGGGAGAACAGAATGAAGAACTAGAAAGGAGAAATATTCCAAAATATATACATTCTAGGTAAATCCATATACCCACCTCAATAAAAATCACCCTATGTCTATCTTCTGATTTTGTTTTCTATTTTATCAGTATGAAAATACCTGTAGTAATCAATACTCCATTTTCTAGCTCCTAAGAAACTAATTATGCTAATAGCTAGACTCTGGCCAAAGAAATAAAGGTAGCCACTTTGAAGAATCCACACATTCTACATTTTCTCTTCTAGACTGATATGCTCCAGCCAGAGCAGTATTCTGAGACAAGGAGTATACTTGAGAATGGTATGCTTCCATAACTGAACAGTATATGAAAGGATCCCATATCTATAACATCAACATCCAGGTAGTAGAGTCCTATGCATTTCCCTAAGGTAACATCATCTATTGCTGAAATAACCTGGGCAAGAAACACTAGTAAACCACATGGAGTGCTACACAGCTCACCTGGGAAGCAACCCCTATGCTGGGTATAACACTGCACCTGCCATCTCTGGTCCCCTTGGAGTCAATCCTAATCTCCTTCCCTAGATAGAGAATCCCAGCCTCAACAGAAGGCTACACTCCCTGCCAGAGCACTTGGGTCGAGCTCTGCATACCATATCCAGGTAGCACAGCCCATCCAAGAAGACATCCTAGTTCTTACTACCTGAGAACTACCAAAGAACCCTGTCACCCTTCCATAAACTTTTGAGGACTTGCAGAAAGAACCTGCTAACTCTACAGATTTGTTCATGTACTCAGAAGTGTACCCAGTCCTAGCTGAACTATAACTTCTTCTAGTACACTATCCTCACATAAATGATGAATAGCCTCAAAATTGAAACCCAAACACTGTTCAGTTGACATGTTCACTTTGCAAAGGAAAAAACAAAACAGAAAAATCAATAACTAAAACAATATGTCTCCACCAACAATTAGTATTCCTAGAGTAGAATACCCAGAGAAAATGACACACAAGAAAGATATTTAAAAAGAACAATTGTAAATATATTGAGGAATCTCAAGGATAGTGTGAATAAATAATAGAATTTAGGCCATAAAACCACAGGTGAATGACCAGCCCATTAGAAAGAATTTATAACACAAACATATATACCACAAACTTAAGTGTGCCCAATTTCATGAAATAAATACTTCTAAACATAAAACAGCAAATCAACTCCAAAAATGAATAAGACTGATCCAGTATTCCACTTTGCTTAATGCACAGATCACCCAGACCAAAAACAAAAAATGAACAGAAATATGATAATGCTAAATGATATCATAGACCAATATATATAAACATCACTCAACATATAGAGAAAAAAATGAAATAATTTCTTGTGTTTAATCTGAACATAATGAAATAGAACTAGATATCAATCACGATAGAAACCACAAAAATACACAAACATATGAAGATTGGACACCACAATACTGGATCACTGAAGGTTAAATAAAATTTTCTAGAATTTAATGGAAACAAACACAACATACTGAAACCTATGGGATATAATAAAGGCAGCACTAAAAGAAAAGTTTATAGCTCTAAATACCTACATCAAAAATTCAGAGGAAATCAAGTAAACAGCCTAATGATGTTCCTTAAGGCTTTGGAAAAATAAGAAAAAAAAACAATAACAACAAAGAATGGATGAGAGAAATAATCACATCAGAAATGAAATGAATAAAATAGAAATTTTAAAAAATACACAGATCAATGAAACTAGTTGATTTTTCAAAAAGATTAACAAAACTGACAAATTTCTAACCAAACTAACTAAAAGAAAGATAGAAAAAAGATTACAGATGAAAAAAACAGACATTATACTGTAGCCAGGAGCTGTTTTAATGTCCATAGCCCGTGTTATCAAGAAAGGCCATGTGGATGTCTGTGGACTGTCCTATCATCTGAAGCAGTATTAATGATCTCCATGGTCTGTGCTGCCTCCAAAGGCCATGTCTGGATCCTACTCCTGCTTCACCTAGGGGCTATGCTGATGTCCATGCCAATGGTCATGGTCTATGCTGCCACCAAAAGCCATGTCGATGTTCATGGACCTGTCTATTGCAGGGGACCATATTGGTGTCCATAGCAGATGTTGCCCCAGAGACTGTGTTGATGTCCTTGGCCTGTGCTGCCACCAAGGGCCATGATGGTGTCCATGGCCCATACTCCAGCAAAGGATCATGTTAAAGTCCATGGTCTATATGGTCACTGGAGAACATGTTGAGATCCTTGGCATGTGCTGAGACAAGAGATCATGTGGATGTCTCTGGTCTATGCTGTCACCAGAATCCATGTGGAAGTCCACGATTCATGCTTCTGCAGATTGTAAAAGGCCAGGGAGTTACTTTTGCAGTAGAATTGATGACTCACACTTGAGAAAGAGGGACACAGGTCCTGGGTCAACTTCTACCAAGGACCAGCCTCAGTTATTTTGGGTTTCTAGAGAATGGGACAATTGAATCAGTTGAAAATCACACACTCAGGCAAAAATGTAAGCAGACAGATGACTCATTACTGTTCTGAATTTGTGCTTAGAGACAGCTTGCAGTCTCTCTCTCTCTCTCTCTCTCTCTCTCTCTCTCTCTCTCTCTCTCCCCTATCTTCCTCTCTCTCCTTCTCTCTCAGTTTTTTTTTTTTGCTCTCTGAGTTCACCTCAGTCTTTTATTGGTTACACATTTCCTTATTATACATAATCCACAGCCTTTTCATTATTTTTCTCAAGCCCATTATTTTTCCTGAAAAAAAAAAAAACATGTAACTATGTCACCAGAAAGCTCAATGCACATGCAAAGTCATAGTTTAGTGCCTGCTAAAGAAAGTTATACATTAACTTTGAACTCTCAGAAAACCCTCCAAACCACAGGTCATCTGGGCATAACCTTGTGGTTACAGAATTCTCTTGTGGGGTCTTCAATTCTATCAACTACTAAAGCTTCACGTTTCTCAAAAATATTTCCTGCTTCAAATGTTTTCTGGTACAACTTAATCATCATGATTTGGCTAAAATTTCCCAGAGAACAATTAAGACAGTCAGCCTTCACATCCAGAACCCCTTGTCCTGTTATGCCTGGATTGACAGCATGAATAGCCAGTGCCAGGGCAGTTTGTCCCTATAGACATCTAAGCCATTTCGTTCTCTAGTATTGCCCTCAATCCCTTTCCTGGAAAATTTTGCCAAACTTACATTTGAGATTAAATACGTTATAAGAAAAGGCAAAACAGACAAGCATACAAGAAAGAGCAACACCAGCTGTATACTAGAAAGCCAGAGATATTCAGACTGATGTTGCATCTGCAGCCAAAGTTGTGTCCTCCAGCCAGGTTCACAATCATGTCTCACCTGACATCCTAGCTACTTCAAAAAAAAAGTCAGAAAGCCATCCAAGAAAACTCTTATTCTTAAAAATTATGATAAGGATATGTGGCTCTCCACAATTGATAGCTTCTAGCAGAAGTGCAGGTGAAGAAAGACTTCATTTTCTTTAAGAGGTAGCCACTGGGAGTTTGACCATGCTCCAGTGAGTATATGGGAAACACAAATTTGACTCCTCCTCCTTTCATCATCATCATCATTATTTGGGAGTGGGGAAGCCACAGGGGTCACAGACCTGGTAAGAATGAGAAGTGAGTGTGATAAGAGTCCATAATGTGAAATCCCCAAATAGTCAATAAAAATATCAAAAAAGAAAGAAAAACAGACACCAGTGATAACCAAAGGATTCTAAGCACATAAGAATATATGTCAACAATAAACCCCCTCCCCACAAAAAATATCAGGGCCAGAAATCTTTACCCAATAATTCTATTATAACTTTAAAGTCAAACTAATATTAGGGCTTTTCAAATCATTCTGTAAAACAAGAAGAGAAAAATTCATTCAAAATCTTTTTAAAACTACACTAAACCAATAAGGATAAAACCAGGTAAAGAAAATAAAAGACAAACATACACACAAACTAAAACTTTAGGTCAATGTTCTTGATGAACATAGCTATAAAAATTGAATTAAAGAACATAGTAAAAAGGTTGTTCACCATGGTCAAGGCTGGAAGAAAATCTAGTCATACATGGTATATATATATGTATATATATATATATATATATCAACACAATAAACACAATGTAGAACAAGCCCACTGCAAGTATCATGCTAAACAAGAAAAAAAAATGAAGCATTTCCATTAAAACCAAGAACAAGTCAAAAATATCCAGTCTCCACAATCCTGTTCAAGATAGTGCTTGAAGTCTTATCTTGGACAGTAATACAAGAGAAGGGGCTAAAGGGTATACAAATAGGAAAGGAAGAAGATGGAATAACTTTACTTGCAGTTGACATGCTTTCCTACATAATGAGTCCTAGAGAATCCACGGAAATCTCCTATACCTGATGAATACATTCACCTAAGTATCAAGATACATAACATCTCTCAATCAATAGCCTTCCCACATACCAAAAATAAACATCCCAAGAAAGAAATCAAAGAGGCAATCTCATTCAGAATAGCTTAAAACATATCCTGAGGACCAAGGATGTAAAAGACCTGTACAATGAAAACTTGAGTTCTACAAAAAGAAAATGAAGAGAATGACAGAGGCTAGACATCCAATGCTGTACGAAATGGCCACCCTGCCAAAAGCAATCTACAGGGTCAATGCAATTGTCACTAAATTCTAATGCAAATCTGCACAGAAGGTTTTTTACCTTTAAAAAAAACCTTAAATTTTAAATGGAAACACAAAAGAATTTGGAGAGCCAGAATAATCCTAAATAATGAAAACACTGTTGGAGATATCCTACCTGAAGATTTTGAGTTATACTACAGAGCCACAGTAATAAAATCAGTATGAGTCTCCAGTGTCCAGGTAGTTGGGACCGCCAGGATCAGAGACAGACAGGCATAATATCGCTTCAGTCTCAGGCAGCTTGTGTGTAACCTGCTCCAAGAACTGGGCAGATCTGCAGTAACCAGCGCGCCAGCTCTGCTGTGGGACTTCTGCCTTGCAGAGGGAACCCCCGCACTAGGCGGGAGCCTACCAGCTTCCCTTTGGTGACCTCTGTTCCTGGATCGACTGCACTGAGGAGACAGGTACCTAGGTTCTCCCCAATATAACATCGCTTGGGACATGGCCTGGTGGGGCTTCCATCTGCTCCCAAGAGCAGGACAGCACTGCTGTCATCTGGGCACCAGCTCTGCTATAGGCCATCCCCCCTGCAGGGTGACCTGCGCCGCCAAGAGAGTGCGGAGTGCACTCCACCATCTTTGCTCCAGCACCAGGGCACCTGGGACTTCCAGGCTCAGAGACAGACAGGCATAATATCCCTTGGGTCTCAGGCAGCTTGTCTGTACTCTGCTCCCAAGAGCTGGGCAGGTCTGCAGTAACCGAAGCACCAGCTCTGCTGTGGGACTTCTGCCCTGCAGAGGGACCCCCACTTCTCCCCCTTCTGGGAGAGATCACACACCCCTGCACAGGGTGGGAGCCTACCAGCCTCCCTTTGGGGACCTCTGCTCCGGGAATCCACTACGCTGAGCCTTTGGATGTGCAGGTATTCCCCAATATAACATCACTTGGGGCAAGGCACATCAGGGCTCCAAAGTCACTAAGGAGCAGGGCAGGCCTCAGAAATCGGTGCCAGGGGAATCCTGGTAATCCATGGGGAGCCAGAAATAGCTTTTCAGGCTCACAGGAGGTCCAACCAACAGCCAGTGACAGCAGGACCAACTAACACCAGAGGTAACCAGATGGCAAAAGGCAGATGTAGGAACATTGCTGACAGAAATCAAAGTAATACTGAACCATCCAAACCCAACTCTCCAACAGCAGCAAGTCCTGGATACACCACCACACCCAAAAGACAAGATTTGGATTTAAAATCACTTCTCACGATGCTATTAGAGGATCACAAGAAGGACACAAATAAATCTAATAAAGAATTACAGGAGACCATGAATCAACGGTTAGAAGCCCTTACAAAGGAAACACAAAAATCACTTAGAGAAATGCAGGAGAACATGGATCAAGAGATGGAGACCCACAAGGAGGCAAAACAAAAATCGCTTAAAGAAATGAATCAATGGGTAGATGCACTATCACAGGAATCACAAAAATAGCATAAAGAAATGCAGAAGAATATGGGTCAACAGATGGATGCCCATAGGGAGGCAACACAAAAATTGCTTAAAGAAATGAATCAACGGATATATGCCCTTACAAAGGAAACACGAGAACTGCTTAAAGAAATGCAGGAGACGATGGATCAACAGATGGAATCCCATGAGGAGGAAACACAAAAATCGCTTAGAGAAATACAGGAGAACTTGGGTCAACAGGCAGAAATCCTGAAAGAGAAAATGCAAAAATACCTTAAAGAAATACAGGAAAATACAAACAAACAAGTGAAGGATCTCAGCAAATCCATCCAGGATCTAAAAATGGAAGAAGAAACAACTAAGAAATCACAAAGGGAGACAACTTTGGAGATAGAAAACCTTGGGAAGAAATCAGGAGTCATAGATGCAAACATCAACAATAGAATACAAGAGATGGAAGAAAGAATCTCAGGTGCTGAAGATACCAAAGAAAGCATTGACTCAAAAGTCAAAGAAAATGCAAAATGCAAAAAACGTGTAACCCAAAACATCCAGGAAATCCAGGACACAATGAGAAGACCAACCTAAGGATTATAGGTATAGATGAGAGTGAAGATTTGCAACTTAAAGGGCCAGTAAACATCTTCAACAAAATTATGGAGGAAAATTTCCCTAACCTAAAGAGAGAGATGCTGATGAACATACAAGAAGCCTACAGAACTCCAAACAGACTGGACCAGAACAGGAATACTTCCAGTCACATAATGATCAAAACACCAAATGTACTAAACAAAGAAAGAATATTAAAAGCAGTAAGAGAAAAGGGCCAAGTAACATACAAAGGAAGACTTATCAGAATCACATCAGACTTCTCAACAGAGACTATGAAAGCCAGAAGATCCTGGGCAGATCTCATGCAGACACTAAGACAGCACAAATGCCAGCCTAGACTACTATACCCAGCAAAACTCTCAATCACCATAGATGGAGAGACCAAGATATTCCATGATAAAACCAAATTTTCACAATATCTTTCCACAAACCCAGCCCTGCAAAGGATAATAGGTGGAAACCGCCAATACAGGGAGAGAAACAACACCCTGGAAAAAATGAGATAGTAACCTTCTTGCTTCAAACCCAAAAGTAGATAACCACTCAAACATAAAGATAGCATCAAGAATGGCAGATAATCACTATGCCTTAATCTCTCTTAATATCAATGGTCTCAATTCCCCAATAAAAAGACATAGACTAACAGACTGGATACGTAAACAGGACCCAGCATTTTGCTGCATGAAGGAAACGCACCTCAGTGTCAAAGACAAACACTACCTTAGAGTAAAAGGCTGGAAAACAATTTTACAAGCAAATGGCCCCAAGAAACGAGGTGGAGTAGCCATCCTAATATCAGATAAAATTGATTTTCAACCTAAAGTCATCAAAAAAGACACAGAAGGACACTACATACTGATCAAGGGAAAAATCCACCAAGAAGAACTCTCAATTCTGAATATCTATGCTCCAAATGCAAGGGCACCCTCATTCATAAAAGAAACTTTACTAAAGCTCAAAGCACACATTGCACCGCACACAATAATAGTGGGTGACTTCAACACCCTGCTCTCTGAAATGGATCGTTCAGGAAAGCAGAAAGTAAACAGGCACACAGTGAATCTAATTGAAGCCTTGGACCAAATGGAACTAACAGATTTATATAGAACATTTCATCCTAGAGCTAAAGAATACACCTTCTTCTCAGCACCTCATGGTACCTTCTCCAAAATCGACCATATAATTGGTCACAAATCAGACCTCAACAGATATAAGAAGATAGAACTAATCCCATGCCTCCAATCATATCACTATGGAATAAGGGTGGTCTTCAATGGCAACAAAAACAACAGAAAACCCACATACACATGGAGGCTGAACAATGCTCTACTCAATGATAACTTGGTCAAGGTGGAAATAAAGAAAGAAATCAAAGACTTTTTGAAATTTAATGAAAATGAAGGCACAACATACCCAAATTTATGGGACACAATGAAAGCAGTGATAAGAGGAAAATTCATAGCCCTGAGTGCCGCCAAAAAGAAATTGGAGACAGCATACACTAGCACCTAAATGGCACAGCTGAAAGCCCTGGAACAAAAAGAAGCAAATATACCAAAGAGGAGTAAAAGGCAGGAAATCATCAAACTCAGGGCTGAATACAATCAAGTAGAAACACATAAAACCATACAAAGAATCAACAAAACGATGAGTTGGGTCTTTGAGAAAATCAACAAGATAGATAAGCCATTAGCCAGACTAGCCGGAGGGCACAGAGACAGTATTCAAATTAATAAAATCAGAAATGAAAAGGGAGAGATAACAACAGAAACTGAGGAAATTCAAAAAATCATCAGATCCTACTACACTAGCCTGCATTCAACACAACTAGAAAATCTCGAGGAAATGGACAATTTCCTAGACAAATACCAAATACCAAAATTAAATCAGGATCAAATAGACCATCTAAACCGTCCTATAACCCCTGAAGTAAGAGAAGTCGTCATTGGAAGTCTTCCAACCAAAAAAAGCACAGGTCCAGATGGTTTTAGTGCAGAATTCTATCAGACCTTCAAAGAAGACCTAACACCAATACTCTTCAAACTATTCCACGAAATAGAAACAGAAGGAACACTACCCAACTCGTTCTATGAAGCCACAATTACACTAATACCAAAAGCACACAAAGATCCGACAAAAAAAAAAAAAGAATCTCAGGCCAATCTCTCTTATGAATATCGATGCAAAAATATTCAATAAAATTCTTGCCAACCGAATCCAAGAACACATCAAAATGATCATTCACCACGATCAAGTAGGCTTCATCCCAGGGATGCAGGGATGGTTCAATATAAGGAAATTCATCAATGTAATCCACTATATAAACAATCTCAAAGAAAAAAACCACATGGTCATCTCATTAGATGCTGAGGAAGCATTTGACAAAATTCAGCATCCTTTCATGCTAAAGGTCTTGGAAAGATCAGGAATTCGAGGCCCATATCTCAACATAGTAAAAGCAATTTACAGCAAACCGGTAGTCAACATCAATCTAAATGGAGAGAGAGTTGAAGCAATCCCACTAAAATCAGGGACTAGACAAGACTGCCCTCTCTCTTCATATCTTTTCAATATAGTACTTGAAGTTCTAGCTAGAGCAATTTGACAACAAAAAGAGGTCAAAGGGATACAAATTGGAAAGGAAGAAGTCAAACCATCACTATTTGCAGATGATATGATAGTATATTTAAGCGACACAAAGAACTCCACCAGAGAACTCCTACAGCTGATGAACAACGTCAGCAAAGTGGCCATATATAAAATCAACTCAAGCAAGTCAGTAGCCTTCCTATACTCAAAGGATAAGAAGGCTGAGAAAGAAGTAAGAGAAGTGATACCCTTCACGATAGCCACAAACCATATAAAGTATCTTGGTGTGACTCTAACCAAACAAGTGAAAGATCTGTATTACAAGAACTTCAAGTCTCTGAAGAAAGAAATCGAAGAAGACCCAGAAGATGGAAAAATCTGCCATGCTCATGGATTGGCAGGATTAATATAGTCAAAATGATCATCTTACCAAAAGCAATATACAGATTCAAAGCAATCCCCATCAAAATCCCAACTCAATTCTTCATAGAGTTAGAAAGAGCAATTCAAAACTTCATCTGGAATAACACTCCCGGAGAATCCGGCTATACCACTCCTGGGCATATACCCAGAAGCTTTACCTGCATGCAATAAGGACACATTCTCCACTATGTTCATAGCAGCCTTATTTATAATAGCCAGTAGCTGGAAAGAACCCCGATGTCCCTCAATGGAGGAATGGATTCAGAAGATGTGGTTTATTTACACAATGGAATACTACTCTGCGATTAAAAACAATGAATTCACGAAATTCCTAGGCAAATGGTCAGAACTGGAAAATATCATCCTTAGTGAGGTAACCCAATCACAAAAGAACACACATGGTATGCAGTCACTGATAAGGGGATATTAACCCAGAATCTCGGAATACCCTAGACACAATTCGCATATCAATAGATTTCCAAGAAGATGGAAGGAGAGACCCCTGGTCCTGGAAAGACTGGATGTAGGGAAATGCCAGGACAAAGAAGTGAGAGGGGGTTGAATGGGGAAAAGAGTGAGGGAAGGGGGCTTATGGGACTTTCGGGGAGGGAGGAAACGGGAAAGAGAAATGATTTTGAATGTAAATTAAAAAAACTTAGAAAATAAAAAAAAATAAATCTTAAAAAAAAGCATTCCTAAAAAAAAATAAAATCCATATGATACAATGATCAATGGAACAGAAATGAGGACCCACACATGAATCCACCTGATGTTTTCAAATATACACATTGGGAAAAAAAAAGACATCATCTACAGCAAACAGTGCTGGGCAATCAGGATAGCTCCACGTTACAAGTATGAAGCCAGATCTATATCTCTCAACCTCTCAAAGCTCAGTTTCAAATGGATCAAAGACCTCAACATAAGATCCTGAATCTGTTGGAGATGAAATTAAAAAAATATGCTTCAACTTGCAGGCACGTGAAAGACTTTCTTAATAGGACTGTGGTATCACAGAAATTAAGACCAACAACTGACAAATGAGATTTCATGAACCTAAGATATTTTTGTACCGCAAAGGATGCCATTAACAAAATGAAGAAGCAGCCTATAGAACTGAAAGAAAGTATTGCCAGTTATATATCTGACAAAGGGTTAATATCTAAAATAGACATAGAACTCAAAAACTAAACATCAAAAAACCCACAGACAACCCAACTAAAAATGTGGCATGGAACTTTAGTCTTCAAACAAAGTAACACAATGACTGATAAATTTGTTCTAAAATTTTTACCATCCTTCACTATTAGGGAATTGTGAGTTGAAAGCACTTTGAAATTTCATCTTGCACCATTCAGAATGGCTAAGATTAAATTTAATTTAAACATATGGAGAGATATAGAAATAGATTTGTCGACATTACCTTATAACAGTAGTACAGCACCTCTCCCAGACACCACAAGTTCTTAAATAAAAAGCCTAATTCCAGTGCATCAGGTTTGGATTATCTCTTTGAGAGTTGTGGGTCAGAAGGATCCCAAAATATTAAAGACTATTGCCAATACTTTAGTTACCTTCTAGATGGCAAGAGGAAGGGAACTAGAAATGGATTTCATCAAAACACATATGCATTGTAAAATTCTCAAAGAAGGAAAGAATAGTTTAAAAATTCTATAAGAGAAAGTAAAATCTGCCCCCAATATTGTTACATTCTACTCTCTAAAATTAGTTTTCTGTCTCTTTCACCTAAACCAAATTCAGGGTTATTAATTTATTCTAGGGAATCAAGTCAGCTAATATCTTCACAGTTTAAAATATATTTCTATATTTTAAAAGCCTAAATATTGTCCCCATGTAGAAACCTATGTACACCAGATTTTCTCAAACTTTCAGTTCAAATATCTTGAAGGACCTGTCATAGTTTATCCTAGCCAGAAGCTTGAGAAGTGGTAGAACAGATTTGTGGATCTGAGATCTGATTCAAAGGGTCAGAGTGTCCCCCACAAATTGTGATTCTGAGAAACTTCCAATGCCTGTGCTGTCTGACTGTAGATATGTTCACTGCCTTGGAATATACCTTCACTTCTTATATATGCACAGCAATAAAACACACAGCAAGATGCAACTGTTTGTTGAATTACCATCAGTATACACTATTTCCTCAATATCATCCATGGTTACTTTTAGCATCTCTGAATACTGAGCATTTACTTAACAAGTTTCATACCCATATTATTTTCAATTGTACATAGCTTATTAAAATAGTGAAAGGAATGCATATAATAATAATTTGATTCAATGTTTCTTTAACAGATTTATCTGTACTCTTGCAGATATCAGATAAATTTCAAATAATTAAATTTAGAAAAATTAAGGTATTTGACAAGGACTGGAGGTAAGTGATTATCTGATTATTTCTTTCAGAATCATCTAGAGCTCATGTTAAAATGAAACAATAAGCTACATCATTCATTTTCTAAATTACAGAATCACAAAACAGAATAAGGTCTATTCAATCAGATTCTTAAAATCCAAGTGTTTGCTAATCATTGACTTTATTGTAGATGTGTCATCGGGGATGCTAGTTCAGATGCAAGTGGAGCATTAAGAACAGAAGTTAGACTCCAGAGAGCCAAATAACCCTACTAAAAATGGGGTACAGAGCTAAACAAAGAGTTCTCACCTGAAGAATATCGAATGGCTGAGAAGCACCTAAAGAAATGTTCAACATTCTTAGTCATTAGGGAAATGAAAATCAAAACAACCCTGAGATTCCACCTCACACCAGTCAGAATGACTAAGATCAAAAACACAGGGGACAGCAGTTGTTGGCGAGGATGTGGAGAAAGAAGAACACTCCTCCACTGCTGGTGGGATTGCAAGCTGGTACAACCACTCTGGAAAGCAGTCTGGCGGTTCCTCAGAAAACTGGGCATGAAACTCCCAGACAATCCTACTGTACCACTCCTGGGTATATACCCAGAGGCTTCCCCTGCATGCAATAAGGACACATGCTCCACTATGTTCATAGCAGCCTTATTTATAATAGCCAGAAGCTGGAAAGAACCCAGATGTCCCTCAACGGAGGAATGGATACAGAAGATGTGGTATATTTACACAATGGAATACTACTCTGCAATTTAAAACAATGAATTCACAAAATTCCTAGGCAAATAGTCAGAACTGGAAAATATCATCCTTAGTGTGGTAACCCAATCACAAAAGAACACACATGGTATGCAGTCACTGATAAAGGGATATTAACCCAGAATCTCGGAATACCCAAGACACAATTCACATATCAATAGATTTCCAAGAAGATGGAAGGAGAGACACCTGGTCCTGGAAAGACCGGATGTAGGGGAATACCAGGACAGAGAAGCGAGAGGGGGTTGAATGGTATAGAGGGAGGGAAGGGGGCTTATGGGACTTTCGGGGAGGGAGGAAACGGGAAAGGGGAAATCATTTGGAATGTAAATAAAAAAACTTAGAAAATAAATTTAAAAAAAAAGAACAGAACCAGAAGGAACTTTCACAACACTGTACCCCTAAATCTTTAAATCCACCTACAGTAACCATGAGTTCAGTTGATAAATACAGACAGTACACAAATCTAAAGGAAGTCACCTGAATACTGTAATCTCTTTAATGAACACTCTTTTTGAGAAGTATCCTTTTAACCCAAACTGATGTGTGTGGAATTCACCCCAACAGTCACAAAAATGTCACTTTATAGGACAATGTTTGCAGAAGAGTTTAGCAGAGGCATTCTAAAGATGTAGCTATACCCCTTCTTCAGAATTTCAGGGAACTCAGCTGTAGCTATCAAGAAGTAATAAAAAGAGCAGTTGCAAAGTTGATTCCCTTGTCTGTCTCCAATCAATTTTCTTATACTGAGTTTTACTCCAACTTCCACAATTTATGTCACTGCCAGGTTTGTCCCAGACTACTGAAAGTGCCTTTAAACTGTCTCTTCTCTCACTGACCTTACCCAATTCTAATAAAACTTTTAGTGAGGCAATTATTATCATGGAACTTCACCATTTACTATCTTTTGAGCTACTCATGTTCTGGAGAATAAAGTCCGAGTTCTCTAGTATAACAAAAAGATGTCCATAATAGTATTTAGCATTTAAAAAATAAAACCATGAAATTCACTGATAAATAGATGGAGCTCAAAAAAATCATCCTGAGCGAGGTCACCCAGTCCCAGAAAGACAAATGCGGTTCATTTTTCACTTACATGTAGATTTTAGCTGTCAATAAGTAAGCTACAATCCTTATAATCAGAGGTTAGATAAAGAGAAAGGGAATGGCAGGGTGGGAGTGGATCTCCCTAAGAAAATGAAATAGAATAAATAAGTATGATTAGATGGGGGTGCAGGAATGGGAGGAATGAATGTAGAGAAGGAATGAAGAGGTGAATGAGGAAGGGAATATGGGGAGGGACAACTAAAACTAAGGGCCATTTGAGGATTGTATAGAATCCTAATACATTACAAGCTTCCTAAAATGTATACTTGTATGAAGGTGATCTAAGTAAAATTGCCAATTATGGGGGAAGGTGGACATCCCAACTGGACATCTCTCCTCACCAAATGAAGCTTCCAGTACTGGGAATAGGTTACATTTAATAAAATTTTTGGCTAATCATCCCTGAGAGGACACCCAAACAATCCAGGCTGTTGCTGTACAAAAGTTACTGTCCAAAAAGTTACAGTAAGACTCTTTTGCTACAGACAACATCTCATTGAACATGGTGAAGTCAAGTCGGTGCTTACCTGGAGACCTACTGACTAGTGTTCATGGTACTAGAAGATACTCTGAATGCTACAAGAGGAAATAGGTAAATACCATCCCAGTTTCAAACCCTTCAATCTACAATGATGACCCGCCTACAAGATGCATTACTGCAAGAGTGGCACAAAGCTTGTGAGAGGAATCAAACAATACCTGATGGGATTTAAGGCCCACTCCATGAGATGGAGCCCATCCTCAACACTACCTGAGTGACCAATAACCTGGGACTAGATATGCCAGGGTCCTAGGGAAAAATCAAATATTGCTAGGTTCTGCTAAAGGAGCACAGCAATAAAATGATTACAAACAACACTCTGCTTTACTCAGAGACTGGTGTCTTGCTCAGTCATCACCAGAGAAGCTTCCTCTTGTTTGTAGATAGGACCAAATACAGAAACCCATAGCCAAACAAAGTGTAGAGAGTGCGAGACCATAAAACACTCTTAAATGGGATGTCTCCATCAATTCCTTTCCATTGGGACCAAGAAAAGATTGTGGAAGAGAAAGCAGAAAGAGTGTAAGACCAGAGGGGATGAAAGAAACCAAGGAAACAAGGCCTTCTCATCGCAACAAGAACAATAAACATATGAACTCACAGAGACTGTGCTAGCATGCAAAGGGCCATGCCAGTGGGGACCCAATGCTGAAAGGGAACATGAACACAATCCTCCTAAGGTAGAGGAATTTTAATCCAGCAACAATGCTACTCTGGCTGGAATACAGACACACCCTTAGTACACACCTTTCAGGCAATATTAGTATATAGAAGGTAGCAGCCATGTTTGAAAGTGACATCTAATTGAGAGACAGGCAAAATGATGAATCAGAGAAAGAATTCACAGAGTTAGTCATAGAACAACAGACAAAAAAAAATATTAAAAACCATAACGTTATTTAAGAGCAGCACAGAGAGAAGGAGTCAGTGCAAATTCCATTCCTGGGGTCAGGTCAGGAAGTGATGAGTCAGGTGAGCAGCGCTGTGGAGTTGGGTAAGTTTGGTGTAGCTCAGGGTGGAGTACAGCTGAGTTCTGATCAGTCAGTGCAGTGGAGTTGAGTTCCGCTGAGTTCAGACAGAGGAGGAAAATTTTACTCAGAGAGATTTACAAAAACAGGCTGCAGGTGGAGACAGAATTAGCCAGAAAATGAGAAGGAGTCTGAAGATAGGGACAAATTGCCAGAGTTACTTTAAGGTCAAGCAGACCAATTCAGTGAAAAGCTAAAAGAAGCCAGACTGAATCAGTCAGCTTGGAGAGGAGATTGAGCCAAAACAGCTGAGTTGAACCAGCCAGCCAGAGTTCAGAAAGAACTAGAAAAGATGAGCTTATTCAGCAGAAAGCCTAAGAGATGACAATAACATCAGGCAAAATAAAGCTACATTTACACCCAACCCTAATCCAGAAGCTATCTCTAAATGAAACTATTTGTAAATGAAGTTAGTTTTCTTCAACACAGTCTTACTGACAATACAAACCACTCTCGATGCTACACCCCATGTACAGCAGTAGACGGACAATACAAAATGAACTCAAAGACATCTTTGCAGCGTCTTTGTCTCATGACATTGTGCTACAGTATTCTTTTCCTTTTCCTTTTTTTCCTTGTTATTAAAATGTGTCATTTGCATATATATTATGACTTCTGGGTTTAGTTTTATGAAATTCCTGTGTGTGAACATGTATGTCTCTGTAGTTATAGTTTTTCTTGTGCTTTGTCTTTCTCTCTTTTTCTCCTGTTTTTTTCTTTTCTTTCTTTCTTTTATTTTAGGCTTAGATTTTTGTTTTTGTTTGTTAGTTTTGATCTATTGTGGTTTGTTTGTTTTTGTCCTACCTTATTTTATTATTACTGTGTAGATGCCTGTTTGTTTTCTAACAAGAGATTGAAAGGGTGCAGGCTTGGTTGGGAGAAGACATAGGGAGGATCTTGAACATATTATATGAAAAAAATATATTTTCAATGAAAGAAAAATATAGGGAAAATAATGATTTTACCCTTTCTTCAGTGCCCAATTTCATCTTCTAACACCATCCCAATCTTTCTTTATAGTTAGTGTATACTAAATGTAACTGTTGGAAGCTCTTCAGTGTGCCTAAGTCTGTCATCTACATACCATTTCTTAGGCCTGGAAAAAAACGTTCTTCTCAAACCAGCATGATGTACTTAAGCTTGTTCTCCCCTTCTCTCTCTCTCTCTCTCTCTCTCTCTCTCTCTCTCTCTCTCTCTCTCTCTCTCTCTCTCTCTCTCTTTCACACACACACACACACACACACACACACACACACACACACACACACACACACACTTTCTAGTCCTTAATATAAACTAGGTCTAAGTCATTTGACATGTTGCATGTCTTTTTAAAGATTTTGTTCAATACATGAATGAATGTGTCCATCAATAAATGGCAGCTGATAAAGTTGTGGTAGAAAATGTTATAGTTTAAGACAAATTTTATGAAATACAAAACATCTAGATGGTTCAGGCAATCAGTAATGACATTGACTAATGCTTCAGTCATGTCTGAAGGTGGCCAGCACTCTTTTGTGATCTCTAATTACATGCAACCTACAAGGTAAGTGTTTCTGTTGACCCCCATTTTACATGAAAGAGAACATAAGCACAGCAAATTTGTATAATTTGTTTGGAGCTAATACCTAGCAGAATACAAATCCTTGTACAAACTCCTTAGTTCATATGCTTGGCCACAGTGTATCAGGTACAGGAGAAACTGAACTACAATGCCAGGAAGCAAGCAAAGCCACATGCCATGTGGGTATCACTGGGGAAAACAGAAGTGCTCACTGTCCGTCTAAAGAAAATGCACAGCCAGAACATTGGAAGAAGCAAGTCCACAGGTTCAAACTTCTGTGCTGCTTTGTTTCTCTGCTAGTTCCCACATTCTTGTCTCTTGTTCTTAATATGCATACTCTTAGTAAAAGTTCTGTGCTCTCACCCAAGATTCCAAGCTGTAAAACCAAATAGTAGTAACCCTTTTTAAGTTCTGATTGGAACTTGCTTACTTTTTGCACAAGAGGCTTTAAGGCAGTAGTTATCAACCTGTAGGTCAAAATTCCTTTGGGATTGATTGAATGATTTTTCACAGGAGTCACATATCAGATATTTACCTTCTGACCCACAACAGTACCAAAACTACAGTTACAAAGTAGCAATGAAATAATTTTATGATTGATAAATGGTATTTAAGGGCCTCAGCATTAAGAAGGCTGAGAAGGACTGGTGTAAGGGCTTATTCCAGTAATGTGCTAAGGAAAGCCAAGAAGCCAGGAGTTTCCCTTGCTGTTCACTTCACCCCCACCCCTTTCAGAATCGTGTTTTGCCACATCTGCACACCCAGAAGCAGTTGTTTCCAGACCAACCATGTTCTGATTTGTTTTTGTTACACTCCCCTTAGCTTCCACTCCTTCAAAAGTTCCTTGTGATTGTGTTGACCTCAAATTCCCTATTATGAATTATCAATTAATTAGGTAGCAGGATTCAGCCAGATGAGCACGACACATAGATATTAGAAGCAAAAGCACCCAGAAGGGAGAAAAAAGCACTCAGAGAGAACAAAACAGGTCAAAAGACCCATGTTTCACATACTGTATTAGCACATTGTGGAATTCTGCCTTATGTACGTCTCAGTAATGATTTACTATCCAGGTCAACATGTTTAACATCATAACTCAGGCAGCCTACAGACAAGGAAGAGATGTGTACTACACCATCTTCTTAGATGACCAAGAATCTCTACTTCTTGTTACTACGTCACCTGCTTCAGCACTGACCTCACATGTCCATGCTAATTTTTGACCCTTTTCCACGCCTATATAGACTCAGAGTCAAATAGAACACACCTGCTCCTCATTGACTTCCTTTTTTGCCTCTGTTTAATGACTTTACAGATTTTGCATAATGCTAGAGTATATTAGTAGATGTTCTTCTGTAACCTGGTCTAAGAAGGCTGCACTGGAAATAAACCATTAGTCATCCGTTTTTTAACACTATCTGCCAGTATTGATGTTGGTCAGGTTTTTAAAGCACTTAAATTATTTACCCAATATCGACTTTAAGCAACCTTTATTAGTACTTTTAATTAATTGGGAAATATAAAATTTGACTTTGCATTAATTGCTAAGAATGTACTCTATTGCTCCTTGGAGAAAACAGGAGAAAACAATTAAATGCTAAATTCACCTTTCCTAATCCCATGGAGTATGATGCAAACCTACATGATAAATAGAACTATTTCTCTCATCACAATGGTCATCCTCTTAGACTCTGCAATCTGTTTAAAGTCTAGAGATAGAAAAAAATCATTTTGTTTTATTGTTCAAAGAGAATTGATCAGAGATGATATCTTGGAATGGAGCATCTTGTAAATGACTCTTTATCCACAGACCAAAAATAAAGGCATTCACTGTAAGAGCACAATGTGAACCTCCTGTGCTGTTTCAGAAGCATCTCTTTTCTCTTCCACTGGGATACAGTCTAAAGTTCTGCATTGATGACTTCCTCCTTCAGTACAGAAGAATATCACAAAAACCAAAGACATGCCTCAGGTTAAGTCTATCCACAGCATGTGCTAGCAGAAATGCCATAAGGTACATTGAACCAGAAACACACACATCTTTTACACAGAAACACACAAGGTAACAAGTTACATTCAAAAGAAAAAAATGGCAAATCAATTTATTCTCAGGTATAAAAAGCAGAGATAAGAATACGAATAAAACCAAAATTTTGTCCAAGCTAAAAGAAGTCTAAGATCTTATTGCCTCTTTATGTTTCTTTTATTTCATTTTTTGCTTTTAACATTCCCAATTTCTGAATTAAAGATGCAGAAAAATTTCTCTTTACCTCTTTCTTGGTATCTTAGAATTTTGTTTTTAAATATCTGGTGTCAGAGTGCTAGCAGAGTACTGAGAGATGCCTGTCTGTTGTAGCACCCTAAGAAAAGCTTGATATCACTCTTTCAATTTTTGTAACATTTGTAATTATTGTGAGAGTTTTAGCATTGGTTCATATCTTCGTTAGGGAAAATAAACATCTCTTGAAATAAAATCAATAGAAACACCTGTGTATTTTTTGCACTTGTGATTTGCCCCATGATTTCCTTAGTGTCATAAATCCTCAGTTGTTGATTTGGTTTTTGCCTTACCATTGTAACTACACAAAGCATCTTCATCCTTTGACAAAAAACAAATGTCCATGATTCTCTGAACATGTTAAAAAAAACTGTTCTTCATAATACCCCTTAGAGACTGTCAGTTTGCACATTATAATGAAATATCTTAAGTCATCTCAGACCTAATGAAATAAATATAAGCAGAAGATACTATCCTCCTTGAATATAGTTATTTAGGCATATGTAGCCACATAGTTCAAATTCAAGTAGAAACTTTCTGTCCCCATTTCAGAGCTCTATAATAAATCCATATCTAGATGAACTGACTTAAATATGGAAAATTCTAGTCACTGGATACCAATTAAATACCATATAAAATCAATCCTGAATGATAATTGAGTCAGTGATGAAAATTAAAGATGGCAGATTTAGATTTGTATTAAAGTTTAGTTATATTTTTATAATTTTAAGGATTTTTGTTCAAAGTATGGCTGGTTGTTTTGGTTTAAAAGTATGTGTGTGCATCAAAAGGATGCCTGATGCCCATGGAGGTAAAACAAAAGAAAGCATAAGATCCCCTAAACTGAAGTTACGGAAGGTTGTAAGCCTCCATGTGGGTACCAGGAACTGAACCCAGATCCTCTGTAAAAGGAACACATGATCTAAACTACTGAGTCATGTCCCCAGGACCCTTTTGATGAATTTTTTACTCCTGTGAAAAATATGATGTTATCTTTTTCCCTGCCTCACATCTTGTTTTTATTACAAATTATCAATTTAAAATGGAATGCATTTATGGAGTACAAAGTGATTTGTGATTTATGAATAAAGTGATTTGTGATTTATGAATACCATGGGGAATGTATGAATTGAACCTGACTTTCTGATTTCCAATCTGAATATGTTTTTAAATGGGAGGGAGGCTATCGTTCTTTGTGTTTTAAGCTAAATAATCAAGTCCTGTATGACTAAACCAGAGATCTTTTTCAAATGATTGCATTCTAGCAATACTTTCATAATCAATTAACACACAGGAAAATTAATAATAAAGATTTTCTGTGGCAACTAACTTAGCTGAGCTATTTGACTAAATCAGTCACTTAGTCATCAAATATTTATGGGAGGCTTCTTTGGTGTCAAGCCATTTTCTAATTTTCGATTCTACAAAATCTAATGTTTCTTGCCTCTGCTGAGTTTTCTCTGTACCAGAAAACACATAAAACATTAATTTTCTGGTGGCTATGGTCGCCTTTGTAATCCCTATTGACTAGTGTGGTCAGAAAACAAATTCAATCAGTTTGAACCTTCCTTGTAGGGCTCATGAATGTACTAATTTTAGAAAGCTCCTCAGTCTCTTTGGATTTTTCACTTCTGCATGAGATCAAAAATACTATATGCCTTTTCTCTGAAATATAAATTAGAAAAGTTGGGGTTTCAAGCACAGAAGGAGTGTCTCATTTACATATAACTTATATGACTTATGCTCTTAAGTGTATGACACATACTCGTGACTTATGCTTCTTGTTTCCATAATTCTAGATTTGTTGGTCTGGAGCTTCTACCCTTTAGGAATGCTAAGAGACACATTTATGATTCTGCTAAACCCAGTTGTGTGTGTGTGGAGTGGTACACACCATTTTGTGGATAAATGTAGGAAAGTGAGAGATAGTTACTCTGTGTCTTCCCCGTTAATTTCCATCTCAAACTTTGAGACAGGGTCTCACATTGAACCTGGAGCTTGCTGCTCCTGATAGACTGGCTAGCACATAATCCCCTAAGATGGACCTGCCTCCATCCTCCATCCTCCTACCTCCACAGTTACAGATGTGCAGCACTGAGCCTGACTTCTTTTGTATGGTGCTTAAGATTCAGTTCCAGGTCCTATTGATCATATGATGAGCACTTTACCACTGAGCCTTCTCCTCATCCCCTTAGTCCTGTGTTTTGTCATAAGCCTGACAATTAAGAAGTTCCTCCTGCCAGAATTCCGGGGCCAAAATTAAAATGTGTGACATCATTTTATCAAAACTAATGGATAATCTTGAGAAGAAATGGTTGCTGTCATAGCATGAGTACAGTGTCTGAGAATTTTCAAACTTTACTACACTATCTTCCCTGCACTGACAACAGGTAGCAAGCAATTGTAGAAAACATTGTTTAACAAGAGTGTCATAACCAGACTCAAAAACTTTAAGGTCAAGTATGTTTTGTTCCCAGACACCAAGACTAAGATTTTGCTGAGATTATGGATTATATAGAATAGATCATAAATCCATTGATGGATCAGCATAAATTCCAACATCAATGCCATGAAGTAAACACTTGTGTCCCTCAAAGTCTATGTACTGAATCTTTAATTGCCAATGTGCTAGTATTTGGAAAGGGTCTTAAAAGACAATGGGTCATGAAAATAGACCCTCTCAATAGGATAGTGTTCATATAAGAAGCAAGACTAGATAAATTATCCTTCTCTATCATGTTAAGATTTAGCAAGCTTCCTCTTTCTGCAAACTAGAAAGAGGGCTTTCACTAAATTTGCTATTACTTTAGGTGGGACTTCTCAACCTCCCAAAATATGAGAAATAAATATTTGTTGTGTAGGTGCTCCAGCACTTTGTTATAGCATTCTGGGCTAAAGTAACAAGAGAATATGGCTTATGGTACAAGCCCTTATAAACCATTTGATGGGCATATTGCGTAGTTAGCACCTGGAAAAAAAAACAGGATAGCAAAATAAACTGAATAGAAACACAAATGAATATAAAAATGTCCCAATTATCTCTTTCAAGATCACTGTCCCATAATCTCTACCTACTCCACCAAAAGCTCCAATCACAGACATTATAATTGAATGTTATGTGCATTGTACTAGCATATTAATGTTCATTCTTTCCTCCAGTCTGGATGCTTTTTCTGATTTATCTTGCAGTTCAGTAACTTCTTTTAATACTTGGATCTAATAATCTACTATTGAATTAATAAATAAAATACTTAATTGTATTTAGGTTCATATTTAGTTTTAAATTATTATTTAATGTTTCCTTTAATTTTTTTATCTCTAATTTTGAATATGTGTCCCATATCATTAATTTCATTTCCTATCACTAACATTTTAATTATTTATCTTCTTTTGGTGTTTTTATGTGAGGGGTAGTTAAGAAATTAATCAGTACCTTGTGCATTCTGGGCAAGTTCTTCACCACTGAGCTACATTCTGATCCTCTTTCTCTATTTTTTCTTTCTTTCTTTCTTTCTTTCTTTCTTTCTTTCTTTCTTTCTTTCTTTCTTTCTTTCTTTCTTTCTTTCTAGCTCTTTTTCTGTACCAACATTGCATCGCAAACTTTCTAAAAGTCCCTTGAAGACACAGGATAACTTTTCTTTTAAATAAAGTGTACTCATTGGTTTTTGTCATATACATGATGTTTGGTTGAGGTCAGGCCTTATGATTTACTCTGTTATTTTCACCCTGACCCCTAAGAGACAGACCGTCAGGCTCCACTGGAAAGGCTAATGTGTTTGCTAGACTGTATCCCTCTGTCACAGTTCCAATATTGTCCTAGCAGTTCCCTGAGATGTTAACAGTGATGCAGAACCTTTCAGCCTGTCAGTTGGTGCTTTCATACAGACAGCTATACTGGACAAGCGTATCTTCACATCTCCTTGTCTTTATTCTTCTCATGTTTATGTACAAAGTTCCCACTAACAAGACAGGACGTAAGTGTCTTCAACCTGATTTGTTGAAGGACCCTCTTAGTTGTGTTACCTCTCTCTTGTTCTACAGTTGTCCAAATAAGCCATAACTCCATAATTTATGGAAGAAGAACCCTTCCAACTAGCATTTGTTAACATGTACTAAAGAAAGCCTGATGTGGAACTCCAAGACTAGTAGGACGTTAGTCACAAAAGGCATAAGTAGTTAAGCAAACTTGCCAAAAAAGTCAGGAGAGTTGCACAGCAAAGAATGATAAGGATATATTCATGGTTATGTATTAAAAAAATAAGCATGAAATACTCAATTTATATAAACCAGAACTCTCAATTAAAAAACTGAATAGAAGAAAAACTGTTCAAAAACGTAGCTTCTTTTCACTAAAACAAACACAAACAAAGGAGATTATAAATCAAAAAGTTAAAAATCTCAGAGTTCATAGGGCTTGATGATTTTTCATAAAATATCTCAACTCAGAAACTGGAAGAGAAGAAAACAGAATCTTGTTACATGTGTAAAGAAAGTTACTATGTTTTAATGTACAAGCAGTGTGGAAAGAATGATTATTTCATTGTATGCTTACATAAAAGGCCCCAAAATTTAGATTCATTTTTGTCTCTGTAACAATAAAATCCTATACTTTTAAGATGAAATCTAAATACACCCCGAGTTTCCATGCCTTGGTAAGTGTTGCTTGGCATCAGTATTGTGATGATAATCAGAAGAGCCTTTTGTCTTTGTTCTTAGGTCATTGTGGGACAATCAGAGACAATGTCTTCATCTCACACAATCTCTGGTGATTTCATAGTGTTCTTCATTCCTTTAACATGCTTTGTAATTGACTTCTTTTCATGACTGCTTCAAAGATACAGCATCCCAACAGAAATGCAGTTTTAGATTTTATTGTAAAAGGCAAATGGGAATATTGAAAGAACAGAATACGCATAAAAACCATAAGGAGAAAAAATTAAAAATATGTTTTTCTGAGAGATCATGGCTAGTAGAAACAATTCTCACACATCCTAAATTTCACCAAAATAAGAGAACAGAGGTAAGGAGAAATGAAGGAAATTAGTGAATAGTTATGGGCTGAAACAAGCACAGGACAGTTTCACATTTCTGCAGCTATGTTTACTCTCTGACAGTGACAGGAAAACAGACCATCATCACATCCTGCTTACAATGGACTCCCTAAGGTACCCCACAGCCAATCCAGGAGCAACATGTTCTCATAACCTCTCCTCTGGCCTCATACCCACCTTCTTGCATAATTCTCTCCCTTGTTTATAGCCAACAGAGAATCAATGTAAACACTCTACACTTCCATTCCTCAGATCATGGTTGTAAAACTTCTGTAATCAGTCTAGCAGCTATATTTCCAACTGATTAAAAACCATATTGTTAATAATTGTACAACTTGCCTCTGGGCTTTGTCCTGTTTTGGCTAGCATCTGTATTCATGCTATCTTTCCTAACTTCTATTAGGAAGCCTGGCGCCAAGATGCCTAGTTCAATGCTCAATTTTGTTAGAAGTAGGAAGAAAGTTTGTTATATGTTTATAAATAAACATATAATAAAGTCAAATTTCAGTGTAAATTTAAATTAATTCAACTGAATTTCTGTTGCCTGGTAGTTTATTATAGTGAGGAAAAGATGTAAAGTTCTATAATGTGATAAATTTTATTTTCACGAAAACAGTCATATAGACCTCAATAGACTTAGTACATTTTTACAAAGCCTCTCTTCTCTGATAGCCTTGGGAAGAAAACATGGAATTGAATAGCATGAACATGTATGTTTAACATCATACCATATTTTGCTATGTCCTAGTCTAACTCCAGACATTTCCTTCAAGAATAAAAATACATTTTTCCCCAAATACATCACTTTTTCCTTTTAGGTAATATTCTCTCTCTCTGTCTCTCTGTCTCTCTCTCTCTCTCTCTCTCTCTCTCTCTCTCTCTCTCTCTCTCTCTCTCTCTCTCTCTCATACATACATACACACATACACACACACACACACACAAACACAAACACATACAGAATATATACTAGTTAATATTTTCCCAAGTCTTTAAGTAAGTTCATAGAACAAATTACCTTTACTTTCAAAAATCAAGGTTAGTCAAGAGTATACAAACTCTGTCAAAATATTATCCTGTGGATTTTTTTAAAGTAAAAGGAAATTAAAAAAAATCAGTTGAAATAAGTAAGAGCTTAATAAACTGGGATCAACCTCGTGAGAAATAAAATGCTTGTGTTTGAATTTCAGCTGTGCAGTGAATGTGCTTTCATAGTGGGCATTTATCACTGCAGATAAAAGAACATTGAATATAACAAAAGTCAAAAATAACCATTCATAAAATAAAAATAGAATGTATGTTTTTCTATTCACTAAGTATATAAATAAACCAAAAACATAGAGGCAAAATAGCAAAATGGGAACTAAAAAGAGGAGAAAGGGAAAAAACGTGAAAAACAGAAAGCAGATAGCACAAAACCCCCCACCACTCTAGTCTTGATTCCTGGAACATATTAAAGCTCTTCTGCTTTCTGTTCCATATGCAAACAGGGATAAGAAAGCAGGCATTTGGAGTTTAGCCAAACCCAGACCTTTAGCATATGTATGTAGCATGTGTGTGTAACGTGTCTGCTTGCTTTGCAGCACTCCTTCCCACTGAATTTCAAATGCATCTCCACCTTCACTATAAGTTAAAAGACATGGGTCAGAATAACAATTCCCTTGCTGCTGAGGAGAAAACTGTATCCAGCCTCAGATGGAAGGTATGAAAGAGGACTAAGATAGTGTAAAGTATAAATTTGTTATTAGACTATAACTGGGGAGCTTTATAAGAGCTCGGAAGCAGAATCTGCATAACCAAGGCAGGGTGAAGAGGGCAGGGATGCAACTTCTAAATCCCAAATACAATCACCTGGGTTGTCGTATCAGAGTCAAGATCAGAGAACTACTTTTCAGATTATTTATCAAGCTTATGTTGATTAGTATTAAGCAGTTCTGTCCCTCCTGCCTACTGAGGACACAAAAGCCTCAAGTATACACTACGAAATTTATTACTTGTAAATCAGTCCATATCTCTATGCAGAGTACCTTGTTTGATTTTTCTTCTGGCCTTTGTGGAGAATTTGTCTTCTTAGTGACTATACAGCCCAACACAAAGATAAAAGGATCCCTGGTCACTTACTCAAATGCCCAACTCTATGGAGGAGGTGTCTTCTAGTAACAAAAGAAACCAGTCTACAGAGAATATCTCTGTGGAATGTTAAATGCGTTGCTGTCTTGCAACTTTTGGTTCAAGTCACAACAACCTGTCTTGACTTGTGTGTTAGTGACAAATTCTTAGTCATTATGAGATACAGCTGTGCATCTCATCAATGACCTAACCCTCTCATTTGTATCCACTTCACAGTGTCAAAGCCACCAAAAGAAACTGCTTCTTTAAGTGTAATGATATTCAGAGCCCCAAATATTAACTTCACACCTGCATATCCTAGGCACAATTGTAGTAGGCTTTAAAATTATCAGATCGGGAGAGAAGGAAGAAGGAAGGAGGTAGCATGGGTGCTGTCCAGCTTTTCTACTTAGTGAAAAATATTGTCCATTTGTTAGGTGATGTGGTGCCAACATACCACAAGGAGAACCTTCAGAAAGTCCCCCCAATTGTCTGCCATTTACCCTAACAACTACATGTATATTGTTCGCCCTTTGCTGACCCTTGGTTATTAGTTCAGATTGCATCTTGCCCCCATTCTTTGCAATGGTATGACTACCTTTGTGGACCTTGTGTCTGGCTTCAGAATACTGTGGGGGGTGGGGTGGGGTAGCCCAAATGTAGGCACAGAAAGGAGAATTTCTGGAAAGATTATCAAGTGCTGAGAGCTGTGGAAACGTGGATGACAGAGAATTATTCTGCAGCAAGCAAGGCAGTGAGGGAAGTGTTACACCAGCTAAAGAGACCTGGAATTATGTGGCGGAATGTACTGCAGGTGAACACACATTGCAAGGCTGTGGAGACCTTGCCAAGCATGCTGTTTGCTGAGATGGTTGGCAGGATCGCTGCTCTAGAGGATCGTCACTGTAGATGGCAGTAGATTGTATTCCCTGTGCAAAGTAGTGATGGATGAAGGGCTCCAAGTATTTTGCACCTCTGTCTGATGAAAACACAGACAAGAAATACAAAGAAGAGGTTCCAGTCTATGTGTCCAAATGGATGCCTTTCAAAGAACGGATTATAATGCTACAAGCTAGCTTGCAGGAAATTGGAGATTAGTGGACAGACGGAAAAGGGCTCCTGACAACCGCATTCTCCTCCTATGATGTAAAAGCTTTAACTTGTGCCTTGTTCCAGAACACAGAAAGAAAAGCCACTGCCCTTGCTGAGACTAAATAGCTACCTTCGTGGAGAAAGCTTCTCTCAACCCTGTGTTCCTCTTTTGGTATAATTATTTTCTTTAAAACATCACAGAATTACTTATTGGCTTTTGTGAACCCATACATCATGTTAAGCATGACTTCACATAAGGACATCCCAGCCTGGATGAAGGTTTTCTGAACTGTATAATCAATTTAAGCAAAGCACTGGGTACCTTGACTGTTGCTTCTCTTCCTTGTTAAGTGTGACTCTGCTTGTCACTGTGATTTGCTCCCAGGCCCTCTTGAGAGTTGTATACATTGTAATTATAGACCCTGGCTCTCAACATTACAAAGTTAGGGTTCAGAATTTGTAAGATACATTTGAGGGGACTATGAGCACATTACTTGGCCTTACAAGAATTAGAGAAACATTCTACAATATCTCTTTTCAGTAAATAATGTCTTTCAGGACAAAAAAATAGATCAGATCAAGTGTATCCAAATCTGTTTAATTTAGCTTTTAAAGCATCTTCCTTATGACCAAATACAACCTGGTATTCTTAGCTGGATCTTAGAACAGAAAATGGATGACAGTAGAAAACTGTGAAACTTAGAATTCAGGTAAAATTTATTGCAGTTAACTTATGTTTTAAATGACTACTCTACAGGAATATTTTGTATTCCATTTATCATTTATATTTAATTTTTGATGAGTCTAAAATTATACTGAATTAAATTAAATGGTTGTTGTTGTTTTAAAATACACTTTTCTAGAGTTTGGGTATGGGAGCTCATGCCCATGAATCTAGCCCAAGACAGAAGGACTGCCACATTTCAAGGCTGGTCTAGGATAAGTGATGAGTTTCAGGCAAGTCTTGGCTACACTGTGAGACCCAGTCTTAAAAGCAAACGAAGAAGAAGATATTTTCAAGGAGGAAGCAGGCATTGGCAGTACACACCAGTACTACCCAACACTAGGGACACAAAGGCAGAGGGCTAATGAGTTCAAGCCTTTGTGATATAGTGGAATGTATCTCAAATTTTAAAAATAATAAGAAAGAATGGAAAAAGAAAAGTATGGAGAAAGAGAGAGAATGGGAGAAAACATGCTATGCAATGAATTCACTCTCCATAAAGATATCTCCCCATGAAGATAACTCATACTGTATCCCTGGAAACAAAGTTCTAAAACGATTCTCAGTATCTTTACTCTCTGTGTTTTTTCTCCCCTCTGACTTCAGGTCTATGAAATGATAAGTGACATTTCAGGTATTATGATACATATTATAACAAAGCTGAAGGAACGTTGGGGATGTAATTAAGTTCTTCACTGGTTGATCTTAAGATTAACTTTAATAGGTCTGCACTAATCAGTTGGGATCTTAAAAGTAGTTGCAAGCTGTCTCTTCTACAAAGAGTTGGGCTTGAGCAAAACTCACTTAACCTTTAAAGAGAATTCCTCAGCTTTGAACAATCATTTAATTGGATTTATTACATTCTGTCCTTAGACTTATGGAACATTAAAAATGTAAAATAAAAAGTGGATGCTATATTAATTCATCCAATAAATTTGGTATTGATTTGTTATATAGTAATTTAAAATAATAGAAGTACCAAAGCTATGATGGGCAATCAACAGAAATAATCATTGATAAAATATTTCATCTCATATAAAATTTATCATATAAAACCTAATAAAAACTTACATATTGTGCAATATAAATATCCAATGAGACAGTGATTCAATTTAAAAAGAAAAGAACAAGAGAAACAAAAAAGAATGTACAATATTTAACACTAAGATATTGAAAATATAAATATGAAATTATAGTAAAATTTCAATGTGAGAGGTAACTTTATAATGTACACAGTCAAGAAGAGTATTAACAAATAGTATCAAGGTATTAAGAAATGAGACTGAAAGGCAAGATTAAAATTACTTTTAAATGAGGAAATAAATTAAGAAGCAAAGCTATTTGCATTGATTATACTAAGAAAACCTTTAAACAACAAATAATATGGCAAGATGTAGTATTTAATAACTAAGTCAAAACAAAACCTTTGTAGTCAAGAGAAATACACAGTAGTAAACTATGCAGATCAAATACAAATGCATGCATAATAATCTTTTAATATAATACTTATTAATTCTGAGACTTTCATGCAAAGTAGTTTGATCATATTCACCCCTAATTTTCCCCCATATCCATTCCTACCTCTCTTCCAACTTTTATTTTTCTTTTGTTGTGCCAGGAAGCATTCATGAGCCCCAAAAGACCACAAAGGAACTGTTTCCAATGCAATCACATTAGGGTCTCTTTGTTACAAGCTTAGGCTTCGGCTCTCACCCAACCTGACATTGCAGGATGGGAAGGTGGAGCAGTCTCAAACCCTCAGCAGGACAAGGTTTTATAGGAAATGGGAGTAAGTGAGGGGATGTCCATCCTGGCAAGCAGGTGAGTACTCTGAAGCAAGACCATATACAGTCACAAATGGTCTGAAAGTACATCTGAAACAATCAGACTAATCTTTGACTAAATGTTGCTAGGAAGTAGATAGAGAGTAAGTCTGGCCAAGGACAAACCGTGGGGTCCTTTGTGGTACTTGGGTGTAGTTTGGGTTCAGTTATGGGTCAAGTTTCAGGCATTTTTTGTTTTGTTTCTTTAAGATAGAGTAGGTTTGGCCTCTCACTTTTCTAAAGATAACTCACTGGTGAATTCAATTTGTACTGCCCATATACTCATGGATGTGAGAAAATCCACTGAAGTGTGGTCAATCTACTATGGCTTTACCCTTAAGAAACTCTACTCTTACCCCCCTTTAATGCATCACAATCTCCTCACTCAGGGATTGGGCCTCATGAGCACCTCCTATTTCTGTTATCTTAACGTGCAAAAATATCATCTTTGCTGTAATCTGGCATGTAATGCAATTAGAAAAACTTACCATATAAAATAACTAAAACTGCTGGATAAAGTTTAATGTATGGGTATAGCTTATTGTCCACATGTCCACAGACAATGAGGACAGGATGCCAGATCTTGATCTACTCAAGAAAGAGTGCTAGAGAGATCTTGTAGAAGTAATTTGATGCCCATGAGACACTGTAATGGGTTGTAAAAGCATTCACCAGCCTTCAAGTTTAAGATAGTCTTCTGACCCAATAGCTTTGAGAGGAATTATGGCTTGCCTGAACATGGCCACCAGTGCTTACTAAACATCGTCCTCCAAGCCTTCCCTGGAAGGATACATGTGTTTCGGGAAATATTTAAAAATGGCACTGTCTGGTGCTATACCCAGCTACTCTCTGCCTCCATGGCTAGCCCCAGGCAGCAACTGCCCATCTAGGAGTTCTCTTGCTGAGGATTATGCTCACATTCCAGCCATTCACTTGCTGTAGTCAGTGGTCCCAAACCCCAGTAACCTGGTAAAATCAAAACTCTAGAGGCTTGTAATTATAAGTCAGATTTGTATCAGTAAGTTCTCACCTCCACAAAATGCCCACACAATGAACTCAGAGCCAATTGATATTGATATAAATTGTCCACCTAGATAAGACAAATTGTCCTATAATTATCCATTCCTTATAAGATAGTCATAGCTACCTGTGGTTATTTAAAGCCATGAGGAATCATCTTTCTCTTCCTCCATCTTCCTTCCTTCTCCTCTGTCCTCTCTTTCCCTTCTCTAAAAATCTCCGCCTACCTTCCTTTTCCATTGCCCAATCACAGGCTTCTTGTTGTATTAATATTTAAATTAATTGGGAAAAATTCTGCTATATACATGGTTATATCTAAGGGTGACTGCTCCAAGGAAAGAGAAATATTCAGACATTTAGAAGTCAGAAGACACAAAATTGATGCTTCACCTCTAAGACCTTAAAAGCCACACTGTTCATGCAAGTAGAGAGGGGGTCTGTGGAGAAGAGAGGGTGAGTAGGGTTTGTTTCTATTTTATCTCAAAGTAAATTCTCTAAAACCCTATATCTTTTCTGTGGTTATTCATCCAGAAACTGGAGTCGTGTATCTAAATTCAATAATTCGTGCAGATTTCCAATATACCCTACAGAGTTCTGAAGTAGGTATTGGATTTCTTGGAACTGGAGGTATAGGAGGTATGGGAACTGGAGGTTTGTGAGATGTCAGATGTAGGTACTTGTGATCCTAACTCTGATACTCAAATAAAGGAGTAGCATTATTGACTGCTAAGCCATTTCTTCATCCCTGGTCTTCATGCCATCAAACCTTGCTGCATTTTGTAGATCTGTCCTTTTTGCAACTGATCATGGCAACTTCTCCTACAAGCCTATGAGTGTCAGTTTCTCCAAAGCATGTATTCACTTTATATCTGGTTCACACTATAGAAATTCTCACTCTATTGAAAGTCTTTCATTACTATTTTATATTATTTTGGTTAGTGAATAGTAATCTTTGGTGGTATTACTATAGTTATTCTCGAGTGCTACAAGACATGCCCATATAAAGATGGCTAACTCCACAAATGAAAGTGTGTGCATACTTTGCCTGCCCAATGACAGAATTCCCAGAATTCACTCTTTTTCCTTTAGTCCCAAAGAAACATCAGTCCCAAAGTTGAACATATCAAAACCCTTAAAATACCCTCCAAATATTCAAATGGAAGAGTCACACAGGAAAGAAATAATCAAGCTCAAAGAAGAGAGTGTATAGAAAGCAGAGACAGGCAGAAGGCTTTGACAATTGAAACTGTGAACCTGTGCTGAGAAGTATTTGAAAGAAACTGAAATTTCTACTAGAGGGAATGCACACACACAGCCCTAGACAGAATAGGTTTGCTACCGGCAAGAAAAATTTAAAGTTCTTCTAGATGGAAGATCAAACCAGCAGTATTATTCTTTCAGCTGAAGACCAGTCCAGTAGAGGCCCTGACTCTTCAATTTTATAAAGCCGAAGAGAGGTGAGGAAGCTCTATGAGAAAAGTTGGAAGCTAGTTTGTGCATTTACAGGAAAAAGGCTACTGTATAACATGAAAGTTCAAGGCAAAGCAGAAAATGCTGCAATAAAAGCTGCAACAAGCTATTCAGATCTAGCTAAGATAACTAACAAAATGGGCTAAGGTAAACAGCAAATTTCTAATATACTTAAAACTGGAACTCATGCTTAATTCCCAAGGGACACAAAGGATTTCCTGGCCCTAGAACTTTGAACAATATCAGATATCTAGTCCAGGATATATATTCTGCATGTGCACACAGGTAATGGATGGTTAGACAAAGAAAAAGGAAAGATTCTACATCTCAGGTACTCAAGAATCTAGGGACTGAAATGTCAGAAAGGAGATGAGCTCAACAGAACATGAAAGACAGAGGTGAGCCCAGAGACCTGACTTCTAATTCAGATTCTTTAACATTCTAAAAGACTGCAACTGCTTTATCCTCAGGGTCAGTCTTAAGAGCAATTTAATTTAGGAATGAAGAGGATACTGACCAAAAATATGTCTAACCATTCATGCCTAAAATTATTTGAGCATACACAAAGAAAGCCTTGATTCCCAATGAAAGAAACACAATAAAATCCTAATGCCAGGGAGAATTCACTTATTCAAAGAATAAATGAAAATTGCATACAGATTAATAGAAATCTGAGGCTGGACCTTAGAGATCAATTAAAGCAAGACCTAAATTTTCTGATGAGGCCACTGAAATCCAGAGAAACTGTAGTATAATAATTTCCCAAATCCCAAAACACTGAAGCCAGCTGTAAGGGGGAAATTTGAACTAAAGTTTTGGGATGAAGTTAATGACTGGTAAGTTTATACATGGATATATTAGTTTAATTGAACTCATAACCTTGCAAATGTCTTAGGAAAATGAAGGATTGACATGTATAAACGGAGATACTCTGCATTATTAAGAAAGTTGAGAATTTTGTAGGATCAGGATTGATATTGTGGCAGTCAATGGACTTCAGATCAGGGCTCAGAAGATGGGGACTTTCTATCTCACTAGCCCTACATAATGGTCCTATACAAGATGATGGACCTCTTCTGAGATTCTCCAAGCCACATGATGGTGTAAGACACAAAGGGAAAAATGTAGTCCCCAATACCAAAACTTTTATGCAATACTCTGCTAATTACTCAGTGTAGATCTCCTGAGGGGTCTATTATCAGTATCAGAGGGTTTCCATGAAATGCTCAGTCTTATCCAGTACTTAGGAGCCAAAAGCAAACACAAGTTCCTCCAGTCAGAGCCAAACGGAAACACAAATCCCTCTAGTCATTTCACTGCAGCTGCTCCTCCCTGCCAGGATCGCCTTAGGTCCCGTATAACAGATATTAAGATGATGCACAATGATAAACTTTGGGAAGCAATAAAATTCTAAGAAAGATGATGAAAAGTGTCTCAGAAGAATCAGATAACAGCAAAGCTACAGTCACTGTTTACCCCTATGAACAATGAGCTTGTACATTAAAGAACTGCTTTGGTAAAGCTTATGAAACAAGTTCTAGGAATAAAGATTAAAAACGAAGGTTTTAGAATTCTGTCTCTAATTAACAGTGGAAAGGAGCAATTTCTTATCAACACATTCAGCAAGCAAGATTCTGTTTAGTAGCTCTTCAAATGACTGATTAAAGCATTTTTTAAAAAATGAATCACAAACTTCTGCTTAGATTACAGAATCTTATCAGGCCACAGAGGAAGATTTTTAATTATTGCCTGAAATCCAGTGATGAAGTAGTTTGGAAAGGGATTTGAAAGAGCTGGCAGTACCAAATGCCCCACCCTCCAGTCCTCGTTCCCTTTAGACTAAAGCAACTGTGTATGCTCAACACTGCCTCCTACTTCAGAAACAGATGACTATGGCCTCTGCCTCTCATTTGCAGCTTTAGTTTAGGCCTAAAGAGATTATCTTTTTTTAATACTTTTAGAAAGAATAAAAAGTATATACTTATACCATTCATTCAAATACAAAGCATTATTCAAATATTTAAATTATTAAAATATTCAACCATCTGGAAAAATAATAATTGGAGAAATGCTGAATGGCTTTTAAGATAATAACAAATCTTTATTCCAAGTTTTTTTTTAAAAAAGGTTATGAACGGGTGCTGTCATTAGCATTAATTTATCCTGCAATACTCTAGACCCCAGTTCGTTCTTTTCCATGTAGCACTTGACCTTCCTAAAGGCTGCTACACAGACATTTACCAGGAAAGAGTCCAGGTTTTTGAGCTTCCCTGGCTATTGTTTTGAAGCAAATCTTTCCTTTTGCCATCAATTTTCACATGTGTCTCTGTTTCCAGAGGGATCCTGTGTGAGCTCAGTTCACAGGATCCCTAGCCTGACGGGCTATGCCCTGCCAGAAACATGTTTTATAGTTTCCAATCACCAACTTTTTATTTCCTAAATCATCTACTCAGAGCTCCACAATAACTCTCATCTTGTGTCCTCTGACATTTGGAGACATGAATTTCAAAGCCTAGGTAAGCCCCTTTAGTTACAATCTTAACTCATTTCCCTAGCATGCCGCTACTGTGCTCTATACTGCCTGCAAGGTCTAAACACTGTCACCAGCACTGGCTTCCAAAAAGGAAAATTATAATGATCGTAGTGACTGTTAACTTCCCAGCAAGACTGAAAATGAGAGCAAGCTTCCATTGGGTCGTCAGAAATGAAAAGAATTTGCTCTTTTCTTAAGAATTTTGACATTTCGGAGGACTTCTGCTTCAGGTAACAGAGAATGGGAACGGAAGTGGCGTGAACAATAACAGCATGTAAGTATGTCACACATCAAGATTCCTTGAAGCACCAGCTTTAGAATTCATCAATTTAGCTGCTTGAAAATGTCAGGGTTCTATGTTGGATTACTTATTGCTTTGATTGCTGCTTCTCCCCACAAAGTGGTCCAAACATCTTCAGCTTCTTACTTTCAATAGATGTAAATAAAAAAACTTAGAAAATAAAAATTAAAAAAAAAACAGAAGAAAACAAACAAACAAATAGATGAAGGAAGGCTTCAGATTTTACTTCCTGGATGACTTCCTGGAAGAAAGAGTCGTGGGCAGAACTCCATCTTGGCTTATACAGGATCAATCTGAACAAAGTCAGATTTTGTTTAGAAAGAGTGAATCTTACAGCATTCAGTCAGCAGCTCTGACAACAGAAACTCCTCCTTGTCTTTGTCTGCTTTTTGTTTAGCTGCATATGCAAAGACATTTTCTGACAGAGGCACAGGATATATGTAGGTAGGAGTGGTGCTCAAGAACCTAACATTTTTTCCCCCAAGGAACAATCCTATGTTCAAACAAAGCATCATAGGCAGAAATATGAAAATGACTAATAAAGTGTCTCAAGAACATCTAATTATTTTCACTTTATCATAGTCATAAAATCAGTATATATCTTATTTTATTATGTATCCCATCACATAAATGCAGTAGTATAAACATTTTTAAAACAATATTCAGGTTATTAATTATGCTTAATATTCCACTTTGTGCATTCTTTAATGATAAAAATTTAGGTCCTTACACTACAATAAAAGATGTCAAGAACAAAAGAAATAAACATAGGCTAGGATTTGGGATAGCAAAACAGTAATGGAAAATGTCAACTCAGAAATGAACCTAGAAGTTCTTATCATATACTTTTCACTTGCTTAGAGCTACACCAAGATATTTTATATGATTCGCAGCTATTGTAAAGGATATTGTTTCCCTAACTTCTTTCTCAGTCCATTTACCATTTGTAAAGGAAGGATGCTGATTTCTTTATGTTAATTTTGTATCCAGCCACTTTGCTAAAGGTGTTTTTTCAGCTGTAAAAGTTCTCTGGTAGAATTTTGGGGGTCACATATGTATACTATTATATCATCAGCAAAGAGCAATACTTTGCCTTCTTCCTTTCCAATTTGTATCCCCTTGATCTCCTTTAGTTGTCTTGTTGCTCTGGATAGAACTTCAAGTACTATATTGAATAGAAAGAAAGAGATTTTTAGTGAAAATGCTTTAAGTTTCTCTCCATTTAGTTTGGTGTTGGCTATTGGCTTGCTGTATATTGATTTGATTATGTTTAGTTATGTGTTCTGTATGCCTGATTTCTCTAATATCTTTAAAATGAAGAGGTGCTGGATTTTATCAAAGGTCTTTACAGTGTCTAATGAGATAATCATGTGACTTTTTTTCATTTGGTTTGATAATATGGAGGATTACATTGATGGATTTTTATATATTGAGGCATCCCTGCATCCCTGGGATGAAGCCTACTTGATCTTGAAGGATGATATCTTTGATGTGTTCCTGGACTTGGTTTGCAAGTGTTTTTGTGAGTATTTTTGCATCAGTGCTCATAAGAGAAATCAGTCTGAAGTTCTCTTCCATTGCTGAGATTTTGTGTGGTTTAGGTATCAGTGTTATACCGTCAATAGGACAAAACAGCAGCCTACAGATTGGAAAAAGATTGTCACTAACCCTACATCTGACAGAGGGCAAAAATCCAAATTTTACAAAGAACTCAAGAAGTTAGACAATGATAACCCAAATAACCCAATTTAAAAATGGAGTAGAGAACTAAATAGAAATTCTTAACCAAGGAATCTCAAATTGCCAAGAAGCACTTAAGGAAATATCCAAAGTACTTAGTCATAAGGGAAAAGCAAATCAGTGGAACTCTGAGGTTCTATCATACACCCATCAGAATGGCTAAGATCAAAACCTCAAAAGATCAAAACCTCAAGAGATAGCCCATGCTGGTGAGGATGTGAAGGAAGGGAAATACTTCTTCATTACTAGTAGGAGTACAACCTTCTACAACCACCTTGGAAACCAGTTTGGTGGTTTCTCAGAAAACTGGAAATAGTTCTACCTCAATACCCAGCTATACCACTCCTGGGCATATACCCAAAAGATGCTCCAACATCCTACAAAGACACTTGCTCAACTATGTTCATAGCAGCTTTATTTCTAATAGCTAGAAACTGGAAACAACCTATATGTTTCTCAACTGAAGAATCGATAAAGAAAATATGATACCTCTACACAATAGAATACTATTCAGCTATTAAAAATCAAGACATCATGAATTTTTCAGGCAAATAGATGGAACTTGAGAATATCACCCTGAGTGAGTTAACTCACATCCACATGGACATGAATGGTATATAGTCACTTATAAGTGGATATTAGCCATATAATACAGGTACAGATTTACATTCCACAGACCCATAGAAGCTAAACAAGAAGACTCAAGAAAGAAAGCTTGCATTTCACTTAGAAGGTGGAATAAAGTAGTCATAAGAGGCAGATGGAAGATGGGGACAGGAAAGGAAGGGGCATGGGAAGAAAAATGGGGGGTTCAGGATCAGGTGTGGGGAAGGACAGGAGAGATAGCTAGATAGCCATTAGAATGAATGGAAATCTGCAACTGACAGGGGCAAGGAGGTAGGGAGCACATCCAGGAGGAGAAAGAGACCTAGGATAAGGGAGCTACCCAAGAATCAATGTGGGTGACCTTAGCTGCAATTCACAGCATTGGGGATATGGAACCTGAAGAGGCCACCATCCATAGACAGACAGGAACTCCAGCGGAGTGATAGAGATACCAACCAACCCACAAAACTTTCAACCCCAAAATTTCTCTGTCTGTAAGTAATGCAGATATGGGAGAGAGCAGAGACTGAGGGAATGTCCAGCTAAAAACCAGCCCAACTTGAGATCCATCCCATGGGCAAACACCAAGGCCTAACACTATTAATGATACTCTGTTATTCTTGAAGACAGGAGCATGTTGTCCTGCGAGAGTCTCCACCCAGTGGCTGACTCAGACAGATACAGACACCCACAGTCAAACAGTGGATGAAGCTTGAGAACTCTTTTTTTTTTTTCTTAGTAACCTCAGTTTCTTTTTTTTTTTTAATTTAATTTTATTTTATTTTTTTAATTTACATTCCAAATCACTTCCCCTTTCCCGTTTCCTCCCTCCCCGAAAGTCCCATAAGCCCCCTTCCCTCCCTCTTTTCTCCGTTCAACCCCCTCTCATTACTCTGTCCTGGCGTTCCCCTACATCCAGTCTTTCCAGGACCAGGGGTCTCTCCTTCCATCTTTTTAGAAATCTATTGATATGCTGATTGTGTCTAGGGTATTCTGAGATTCTGGGTCAATATCCCCTTATCAGTGACTTCATACCATGTGTGATCTTTTGTGATTGGGTTACCTCACTAAGGATGATATTTTCAAGTTCTGACCATTTGCCTAGGAATTTCGTGAATTCATTGTTTTTAATTGCAGAGTAGTATTCCATTGTGTAAATATACCACATCTTCTGAATCCATTCCTCCGTTGAGGGACATCTGGGTTCTTTCCAGCAAGCGGCAACCAACTAACTGGGAAATGATCTTTACCAACCTTACATCCGACAGAGGGCTAATATCCAAGATATACAAAGAACTCAAGAAGTTAAACTCCAGAGAGGCAAGTAACCCTATTAAAAAATGGGGTACAGAGCTACACAAAGAGTTCTCACCTGAAGAATATCTAATGGCTGAGAAGCACCTAAAGAGATGTTCATCATCCTTAGTCATTAGGGAAATGCAAATCAAAACAACCCTGAGATTCCATCTCACACCAGTCAGGATGGCTAAGATCAAAAACACAGGAGACAGCAGTTGTTGGCGAGGATGTGGAGAAAGAGGAACACTCCTCCACTGCTGGTGGAATTGCAGGCTGGTACAACCACTCTGGAAAGCAGTCTGGCGGCTCCTCAGAAAACTGGGCATGACACTTCCGGAGGATCCGGCTATACCACTCCTGGGCATATACCCAGAGACTTTACCTGCATGCAATAAGGACACATGCTCCACTATATTCATAGCAGCCTTATTTATAATAGCCAGAAGCTTGAGAACTCTTATGAAAGAATAGGAGGAAGGATTGTGGGCCTCACAGGAAATAGGAACTCCACAGGAAAACCAACAGAGTCAACTAACCCAGACCCTTGGGACTCTCAGAGACTGAACTACCAACCAAGAACATACACGGGCTGGACTTAGGCCTCCCACCTCATATGTAGTAGATGTGCAGCTTAGCCTTCATATGTGTCCTCAACAACTGGAGGGAGGCTATTCCAAAAGCTATTGCCTGTTGGTGGGATATGAGGTTGTCCCAATTTCCACATGTGTGTCTTGGTATGTGTCTGTGTACATATACATGAACACACCTATATAGTCATACACAAAATAAAAAAAGAGATAGAGAAAGAAAATATGTGGTTAAAACTACACTGAGCACAAATTAAACTCAGTAGTAGATCAATGAAACAGTTCAAGAAAAACCTGAAATATACCACAAATTTAAATGTATTACAAAATATACTTTCATATATCAAATGAACTCAATGAAATTTTTTTCAGTTGGACAAATCACAATGAAGTTACACATGTAGGTATCCACAATAAGAGAAAAATTTAATAGCTAAACAGCCACTCAAACTTTATGCATGAACATGCATGGTGCCTATTCATCCTAGCCAGAAACCAGGGTAAAATAACCAACAACTTGGAAAATGGATGAACTACGTGTGATAAATGGTAAACTTGTAAGCATTGTGCTAAATGAATGAATGGGCTTACAACCAAAAGATTACATGCCATATAAATCTGTGAATGAAACCTCATAGAAGGTAACAGTGCCAAAGGCTGGAAGTAGGAGCAGAAGTTAAGTAGAAATGGGCATATAGAACCTGTAGGCATAGATGGAATTATTCTAAAAAGAAAATTTGAATAATGTGTACACATTTACATGTCTATTAAAATTATCAAACCATATGCTATATTTACACTGAGATAATTGTATGGTACATTAAATTATAACTTGGTAAAACCATCCCCTCACCCTCCCATGGAAAAGATGACTCAAAGTCCACAATGTCTCCTCTTCTCCCTCTCCTATCCTTTTCCCTTTCTCTATCCTCTCCTTTCCCCTCCTCTTTCCAGCTATTTGCACTTAGAAACAGTCTTAATGTTATGGGAAGGCTCAGGAGTGAAGACTAGACCACACAGAGACATTTCGACTATCATGTCTGTTAGATAATCAACTGACTGCCTGCATCACCTAGCTGGCCTGTGAATAAGGTCTCCTTCTGTTAGTGCTATCCCAGAAGATGGAGGTGCCAAGCACCACAGAATAAAAAAAAAACATTCTTGCCAGTATCCTGTCTGAATTCCTGACCCACAGAGATCATGTTTGTTTAAGCCACAAAGTTATGAAGTAATTCAAAATGCTGGTAGACAAATAACACTGAAAATGATAAAACAACTGCACAGGAGAATGTAAAATGATGACTGTGACTAATTACGACCATAAGTAATAACGAGGGCAGTAAGAATATTTAATTGGTCAATGAATCTATTCTTCACAATAAACTGACATCATTCATAGAATCAGGAAGTACTTACAGCTGTCACATGAGGGATGACTGGCCACTAAACATGGTCAATGAGGACATATGAAGTGACTGGGTGAGAGTAAGACAAGTACAGGAAGATAAACTTGTTACACAAGTCTCCAAAGTTAGCATTTCTACTCTGTCACAAATTGCATTGTCACAACACTAGACACATAACATCTACAGCCTCAGCTTTCCATGTTTGTCAAGAGGATGTTTCAGAGCATTAAATGAGATAAATAGCACAATCTGATTCAATTATTGTTCGTCAAAAACAACAAAATTCTTAAGCTGTCATCAGTCGCGGCCCCGTGTACCAGAGGCTTTCCACAGAGATCTCTGGCCAGGTCAGGTGCAAGGGTTCAGGCGAAGGGGAGAGACTGCGAACAGGGAGGAGAATTGGCCTCCACCACCTCCACAGCTGTCATTGCTGCCTTCACTGCTGTCGCAGGCACAGCCACAGCTGCCACTCCAAGAGGCCATACTGGTTGCTCTATGCTGAGCCAGTCCAGGCGGAGCCAGTGGGAGGCTGACTAGCCAGCAAAGGGTGCAGGGGAACTTCTGGTGGCATTTCGGAAGAGCAGATCTCTTCCCTGGTGGTAGTGTTACAGCTCTTATGACAGAAGCTCTCAGACGACATAGTAATTCTCACACACCTTTATTCATTCTAGATAGAATCTTTATTATACAGTTTTGGGGTGGGTTGGGGTCTGACGGTAGGTGCTTCCTATTGCCTTGGTTTGAGAGGTTTGGGGAGACCTCATCTACATGTGCGAGGGCTTGGGGTGCTGTCTCTATATGACTAATGGCCACAAACCTCTCTATGGGAGACTTGGGGAGGGGGCTGAGGCTATGTGACAGAACCCTGGTTCCAGGAGCAGGCAAAGCTCCTACCATCCCTTCAGGGTCTCCAGGGTGTCTAACCTTAGCTCAACCTTACCAGGCTTCCTCTCATGGCCCACCGCCCCACAATCAGTAGTATAGTTCCAAATAATCCCTATTAATAGGGTGGACACTTATTTAAACATTTGGATGTAATAAGTCATTAGAAATCTGCTTGTGCTCATTAGTGCCTTGAGAAGTTCTAGTGTCCAATTTCTGGGATCCCAACTGCTGTGATTTTAATATGACATGTTGCAAGCCTCTCATTGGCTCTTGCTTTGAATGCTTGGTCTCTACCAAGTAGCACTCCCTTAGAGAAGCTCTGGAAACTTGAGTGATTGTGACTTAGCTAGAGACTAATCAAGAGTAAGACAGATCATTGGGTGTATGTTACCCATGGTCCCTTCCTGTCTCCCTGACAACCACAAAGTGAACATCCCATCTCATTCTCACATTACCAACGGCATTCTCCCATTCACTGGGTGCAAAGAAAACATGGACTGAGACCTCAGAATCCAAGGTCCAGAGTCTTTCCTCTTTTAGATTATTTCTGTCAGACTTGGTCAGGGTTGTGCAAAATCTTGATATACTAGTTAAAACTTCCAAACAACTTAGAGAAAATAATCATAGAATCTAGAGTTGTAATTCCTGCTACAACATTAATATATGAGATTTATACCTATCTGTTATATATAATTCATGAACATTGTAGTATTATTTGCAATGATCCCTCTATTTCCATGGAGGCATTTCTGTCATGACAGTTTTGAAATATCTATCAGATATTACTCTATATGGTATTTGTTATTTCAGAAACAAAACTGGATGTGAAGAGTATCTAAATTACATGACTAAAAGAAGAATATTGACTCTAAGTCTTCCATTAATGTTACTGAATACTCAAGTGCTGAGAATCTTGTTATTAAAGCAGGCATATAATAAGCAACTTCATCAATGATACCCTGCTATTGACAACCAGACACTGTGAATCAGGTTTGTCTGACATTGTCACCTTCCATTGTACTTCCCTGAAAGGCCCAAGATGTGAACAGGAAAGGGTGCTGACCTTATATGAGAACACACTTGCCTTAGGTGCTTTGCATTTTCACCACTACTTCAAGGACATCAGAACAGAATTGTCATCCAAGGGCATTTATAAAATAGAGGGAATCATTCTAAGATTTAGTGTAGACTCTTATCTTTATCTTTCCTGTCATTCCTGTCCCTGGAGCTCACTTCATTCCCAGATCACAAGAGGCACTTGATTAATGTGTGCTGAACTGAATTTAAGTATCAGGTCAGAAAGTAGACACAAAACCTTTAGAAAACTATTGTGCAGAGTCTGACACTTAAAGTTGTTTCTCTTCCAATACCCACTGTATCTTTTATCCTCTCTATCTGGTACTTTTTCTGGCAAGAACTATGTATCATAGATTAGAGTATAAGAGTAAACTCCCCATAGCAAGACTGGCTGAGTTCAATTCCCTGTTCTGCCACTTGCTAGGAATACTTTAGCTAGAGTTTGGGATTTTATCAGCAAAACAGAAACTAACCATGCCTACTAGACAGGATTATTGTCAGGGATGAGCTGAAAATTTTTGTGAGGTAAACATGCATAGGTCAGAATAATATACAAAGCAATTGATTAGTGTCTGTAACAATGACAGACAATCAATCCATCTGGCCTGGTGCTGGGCATGTAGCCCAGGGCCAAATCTCTTCAATGGTCTGCACTCTCACAATAGAAGAGAGTGGTTGGAAAGAGCTTTCTTTCCACTAGAGCTCAGAGTATGGTCCACAGAAAATAACACCTGTGATCCTTGGAATGGCCTGCTGTGAATACAAACATAGCCATTTTATTTCATGGACAGATAGAGATTTTCCTGCCAATTGGCTTTATATTGATGCCAAATGGGTCCTGAACATTCAACAAGATATCAATTTTCTCAGAAAAGTAGGTAGTCTTGCCAACCTTCCCCTAAATGATCAGCAGTCAGATTTAGAAATACATCATTGTATGTTTTTTTTTCTTCTTAAGAATGTATTTTAAGGGGTTGAAATGCTGCCACCTACAGACTTGAGTTGCAAAAAGATGGCAATGGCAGAGATAATGGAAGATCTCCCAAATGGAATTAGGATGTGGACTCTAAATGTCACCTGACAACTCTACATTATTCTTCAAAGCTATCCAAGGTATTAACATTTGGTATAAACAACTATTATGAAACAAGAAGAGAAAAATAAATGACAGAAGATTTGACTAGAACTCCACATTATTAATGATGGATGCTCCACCAGTGGTCTGACATAAACAATCTGTTACTTTTGTTTTTATGAGATCTAACTTTTCACTCAGAACTAAACGGTAAATAATGTAAGAACTTAATATAAGTAGCTAGTTAAGCTTGTGGTAATCTTTTGTACTGACTTAAAACTTCATATGAATTTGGTGGAAAATGAAGCTATTTATACTACCTATGTAAAGGGGGAAAAAGCTTTTAAGAGAACAAACAGGAAGAAAAATCGCAATGCAAGCACATTGAAAGTTTCTAGTTGCTGTGAAGTAATGTCATCCAAACTGAAACATTTCTACCTTTGAGAGTGGACCGTTAACACTCAGAAAGTAAACAACTCACAAGTCTCAGGAAGTCCTTTAAACCTACAAGATTCATAAGGTTATCTGAGCAGTAAATATCTCTGGGAGAGGAGACTGCCCAGCCAGCCCAGACCTGGAGAAGACACTCTGATTTGTACAGCTGCCTGAAAGTAATGTGGCAAGCTCCAGGCCTGCAGGTTTTGTGAATCATCTCAGCTGAGGTGGTCATTTTTAGTGAAACAGACACCTATTAGTTGTTCGTGTTTCTATAAGTAACTCCTCGTTTGTTGTCCTTCAAGTAACCCTAATGAGCTCATTATTTTTTCAAATTGGACTTTGATACACTTCTTTCTTTGGTGCATCACTGGTTCCCTATCTGGGGTAAGTAGATATTTATTCATGCCTCTCCAGAAAAATCCCACATAGCACTAATTTTCATTAGTATATACCTAATAAATGTGTTCTAGCCTCCACATCTCTCTTGGTGGCTTGTATGCAGCTTTAAAAAAATTATTACTGGCTTTGGTTCTTGCTCATCATTTTTTTAAAAATATTTTTGCTTATCATCACCTCCCATTTCTCTAACCGTATAATGACACAAGATAAATAAAACACTTCATCACCATGCCAGGGACAATGAGAATGGACTAAAGCAGTACTGACATATTAGATACATTTTATGACATCTGATAGAAAATGTCACATTTAGGAAAGCACTAAAAATATTTTACCCTCAAGCAATGTTCTACCTACAGTCCAACAATAATGGAAACTTTCAACGCTGTGAGGGTAAAGCTAATGTCCTAGTTTTATTTCTGCTGCTGTATTATTGTTGCACTATGACTAAAGAAACTAAGAGAAGAAAAGATTTATTTCATCTTATATTTTCACATCACAGTCAATCATGGAGGGGAGCCAAGGCAGGAACAAAAGCAGAGACCACAGAGAAATGCTGAATGCTTGATCACTCCCCTAGTTTTCTGTTTCCTTTCTTACATAACCCACCACTATCTGCCCAAGGGTAGAACCACACACAGTGGATGGGATCCTCCTAGATCAATCATTAATCAAGAAATAATTAATAATAATAGTAGTAATCATTAACCAAGAAGTTAATGTGCTGTTTTCAGTGAAAGGTCCTCTTTGTCTCTAGCATTTCAATATTTGGTCTCTAAGGTGTGACACTATTTGGGAAGGCTTAGGAGGTGTGCTCCTGTTGAAGGAAGTATGTCTCTGGAGACAGGCATTGAGAATTTAATAACTTACAACATTTGAGTCTAGTATCTCTCATTTCTATGCTTATGGTTCAAGATATGAGCCCTTACCTTCCTGCTCCTACCACCATGCTTTCATTCCAACATCAAGGACTCTAACCCTCTGTAAACCCAAATAAACTATGTTTTCTAAAAGTTGTCTTCATCATGGCATTTTATCACAACAATAGAAATGTAATTAATAACACCAGTTGATTGTAGGTTGTGTCAAGTTCACAAAAACTAACCAGTATATTTGTGTGACCCCTTTGTCAGTTTGACACAGAAACATCTCACTATTAATTCATACCTTTTCATTTTTTTATCATCAAGAACACATGTTAATATTGCAATATAAAATCATAGGCTTTATTTTTTTCTTTTTTTAAACTTTTCATTAAAAGTTCTAGCACTTTAAAAGCTCAAGCTCTCTTTGAAAAGCCAATGTCTCTTAACTCTCACAAAGTCCAAATTAAGCTATACACTTGCTGATTTTAAAAGGGATGAGCGAGAGCACAGTTGTAATCAGATCAAAGCAAAAGCAAAATTCAGAAGTTTAAATAGCTCAGTGCCCAATATTTAGGACTAATTAATTATCTTCTGGACTCTAGGGCCTAGATGACCCCACTTCTCCAGTTCTGGCATGCACAGCACTTTCACCTTATCTTGTAGTTCCAGACTGGTTCCACTCTATACCTATTCTTTTTTTTTTAACTTCTTTTTTTTATTAGATATATTCTTTATTTACATTTCAAATGGTTTCCCCTTTCCTGGATTCCCTCTCCCCGAAAGTCCCATAAGTCGTCTTCTCCCCCACCCCACCCCGCCCCGTCCCGTTCCCCAATCAACCACTTCCAGCTTCCCTGTCCTGGTATTCCCCTACACTGCTGCATTGAGTCTATTCTTAATGGTTGTCCTGTGGTCCTGGAATCTCTAATATTCTGAGTTTCCCAGTACACCAGAAACTGCACCTTCACCAAATGCCTCTCAGCCCTCTGTGTGTACACCAACCATACTACATGTACTACGTACCCCTACCAAACCTCAGCTGCTCTCCATTATCATTTTATGCCTTCAAAACCAGCACAATGTGACAGACACTTACGTATTACCATGTTCTTCTACAAGTTATGGACAAATCCTTGGGCACTTCGGAATGACAGCTTTGTTTGCTGACACTGAGGAAATACTTCCCAGAATTCCTCTTGGTTATCCTAGTCTTTTAATCGTAGCTGTCTTTCTTGGCGCCAGGTAACCAGCACATGTTTTTCCAGTGAAGCAAAGGCTTCATTTCAGTGATGATGATCTCATACCTTCATACCAGATTACCAGAAATCACCGGTTTCTTATTAATAAGAGCTTCAGTACCAGATTACAAGAAATCACAGGTCTCTTGTTAATCATAGAATTAGAACCAGATTAACAGAAACCACGGACGCTTAACAAACTACAGATTCAAAATAGCATGGAGATGGCCCTCATAGCATCTTTGAAGGCCTCTTAAACTTCTGATTGAAGCTTTGCCATCCAAACCAAGCCAATATTACCTGGATTTCTTTAAGCATTGTCTTCTAAATTCCTACAACAGTTCATGAAGTTCTGATTCCTCAATAGCTTTTTCAGCCTAAAGCTCCAGAACTACCTACCCTCCTCCAACCAAACAGCCCAAGGCGTAAAAGCCACATGGCCAGGTTCATCACAACAACGCCCACTATCTTGGACCAATGTGTCCTATCTTGGCACTCTGCTTCTGTGACAAATGCTGGCTGAAAGTGCCTAGAGAGGGGAAGAGATCAGTTTTACTTTGAAGGTTATATGAAAATGGTGTATTAGCAAAGGAGGTCAGAACAGAAACTCAGAGTAGAAAGCCAACAGCAGGAACTGATGCAAGGAATAATGTTGCTTACTGGCTTGTCTTCATGGTTTGCACAGTTTGCTTTCTTCTATAATCCAGTACCACCAGAGTGGGCTGGAACCTCCCATATCAATCCTTAATAAAAAAAATTCCCTTTTAGATATGCCACAGGCTACTCAGATGGAGGCAATTCCTCAGTAGAGGTTCCCTCTTCCCTGATGATTCCAGTTTGTGTGAAAATTGACAAAAAGTAACCAGCACAGTCAACACACATTTCATCATACACTGAGCTAGGCCAATCAAGCTTCTCAGTTATCCTCAAGCCTTGGCAAGATCACTGTAGTCCACTGGCATGGTTTGTATACTTTCAGGTGACATATTATATGTTTAGAAATAATCCGTGAATTTGAACCTCAATGCTCATAACAAGACAGGATTTAATTTAATGAGTCTAAATGGAAGTAGAATACAATTAACAGATTTACACTATGAGCAGGTATCACAGCAAAATATTATGTTTGTTCCAGAAGGTTAGATTGGACATAGAAAAATGCAACAGATAAAAACTACTCTCTGGTTTTTTTCCTCACTACCTTAAGAGTTTCATGTTCATCTTCAAAAACAATCCTAATCCATTCTTTTAAAGAGGTTGCAAATCAAGATTTATTTGTTTCCCAGAAACTCTATATTCAAGTACATGTTTCAACTTATGTTATAATATCTATAATGAATAATGCTTTTGAATGACTTTCATTAGAATTATACTTCAAATAAATAAGCAAAGCATAAAACTAAAGAATTCATAAACCCTGTGAGATTATAAAATATGGGGAGGCTAAAGCAGAATAACAAAACATTTCTGAGATGGAAATCTAGTCTCTCTCCCACACATACACACACACACACACACACACACACACACACACCATTTGTTATTTATAATGATACTCTCGATAAGATTCCTCTTGGTAACTTAATACAATTGTTAGCAAATTTCTCTAAAAATGAAGATTTATATGTAGCATAAATTCCTTGCATTTCTCTTTGTGTTTATCATTAATACTCAAACTTCAACACTTTCCTTGTTAAGGTCACTGGAGTAGGGTTATTAAAAAAAGTCATTGTCATCTTATTAAAGCTAAATGTGTAGTGTGGTAGACTATAAATATCCATGTAGTTAATTAAAATATAAAGAATATAATAAATATTAGTTAGTTATCAAGTACAATTCAATGAGTCTTTAGAAAGAACTAATAGATGTGAGATGTTCAAATTAGGTAGTATTTCAGAGAGAATATTCAACTTCCTTTGAACCTGTAATCATTCATTAGTAGGGCTTGAATTGTTAGAAGAAAGGGTGTGAGTGCATTCCAAGTGGGGAAAATCCTTAAATGCTGCTGTGCACAATAGTAAGTTTGTTGATGATGCTTGGAAAGCGAAGGGTAGCAAATCCAAGCAGAGCAACTTATTTGAGTAAGCACACCGCATTGGGGACAGACAGAGGCAAGGTACACAGAACCTATGGATGACAATAAATGCAAGATAGTATGACTGCTAAAAAGGGCCATTAAATACGGTTTGTCAGAAAAGCAACATAGTGAAAGTATTTTGAGACATATATATGATTGTGAAGTTCTGCCTGCTTTGGAGAGGGAACAAATTCTTATTTTTAAATATTATTTTATTTTCTAAGTTTTTTTTATTTACATTCAAAATCATTTCCCCTTTGCGGTTTCCTCCCTCACCAAAAGTCCCATAAGTCCCCGGGAGTGTCATGCCCAGTTTTCTGAGGAACTGCCAGACTGCTTTCCAGAGTGGTTGTACCAGCTTGCAATTCCACCAGCAGTGGAGGAGTGTTCCTCTTTCTCCACATCCTCACCAACAACTGCTGTCTCCTGTGTTTTTGATCTTAGCCATTCTGACTGGTGTGAGATGGAATCTCAGGGTTGTTTTGATTTGCATTTCCCTAATGACTAAGGATGATGAACATCTCTTTAGGTGCTTCTCAGCCTTTAGATATTCTTCAGGTGAGAACTCTTTGTTTAGCTCTGTACCCCATTTTTTAATAGGGTTACTTGCCTCTCTGAAGTTTAACTTCTTGAGTTCTTTGTATATATTGGATATTAGCCCTCTGTCTGATGTAGGGTTGGTAAAGATAATTTCCCAGTTAGATGGTTGCCGCTTTGTCTTTTTGACAGTGTCTTTTGCCGTGCAAAAATTTGTAATTTAATGAGTTCCCATTTGTCAATCTTGATTTAGAGCATAAGCTATTGGAGTTCTGTTCAGGAAATTCTCCCCTGTGCCCTTATGTTCAAGGTTCTTCTCTAGTTTCCTTTCTATTAGTTTCAGTGTGTCTGGTTTTATGTGGAGGTCCTTGATCCACTTGGAATTGAGCTTAGTGCAAGGAGATAAGAATGGATCAATTTGCATTCTTCTGCATGTTGACCTAAAGATGAGCTAGCATCATTTGTTGAAAAGGCTATCTTTTTTCAACTGGATGGTTTTAGCTCCTTTGTCAAATGTCAAGTGACCATAGGACTGTGGATTCATTTCTGGGTCTTCAATTCTGTTCCATTGATCTACATGCCTGTCACTGTACCATTACCATGCGGTATTTAACACTATTGCTCTGTAGTACAGCTTGAGTTCCGGGATACTGATTCCCCCAGAGGTTCTTTTACTCTTGAGAATAGTTTTAGCTCTCCTGGGTTTTCTGTTATTCCAGATGAATTTTTGAATTGCTCTTTCTAACTCTATGAAGAATTGAGTTGGGATTTTGATGGAGAGTGCATTGAATTTGTATATTGCTTTTGGCAAGATGGTCATTTTGACTATATTAATCCTGCCAATCCATGAGCATGGCAGATTTTTCCATCTTCTGAGGTCTTCTTCAATTTCTTTCTTCAGAGACTTGAAGTTCTTGTCATACAGATATTTCACTTGTTTGGTTAGAGTCACACCAAGATACTTTATATGGTTTGTGGCTATCATGAAGGGTATCATTTCTCTTACTTCTTTCTCAGCCTGCTTATCCTTTGAGTATAGGAAGGCTATTGACTTGCTTGAGTTGATTTTATATCCGGCCACTTTGCTGAAGTCATTTATCAGCTGTAGGAGTTCTCTGGTGGAGTTCTTTGGGTCGCTTAAGTATACTATCATATCGTCTGCAAATAGTGATAGTTTGACTTCTTCCTTTCCAATTTGTATCCCTTTGACCTCTTTTTGTTGTCTAATTGCTCTAGCTAGAACTTCAAGTACTATATTGAAAAGATATGGAGAGAGAGGGCAGCCTTGTCTAGTCCCTGATTTTAGTGGGATTGCTTCAATTTTCTCTCCATTTAGATTGATGTTGGCTACCGGTTTACTGTAAATTGCTTTTACTATGTTGAGATATGGGCCTCGAATTCCTGATCTTTCCAAGACCTTTAGCATGAAAGGATGCTGAATTTTGTCAAATGCTTTCTCAGCATCTAATGAGATGACCATGTGGTTTTTTTTCTTTGAGATTGTTTATATAGTGGATTACATTGATGAATTTCCTTATATTGAACAGTCCCTGCATCCCTGGGATGAAGCCTACTTGATCGTGGTGAATGATCATTTTGATGTGTTCTTGGATTCGGTTGGCAGGAATTTTATTGAGTATTTTTGCATCGATATTCATAAGAGAGATTGACCTGAGATTCTCTTTCTTTGTCGGATCTTTGTGTGCTTTTAGTATTAGCGTAATTTTGGCTTCATAGAACCAGTTGGGTAGTGTTCCTTCTGCTTCTATTTTGTGGAATAGTTTGAAGAGTATTGGTGTTAGGTCTTCTTTGAAGGTCTGATAGAATTCTGCACTAAAACCATCTGGACCTGTGCTTTTTTTGGTTGGAAGACTTCCAATGATGACTTCTATTTCTTCAGGGGTTATAGGATGGTTTAGATGGTCTATTTGATCCTGATTTAATTTTGGTATTTGGTATCTGTCTAGGAAATTGTCCATTTCCTCGAGATTTTCTAGTTGTGTTGAATACAGGCTTTTGTAGTAGGATCTGATGATTTTTTGAATTTCCTCAGTTTCTGTTGTTATCTCTCCCTTTTCATTTCTGATTTTATTAATTTGGATACTGTCTCTGTGCCCTCTGGTTAGTCTGGCTAAGGGCTTATCTATCTTGTTGATTTTCTCAAAGAACAAACTCCTCGTTTTGTTGATTCTTTGTATGGTTTTATTTGTTTCTACTTGATTGATTTCAGCCCTGAGTTTGATGATTTCCTGCCTTTTACTCCCTTTGGTGTATTTGCTTCTTTTTGTTCCAGGGCTTTCAGGTGTGCCATTAAGCTGTTAGTGTATGCTGTCTCCCGTTTCTTTTTGGCGGCACTCAGGGCTATGAATTTTCCTCTTAGCACTGCTTTCATTGTGTCCCATATATTAGAGTATGTTGTGCCTTCATTTTCATTAAATTTCAAAAAGTCTTTGATTTTTTTCTTTATTTCCACCTTGACCAAGTTATCATTGAGTAGAGCATTATTCAGCCTCCATGTGTATGTGGGTTTTCTGTTGTTTTTGTTACCATTGAAGACCACCCTTATTCTATAGTGATCTGATAGGAGGCATGGGATTAGTTCGATCTTCTTATATCTGTTGATGTCTGATTTGTGACCAATTATATGGTCGATTTTGGAGAAGGTACCATGAGGTGCTGAGAAGAAGGTGTATTCTTTGGCTCTAGGATGAAATGTTCTATATATATCTGTTAGTTCCATTTGGTCCAAGGCTTCAATTAGATTCACTGTGTCCCTGTTTAGTTTCTGCTTTCCTGAATCATCCATTTCAGAGAGCAGGGTGTTGAAGTCACCCACTATTATTGTGTGAGGTGCGATGTGTGCTTTGAGCTTTAGTAAAGTTTCTTTTACGAATGAGGGTGCCCTTGCATTTGGAGCATAGATATTCAGAATTGAGAGTAGTTCTTGGTGGATTTTTCCCTTGATCACTATGTAGTATCCTTCTGTGTCTTTTTTGATGACTTTAGGTTGAAAATCAATTTTATCTGATATTAGGATGGCTACTCCGGCTCGTTTCTTGGGGCCATTTGCTTGTAAAATTGTTTTCCAACCTTTTACTCTGAGGTAGTGTTTGTCTTTGACACTGAGGTCTATTTCCTGCATGCCGCAAAATGCTGGGTCCTGGTTACGTATCCAGTCAGTTAGTCTATGTCTTTTTATTGGGGAATTGAGACCATTGATATTAAGAAAGATTAAGGCTTAGTGATTATTGCCACCTGCCATTCTTGATGCTATCTTTATGTCTGAGTGGTTATCTACTTTTGGGTTTGATGCAAGAAGGTTATTATCTCATTTTTTCCAGGATGTTGTTTCTCTCCTTGTATTGGCGGTTTCCACCTATTATCCATTGCAGGGCTGGGTTTGTGGAAAGATATTGTGAAAATTTGGTTTTATCATGGCATATCTTGGTCTCTCCATCTATGGTGATTGAGAGTTTTGCAGGGTATAGTAGTCTAGGCTGGCATTTGTGCTCTCTTAGTGTCTGCATGAGATCTGCCCAGGATCTTCTGACTTTCATAGTCTCTGGTGAAAAGTCTGATGTGATTCGGATAGGTCTTCCTTTGTATGTTACTTGGCCCTTTTCTCTTACTGCTTTTAATATTCTTTCTTTGTTTAGTACATTTGATGTTTTGATTATTATGTGACAGGAGGTATTTCTGTTCTGGTCCAGTCTGTTTGGAGTTCTGTAGGCTTCTTGTACGTTCATCTGCATCTCTCTCTTTAGGTTAGGGAAGTTTTCCTCCATAATTTTGTTGAAGATGTTTACTGGCCCTTTAAGTTGCAAATCTTCACTCTCATCTATACCTATAATCCTTAGGTTTGGTCTTCTCATTGTGTCCTGGATTTCTTGGATGTTTTGGGTTACGCGTTTTTTGCATTTTGCATTTTCTTTGACTGTTGAGTCGATGCTTTCTATGGTATCTTCTGCACCTGAGATTCTTTCTTCCATCTCTTGTATTCTATTGTTGATGTTTGCATCTATGACTCCTGATTTCTTCCCAAGGTTTTCTATCTCCAAAGTTGTCTTCCTTTGTGATTTCTTAGTTGTTTCTACTTCCTTTTTTAGATCCTGGATGGATTTGCTGAGATCCTTCACTTGTTTGTTTGTATTTTCCTGTATTTCTTTAAGGTATTTTTGCATTTCCTCTTTCAGGATTTCTGCCTGTTGACCCAAGTTCTCCTGTATTTCTCTAAGCGATTTTTGTGTTTCCTCCTCATTGGATTCCATCTGTTGATCCATCATCTCCTGCATTTCTTTAAGCAGTTCTGGTGTTTCCTTTGTAAGGGCATCTATCCGTTGATTCATTTCTTTAAGCAATTTTTGTGTTGCCTCCCTATGGGCATCCGTCTGTTGACCCATATTCTTCTGCATTTCTTTATGCAATTTTTGTGATTCCTTTGAAAGGGCATCTACCTGTTGATTCATTTCTTTAAGTGATTTTTGTGTTGTCTCCTTGTGGGCCTCCATCTGTTGACCCATGTTCTCCTGCATTTCTCTAAGCGATTTTTGTGTTTCCTTTGTAAGGGCTTCTAACCCTTGATTCATGGTCTCCTGTAATTCTTTATTAGATTTATTTGTGTCCTTCTTGTGATCCTCTAATAGCATCATGAGAAGTGATTTTAAATCCAGATCTTGTCTTTCGGGTGTGGTGGGGTATCCAGGACTTGCTGCTGTTGGAGAGTTGGGTTCGGATGGTGCCATATTACTTTGATTTCTGTTAGTAACGTTCCTACGTTTGCCTTTTGCCATCTGGTTACCTCTGGTGTTAGTTGGTCCTGCTGTCACTGGCTGTTGGTTGGATGTCCTGTGAGCCTGCAAAGCTAATTTCTGGCCCCCCTGGATTACCGGGATTCCCCTGGCACCGATTTCTGGGGCCTGCCTTGCTCCTTAGTGAGTTTGGAGCCCTGATGTGCCTTGCCCCAAGTGATGTTATATTGGGGAATCCCTGCACATCCAAAGGCTCAGCGTAGTGGATTCCCGGAGCAGAGGTCATTGAAGGGAGGCTGGTAGGCTCCCACCCTGTGCAGGGGTGTGTGATCTCTCCCAGAGGGAGGGGGAGAGGGGGACCCTCTGCAGGGCAGAAGTCCCACAGCAGAGCTGGCGCACTGGTTACTGCAGATCTGCACAGCTCTTGGAGCAGGTTACACACAAGCTACCTGAGACCCAAGTGATATTATGCCTGTCTGTCTCTCAGCCTAGCTCTCCCAACTACCTGGCCACTGGAGCAAAATGACGGCGTGCTGGGAACAAATTCTTATATTTGCCTTTAGAATAGCCAGAGAAGGAACTGGCTATGTTTTTTTTTTCCCTTTCAAGCATTAACATATAATGTAAATCTAAATTTTCTTCTGGCAGAGAGAAAGAAAGACAACACATAGGAGGAACTAGTGCATGATAAATCACGTGTATGTTTGACTGTGTTTCCCAGTTGCACTTCTACATGTCAAGGTTTTATATCCTCTTTGATTAATCAACAAATTTTGTGTTGTGTTACTTTGTCATTGTTTTGTTTCAGAGACATAAATGTCAATAACAAAAGTTCAAGATCCAATAAACAATCTCAGACACAAACAAAAATTAGCATATAAAACATTAAATATCATCAGTGGCACTTTCAGTTGTGTTTGGGTGGAATATGTTTACCCCATATCCCCAGCCTCACTCTAGTTTTCATCCCTACTTCCAGGTCTCCCTGCATTCCCACATAATGTGTTATCTGCTTTCCACTCTCTTCCTCAGCACCTCTTTATACTCAGTTGGTCTCCTTCTTAGCTCTTAGGGCTTTGTCCAAATTTACACTTGTCTTTCTGTACATATACATATTAAAGCTTGAGTTCACATATGAAAGGATGTGAAAGTTTTGTCTTTCTGAGTTTGAGGTTCCTTCATTTGTTATACTTTCCCAGTCCTTCCATTTTCTCTGAAATGTTTTTTTTTTTCTGAATGAAGTGTTTCATTTAGTAAAGGCATAATGTGCCTCTACTCAGAACAATTTTTATAAAGCAGATAAAGTAGATTAGTTATACAGCTGTTGAAATATCATGTTTTGAGGTTTTGTGAATTTTGAATGAGAAAAGTTTTTACAACTATAGTGTAATCTTTCAGTAATCAAACAGCCTACTACACACTCAATTACATAAGACACTCTTGAGTCCCCAGGAGAGAGCACACAGATTTAAAGTCTGACACTAGCTTAACTTTATTAGCTCTTCTTTGTTCACAGGAATAGGCTGGTTCTACAAAAACACAATTTCCTCCTTCACAAAATAAACTAATAATATTCCTTTAGAGGATTCAGCCTATGCCTATATTTCATTTTGGCGCCAGGCTTATTCCAATTCTGTATGATGAATTGAAAATGTATCTTTATCTTTAGTTATTTCAGAAAAGACTGATATGATTCAAGCAGCACAATCTCTAGAGCACCTGAACATATCTGGAAACTTTAGAGTACAAACAGCCTGTGGGGCTAAACACAATACAAGCACACTAGGTAAAACTGCTTCTTTCCTTTTTATTGGAAAAAGAAGCACTTTTATATTCAATACTGGGATGGAGTTGGAGGCTGAATTGAAGATGTTTTGATATGGAAAAATAGAAGGAAATTAATTCTTTTAGATTTTCTTGTTATAAACCTGTATACATGAGGCAAGCAACCCTAAGAGATACTGGAGTTGTGCATGATTTCTCTGTTTTGCTATATCACCTAACAGATCAAGGGAACTCTGGCTACCAAGGGATATCTAGAAGCAGTATGCAAGTGGATTTGGTAGTCTCATGAATCAGTCCTTCTGATTGTTTGGATAACTTCTGAGGAAATTTTTGGAGTACCTGGATTTAATTTAGTCTATTTTGATATTTTTGGATGAAGATTCTAAGAATCCATTGAATTTTGACTTTGTTCATGTCTTGAGTTGTATGTGTCCTTGACTACTTATAGGTACTATGGTTTGATCAACAATGAGATTATTTAATGTTATCTGAGACCCATAATCCAATCCAATTTGAGAATACATTGTACATCAGAGGGTTAGAATTATGAAAAGTGTTAAATGAATAAACTGTTGACTAGCTCAGAAAGTTTTAACCACTGAAAAATTAGTTGATAATTTTAAGGCAAGTTCTTATGGGTTTTCCTGCTTTTACATAGCTTTAATATAGCCACTGAGAGCAGTAAGGGGAAATTTCCATACAAAAAGTATACTGCTTATTAGAATATGGACAACCCTGTCCCAGCATGTACTAATTCCTTTTTGGTTGTTTTGATAAAATACTCTGACCAAAAACAACTTGGGAAACAAAGGATATATTTTATCTTACACTTCCAGGTCATAGCTCATTTTTGAGGGAATTGAGGGCAGGAACTCAAGGTAGAAACCAAAAGGCAGAATGCTTGCTACTCCACAAAACATTGTCTCTGATAAAGAAACTCACTCACAGTTATGGAAGCACAGTAGGGACTATAGAGGATGCTGCTTTCTAGCTGGCTTGCTCATTGGTTCATTCTTAGGCAGCTTCCTTATAAAGCATAGGACAACATGCCCAGGGAAAGATGCCACACATAATGGCCTGGCCCTCCTTACATCAGTTAACAGTTAAAACAATCCCTCCCAGATATGCCCTACCTGATGTACCAGATACAGACCTACCGGATGAAAATAAATACTCAGTTACAGTCTTTTCATCTGATTCTAGGTTGTGTCAAATTTACAGTCAATTCTAAAATTTTATGCTATCTTGGACCAACAAAATAGTAAATATAAGGTAGACACTCAAAAGTTGAACAGATTCTATTCTATCCTCTACCATACTCTTGTTTAAATTTGTCACATAAATGAAAACTTCATTTTCATGAAGTGAAATTATTCATTGTGGGGTTTATGTAGATTTTCATGTTTATATTTTGTCTATCTTTCAGTAATTTACAGATGTATTATACTACCATCATTTATAATTTTGTGTGTGTCTGTGTGTGTGCGTATGTGTGTGTTATTGAGCTAGATAGTATTAAGTGAAAGTAATCATAAGTCAATTATCCTAGACTAGGGATGTAGCTCAGTGTCAGAGTACTTGTCTGGCAAGTGTGGAAAGCTCAGGTTCGATCCATTGTACTGAAAATAATGTCAATTATATCGGGGGGGGAAGTATCTGTATTCCCCTTATATTTACCTACATATTTTCTCTTACTACCTATCCTCTTATTACTTTCCAGTGGGTAAAATTTTCCTAGAATGTCATTCCCCTCTCATGAGGAAAAATACTCTTTGCCAGGTATTAAAAGCACAAGCCTTGTAAAATTATTACCTCTCAAATTTGGCTTAGTAAAAAAATTCTTTGTTTAATCCTCATTTTAAAGAATATTTTACTGGAAATAAAAGCCTTCATGGATAGTTATATTATCCTCCAGGGCTAGTCTACTGTTTTAGTCCTTCTATATCATGATAAACAAACAACTGCTGTCCTAGTTTGTTCCCTGTTGCTTTGATGAACTCTGTCCAAAAACAACTTGGGGAAGGTAAGGGTTTGTTTTAGCTTACACATTTCAGTCTACCATAGAGAGAAGACATGGTATAAACTCAAAGCAGGAACCTGGAAGCAGGTGCTAAAGCAAAGACCACAGATAAATGATGCTCAGAATCTTGCTTCTCCTGACTTGCTCTGCTTCCATTCTTAGACAGGGCAGTACCACATGCATAGTGATGGGACTTCCTACAGTGGGCTGAGACTACCTACATCAATTAGAAAATAAGAAAATATTCAAAATACCAAAGACCTGGGATGGGGGGAGGCCACAGGGTGTCTATGGGGTGACTCTAGCTGAGATTCCTAGCAGAAGCAGATATTGTGCCTGAAGTAGCCATTGCCTGTAATCAGGCAGGTCTCCCTGTGAAAGGGTAAAGACAGCAACCCACTCACAAAACAATGATGGAGCAAACAGAGGGAATGGTCAACCAATTACTGGTCCAAATAAAGACCCACCCCATGGGCAAGAACCAATCCCTGACACTATTAATGATACTCTGTTATGCTTGCAAAGAAGAGTCTAGCTCTGAGGAGCTCCACCCAGCAGCTGACTGAAACAGATGAAGAAACCCATAGCCAAACATTAGATGGGAGTTTGGGGAGTCTTGTGGAAAAGTTGGAGGAAAGATTGAGGAAACTGAAGAGGACAAGGACTCTACAGGAAGACCAACAGAGTCAACTGTCATGGACCTTTGGGAGCTCCCAGAGACTGAACCACCAACCAAAGAGCATACAGGGACTATACCTAGGCCCTCTACACACATGTAGCAAATGTGCAACTTGGTCTCATGCATGTTTCACAACAACTAGAACAGGGTCTGTCCCTGAACCTGTTGCCTGCCTGTGGATCCTGTTCACTTAACTGAGTGGGCCGCCTTGTCTGTCCTCACTGGGAGAGGATGTGCCTAGTCCTGCAGTGACTTGATGTGCAGAGTAACGTGATGTGCCAGGAGACAGAATGGGGAAAGAAGTTGTTCAAGGAGGATACTGGGAGGAGGGGGCCAAATATTGGGATTAAAGTGAATGAACAAATAAATAAATTAAAAATTTGAATTAAAAAAGAAGAAATATCCAAAAGACATGTTCCCAGCCCAATTTGATAGAGTTAGTTTCTAAATTGATATTCCCTCATCCCAGATATGTCTAGGTTTTTGTCAAGTAAACAAAAGAGACTATAATATTTCCTGCTCATTTACTCCTTAATAAGTGGATATTATCTCCCTGAAAGCTCAGAATACCCAAGATACAATTCATAGACCACATGAAGCTCAAGAAGAAGGAAGACCAAAGTGTGTGTGTATACTTCAGTACTTCTTAGAAGGGGTAACAAAATCCTCATGAGAGAAAATATGGAGACAAAGTGTGGAACAGAGACTGAAAGTAAGGCCATCCAAAGACTGCCCCACCTGGGGATCCATCCCGTATAAACATACCAAACTGAGACGCTATAGCGGATACCAAGAAGTGCATGCTGACCAGAGCCTGATACAGCTGTCCCCTGAGAGACTCTGCAAGAGCCTGACAAATACAGAGGCGGATGCTCACAGCCAACCATTGGACTGAGCAAGGGGTTACAAATGGAGGAGTTAGGGAAGGAACTGAAAGAGTTGAAGAGGTTTGCAACCCCCATAAGAAGAACAACAGTATCAACCAACCAGACCCCTAAAGCTCCCGGGGACTAAACCACCAACCAAAAAGTACAATATGGAGGGACCCATGGTTCCAGCCCCATATGTAGCAGAGAATGGCCTTGTCGGGCATCAATGGGAGGAGAGGCTCTTGGTCCTGTGAAGGCTCGATGTCTCAGTGTAGGGGAATTGCAGTGAGGGTATTTGGGAGTGGATATGTGGGTGGGGGAGCACCCCCATAGAAGCAGAGGGAGGGACAATGGGAAAAGGGGTTTCCCGAGGGGAAACCAGGAAAGGGAATAACATTTGAAATGTAAATACATGAAATATCCAATAAAAGAAAATTTAAAAAATAAAAAACAAAACAAAACAAAAAAACCCCAAATCTTCCCTACTCAGATTAGGTAATTGTCATTGATCTGTCTTCTACTTTATTAATTCTCTTCTGTGACATTCAATTTACTGGGAAGTCCATTAGTGAATTTTCATTTAGGAAATTTACTTTTCAGTTATAGAATTTTTACTATTTTTCCATAATTGAATCTTTGAGACAGTGTCTTCCCATAGCTCAGTATGCTCTTAAACACACAATTCTTGTTATTTTCCTCCAAAGTGCTGAAATTACATATATACCCTTGGCTAATTTAAATTTCATTATTCATCTAAGATTCCCTGTATGTTAGTGTCTTATAGCCAGAGTTTCCCTAGGCTCTTCAGCATATATATGTGCAAGTTTAAGTTCCTCATATGCCGAGCCCTCTCCTTTTCTTTCTTGATTGTGGACTGTATTTCTCCAAAGCATTATGTTATCAGTGGAGAAATATGAGTCTAGTCTTTTCTTCAGGAAAACATTTTGTCCTGAAAAATGAGTTAAATTCCTGGAATGTCACCTAGAACTTGAAGTAGTATGTCGGAGAACAGGTGGGAAGCCTGTGAAGGTTTAATTTAGAAAGACTCACATTCCAAATACTGTCTTTCTTGCCACAAGATGAATCTAAACTCTATTACATCTGCTTTCAGTGGACACTTTCTAGGAAGAGTCTGGGTATCTCTTCTATGACTGCAGAGTTTGCAGGCCAGTCAAGGTTTCCAGGGAAGTATGAGGAACTTTGGCAGGCTCTACATTCCTACAGATGCCTCCTACCTTTCATTTCCAATCACTTTTTGCATTTTAACTCTACATTCTGATCCTTCAAGTCATTATAGTGTGGGTGTTCTATGTAAATGTAGGTAACATCTAGGTGGCAGAGTAAATTGTATATTTAAAAAATCCTTAAGAATGTGACTATCATCCAGGGAGTATGAATCCTTTAAAATGGTTAACACCCTTCCAAGTTCTGCCTGCATCTGACCATTTGCCATTGTCTTCAAAATATTTGCATACACATGGACATGCATGTGCACACACACACGCACACACACACACATCTGTAAAGACATTGGTCCAATTTTCTGCAGTTACTAAGACTCATATTCTATTTCTCAGCATTTATTTTCAAGTCATCTGTCAGAGCTACGGCAAAGGTCTCTAACTAGTTCCTAAGAACCTTTAATATTCTTTAGTTTATAAGTTTTTCTCTTCAAATATATTCTCTTAATGACATCCAGGGTCATCATATCAAAGTTATGATTGTATTTTGTTCATGATGCTCACCTTGACAACTTTGCATTGAGTATCACTATTTATAGAATTGCATCCAGAATTCTTAGTTTGAAAATTTGGCCCATACATCTTTTCTACCTTTTTTTGTATTTTCCTATTTACCCCTTTAACCAAATTTATACCATGAATCCTTAAATAATGGAAGGTACCCATGCAGAGGTCAAACATTCTGTTAGTTCAGTTAGACCTCTGTCCCTATAAGCTACCTTACTAATTCTTATGATTTTAACACACACACACACACACACACACACACACATATATATATATGTATATGTATATATATATATATATATATCTTTTAGATTTCATAAAGAGTGCATTGAAACAAGAGAAGGTGGTATTTGTGATATATTAAAGAATGAATATGGCACTTGAGTGTTCTTATATGAACAAATGAAATTCCACAAAAGACATAGAAATTTTTTTTAGAAGTTCACAGTAGAAAAGAGGAGGGGAACATTACAAGAAAATTAGAACATGTAAATCTTATAATGTAGTTGTTTAAAATGGAAAAATACAAAGTTTATATGGAAACTTGGGTTTACAACATTGCAATAAGGCTTAGAAATTGGGAGCAGGATCAAGTAACTTTACTAGTGATATATAAAGTTGTTCACAGAGAGTCTGGATGAATGTCTATGTACAGAGGTCCACCCTCTTCCACATTTACCTACAATTAGATTTGCTGAACATTCATAGAAGGTAAGTAAAGTCAGCAATGTCTTATGGAGGTTGAGTCCATAGAAGCTTGAAATTTGGTGATAGAATCCAACTGAGAGAAGAATGACATGTGATATTTGAAAGAAGAAAAAGAGCAAATAACAGGATGTCATGGTGCACACCCGTCACCCAGCACAAAGAGACTAAGGCAAGAAAGGTCAAGGGTGGTAGGAGTGGGTTTGAAGAAATGAGAGAAGAAAAAAGGAGCAAATAGAGAATCAAGAGCAAACATACACATTGTGAGTGGCGAGGGTTTAACATTACCTTTCTTGACTCTGAAAATGCTACCCATCAAGATTCTATCCACTGCATCCTTAAAATTGGATTCCATATCATCATATCCATTTCATTTTGATTAACACTACCTCCTTCTTTCTCCAAAGCCACTCTCTGCTTAAGCCTTTCCATTCTGCTTACTCCTTTTTATTTTCATATCCTGTATATTCTACTGTGGGACCTCAAAGGCAATCTGTGGCCTGGTTGAGTGAGGCTTACTCCGGAGACCCAGAAGAATATTCTACAAGGGACGGTACCGTGAGCCATGCTCCCAGATACTTAGGCTCCTGACACCAACTCCCTATTTCTGACTCCTCAACTCCATAATCCTGTGGCCATCAGTCACATAGGGCCAGGCACCTAGTGTTCTGGCTGGACACCAGTGTGGGACCTTGTAAGGCAGTCTGTAGTCTGGTTGAGCAAGGCTTACTCCAGAGACCTAGTAGAACAGGTTTGCAAAGGACCAGAGTTCGGTTCCTAGAATCCATATAGCGCAGTTCACATCTGCCTGTAACTCCAGTTCCAGGTGATCTAATGCCTTTGACCTCTAATGTGCCAGCACTTACATGCACACAACATATAAAAACATTCTGAGAGAGCACAAGATAACTAGAAATATTTATAAATACCTTTTTTAAAAAAGACATTATTGATGAATACATCATATATTCAGATAATATAGAAAAATCAAGCTGAAATATAACTAGAAGCTTTGGTCTTCCTAGCTAGTTTTCATAGTTCCAGTAGGTATAATGTAAAAACTGTTAGAGTGGGGAAAATGCACCCATTGTCTCAAACAGCTGTGAAACCCATTGTCAACAAGACCAACCTGACAAGTCAAACGAACCCTCAATGTAATAGTTGCACTACTATTAGGGAAGTAACCAAATTCTCTCTGATTATGTTGAATACCAACTCTGCAGGGGTGATACATGCCTGATACTAGACACCTGGTTAAATATCCATGCTGGGGAGAAATGGGCCCTAGTGGAAGCTGAATATTGCTGTTTACCTAAATAGATAAGCCTCAAGCTGCCTTCTAAACAGGTTTATACCCATAGATACGCATTAATGTCAGTTATAATCAGAGAAGCCTCTTTCCAGTGAATGAAGGTTAATGCAGAGACTCATGAGGAAACAAGATGCTGAGAATAAATGATGGATGGGTGTTAATTCCTCTACAAGTCATTTATACCATTCTCTTTAAGGCTCAGAAAATGCTGCATGGCAGAAGGGGTCTTACAAAAACTATGAAAGCCAAAAATAAAAAGCACTTTAAAGTGTCATTCACAAGCATGATACATTCATAAGTTCACAGGCTCACAGCAGCTAAAGATGTGATCACTGGGTGTGCACAATTACAAGCCCATTAACAGTCAAGATGAAAAAGTAGCTCAGGAATCCCTAACTCTCAATGCTGAACTATTTGCTATTAATATATTCAGGGAAGAGGACATCATTACCTTCAGTTGTATATCCTCTGAGAACCCCATCAGACTCCAACAGATAGTTCCAATCCAAGGGTCACAAAGATGGCCCTGGTTAACCTGGTTTACAAAAAAATCAACCCAAAACTCATGAACCTGGGAAGGAGACTAGTAGAGATGGAAGGGAAAGATGAAAGGGATGGGGAAGATAAGAGAAAGTGTGTGGAAAAGAGGAATAAGAATGCATTGTGTATGTGTGTGTGTGTGTGTGTGTGTGTGTGTGTGTGTGTGTGTGAGAGAGAGAGAGAGAGAGAGAGAGAGAGAGAGACAGAGACAGAGACAGAGACAGGCAGAGAGACAGAAAGAGAGACAGAGAGAACAAAATTAATCAAATAAAGGGGAAGAAAGAAAAATAAGTAGATAAATAATTAAATGACCTGGAAACCTGAGCATTGTTTTCATCAACAAAAGGAAAGACTGAAGGAGTCCCTTTTCACTAGTTTCACAGTGAAACTTCCCAGCTGGTCATACAACAGCAAAGCTGCCAAATGACAGCCCAGCCTCCATCCAAAGGCAACTTCCAGTCAACTTTTACTGCCTGGATCTAAAATATGAGCAGATGGACAGAGACCATTCAACTGTGGAAAGGATGTCATGTGAAGAATGAAGGGTAAAGGATATCACACATGGCCGAAATGAGTTTGCCATAAACAAATATTGTGGATATTTTTTAATGGTTCAGTTAGAAACATTGTTGATTTAGGAAAAAAAGCAGAAGTTAAGTTCTCTTCGAGATCTATGACATCTACAGCCACAGGTAATTGACTAGGTTTACAATCCTAGGCATGAATTCCTACCGTTTGGGTTGGCTTTAGTCCAATTAGACAGGTGTTGGTTATCCCCCTTGTATAATTGTGACTACTGAATCATTAGTAATACCTTGCCAGGCAAGTTATTTCATGGTTCACAGGTATACTGGCTAGTTTTATGTCAACTTGACACAAGGTAGAGTTAGAAGAGAGGAGGCAGCCTCGATTGAGAAAATGTCTCCATAAGATTCAGCTGTAGATCAGTCTGTAGGGCATTTTCTTTCTTTCTTTCTTTTTTTTTAAATTGGATATTTGATTTATTTACATTTCTTTTTTGTTTTATTTTTGTTTTTTTTGTATTGGATATTTTCTTTATTTACACTTCAAATGTTATCCCCTTTCTGGTTTCCCCTCCCCAGAAAACCCCTATCCCATCCTCCCTCCCCCTCCCCCACTTCTATGAGGGTATTCCTCCACCCACCCACCCACTCCCACCTCCCCGCACGTGCATTCCCCTACACTGGGACATCGAACCTTCTCAGGACCAAGGGCCTCTTCTCCTATTGATGCCTGACAAGGCAATCCTCTGCTACATATGTGACTGGAACCATGGGTCCCTCCATGTGTACATGTGTACGTTTTGGTTGGTAGTTTAGCCCCGGGAGCCTGAGGGTACTGGTTGATTGATGTTCTTCCTATGAGGTCTCACACCCCTTCAGGTCCTTCAGTCTTTTCTCTAACTCCTCCAATGGGGACCCAGTGCTCAGTCCAATGGTTGGCTGTGAGCATCTGGCTCTGTATTTGTCAGGCTCTCGCAGAGCCTTTCAGGAGATAGATATATCAGGCTCCTGGAAGCAAGGACTTCTTGGCATCCACAATAGTGTCTGGGTTTGGTGACTGTATATGGGATGGATCCCCAGGTGGAGCGGTCTCTGGATGGCCTTTCCTTCAGTCTCTGCTCCACACTTTGTCTCAGTATTTCTTCCCATGAATATTTTGTTCCCTCTTCTAAGAAAGACTGAAGCATCCACACATTGGTCTTCCTTCTTCTTGAGCTTCATATGATCTGTGAATTGTATCTTGGGTATTTTGAACTTTTGGGCTAGCTAATATCCATTTATCAGTGAGTGCACACCATATGCGGGTTTTTTTTATAGAATAATTTATTCAGGGGATGGGGAGGGGAGTTAAGAGAGTAGTAGAGGTAGAGAAAGGCATAGAGAGGGAGAGAGTAGAGAAGTAGAGGCCGGCCATGGCCATGAGCATGTGGAGAGAGCGGGAAGATAAAGGGGAAGGGAAGAGCCCTAGAGGCCAAGAGAGAAGCAAGCAGGAAGCAAGAGTAAGAGCATGTGTGTTCTTTTGTGTCTGGGTTACCTCACTCAGGATGATATTTTCTAGTTCCATCCATTTGCCTAAGAATTTCATGAAATTATTGTTTTCAATAGCTGAGTAGTATTCCATTGTGTAAATGTACCACATGTTCTTTATCCATTCCTCTGTTGAAGGACTTCTGGGTTGTTTCCAACTTTTGGCTATTATAAACTAAACAAAGAATTCTCAACTGAGGAATATTGAATGGGCATTTTCTTCATTAGTGATTGATGGAGAAGGCTCCAGACCATGAGGTATGGTGCCATCCCTGGGCTGGTGTTTCTGGGTTCTATAAGAAAACATGTGAGCAAGCCAGTAAGCAGCACTCTTCCATGGTCTCCATATCTGCCTCCAAGTTGCAACCCTCCTTGAGTTCCTGTCCTGACGTCCTTTGGTGATGAACCATGATGTGGAAGAGTAAGTAGAATAAACATTTTCCTCTAAAAATTGCTTTGATCCTGATATTCCATCTCAATAGTAACTCTAAGACCAGAGGCTTTACAACTAAGTGGAATTCATTGATTTCCTACCTTAGAAGTTGGCATAGAACCTTCTGATAAACCAGCTAATCCTGATGAAGAAGGTAAGACCTTGTAAAATTTCTCCCACTCATATGTCAACTGATAGGAGCATTATTCGGGTCTTGTAGTGCAGTCACACTGTTAAGCTTGCAGAGCTTGAGCATCCCTCCTGTCCCTTAAAAGTACCATCAAGGCATCTTGATCCTCTGGCTCTTACAGTCTTTCTGCCTCTTCTCCCCCAGTGTCCCCAGTGGATATAGGGCCTGTGTTGTATGTGTACCAGTTACAGATAGAATCCCCACTGTCATTTTTTCTTTGCATTTTGACCAGTTGTGGATCTCCATAGTAGCCTATATTTGCTGCAGAGGAGAAAGCTTATATGTGAAAGGTGAGACCTGCATTTAAGAGCTCCCCAACATGCCACCAGTGGATACTGGGAGAGGGAAAATCAGTGTTCTCCAATGGTGAACACACTGTAGGTTTTTCAATCCCAAGTGAACAGCCCTAAACACGTGTGCATAGCAACACTAAATGTACTCAGTAAGTTATATATTTATATTTAGATTTAAATGTATATAACAATCATAATTAAAGAAGAGATCATTAATTTGAGAATGAATGAGGAATATACAAAGGGAGTAAAAATGAGGAGTAAACCTCATGCAAACAATACTTATATATGAAATTGTGAAAAAATTAAAAATTTAATTTAGAATGTTTTTTAACAAATTATTGAGGGCTTGGGGGGATAGATCAATAATTAAGGTGCTTACTATAAAATCATGGAAACTTGAGTTCAGATCCCCAGAACTTTTGACCCCAGAGCTGAGAGGAAATAGGTGGATTCCTGGAGCTCACCAGTTAGCCAGTCTAATGTTGAATTGGTGGGTTTCACATTCAGTGCAAGAACCTGCCTCAGAAACTAAAGTAGAGAGAAACTGAAGAAAACACTTGCCTCTAAACTTACATACATGTGTGTGCATGCACACCATACCAACATTAATTACACATACACAATCACACACATAAACACTCATAGAATACCATATTCGCAGAAACTACTTGCTGATATCCTCATATGTCTAAACTTTTGTTTCTATAAAGTATGTAACAGGAAACTTCAACTGAGACATTATCATATGATTAAAACACCAGAAACTAAATTAGGAGCTAAGAATATTAAGAACTTATACATTTTCAAACTGGTATGGTTGAGAAGTTGGACAACTACTCAAAATACTATCAGGTCAGCAGTACATTTAGAGAAAGGGTTTGGGAGAATTTCTTATGTGAGAGTTTATAGGACTCTGTGTTAGCATTCTGTCTAAACTCCACCCTGCAGTTACCTGACAACAGTCAGGTATGCTCCTCCCCACAGTTACCTGACAACAGTCAGGTAGGCCTGGTCCACTATAAAAGGGGATGCTTGTCCCTCCTTCCTGTCTTGCTCTCTTGCCTCTATCTTGCCTCTTGATCTCTTGCTCCCTCTCTCCCCATTCCCTTCCCCCCTCTCTCCACGTGGTCTTGGCTGACCTCTACTTTTCTATTCTCTCCATCTCTCTGCCTTTCTCTGCCTCTATTACTTTCTTAACTCCCATGCCCATGCCCTGAATAAACTCTATTCTATACTATTCTGTCATGTGACTGTTCCCTCAGGGAGAAGGGATGTCTTGGCATGGGCCTGCTGAGGCACCCCCTTCCCATATACCTCACCACTTCCCAATAGAACATACCTTATACTTCTATTTCTTTTTGTAAACATATCACTGTGAACAAAGAGATACTGAAAGTAGAAATACTTTCAGTAGAGATACTGAAAGTGTCCTGAAGAGTAGGTGAGGGGACTTGAGAACCTGAGGCCCAACTCTGGTCCAGGATCTCTGTGTGGTAAGAGCAAGATGGCAGACTTCTTTTACTATGTCAAGGATAAGAAGGTAATACAGTGATCTCCCAGAATACAAGGTGAAAGCTAGATACAGTGCCTCAATCTCAGTCTCCAAGGAACTCACTAATCTGCTCACGAATAGAGGGCTATCAGCATAAAAAAACATCCAAGGTGCCCAGAGTGACCTAGCAACAGGACATTCATAGAAAGATTACTAGTGGAGAGAGAATATAAGAAAGGTACTGATAGAGTTAATGTTGACATGAGTCCTTGCTCTTCTTCCTACTTATAAAAAAATCAGTATAGCTTTGTGTAGACTTTTGAGAAATGATGAGAGAAAAAACACACATCTAGCAATTACTATCTTCTAATCACTCTTTATGATTCATATTCACCCATTTGAGCATTACCATACACCATAACAGGGAGTGTCATCAATCTCATTGTTCAGATGAGGAAACTAAGGCTCTAAAAGATTATGAGTCACTAAGGTCACACAGCTCTCACACAGTGGCAATTCCAGTCATGCTCACAACCAGTGTGTTTTCTGGTTAGCTCTCTCATTCAAACAGAATAAATTATCCTCTGGTAAATCCTTGGTTATAACACATGCTAAGTATTCTGATGTATGCTCAGCCTCATTAAAACTGTTCTGAAGAAGCAGGTTTCTGCTGCTTCCGCTGCCTTTATACTCATTACCTTTGTTCAAAAGAAACAAAAGGAATTTATGATCCTCAGGGAGTACTACAATCACAGGAGTTGGTCCTGGATCTCTGCAGTGTCAGATCTTGTGCTGAAACAGGAAGTAGATTTTTACCTTGATGCAAAGTTTACTGGATGAAGCTGCCATGGACATTGGGGTCGTACAGTACTCTCAACTACATACTGAGAAGGCTGAGATGAGAGGGCTTTTAATTCTAGGCCAGACTCAGCTGTGGAGGAGTTCATCCTGAGCTCCATAGGGAGGCCATGTCTCTCAAAAGTAAAGTTCCTTTGTTGGAACACTATGTAGATCTAGTATATCATAATTTAATATTTATATCTTCTAAGGACATGTTTTTCAACATGAAAGACAATTTTTAATTAAGGCTCACTTTTAATAAAAACTGAAGCCCTTGCTGTGAAAATCATTCCAGTAATGCTATGTATAACACTCAGGAATTGATAATGCCTAAGGATAAGACAAAAATATTACTTTCCATTTTTTTTAACAAACCTGTTTTAAAAGTCCTGTTTTAAAGATACCAAGCAATCTTCTACTTAAAGGTCATTATTTTACATTTGTCTCCATTTATGTTGTTGATATGCATTTGTTTGGTTGTTTGTTGTTTGTTTTTTGTCAACTATACTCTCAGGCTTAATTTTGCTTTCGATCTCTGTAGTTGCCAATATTAACAATTAAAACTTCTGTATTAGAGGTCCTTCAAGACAGAGCTGACAAACCTCAGAATAGAATAGAATACATCCCTTTTGAATTATCTCTAAAAGGCAACACTGTTAACATAGTAACTGAGTTGTTTTGGATTTCACGGGTTCTCAGACATTTATTTCATAAGCTAAATCTGTATTTCTTGATTAGGGCCAATTAATTTCCACCCATTTATTCTTCAAATATCCCTGAGCTGCTATTACACAGTAGGCTTATGCTGAGCATAGAAAGCCAAGTCTAAAAATAAGGTAGAAATAATCTCAGCACTTTTTTGCTCTGGCAATGTAAGGGATGTATGGAGTTGAGTTGATATACCTGTTCCATGCATATAGGATCTCTGGTGGAGTAGAAGACAATTAGACTCTCAGGAATGTCATGTGAAAACCATAAGCGATATCTGTGAGGGACCTGAGAGACCAATGTATTTTCTGGTTTTCTTTTCTTTTTCTTTTCTTTCTTATTTTTAACTCTCTACTTTTGAAATTTTATGAGGTCCCATTTGTCAATTCTTGATCTTAGAGTATAAGCTATTGGTGTTCTGTTCAGGAAATTTTCCCCTGTGCCCATGTGTTCAAGGCTCTTCCCTAGTTTCTTTTCTATTAGTTTCAGTGTGTCTGGTTTTTGCTTGATCCACTTGGACTTGAACTTAGTACAAGGAGATAAGAATGGATCAATCTGAATTCTTCTGCATGCTGATCTCCACCTGAACCAGCACCATTTGCTAAAAAGGCTATCTTTTTTCCACTGGATGGTTTTAGCTCCTTTGTCAAAGATCAAGTGTCAATACAAGTGTGGGTTCATTTCTGGGTCTTCAGTTCTGTTCCATTGATCTACATGCCTGTCACTGTACCAACACCATGCAGTTAAGGCAAAGGACACTGTCTAAAGGACAAAGCGGTAACCAACAAATTGGGAAAAGATCTTTACCAACCCTACATCCACCAGAGGGCTAATATCCAATATATACAAAGAACTCAAGAAGTTAAACTCCAGAGAGCCAAATAACCCTATTAAAAATTGGGGTACAGAGCTAAACAAAGAATTTTCACCTGAAGAATATCGAATGGCTGAGAAGCACCTAAAGAAATGTTCAACATCCTTAGTCATTAGGGAAATGCAAATCAAAACAACCCTGAGATTCCACCTCACACCAGTCAGAATGGCTTAGATCAAAAACACAGGAGACAGCAAGTGTTGGCGAGGGTGTGGAGAAAGAGGAACACTCCACCACTGCTGGTGGAATTGCAAGCTGGTACAACCACTCTGGAAAGCAGTCTGGAGGTTTCTCAGAAAACTGAGGGTGACACTCCCAGAGTATCCTGTTATACCACTCCTGGGCATATACCCAGAGGCTTCCCCTGCATGCAATAAGGACACATGCTCCACTATGTTCATAGCAGCCTTATTTATAATAGCCAGAAGCTGGAAAGAGCCCAGATGTCCCTCAACGGAGGAATGGATACAGAAGATGTGGTATATTTACACAGTGGAATACTACTCTGCAATTAAAAACAACGAATTCACGAAATTCTTAGGCAAATGGTCAGAACTGGAAAATATCATCCTTAGTGATGTAACCTAATCACAAAAGAACATACATGGTATGCAGTCACTGATAAGGGGATATTAACCCAGAAGCTCGGAATACCCAAGACACAATTCACGTATCAATTTATTTCCAAGAAGAAGGAAGGAGAGACCCCTGTTCCTGGAAAGACTGGATGTAGGGGAATACCAGGACAGAGAAGCGGGAGGGGGTTAAATGGGGAACAAGGGGAGGGAAGAAGGCTTATGGAATTTTCAGGGAGGGAGGAACCAGGAAAGGGGAAATCATTGGGAATGTAAATAAAAAATATAGAAAAAAAAAAAAACAACAGGCAACACAGGCATAGGGGGAGAGGCAGAACACAAATGGGCAGCTAGCGGGAGTTACTTAGAAGCAAATAAAACTGTTTTGCATCTTTAAAAAAACAAAAATAAACCTCTCTACTCTTATTAGTTCTGCTATGGTTTTTGTAAGAATTAATAGCCTTTGACTTATTTGTAAATAAAAGTCACAATCCTCTGTGGTTTTGTTAATCAAGTGTCTACCAACTTTCAGCAGTCCTAAATACTCTGTGTTCTGTTTGAAGGCAGACAAGAACCAAAAACTGGACGAATATTGCAGCTGATGCTAGGGAGGGCTCAGCAATCCCAGAGCTTTGAAAGAAATCACTTCTTCAGACTTCCTGGAGTTGGGGTCAGAAAATGAGGACAGAGATGTCTGCAGGAGGAGAATTGGAGCAATTTTTCTAGACCAGAAATATACCTAATTCTCACAGTCTTCCAGACAAATACCACGATGATAAAGCACCATCCAAAAATATTGGCAATCTCTGCAATTCTCAGTACCAAAATTAAATGCAACAACTAAGCTAAGTAGGGCTGCAAGTTACCTAATGATCATCATAAAATCCCCCAGGGTGCTAAGCTGATAGGAGTCCCAGAGCCAAGTCCTGCAGGAGATGCCAAGAACTGGGATTCAAGTCAACTGCTACTTAATTGACTCTAGGCATTTCCCATGCTCCCTAGCCAAACCATTTTTTGCAAATTCTTTCTGTATACAGTCTGATCTTGACAATTTTCAAGGATGCTTTTTATCTTAGTTACCTTTTCAACCTATATTACTGCCATTGCTTTGGATTCTTGTTATTTTTTTTCCTTATTTTCTTTTTTTCTGGATTTCCTGAAATGGGGCAGTTTTGTTTTGTGTTTTGATTTGTTTTTGTTTTAGAACTACTGGGAGTCAAATCAACCAAGCTTGTCCACCGAAACTTAATTTTTTTTTCCCGGTAGGTACTGTGGCTTGGCTACTCATATGGACAGAAATATGATAGAGCTTTTGTTGAACTTCCATGCTACTTGCCAGATCAATAAATGATTAGAAGACCTTACACAGAGTGAGGGGTTCCAATGACTGAAATGATGAGCAGTAAAATAGTTTCCCATTAGCATAAAAATCACTGCAAAACTCCACTATTGTAATCACTTGGTCTTTTACTAGAAAGAAGATCCTTTGATCGTAGTCAATGCTGCTTCATTCTCCTACCAAGAGAATATACAAATTTGGCATGGATATATATATATATATATATATATATATATATATATATATATACATATATATATACACACACACATACACATACACACACACACACACACACACATATATATATATATATAAAACTTTGCAACATCTTAGTGTTGCACACTAAGCTTCCCACACAATAACAAGTTCATATGGGCGTTAGTCTTGCTGTGTTTAGAAGGTCTCATTTTCTTGGTGTCCTCCATGCCCTCGGGCTCTTATAGGCTTCCTGCCTCCTTTTTAACAGGGTTCTCTGAAACCCAAGAGCAGGATCAGATGGAGACATCCCTTTCAGAGTGGAATGTTCCAAAGTCTCTCATTCTCTTCCTAATATCCAGTTGCATATTTGTTCCCATTTGCTTAAGAAGGAAGTTTCTCTTATGGTAGCTGAGCAAGGCACTGATCGTATTTGTCTTTCTTTGTCTGGATTAACTCATTTGAGATGATTTTCTTTTTTTTTAGTTCCACCCATTTATCTGTAAATTTTATGATTGGGGTTAGGGGGTGAGTAATACTCCATTGTGTAAATGTACCACATTTTCTTTATTATTCTGTTGAGAGACATCTAGATTATTTCTAATTCCTGGCTATTATGAATAAACATGAGTGAAAAAGTGTGCCTATGGTAGGATAAGCCATCCTTTGGACATAAGCCCAAGAATAGTATAAATGAATCACAAGAGAGATAGACTCCCATCTTTCTTATGAACTACCACTCTGATTTCCACAGTAGTTGTACAAGTCTACACTCCCACCAGCAATAAATGAATGTTCCTCTTAATCCATATCCTCTCAAGCATGAACTATCATTTGTTTATTGATATTAGATATTCAGATAGGTGTAAAATAAAATATCAAAGTAGTTTTGATTTGCATTTCCTTGATGGCTAAGAATGTTGAATATTTCTTTAAGTTATTCCCAGCCGTTTGAGTTTCCTCTCGAGAATTCTTTGTGTAGATATCTACACCATTTTTTAATTTGATCATTACTTTTCTTGAAATCTAGTTTCTTAAGTTCTTTATATATTTGGACATGAGCCATTTAGGGAAAGTGGAGTTAGTAAAATCTTTTCCCATCTCTAGGCTTTCAATTTGTCCCAATGACAGTGTACTTTGCAATACAGAAGCTTTCAGTTTCCTGAAGTCCAATTTATTAATTGTTGCTCTTTGTTCCTGTGTTAGAAGTGTTCTGTTTCTTGTGCAAATGACTTCAAACCTATTCTCTACTTTCCTTTCTAACTGGTTTTATGTTGGGGTCTTTGACCATTTAGAGTTGAGATATGTGCAGGGGATAAGCATGGATCTATTTGGATCTTTCTATATGCCGCTCTCCAATTTGACCAGCAGCATTTGTTAAGAATGCTGTTTTATATTTGCAGTGTATATTATTTGCTTACTTATTAAAAACACTTCTTTTGTTCTAGAACTTTCAAATGAAATATTAAAGTTCTAGCATAAGTTCTCTCCATTTTTTTTCATGTAGGCATTTAGTGCTATGAACTTGACCCTTCATTATGTCCCACAGTGGGTACAATGTGTATCCATTTTCATTAAATTCTAGAAAGTCTTCAATTTCAAAGGCCTTTTTTCATCTAATGAGATGATCATACAGTTTTTATCTTTCAGTTTGTTTATATAGTGGATTACCTTATCCACTATATATGTTGAACCATTCCTATATCTCTGGGTTAAATCCCACTTAATCATGGTGGAAGATCATTCTGAAGTGTTCTTGGCTTCAGTGTACAATTATTTTATTGAGAAATTTTACATCTATCTTTTTTTATTATTATTTATTTTATTTTATTTTTTTAATTTACATTCCAAATCATTTCCCCTTTCCCGTTTCCTCCCTCCCCGAAAGTCCCATAAGCCCCCTTCCCTCCCTCTTTTCTCCATTCAACCCCCTCTCGTTACTCTGTCCTGGCGTTCCCCTACATCCAGTCTTTCCAGGAACAGGGGTCTCTCCTTCCATCTTCTTAGAAATCTATTGATATGCGGATTGTGTCTAGGGTATTCTGAGATTCTGGGTCAATATCCCCTTATCAGTGACTGCATACCAAGTGTGTTCTTTTGTGATTGGGTTACCTCACTAAGGATGATATTTTAAGATCTGACCATTTGCCTAGGAATTTCGTGAATTCATTGTTTTTAATTGCAGAGTAGTATTCCATTGTGTAGATATACCACATCTTCTGAATCCATTCCTCCGTTGAGGGACATCTGGGTTCTTTCCAGCTTCTGGCTATTATAAATAAGGCTGCTATGAACATAGTGGAGCATGTGTCCTTATTGCATGAGGGAAAGTAGTCTACAAATTTTGTTCATTGGGTCTCTATATGGTTTGAGTATCAGGATAACTATAGCCTCATAAAACAAATTGGACAATGCCTTTCTGTTTCTCTCATGTCTTCTATCCATTTCTATCATATCTGAAATGGAAGTTCTCTCTTCCATCTCTTGTATTCTGTTGGCTCTTATTGATTGTGATTTTATGCTGATGTTTAGGCATTTTGGATTGGAAAGATTGCAATTCTCTGTGTTAATACCTGGTCTTGTATTTGTTGGGTGGGTATTTTGTTCCATGGTTTCTGTTTCCTCTCTAATTCTGGAAATTTTTCTGGAGTCCTGATAGGTATGGCCACTGGGGGTTCCAGGTAAAATGTGTTTTGGGATATTGGGACCTGTCAGGGATGGGGAGTGGCTTATGGGGACTGACAGTATTCACAGGAGGGAGGAAAACAGGGTGTTCCACCAGAACCTGCTTAGTCCTCTGAGGATGAGGGCAGAGAAGAGAATAAGGAGACACCAGAGAAGATGGGCTGTTACAGAGCTGGGGGGGGGGTTGGGAATAGGACTCATAGGAATGGAGGGAGTCGCAGTGATCTGTAGTTAACCTGGTTGCTTCCCTGTCTGGAGTGACCTGTAGGTTTTTAGGTTGTGCCTGCTAGACTCAGAGGGAGACAGGGCTTAGATAAAGCAATGTGATAGGGGAAGGTTAGGAGGGGAAGATCTGTGTAGTCCACTGGAGATGGATGGAGGACAGGAAAGAGATAAGCAACATATGCTCTGCTGCACAGCTGGGGATGAGACAGGAGGATTGAATTTGGAAGAAAAGGAGGAGAGCTGAAGCTTGGCAGTCAACTTACCTCCTTCCCTGGCAGAAGTGGCCTTCCAGTTTCCAGTGATGCTTGCTGAATTTGGGTTGTTTTCCTGTTCAGAGTGCTAATTTCTTTTCTTCTTTCTTTTTTCTCTTTTCTTTTTCTTTCTTTCTTTCTTTCTTTCTTTCTTTCTTTCTTTCCTTCCTTCCTTCCTTCCTTCCTTCCTTCCTTCCTTCCTTCCTTTCTTTCTTTCTTTCTTTCTTTCTTTCTTTCTTTCTTTCTTTCTTTCTTTCTTTCTTTTTCTGATCAGGATTTTATTTGTTGAACCTCAAAAAAACAGAATTCACAAATGGACACCAAGACTAGGACATTTAGTGGTAAAACATTGTCACAGCCTGTCTTCTATAAGGTGCGTTCACATGCAGATATCACCAGAAAGCAGACTTGGAAACTCCAGGAGGTACGTGAACACTCTTGGGAGGCAAAAGGCTTTCTGAGCCCACTTTGATAGAAACTTACAATGGATTCCCTATAAAGAATTCTCCCGGGGTTGTTGCCACTTTATTTACTAAAAATTCAGAATTGAAAGCTTCTCCCCATTTTAGCTTTCTCCAAAGTGGGTAACAGAAGATTCAGTTCAGAAAGCTACAAAAGGTGTTTCTCATTCTAGCATGGAGCCCACAGTGGCACTACCTTGCTGATCACAGACCCTGCAGAGACCTATGAAGTCGCCAATACATAATTCGTTTCAAAGAAAGCCAGTCAGCAGGACGCTGTGATAGGATGAGGAGCAGAATGCTGACAAAGGCACAGAGTAAAGAATCCAGAGAAAGTTTTAGTGCCATTTCCATTTAATGACCCAGTAGTATATAGCGAGTGAACTCGTCTGTGATCACGCCACAATATTTCTATGGCACTGCAGCAAGGACCCACATCTGTCCTCTAGCATCCTCAGGTCCCAGTGCCGGGCGAGCAGTTGCAGCCCCAATTCCTGCAAAGACTTAAAGCTGGGGTGTATAACGGAGATATTTTTTGCCAGACGGGAGCTCTTTGGTGAAGATTCCTTTAGGGAAACATCATTTGGCTTCCTCTTCAGGGAGGTTGGGAAGGACCATCACGTTCTCTCCCTTCTTCCAATCAACTAGGGTGGCAACTGGCTTTGCTGCTGTCAGCTGGAGAGAATCTCATCAAGTTCGTACCCGTGGTAGCTGGATAGAGAGGATAGACAGCTTTAGTTTCTTGTCAGGGCCAAAAATGAACACCACACGGGCTGTCACAGGCATGTCATTATCATCCTTCTCTGCTGGATCCAACATGCCCCAAAGGATGGCAAAGTCCCTGTCCTTATCACCGATGATCGGAAAAGGAAACTTTTCTGTAGGTGCAGCACCATTGTAAGCATTGATGTCCTTGTTCCAGGCAAGATGATCCTCAGCACTGTCTACTGAAAGAGCAATCAACTTAACATTCCTCTTGGCAAATTCTGGCACCAGCCTTGCAGCTCTGCCAAGTTCTGTGGTGCACAATGGGGTAAAGTCCCGTGGGTGGGAAAAGAGAATGCCCCATGAATCTCCCAGGAAATCGTGGAAGCAGACGCGGCCTCAAAATTGAAGTATCTGCCTCAAAGTTGGGGACTACGTCCCCAAGAAGCAACCTTCCAGGCATGGCGGCAGTGGTGACATGACGCTGGGAACAAGAGGCCCTACCACAGCAGGGAGCCACTATTTTCTTTTTAAAGGAGTTTTAATGACAAAGGTAAATCACGTGAAACCTCTGCATACTGGTTTGGCTTTGCATGCATAGAAATAATTCTCTGCCATCCATCCCAGCAGGCATCATTGTTCAAGAGATGAGCTTTCTATACTACAAGGACAGGTGTGCCTCTCTGTTACAGTGATGAAAAACTCTAGTAAACCATGTTTTGTGAATGAATTGTACTGCCACATCTGTTGTAAGATTAATTTATCCCCTCATTAACAACAAACATCACCCAGCACCCTCCCATCTTTACCTGTCAAAGTAAATATGACCAAAAAAAAAAAAAGAGTTTAGAAAGACAATATATTTAACCTCTTCTGAACAGTGTTCAACCCAGCCAAATTACAAACTTTTATGGAGAAAATTCTTTGGTCTATGATGTGTTGTGGGGTATCACAATGTAGAACACTGTGTCATTTAATATCTCAGTGAAGCACTGTTGTTGTGAAAGTTGTTTCTACGTTAACTAAAGCAATTAGAAATTCTCAACAATTTACAAGTCATCTTGTATACCTTGAGGCAGATATGCCATTACCAACAATATGTTCACTGTCTGATTCATTATTTATACCTAAAATTTAAAAGACATAAAATCAAATGCTTTTCTGTATTGGTATAAATGGTCAAAAGTTTAAAAGAACCCATTTTTGACTCTATTTGATATTCCATCTATACACTAGATTACACTAGATACACTACCAAACAGAAAAACTAGGAAGATTCCAAAGGCAATATATATATAAATTAAACATTACTCACCATGGTCATCTCTGAGATATAGTGAGAGCACTTTTGTATATCATATCTCAAAGCAATGAATCTATCCATCTATTGTCTGACCATATTAAGTCATGTGACTTCTGGGGGAAAAAAAACACATAATTTGTCATTTGGAACAATGGAAACGTCTTCTCTTCCTCCTCCTCTTTCTCCTCCTCCTCTTCCTCCTTCTTGCTCTTCCTCTTCCTCCTCCTCCTTCTCTGCTCAAATTTTCTAGCTTCCCATGGCTCTCAGTGTGTGAGGCCACATGCTCCTAACCTTCTTATACTCTGATTTCAGTCTTAAACAACTCTTTACTTCAGCCCAATAAGGAGATATAAGATTATCTTTAAGGCCTACCTACAACATAAGGGATAAACTACTTTCCCTGAAAGCCTTAAAATTCATCAACTCTTATATCACATAAAGCAAATCTCGGAAATTTGACTTTGTTTTGCTTTGCTTTGGGGTCTTGCTACATGGTCTAAGCCAGAGAGCTTCCTGCCTTGGCCTCTGCTCTCAGCACTGCTAAGTCAAGTGCATACCACCACAAGCAGCTTGATGTGGGTTTCCATGGCTGCCTCTTCCCACCCTACCATACCACTTTCTATGCCTTTAGTTCTTCCTTCTCTACTAAACCTCAGGTTTTCTTTTCTAATCTTTCCCTCTCCTTGACTTAGCTCTCCTCCCCATCACAAATTCACACAGTTTCAGTTTACAGAGGCTGCCAAAACAAGTTACCACCACCTGGAAGGCTGAAAGCCAGTATCAGAGAAACTCAGATATCCATAGAAATAGTTTCTTCTGAATCCTCTCCATGGTTTGTTATGGTCCTCTTGCCATGTATCTGCAGATAGTATCTCTACTGGCAGTGCCTGTTTGAACCAATTTTATAAGTGTCCAGACACACTGCATTAGGGTTTAACCTAATAACTTTCTTTTGTTTTTAATTAATTAATTTATTTACACTCCATATTTTTTCCACCCCACCCCCTTCCACTCTCCGATTGTTCTACATCCCATACCTCTTCCCCACCTCCTGTCTCCATGTGGATGTCCCCACCCCCCACCCCACCTGACCTCTAAACTCCCTAGAACCTCTAGTCTCTTGAGGCTTAGGTGCATCATCTCTTAATGAACACAGACCTGGCAGTCCTCTAGTATATGTGTGTTGTGGGGTCCTCATATCAGCTGGTGTATGCTGCCTGTTTAGTGGTCCAGTGTTTGAGAGATCTCAAGGGTCCAGATTAATCTTCAAATACAATCAATCACATCCTGAAGCTCTAGGGATTAGGCCTTCATCCTATAAACTTTGGAAAGATAGAATTTAGTCCATATTTCATACTTTCCCTTTCTTGAAAAGAAATGTTAAAAAAAAAAACCCTTCTATCTAAAAGTTGACTTTAAATTACCAGCCTCATCAAAATCGAATTCTCATCAGGTGTGTTGTGTCTTCCATTTTGCTCAGGCTCTTGCTATAGGAAAAAAATGTTGGAATCAAGTTTGAGTAGGCTATCCTACATTTCTAAATGACTGGGAAGGTTTTCACTTTCAAAGTTAAAACAATGTAATTTTAGTTTGGAATCATTGCCTCATAATACCGATATTGTGGTTTGAATGAGAATGACCCCTATAGGTTCATATATTTGAATGACTGTTTTTCAGTTGCTAGAACATTTTGGGAAGGATTAGGAAGTTTGGCTCTGTTAAAGGAGGTGTGTCAGTGGGGATGCTCTCTCTTTGCCCCATGCTTGTGGGCCAATTTAAGCTCTCAGTTACTGCTCCAGTACTGTGTTTGCCTGTCTGCTGCTCTGCTCCCTGCTATGATAGTTTTAAACTCTAATCCTCTTGAACTGTAAGCCCCAAAATAAATGCTTTCTTTTATAAGTTGCTATTGTCCTGGTATTTTGTAACAGCAGAAGAAAAGCAAATAAAACAACTGGAAACAGTTAAATCACACTTTTGTCCCAAAAAGAAATTTATATCAAATTTTAAATGCATTTATTTTTTGTAGAACCGTGAAAGGTAGCTCAGTCCTTGGTTAAGCTAAGGCTCAAAGCGCTGGAGACCCTGAAGGGATGGTAGGAACTTTGCCTGGCCCAGGCACCAGGTCCCTGTCACTAGCAAAAGCCTCCATAGATTTGTGGCCATCAGAAACATAAGGGCAATGCTCCAAGCTCCTCCACATGTAGAGGACATGACCTGTGGTCATATATGCTCAAGACAGAGATCTCCATTTTAATGAGGTACATAGAGGGCTTAGCCAATAAGCATTCCTTCCCAGATATTCCTCCCTGCAAAAGGTATTTAACCTCAGGCCCACCCTGAGAAGTGAGGTATGGTTTTACATATCCACTTTCCACCATGACACTAAATGCCTTAAAACCGTGGACTGCCTCCTTTCATCAGGATCCACTGTGGGGAGCCATGGAGAAGGCTTTCTTTACCTACAGAGTCGCCATCTTAGCTCTTGTAGAAGACCTCTCTGTGTTCCTAGCCATGACTGCCAACAAGCTCAAGTCAAACCTGCTGCCATCAAGCCTGCTGCAGTCAAGTCAAGGACGCCATACCCCATCCTCTGTGGGACCAGCTGGAGTCCCCTTTGTTCCCCATCCCAGGGCCAGATCCAGTCCTCAGGCCCAGAGTCTCTTCTCAGATCTTCCTCGACTTCCAGCAGAGCCTGGGTGTCCAAGAGGCCCAGGACCCCCAAACCCAGCTGCATCTGTCCAGCCTCAGACTGTGTTTCCCCACTCCAGGAGCAGTGTCCCAGGGCTTCCCTGCAGCCCAACACCTGCCGGCCAGCCCAGTGACTGTGTTGGGTAAGTGCAGTCAATCCCCGCGGCTTTGTCCTGCCTCCCCGAGCAGCCATGCCCTGTGGTAGAGTAGACATGAGACCAACAACCCTACAATTTTTTATTCCTCAGCCCTCAGATTTCATTAGTGGAGGCTATAAAAGAAAACAAAGCTTCAAAAGTCAGTTATGACATTACTACATGAAAAATCCCTAACACATTTTCAAAATATGTTCGTAACCCTTAATGATTCTTTTTATTTTGATTTTTGGTCAGAATTAATCATGTAACTGATTATTTCTATTTTTCCTTTATTTCTATTATTTTGATTTTTCTATTATATTTCCATTATTTCTAAAGTTCTGTTCAAACCTAAACTTTAATATAAGTTGCACAGTTAATATATGACAGTAGCAATCAGTCTATCTTAATTATTTATTCATGCCCTATTTCCAGAACATGTGTTCTTGTTATAAATCTTTAATAAATGAACAAATCAGCTAACTTTATAGCCTGACAAACAAGAAAAAAAGTACTGAAAGTATAGTCAATAAACATTTAATAAAGTTGTGCCAGCATACTAGATGACGTGTGCAATTTCCTGCACTTTTTAAATGATGCAATGCTAAGGACAGCCTAGCAAGAGATGTCAGGCATCTGCAAGCATCTTACATCAAGCCATGAGTGATTTCAGGAATGGATAAAGCAGCAGTTCCCCAAACGTAAGCCAAGAACCTGTAGTGTTTCTGAATCTCAAAGGAAGTCCCCGATTAAGACTGTTTCCCTAACCATACTAAGACATTTGTCTTTTGCACTCTGATTTTCTCGTGAGGATAAATGACAAACAAGACACTGTCATATATGGTGCCATAAACTAAATGAAGCCAGGCTTCTATAAGATAAATATTTAAAATATTTGAAAAAACACAAAGCAATGGCACTATTACCAATAGAAAGTTTGCTGTAAACTAACATTTGTGGTAGTTAGTTTTATTTGGCAATTTGACACGACCCAGGACCATCTGGGAAGAGAGCCTCAATTTAGAATTGTCAAAATCAGGGTGGCCTATGAGCATAGGCATGTGGTGGCCGGTCTTGATTATGTTATTTAATGTGGGAAGACCCAGAACTCTGTAGATAAATTGATTCCTGGGGCTTGAGTTCTGGACTGTATATGAGTGAAGGGGGATATGCTGATGAGTAGGGATGAATGCATTATTTTTTTTCTCTATCCTTGCCTCTGGATGTGACTAGCTTCTTGAATGTTTAACATTTCAAGTTACTTAAGACCAAAAAGTAAGAACCATGAGATCAAGGAAGTGTCCTGTTGTTCAGTGAGATCAAGGAAGTGTCCTGTTGTGCAGTGAGATCAAGGAAGTGTCCTGTTGTGCAGGGTTACAGAAAGCAAAGGTAGAACCAGCCCTTCCTTCTCACTAGTCCTTTGGATCACTGATCATAGGATACCTAAGATGTCACCATAAGGCACAGCACTGGTCCATACAAAAATTCACTCAGTAGAATGATAGGGATATAAGTAATAGCGCCCCAGACAGGCAATTCATGGATCGAGGAACACACCCAAAAAATGTGTATTCATTTTTATTTCCATTCTGTGTCTACCTTAAAACCAAACCCCTGCTAATTTCTAGCAGCTGATAATAAACTGTGACATCTCTGTAATGACTTTCTGGCAACTATCCCTCACTCGGAGAGATTTCTGATCTCCATCAGTGCCCCTCACATTGTTGATGCCATCACTCAAAGATTACTTTAAAATTGATACTATTTATCAGAGGTATGGCCTTGCTCTGCAATGGCAAATATATTTTATAGCAAGTATCAGTTTTGATACATTGTCAGAGGCTAGCTGGAACATTGTTTTAGAAGGACTCCAAAGCTGATTCCTGACTTAGCAAGACAAATGTCATAATTGATTAGTAGTCTCCCAGTGTACCTTAGCTTCTATGCTGTGTATTTGCTGACCCTATGGAATCAACTGAATTCACTACAGTCAAACACGTGGAGAACAAGACAATAAATGTCTAGTCCATATAAAAATTGCACAGAAATATAACTACTATTTGGAACAATAACAGAAATCAGCAATAGCATCTCCAACATCAGGAAAATGGATTTGCTTAAAATGAAAACAAAGAAAACATACAAAGAATGTACTAATTCCTGTAAAGCCTGCAACAACATGGGTTATGGATCTACATTCCTATGCTAGTTATGTTTTGGCAACTCAACATAAGCTAAGGTCATCTGGAAAGTGAAGCTTCAGTTAAAAAAATTTCTTCAGCATATTGGCTTTTGTAAGCAAGGTCTGTGTGGCATATTCTTGGTTAATTACGATGTGGAGAGAGGACAGCCCATTGAAACTAGTAAGGGGATCCTAGGTTAAATAAAAGCACAGGCTATGCACACCATGGTTGGGTAAGCCAATAATTAGCATTCTAACTTCATCTCTGCTTCAGTTTCTACTTCTATATTTCTGTGTTGACTTGCTCCTCGTCTTCCCTCCATGATAGACATGAACTGTAAAAACCCTTTCCTCCCAGACCCTGACCAGATTGCTTTTGGTCATGGTGTTGATTACAGAAATAAAAAAAATCAAACTAAGACAACACCTAAAGATGAACTCCCCTTAATGTTGTCACTTTCAGATCTTGTATTCAGAAATGGCTTTTCCAGCATGGAACACTGGAAGGAAGATTTTAGGAATGCCACCAGTGGCTCCAATCTATTCTGGATGTTATCACTGTTGCTGCTGTAGTACAACATCAGTTATGTTTTGTTTTGTTTGTAAGCTTAAGTATAGTGTATGACCTCATTCATGTGACTAATACCTGATGCACAAAGGAAAGAGGAGTACATGGAGAAGATGAAGAAGGAACAGGAAATAAAGGAGGACATAAGCTCTTTCTAATCCTTGAGCAAAATCTTGGCTTTCCCCTCCTTTCCAAGTGAGGCAGATATTTTGTATTTATTTAATGTGTTCCTACAACAATTACCAGTACTGTGAACACTAGTGCAGAACAGTGATAAAAGCTAACAATATATCTTTTAAATCACATTTTGTTGATGAAATAGGAGAATTTTCAAGTCCTTTGGGACTGGGACAAATCCAAGCCCTGACAAAAACACTAAGGTTCTTTTGTGGATTTGCCTTTTCTCATTTGCCTGAGGGTTACACTGTACAGAAGTTCATAGGAAAATGATGCCTACAGCTAATAAATCTGGCATTATGCAAGAAAGGAAAAAGAGAAAACTCTAATATAGAATTCGTTCCCTTGGATACAAAAGAATACTTACTGTTTCTGGAAAAAAGCATATTTACTGCAGAATTTTCACAAAGCTGTGGTACCAAGATGTAATTCTGACAACATAATCACAAATAATACTGGTTAGAAATAAATGGAAGTAGAAACACATAGAGATGATTTATATTTTTAAAGGCACTTGCATAGATTTGACTAGACAGGTCAGAATACAAAAATTACATATGAAATAATATAAAAATAGAGAGCAAAGAAACATAAGTCAGTGTTTTACTAACAAGGGCTGGGGACCATAATGATGAGAGTCTGGCTCCTCATCCCTCTAGAGAACATGTTGCCAGGGAGAGGAAGGGGGCAGTATGATCAGGTATTATTGGGGGGGGGCGGGGGAACAGGGTTGAAGCCCTGAGGGCCAGCAGAATGAATGGAAACAGGCAACCTTGAGAGGTAGGAAGTAGGAGGACCCTCTATAATGTAATGGAGACTTGGTAGGTGAAAGATTCTCAGGACTCAAAGGGAGGGACCTTGGATGAAGTGCTCTACAGTGGGGAGGGGAAACTTGTAGAGCCCACTACCAGTAGAAAGATAGGACATCAAGTGGAGGGATGGGGTTGCCATCCCACAGTCAAAACCTCTGACCCAGAATTGTTCCTGTCTAAAAGAACAGCAGAGTCAAAAATGGAGAAGAGCCTGAGGGAAAGGAGGTCTAGTGACAGACCCAAATTGAGATCCAGCTCAAGGGGAGGCCCTGGGACCTGACAGGGTTACTAATGCTGTGGGGTGCCTGCAGACAGGAGCCTAGTATGTCTGCCCTCTGAAAGAGGCCCAAGAAGCAACTGAAAGAATAAGATGAAGTTACTAGCATCCAACCAATGGATGGAAGCTGAGGACCCCTGTGGTTGAATTGGGGAAAAGCTAGAAGAAGCTGAGGAGGAAGACAACCCCATAGGAAGACTACCAGTCTCAACTGACCTGTATTCCTGAAATCTCTCAGACACTGAACCACCAAGCCGGCAGCATACACCAGCTTATATGAGGCCCCTGACACATATACAGCAGAAGATTACCTGGTCTGGTCTCAGTGAGAGAAGATGCACCTACCCTTGAGGCCCAAATGAGTAGGGAGGTCTGGTGAGGTGGGAATAGGGGGGCATCGTCTTGGAGATGAGTAAAGGAGTTATGGGATAGGGAGTGGGGGGATTACTGGGAGGGGGGACAGAGACTAGACTGTAAAAAAGAATTAAAGAATAAAAATATAAAAAGAAGAAGAAAACGTGGAAACTAAAAGGACTTTATACTTTGTTTGGGGTATTAAAAAACAAAAAAGAAACAAGAATGATTCTGAAACAAATGACTAAAAGAAGAATGTCACAGGCATTACATTAAGCAAACCGTGATCAAGCATCAGCATGAGTATCTTAATGTCAAACTAGAGAAACTTACAAAACTAAAAAGCAGAATCCTATGACTTTGACTTCCTTCTAATAGAGGTGTGAGACATAGGACATCAACATTGAAATATGTAGCTTTTTAAGGACCTGGGGGGTTTTGTTTTTGTTTTTGTTTTGTGGTTTTGTTTTTTTTTTATTGTGGTTGCCATGGGGAGGGACATGGAGTATGTGAAGCACCTATGGAAGGAAGCCAGAGGCATCAGATCCCCAGACAGTTCTGAGCCGCCTGACATAAGTGCTGAGGATTGAACCCTGGTGTTCTCCAAGAGCTTAACCACTGAGCCATCTCTCCAGCACCAAACGCATGTCTTAACCTCTAAAATAAAGCAAACAAATCTGGTGGCCTTTAGTTCCAGTTTGTTTTTAAAATATAGAAGTCCAATGGTTGGCTGCAAGCATCTACCCCCATATTTGTCAGGCTCTGGCAGAGCCTCTCAGGAGACAGCCATATCAGACTCCTGTCATCATGTACTTCTTTGGCATCCACAATAGTGTCTGGATTTGGTGATTGTAAATGGGATGGATCCCCAGGTGGGGCAATCTCTGGATGACCTTTCTTTCAGTCTGTGTTCCATACTTTGTCTCTATATTTGCTCCCATGAGTATTTTGTTCCCCTTTCAAAGCACCACATTTTGGTCTTCCTTCTTCTTGAGCTTCATGTAGTCTGTGAATTGTATCTTGGGTATTTTGAGCTTGTGCTAATATCCACTTATTAGTGAGTGCATACAATGTGTGTTCTTTTGTTATTGGGTTACTACACTCAAGATGATATTTTCTAGTTCCATCCATTTGCCTAAGAATTTCACAAATTCATTGTTTTTAACAGCTGAGTAGTACTCCATTGTATAAATATACCACATTTTCTGTATCCATTCCTCTGTTGAAGGACATCTGGGTTCTTTCCAGCATCTGGCTAATAAATAAGGCTGCTATAAGCATAGGGTCCCAATGGAGGAGTTAGAAAAAGGACTGAAGTACCTGAAGGGTTTTGCAACCCCATAGAAAGGACAATAATATCAAACAACTATACTCCCTCCCAGAACTCCCAGAGACTAAACCACTGACCAAGGAGTACACATGGAGGGACCCATGGCTCTAGCCACATAGGTAGCAGAGGATGGCTTTGTTAGGCATCAGTGGGAGGAGAGGCCCTTGGTCCTGTGAAGGCTGGATACCCCAGTATAGGAGAATTTGAGAGCAGGGAGGAGGGAGTGGGTGGGTGGGGGAACACCCTCATAGAAGCAGGTGTTAGAGGGATAGGGTGCTTCTGGGAGGGAACCAGGAAAGGGGACAACATTTGAAATGTAAATAAAGAAAATAGCCAATAAAAAAGCTTAAAAATTAATAAGAGTCTAATAGATTGAATCATTGCCTTGTTTTTAATTTTCTCAATCAATATTGTTACCCACTATAATAAAATGCATAATCCTTATCAAATTTCTGGTGACCATGTGAAATGAGATGTAATTTTTAAAATAATCTCAAAAAATTTAAACTTTAATACTCCCAGAGCCGATACCTGTCCAGGTGTTTGATTTCTGCATGTCCAGAGAGCCCTGTGTCAGGTCTCCCATGTCTACTGTACCAGAGAGCACCATAGAAACTGACTTTTTGGATTTAAGGGATCTAAGAGTATTTTGCAACCAATGCTACAGCTAATCAGATTCAGAGAGTACCATAGGACTGGAGAGTACCATACAAACAGTGGCCTCAGAGATGAATGCAAGAACCAGTCTTTGGTTCCAGTATGTGAAAAGTCCTTGAGAAGAACATTACTTTTCTCAAAGGTCTCTGTGGGTATGGGGATTTGACTTTTGGGGATTCAGTGATTGCTGCAGAATCAGGAGTTCATACTCTTGTGATCCTGGAGTTTACTTCTGGCCAGAACCTCTAACCACAGTTCTCTGGTACTATATGTACTTGTCTGATATTGGATATCCTGTTCCCAACCAGTTCAAAGAATTGAAAGACTGACCCAATTTTTTTATTCCATTAGGTTTCCTTGGAGGTACATGTATACCTCACCCTTGATCCTTGTGGTGATTTGAATAGTTATGGCCCCACAGACTCATCTGTGCGAATGCTTGGCTCATAGAGAGTGGCACTATTAGAAGGTATGGTCCTGTAAGAGTGGATATGGCCTTTGTGGAGGAAGTGTGTCTCTCTGGAGGGGGGTTTTGAGGTCTCTAAAGTCAAGCTAGGCCTAGTGGAGCAGCTCCTTCTGCTGCATGGTGATCCAGATGTAGAATTCTTAGCTCCTTCTCTGCCTATGTGCCCCTGTGCTTCCTGCCATGTGATAATGGACTAAACCTCTGAAACTGTAAGTCAGTCCAAATGAAATGTTTTTGTATAAGAATTGTTTGGCCATAGTGTCTCTTCACAGCAAAAGGAACCCTTACTAAAAAAGTACTGTTGGATATATAGGCAAAATGAGGTCACTTTAGCTGTTACATTTGGCAATCAACACCAAGTTTTACCAGTTCCCGTAGCTGTTCTTCATACAAATATCCTCTAGGAAGGATCACAGAAAACAATATTCAAATAGTCTCAAGAAAAGGAAAAATCAAGATTGAAAGGCAAACATATTCCCACAGATATAAACACCTGCATGCACACATGAGGAGAGAGAGAGAGAGAGAGAGAGAGAGAGAGAGAGAGAGAGAGAAGGAGAGAGAGAGAGAATAGAGAGAGAATATAATATAACCATCCCCATGACCCAGCAAACTCTCCTATCAGGGAATACAAAGTTTCAGAGAGATCTGGAATATCTGAGAAAGAATTCAACTAACCTGGACCTCCAAAATCTCTCAGACACTGGACCACCAACCAGGCAGCATACACCAGCTGACTTGAGGCCCCCAACACATATACAGCAGAGGATTTCTATGTCTGAACTCAGTCAAAGAATATGCTCCTAACCCTCAAGTGACTGGAGGCCCCAGGGAGTGGGTTGGACTGGTGCGATGGGGGGTAGGAACATCCTTGTGGAGATGGTGGGAAGGGGTATGGCATGTGGAGCAGTCAGAGGGTGGACCAGGAGGGGGATAAAATTTGGATGGTTAAAAAAGATTAAATAAAATTTTTTTTATTTTATTTTTTTTAATTTACATTCCAAATCACTTCCCCTTTCCCGTTTCCTCCCTCCCCGAAAGTCCCATAAGCCCCCTTCCCTCCCTCTTTTCTCCATTCAACCCCCTCTCATTACTCTGTCCTGGCGTTCCCCTACATCCAGTCTTTCTAGTACCAGGGGTCTCTCCTTCCATCTTTTTAGAAAGCTATTGATATGCGGATTGTGTCTAGGGTATTCCGAGATTCTGGGTCAATATCCCCTTATCAGTGACTGCATACCATGTGTGTTCTTTTGTGATTGGGTTACCTCACTAAGGATGATATTTTCCAGTTCTGACCATTTGCCTAGGAATTTCGTGAATTCATTGTTTTTAATTGCAGAGTAGTATTCCATTGTGTAGATATACCACATCTTCTGAATCCATTCCTCCGTTGAGGGACATCTGGGTTCTTTCCAGCTTCTGGCTATTATAAATAAGGCTGCTATGAACATAGTGGAGCATGTGTCCTTATTGCATGCAGGTAAAGTCTCTGGGTATATGCCCAGGAGTGGTATAGCCGGATCCTCCGGGAGTGTCATGCCCAGTTTTCTGAGGAACCGCCAGACTGCTTTCCAGGGTGGTTGTACCAGCCTGCAATTCCACCAGCAGTGGAGGAGTGTTCCTCTTTCTCCACATCCTCGCCAACAACTGCTGTCTCCTGTGTTTTTGATCTTAGCCATCCTGACTGGTGTGAGATGGAATCTCAGGGTTGTTTTGATTTGCATTTCCCTAATGACTAAGGATGATGAACAAGTGAAAGATCTGTATGACAAGAACTTCAAGTCTCTGAAGAAAGAAATTGAAGAAGACCTCAGAAGATGGAAAAGTCTGCCATGCTCATGGATTGGCAGGATTAATATAGTAAAAATGAGCATCTTACCAAAAGTAATACACAGATTCAATGCAATCCCCATCAAAATCCCAATTCAATTCTTCATAGAGTTAGAAAGAGCAATTCAAAAATTCATCTGGAATAACAGAAAACCCAGAATAGCTAAAACTATTCTCAAGAGTAAAAGAACCTCTGGGGGAATCAGTATCCCGGACCTCAAGCTGTACTACAGAGCAATAGTGTTAAAAACTGCATGGTATTGGTACAGTAACAGACATGTAGATCAATGGAACAGAATTGAAGACCCAGAAATGAATCCACACTCCTATGGTCACTTGATCTTTGACAAAGGAGCTAAAACCATCCAGTGGAAAAAAGATAGCCTTTTCAACAAATGGTGCTGGCTCAACTGGAGGTCAACATGCAGAAGAATGCAAATTGACCCATTCTTATCTCCTTGCACTAAGCTCAATTCCAAGTGGATCAAGGATCTCCACATAAAATCAGACACACTGAAACTAATAGAAAGGAAACTTGGGAAGAACCTTGAACATATGGGCACAGGGGAGAATTTCCTGAACAGAACTCCAATAGCTTATGCTCTAAGATCAAGAATAGACAAATGGGACCTCATTAAATTACAAAGTTTTTGCAAGGCAAAAGACACTGTCAAAAAGACAAAGCGGCAACCAACTAACTGGGAAATGATCTTTACCAACCTTACATCCGACAGAGGGCTAATATCCAAGATATACAAAGAACTCAAGAAGTTAAACTCCAGAGAGGCAAGTAACCCTATTAAAAAATGGGGTACAGAGCTACACAAAGAGTTCTCACCTGAAGAATATCTAATGGCTGAGAAGTACCTAAATAAAATTTTTTAAAAAATTCAGAGTCATGTTTCTTAAAGAGTTAATGATAACACATAAAATTAAAACCAACACACACATGAATTATAGAAATCCACCCAAGACTTCAGCAAGCCAGTTTCCAAAGTGAATGAAATTTAGTAAATTACAGACAAAAATCTAAAATATGAAGGAAAAATAAACAATAAGATTGAAACATTAAAAAGGAACCAAATAGAAATAGTTGAAATGAAGGAACTTGTCAGTAAAATAAAAACTGCATCAGATAACATGATCATGCAGAAGAAAGTTCATGGATGGAAGACAAAAAGCCAAAGTTGAGACAAACACATAGACATATATGGAGGGGATGGGGTTAAGGACCGTGGATGACATTTCCAAGAAGTCTGGGTTATATTAAAGAGTCTAAAGATGAGAAGTGTATTATATAATCTCTCCTTGAACAGAGATATCATATGGAATAAGCAGACTACTTAATGAAATTATAGCAGAAAGTTTTCCAAGCAACTCTAGAAGAAGAAACAGATATCTAAACACAAGCAGTGTGTAGATCTCAAAATAGGCATGGCCACAGAAGAAATTCCTCATCACATATTATAGTCAAGATGCCAAAACTACAAGTGATGATAGAATCCTGAACACAGAACGCAAAAAAAAAAAAAATCAATCCAAATACAAAGGCAGAAATATCAGAATTACTACAGACATTCCATAAGGAGCCAGGAAAGCCAAAAGAGCATAGATGACAACTTACATAGATATAAATTAAGAATTCTATATCCTGAAAAGTTATCATTAAAAATTGTTGAAGAAATAAAACACTTTAAAATTAATGAATATTAAGACAATTCATGATAAGCAAGCCAATACAGCAGAAATTTCTTAATGGAATAATTTGCCTAGAGGAAGAAGAAACTAATTTCCACTGAGAGACTACACAAAAGTGTATACGCTCTCTGTAAAGACAAAACAAAAACAGATAAACTGGAATCGGGAAAGAAACAACCATATAAAACACAGAAAACTAACAAACCCTTGAATCTAATATGGAAGAAGAAAATACCAATAAATACCAATAATTCACCAAGGACCAACATTTATAGGAAACAGCAGACCTGTAACATGAATTTTTTTCAAAACCTACTTTTAATGATGGTTCTTAAACACTTTAACCTCCCTTTTAGCCCACCACGCACAAGAGGTAGTGGGAAAGACAGGATAAGGGGGTAGTGGGGAAGTGGAAAAGTTCTATGGAGCAACTCCTGTCTGTGTTGCCTGGAAATCTGCAGTTCAGTTCACAGGCTACCAGTGGCAGCTTGATCCACTTCCAAACACTCCCTGGATACACCCGCACTCCAATTTGGTAGAGTTAGGAGAGAAAACACAAATCAGCAGTGGTGACAAGATCTAACAGAGACAGCCAGGCCTTAGCCTTGGCACAAGTCAGCAGGAGAGACCAGGGTCAACAGGAATGCCAGAAGTTCTAGGTTGTACCTCTCTCCGCAAAGCAAAGATCAGCGAAAACTTGAAACAAACAGGCATTGCACAGCTAGTTCTATAAGCAAGCCTAGCTCGGCATCCAACCTGCCCATAGAGTCCTTTTTATGCTCTCTCCAAACATCACGTATCCTCCATGGGTTTTGCCTGAGCATGTGTCTTGCCTCAGCACATGCATCTGTCTCAGCTGACATCACTCTGTCAATCAGCCTGAGTCCTCAGAATGGACAAGAAATTGCAGCATACCATGAGAAATTTCTTTTTCAGGCTTAGGAATCTTTTTTTATTAGATATATTCTTTATTTACATTTCAAATGTTGTCCCCTTTCCTTGTTTCCCCCCTCAGAAGCCCCCTAACCTATTCCCCTTTCCCCTGCTCACCAACCTACCCACTCCTGCTTTCCTGTCCTGACATTCCTCTACACTGGGGTATCTAGCCTTCTCAGGACCAAGGACCTCTCCTCCCTTTGATGTCCAACAAGGCCATCCTCTGCTGCATGTGTCTGGAGCCATGGGTCCCTCCATGTGTACTTTTTGGTTTAGTCTCTGGGAGCTCTGGAGGGTACTGGGTGATTCATATTGTTGCAGTGCCATAGTAGGAACACCACAAGAAATTTTTGTGGTGTGTTTCTTTCTACGGAGTCCCAACAAAAGAAACTCAACTATACATTGTAAGGCAGATGAATACACGTGTGTCATTAGTAAAGAATCTTTCATCACATGTTCTTTTACAAGTTTCCTTCAGCAGAATATCCTTTCTCCTGTGTCTGCTTCAGTGGAACATTCCTTCACTGAATGAACATTCCTTCACTTAGTCTTCCATTTGTGTCCAATTCAGGAAAACACTCCTTCATGTACTTGCCCCCCAGCAAAATACCATCCAACACAACTGACTTTCCGAAGAAACCTTAAGCTTCCACTTCAAAGACCACTTTCAATAACTGTATATATAAAATGCCTCAACTTACCACTAGAGCACACAGACTAAAGGATTAGGTTAACACCTAGAATTGGGGCTGGAGAGTTGACTGGGTTCTTTGAGAGCACTTGTTAATCTCTCACGAAATGTATTCTATCTCAGCATGCACATGACAGCTCACAACCATCAGCAACTTCAGACCTCAGAGATCTGATACACTCTTATGACTTTCATAAGCAACAAGCACACCTGTGATACACATACATGTAAAAAGAAGCACTCCATATTAATAGAAAGAACAGCTCATCAGGAAGATGGAACCATTATAAACATTGATGGATCAAATATTAGAACTCCTGATTTCAAAAAGCAAACACTAAAGAGCATTAAAGGCACATAATCCCTGATAAAATAATTATTCATTACCCAACTCTCAAATTTACATAAGTCTTCTAAATTAGTAATGAGTAAAGAATATTCAGAGGTAGAATATGCCAGGAATCAACTGAACTTAAAAGATGTATTTAGAATATTCCACCCAAAAGTTGGGCAATACACTTTTTTTTCTCAGCTATACTTGGAGCTTTCTCCAAAATCAAAACTATCATAAGATACAAATCATGTGTCAACAAATAAAATCAAATTGAAATAACTACCTGTGAACTATAATACCACAATGGAATAAAACTTGAAATCAGCCACAAACTAAAATACAGAAATATCATTTTTAAAATTCGGAGACTAATAATCTAACTCAGGACTGAAATCTTCCAAGTAGAAACAAACAAACAAAAAACAAACAACCAAAAAAAAGCTATACAAAGAATCAACCAAACCAGGAGCTGATTCTTTGAAAAAAAAGATAGATATACCCTTAGCCAAACTGACCAGAGGGCACAGAGACAGTATCCAAATCAACAAAATCAGAAATAAAAAGGGAGACATAGCAACAGATACTGAGGAAACTGAAAAAAATCAACAGATCCTACTACAAAAGCCTATACTCAACAAAACTAGAAAATCTAGATGAAATGGACAATTTTCTAGACAGATACCTGGTTCCAAAGTTAAATCAGGATCAGATAAATTACCTAAACAATCCCATAATCCCTAAAGAAATAGAAGCAGTAATTAATAGTCTCCCAACCAAAAAAAGGCCAGGACCAGATGGATTTAATGCAAAGTTCTACCAGACATTCAAAGAAAACTTAATACCAGTACTGTAGAGAGTCATATGTAGAGAGCCATGTCGCCTGACAGAAACTTGCTCTCCCAGCCTATGAGAAGCAGCTGACCTGCCCTGCTGCCTACATCTCCTGAAGAGCAGCGGGAACTTCCAGACCTCAGTGAGCCACACCTCCCCCACCTGGCAGTGCTAAGATGACACCTATTGTTCTTCAAGGAGCTAGCGCCTGCGGCTCCCGCTGATCAGCAGAGCTGTGGGATCCAAAACTTCCAACAGTGGAGCCGAAGCCCGGCTGACCAGACTGGCAACTCTGTCCAGAGGGTCCCTGCCCCCAAAGCATATATTGCCACTTTTTATCCCCAAGTAAAGAGAGACTTTGTACAGCAATGCATTAATGTCTCTGTGTGTTTGTCTCTCGTCCCCCCTCATTTCATTTTCCCAGCTTTCCACCTACAGAGAACCCGCTCTTGTATAAGTCCCCCTGGAGGTTTCATAGTACTCTTCAAATTATGGCTGAGAAACACCTAAAGAAATGTTCAACATCCTTAATCATCTGGAAAATGCAAATCAAAACAACGCTGAGATTTCACTTCACACCAGTTAGAATGGTTAAGATCAAAAACTCAGGGGACAGCAGATGGTGGTGAGGATGTGGAGAAAGAGGAACACTCCTCTATCATTGGTGGGATTGCAAGCAGGTACAACATTTTTCAGCTCCTCAGAAAATTGGACATAGTGCTACCTGAGGACCTAGCTATACCACTCCTGGGCATATATTTAGAAGATGTTCCAACATGCAATAAGGACACATGATCCACTACATTCATAGCAGTCACATTTATAATAGCCACAAGATAGAAAGAACCCTGATATCCTTCAAGAGAGAGATGGATACAGAAAATGTGGTATATTTAGACAATGGAATACTACTCAGCTATTAAAAACAATGAATTCGTGAAACTCTTAGGCAAATGGATGGATCTAGAAAATATCATTCTGAGTGAGGTAACCCAGTCACAAAAGAACCCAGATGGTATGCACTCACTGATAAGTGGATATTAGCCCAAAAAGCTCAGAATACCCAAGATACAATTCATAGACCACATGAAGCTCAAGAAGAAGGAAGACCAAAGTGTGGATGCTTCAATCCTTCTTAGAAAGTGGATCTAAATACCCATGGCTCACAGTCAACCAACGAACTGAGCATAGGGTTCCCAACAGAGGAGCTAGAGAAAGGACCCAAGGAGCTGAAGAGGTTTGCAGCCCCATAGGAGGAACATTAATATGTACTAAGCAGTACCCCCAAAGCTCCCAGGGACTAAACCACCAACCAAAGAGTACACATGGAGGGACCCATTGCTCCAGCTACATATGTAGCAAAGGATGGCCTTTTCAGACATCAAAGAGTGGAGAGGCCATTGGTCGTGTGAAGGATCAATGCCCCAGTGTAGGAGAATGCCAGGTCAGGAAAGTGGGATTTGAGTTGATAAGCAGGGGGACAGGGGATAGCATAGGGGGTTTTCAGAGGGTAACAAGGAAAGGGAATAACATTTGAAATGTAAATAAAGCAAATATCTAATAATAAATCTTTCTTACTGTTGTTAAAAAAATAAATAAAAGTTGGAGACTACACAATATATATACAAATATATACATATATATACATATATATGGTATACATACACGCACATGCACACACACACACACACACACACACACACACACACACCAGACCCTATCAGACCGTCTGGGACATAGCCCAGGCTTCCCTACGAGCAAGGTTATAATGATAAGACCTCGCATTAAAAAAAAATCAGAGAGATATTAAATAAACAACCATATACCTCAAGGCTCTCACAATAACAACAAGCAGACAGTCCTAATTCCATAAGATGTTAATAAATATTAATTAATTGAAAAAACTAATACAAAGAGTTATTTCTTTGGGGGGGATAGTAACACCAAAAAACCTTTAGCAAATCTGACAGAAAGAAAGAAGACACAAATTAACAAAATTAGAAATCAAAAGAGTGTCATTACCCTTTTGAGAGTGGTCAACCAATGACTGGCCCAACTTGAGGCTTATGCCACAAGAGGGACCCCATGACTGACAGTCTGGATGACCAGAAGCAATAGTCTGGATAGCCCAGAGCCCTAGGACAAAACCAAACATAACTGGGTTGAAAAAGAGAGAGAGAGAGAGAGAGAGAGAGAGAGAGAGAGAGAGAGAGAGAACACAAAAGAAGAAGCTCTCACTATGTATTAATAAAGTACTTGAAGTTCTAGCTAGAGCTATTAGAAAACAAAAGGAGGTCAAAGGGATATAAAGTGAAAAGGAAGAAGTCAAACTATCACTATTTGTAGATGATATGATAGTATACTTAAGTGACCCCGAATAGCTAAAACTATTCTCAAGAGTAAAAGAACCTCTGGGGGAATCAATATCCTGGACCTCAAGCTGTGCTACAGAGCAATAGTGTTAAAAACCGCATGGTATTGGTACAGTGACAGGCATGTAGATCAATGGAACAGAATTGAAGACCCAGAAATGAATCCACACTCCTATGGTCACTTGATCTTTGACAAAGGAGCTAAAACCATCCAGTGGAAAAAAGATAGCCTTTTCAACAAATGGTGCTGGCTCAACTGGAGGTCAACATGCAGAAGAATGCAAATTGACCCATTCTTATCTCCTTGCACTAAGCTCAATTCCAAGTGGATCAAGGACCTCCACATAAAACCAGACACACTGAAACTAATAGAAAGGAAACTAGGGAAGAACCTTGAACATATGGGCACAGGGGAGAATTTCCTGAATAGAACTCCAATAGCTTATGCTCTAAGATCAAGAATAAACAAATGGGACCTCATTAAATTACAAAGATTTTGCAAGGCAAAAGACACTGTCAAAAAGACAAAGTGGCAACCAACTAACTGGGAAATGATCTTTACCAACCTTACATCTGACAGAGGGCTAATATCCAATATATACAAAGAACTCAAGAAGTTAAACTCCAGAGAGGCAAGTAACCCTATTAAAAAATGGGATACAGAGCTAAACATAGAGTTCTCACCTGAAGAATATCTAATGGCTGAGAAGCACCTAAAGAGATGTTCATCATCCTTAGTCATTAGGGAAATGCAAATCAAAACAACCCTGAGATTCCATCTCACACCAGTCAGAATGGCTAAGATCCAAAACACAGGAGACAGCAGTTGTTGGCGAGGATGTGGAGAAAGAGGAACACTCCTCCACTGCTGGTGGAATTGCAAGCTGGTACAACCTCTCTGGAAAGCAGTCTGGCAGTTCCTCAGAAAACTGGACATGACACTCCCGGAGGATCCGGCTATACTACTCTCATCCCTAAACCGGGTAACAACAGAACAGAGAAAGAATACTGCAAATCATGTTCTTTGATTAGCATAAATGTAAAATTTCTCACAAAACACTTGCAAAACAAATTCAGAAACATATTAAAACTATTATATATTATGACTAAGTAGGATTCATCCCAGAAAAGTCAATGTTCATCTAACTTGTGTATATCAAAACTCTTAATACATCATATAAACAAACTTAAGGGGAGAAACCTCATAATTACCTTAACTAATGTGGAAAAGACACAGGACATGTTCAATGTGACTCTTGATAAAATGTTGTGTACTGGCTGGTTTTATGTGCCAAGTTGACCCAAGCTGGGGTTATCACAGAGAAAGGAGCCTCCCATGAGGAAATACCTCCATGAAATCCAGCTGTAAGGCATTTTCTCAATTAGTGACCAAGGAGGACCCATTGTAGGTGGTGCCATCCCTGGGCTGGTAGTCTTGGGTTCTATAAGAGAGAAAGCTGAGCAAGGCAGAGGAAGCAAGCCAGTAAGTAACATCCCTCCATGGCTTCTGCATCAACTCGTGTTTCCTGACCTGCTTGACTTCCTTTGGTGATGAACAGCAATGTGGAAGTATAAACTGAATAAACAGTTTCCTCCTCAACTTGCTTTTTGGTCATGGTGTTTTTGCAGGAACATAAACCCTGACTAAGGCGGGTTATAAGGGTTGAAGGCATCTCAATATCCTATCTCAAATTATACAGCAACTTACTCTACAATGATATGTGAAAAGTCATCCTGGCATAAAAACAGACAGATAGACCATTGCAATATAATAGAACCGAACCCTCCCTCCCCAAAAAAAAAAATCAGCCTCTAAAGCTACATCCACCAAATTCTTAACCAATGAGACAAAACACCCTTTAGGGAAAAATAATTTATTAAATAAATGGTGTTGGACAAAAAAAATCAAAGATCTTAATGTGTAACAATGATAATTTTAAAAAAGAGAGAGAGACCACAAATTTGAGAGGGAGTGCAGGGGGAAGGGGAAAAATTAAAAGGAACAGACAGGTAGGAAAATAAGGTAAATATATTTTGATTTTTGATAATTGTGAGAAAAAAATACATTAGGTAGTCAATGACTTTCTCAGCAGAACATCAATAGCAAAGCAACTAGCCCCAAGCACCAACAGATGTAAACCAGGTTTCTGCACAGCAAGGGAAACTATCATCAGAGTACATAGACAGCCCACAGAATGGGAGACAACCTTTGCCAGCTACACTTCACAAGATAAATATCCACACTTCAAAGAATTGCAGAAATTAAACACTGAGGAAATGAAACTACTGCCAATAAATAGCTAATAACAGTTTGCTTGCTTTTTTGTTTGTTGGTTTGTTTGAAGAAAGAAACAGAAATAAAAAATAGATTTTTTAAGTGTTCAATATTACTAGCAATATCAGGAATGTAAATTAAAGCTACTTTGAGATACTACCGCAGCAACCCCCACCCTACATCACAATGGCTGCCAACAAGAAACCTAAAAATGAAAGGTGGATAAGACGTGAAGAAAGAGGAACCTTATGCAGTGCTAATGGAGTTCAAAAGAATACACCAATTGTTGAAATGAGTTTGGGGTTCTCAAAAATTTTAAATATAACTACCATATGACTAAGCTATTTCATTACTGAATATATACCTCAAGAATCACACAGAGATATCTGAACCCATGTTTATTGCTACTTTACTCACTAGTTAGCCATCAGCAGATTATTAGATAATGCAAATCTGGTGCTTATAAAAAATGAAAAAATATTCAGCTGTAAAAAAATGAAATCTCAAAATTTACAGGAAAATAGACATAGAATGCATAATATTAAGTGAGGTCTCTAATCTCAGAAAGAAAAAAGCCACATGTTCCCTCCAATGAATGTATGAGTACAGTATAACATTTACAAAGGAGGACAAGGAAAGGTAATTCAAAAAACATAAAATGCACATTGAATTCACACACGTAGTAAACTTCATGTGAGTCCTTTGAATAATCTCTCAAGAAACCTGAATTTTAAATTGTTTTTATCGTTTGAATATTACTGTAGATGAATTCTTTGTAAGGACCTCAAAATTTAATGCATTTTACTCCTAAACATGAACTTTAGATGCCAAATAATGAAGTGTGAGGATTGTTAGACATATGTTTAAAATAATCATAATTTTAAAACTTCTGCGAATTCCTGGGAATACTGATTAATTGTACCTGAATCTTAAAAACACAGCATACCAGGAGTTTGAAAATCCTAAAAAAAAAAAAAATTTATATTATGTCCTTGAATGTTATAATTTTATGTGTTACATTGTTACTGAAAAATGTACTTAAAAATAAATAAAAACCATTGTAAATTATTTGTTAAAGAATAGAGAAAATGTTTATATATAATCTTTTCAGATAAATAATGGACTAAACCTGGTTTGGTGGCAATTTAGATACATATAAGCTAGAAATGGTTTATAACTGCTGAATAAACGTCAGGAGAACAACTAACAGAGGAAAATATCCAGCAAAATAATCTTGCCATCATTTGCTCTTGTCAAATTATGTATAAAGTGTTAAATTCTGTGTGGACATCACATTTCAAAACTTACATCAGTAGTTGTTAATCCACTCTAACCTGTGTCTCCATAAAATTTACAAGTATAAAACTATTACCAGGAGACATAACTACAATGTTCAACTGAGGAAAAGCAAACAGTAATATCCGTCCGATCTCCATTTGCACCAGGGAGGCAGGCGACTCCACAACCTTCTGCTTACAGCCCGCCAGGAGAGTGAGTTCCAAGGAGCACTTTCACTTCTGATCACAGAGGTGAGATCTCCACTTTCTCTCCAATATCTCTCAGCAGGGGAACAGCTAATAGCTCACATGGCATACAATCAGTGGAGTGGAGCGGCTGGGACAGCTGCACCCAGGAGCTAAGCAGCTCCACAACCCTCTGCACAGAGATCCCACCAGAAGAGAGTTGGTCTCCCAGGAGTGCTGACACAGGTTTACAGGACAAAGGAGGAACAAGCTCCAGAAGGTGGAATGGGATAGGGGGTTTTTGGAAGGGTAACAAGGAAAGAGGATACCATTTGAAATGTAAATAAAGCAAATATCTAATTTTAAAAAACCAATAAGAAGACATCCACATAAACATAAGAGACAGAAAGACCAACTAACACTAGAGATAACCAGATAGCAAAAGGAAAGCACAAGAACCCTACCAACAGAAACCAAGGCTACTTGGCAACATCAGAACCCAGTTCTCCCACCACAGCAAGTAATGGATATCCAACACACTGGAAAAGCAAGAGTTGGATTTAAAATCGCATCTCATGATGATGATAGAAGACTTTAAGAAGAACATAAATAACTCCCTTAAAGAAATACAGGAGAATGCAGGTAAACAGGTAGAAACTCTAAAAGAATTACAGGAAAACACAAACAAACAGGTGAAGGAACTGAACAAAACCATCCAGGATCTAAAAACGGAAGTTGAAACAATAAAGCAATCACAAAAGAAGACAACATTCGAGCTAAAACACCTAGGAAAGAAGTCAGGGGGCTGGAGAGATGGCTCAGTGGTTAAGAGCACTGACTGCTCTTCCGAAGGTCCTGAGTTCAAATCCCAGCAACCACATGGTGGCTCACAACCATCTGTAACGAGATCTGACACCCTCTTCTGGAGTGTCTGAAGACAGCTACAGTGTACTTACATATAATAAATAAATAAATCTTTTAAAAAAAAAGAAGTCAGGAGACGTATATGCAAGCATCAACAACAGAATACAAGAGATAGAAAAGAGAATCTCAGATGCTGAAGATACCATAAAAAACATTGACACAACAGTCAAAGAAAATGTGAAATGCAAAAACCTTATGACTCAAAACATCCAGGAAATCCAGGATACAATGAGAAGACCAAACCTAAGGATAATAGGGATAGAAGAGAGCAGAGACTCCCAACTTAAAGGGCCAGTAAATGTCTTCAACAAAATTATAGAAGAAAACTTCCCTAACCTAAAGAAAGAGATACCCATGGACATACAGGAAGCCTACAGAACTCCAAATAGATTGGCCCAGCAAAGAAATTCCTCCCAACACATAATAATCAAAACACAAAATGCACAAAACAAAGAAAGAATACTTAAAGCAGTAAGGGAAAAAGGTAAAGTAACATATAAAGGAAGACCTACTAGAATTACACCAGACTTCTTATCAGAGACTATGAAAGTTAGAAAATCGTGGACAGATGTCATACAGACACTAAAAGAACACAAATGTCATCCCTGACTACTATACCCAGCAAAACTCTCAATCACCATAGATAGTGAAACCAAGATATTCCATGACAATACCAAATTTGCACAAATTCAGCCCTTCACAAGATAATAAATGGAAAACCCTAACACAAGGAGGGAAACTATACCCTAGAAAAAGCAAGAAAGTAATCTTCCATTAACAAACTAAAAGATGACCATTTCAGACATCAATGAGAGGAGAGGCCATTGGTCCTGTGAAGACTTGATTCCCCATAATAGGGGAATGCAAGTAAGGAAATTGGGGGGGAGGGGTGCCCCGGGGGAAGGGGGAATGGGATAGGGGGTTTTTGGAGGGGTAACAAGGAAAGAGGATGCCATTTGAAATGTAAATAAAGCAAATATCTAATTTAAAAAAACCAATAAGAAGACAGCCACATAAACATAACTCCACCTTTAACAACAATAATACCAGGAAACAACAATCACTTTTCCTTAATATCTCTTAATATCAATGGACTCAATTCCCCAATAAAAAGACATAGGCTAAGAGACTGGATACGTAAAAAGAACCCAACATTTTTCTGCATACAAGAAACTCACCTCAGTGACAAAGACAGACACTACCTTAAAGTAAAAGGCTGGAAAACAATTTTCCAAGCAATGATCCCAAAAAACAAGCTGGAGTAGCCATTCTAATATTGAATAAAATCGACTTTCAATCTAAAGTTACGAAAAAAGATAAGGAAGGACACTTCATATTCATCAAAGGAAAAATATACCAAGAAGAACTCTCAGTCTTGAATATCTATGCTCCAAATGCAAGGACACCCAAAATCATAAAAGAAACTTTACTGAAGCTCAATGCACACATTGCACCTCATAAAACAGTACTGGGAGACTTTGACACCCCACTCTTATCAATGGACAGATCATGGAAACAGAAACTAAGCACAGAAACAGTGAAACTAACAGAAGCTATGAATCAAATGGATTTAACAGATATCTATAGATCATTTCATCCTAAATCAAAAAAATATACCTTCTCAGCACCTCATGGTAGCTTCTCCAAAACTGAGCATATAATTAGTCATAAAACAGGCCTCAAGAGATATAAGAAGATCGAAATAATCTCATGGTTCCTATCATATAACTATGAATTAAGGCTGATCTTCAACAGCAACAACAACAAAAAAAAAAAGAAAAAGAAAGAAAGGAAGGAAGGAAGGAAGGAAGCCCACATGCACATGGAAGCTGAAAAACGCCCTACTCAGTGATAACTTGATCAAAGAAAAAAATAAACAAAGAAATTAAAGACGCTTTAGAATTTAATGAAAATGAAGCCACAACATACTCAAACCTTTGGGACACAATGAAAGCAGTCCTAAGAGGAAAACTCGTAGCTCTGAGTGCCTCCAAAAAGAAACTGGAGAGAGTATACACTAGCAGCTTGACAGCACATCTGAAAGCTCTAGAAGAAAAAGAAGCAAATACACCCAAGAGGAGTAGATGGCAGGAAAAAAATCAAACTCAGGGCTGAAATCAACCAAGTAGAAGAAAAAAAAAACATACAAAGAATCAACCACTCCAGAAGCTGGTTCTTTGAAAAAGACCGAGATGGATAAACCCTTAGCCAAAATAACCAGGGGGCACAAAGACAGTATCCAAATTAACAAAATCAGAAATGAAAAGGGAGACATAACAGCAGAAACTGAGGAAATCAAAAAAAAAATCATCAGATCTTACTACAAAAGGCTTTATTTAACAAAACTGGAAAATCTGGATGAAGTGGACAATTTCCTAGACAGAAACAAGGTACCAAAGTTAAATCAGGATCAGATTAACAATCTAAACAGCCCCTTAACACCCAATGAAATGGAAGCAGTCATCAATAGTCTCCCAACCAAGAAAAACCCAGGAACAGATGAGTTCAGTGCACAGTTCTATTAGACCTTCATAGAAGACCTAATACCAATTCTGTCCAAACTATTCCACAAAATAGAAACAGATGGAACCCTACCCAATTCGTTCTATGAAGCCACAATTATTCTGATACCTAAACTACACAAAAACTCTACAAAGGAGAACTTCAGACCAATTTCCCTGATGAATATCAATATAAAAATACTCAATAAAATTCTTGCAAACCGAATCCAATTAAAAATCAAAAAGATCATCCACCATGATCAAGTAGGCTTCATCCCAGAGATGCAGGGATGGTTCAATATAAGGAAATCCATCAACGTAATCCACTACATAAACAAGCTCAAATTAAAAAAACTGCATGATCATCTCATTAGATGTTGAGAAATCATTTGACAAAATCTAACACCCCTTTATGATAAAAGTCTTGGAAATATCAGGAATTCAAGGCCCATACCTAAACATAGTAAAAGCAATATACAGCAAAACAGTAGCCAACATCAAACTAAATGGAGAGAATCTCAAAACAATCCCACTGAAATCAGGGACTAGACAAGACTGTCCACTCTCTCCATACCTATTCAATATAGTACTCGAAGTCCTAGCCAGAGCAGTTAGAGAACAAAAAGACATCAAAGGGATACAAATTGGAAAGGAAGAAGTCAAAATATCATTTGTGGGGGGAACAAAAGGGTGGGCGAGTCCGCAGCAGGTCCTGGTGACCCAGAACACTAGCAGGCAGAGCCCGCACACCGCACTGCGGTAGAGATGGTGGGCACCCAAGTACCTGAGGAGTGAGGGGCTGCCTGGCCAGCGGGGAGGTCTTTGCCAAAAGGCGGGGCCATTTGCATGGTCCCGGGTACCTGTAGAAGAAGCTTAACGGAGAAGAGGCTGGGTCCTTTCCTGGTGGCTGAAAATGCTGAGGCCTGCTCCATGTTCTTACACAGCAGGTTTTGATAAGAAGAGACAGTTCATAGTTTCAATGCTTTATTATAGAAAAGTAGGAAGAGAAAAGGAGATAGAGAAGTAAAGAGAAAAAGAGAAGATAGAGGGATGAGAACTGGCCATGACCATTTGGAAAGAGGGTAAACAGGGAGACAAGGGCAAGGATGAGAGAAAGACAAGAGAGGCAAGAGAGAGAGGGAAGGGGCAAGAAGTCTCCTTTAATAGTGAGCTGGGTTACCTGGCAACAGCCCGGTAATCACAGGGCACGGAAAACCTGGCTGTAGCCAGGTGACTGTAGGGGTGGAGTCCAGTCAAAATGCTAGGGGCCTGGGGTGTGGCCATACATGACTGATGGCCACAGGGTTATGGAATTGAGGAGTCAGCAGTCTGGGAGCATGACTTACTGGTTCTGTCTCTTATAGAATGTTCTACTGGGTCTCCAGAGTAAGCCTTGCTCAACCAGGCCATAGACTGCTTTACACGGTCCTACAATCATTATTTACAAATGATATGATAGTATACTTAAGTGACTCCCCCCCCCCCAAAAAAAAAAATTCCACCAGAGAACTCCTAAACCTGATAAACAGCTTCAGCAAAGTGACTGGATATAAAATTAACTCAAACAAATCAGTGGCCTTCCTCTACTCAAAGGATAAACAGGATGAGAAAGAAATTAGAGAAACAACTCCCTCCACAATAGTCACGGACAATATAAAATACCTTGGTGTAACTCTAACAAAACAATTGAAAGATCTGTATGAAAAGAACTTCAAGTCTCTGAAGAAAGAAATCGAAGACGATCTCAGAAGATGGAAAGATCTCCCATGCTCATGGATTGGCAGGATTAATATAGTAAAAATGGCCTTCTTGCCAAAAGCAATCCATAGATTCAATTCAATCCCCATCAAAATTCCAACTCAAATCTTCATAGAGGTAGAAAGAGAAATTTGCAAATTTATTTGGAATAACAAAAAACCCAGGATAGCGAAAACTATTCTCAACAATAAAAGAACTTCTGGGAGAATCACCATCCCTGACCTCAAACAGTACTACTGAGTAATCGTGATAAAAATTGCATGGTATTGATACAGTGACAAGCAGGTAGATCAATGGAATAGAATTGAAGGACCAGAAATGACCCCTCACTCTTATGGTCACTTGATCTTTTATTATTATTGCCTTGTACAAAGCTCAAGTCCAAGTGGATCAAGCACCTCCACATAAAACCAGATACACTGAAACTAACCAAAAAGAAAGTGGGAAAGTCGCTCAAGCACATGGGCACAGGGGAAAAGTTCCTGAACAGAACATCAATAGCTTATGCTCTAAGATGGGACCTCATGGAATTGCAAAGCTTCTGTAAGGCAAATGACTGTGTCAATAGAACAAAATGGCAACCAACAGACTGGGAAAGATCTTTACCAATCATACATCTGATAGAGGACTAATATCCAAAATATACAAAGAATTCAAGAAATTAAATAATAATAATAAGTTAAATAAGAGAACCAAATAACCCTATTAGAAAATGGGGTAAAGAGCTAAACAAAGAATTCTCAACTGAAGAATACCAAATGGCTGAGAAGCATGTAAAAAATGTTCAACATCCTTAATCATCAGGGAAATTCAAATCAAACAACCTTGAGATTCCACCTCATACCAGTCAGAATGGCCAAGATCAAAAATTCAAGTGACAGCAGACAGGTGAGGATGTGGAGAAAGAGGAACACTCTTCCAATTGCTGGTGGGATTGCAAGCTGGTAAAACCACTCTGGAAATCAGTTTGGCAGTACATCAGAAAATTGGATATAGTATTACCAGAGAATCCAGCTATACCACTCCTGGGCACATACCCAGATGTTCCAACATGTAATAAGGACACATTCTCCACTTTGTTCATAGCAGCCTCATTTATAATAGTCAGAAGTTAGAAAGAACCCAGATGTCCCTCAACTGAGGAATGGATATAGAAAATGTGGTACATTTATACAGTGGAATACTACTCAGCTATTTAAAACAATGACTTCAAGAAATTCTTAGGCAAATGGATGGAACTAGAAAATAAATTCCTGAATGAGGTAACCCAATCACAAAAGAACACACATGGTATGCACTCACTGATAAATGGATATTAGCCCAGAAGTTTAGAATACCCAAGATACAATTCACAGACCAAATGAAACTCAAGAAGAAGGAAGACCAAAGTATGGATACTTTGGTCCTTCTTAGAAGGGGGAAAAATACCCATGGGAAGTGACACAGAGACAAAGTATGGTGCAGAGACTGAAGGAAAGACCATCCATAGACTGCCCTACCTGCGGTTCCATCTCATATACAGTCACCAAACCCAGACACTATTGTGTGGATGCCAACAAGTGCTTGCAGACAGAAGCCTGATAACTGTTTCCTGGAGAGGTTCTGCCAGCACCTGACAGAGGTGGGTGCTCTCAGCCAACCATTGGATTGAGCATAAGTTCCCCAATGGGGAGCTAGAGAAGGGAACCAAGGAGCTGAAGGAGCTTACAGCCCCACAGGAGGAACAACAATATTAACCAACCAGTACCCCTAGAGCTCCCAGGGACTAAAGTGCCAATCAAAGAGTACACAACAAGGGACCCATGGCTCCAGCTGCATATGTAGCAGAGGAAGGCCATATTGGACATCAAATGAAGGAGAGGCCCTCGGTCCTGAGAAGGCTCGATGCCCCAGTATAGGGGAATATCAGGACAGGGAAGTGGGAGTGGGTGGCTTGATGAGCAGCAGGGGGTGGGAGGTGGAGGAGTGGGGGGGTAGGGGGTAGGGAGGTAGGAGAGGGGGGGTGGGAGGGTGGGGGATAGGGTGTTTTTAGAGGGGAAACCAGGAAAGGGGATAACATTTGAAATGTAAATAAAGAAAATAAAAAAACAAAAAAAGCAAACAGGAAAGACGTTCAGGTAGCTGTCACATAAAAGAAATATTACACTTATTCTGTATATCACCCAAAGAAATCACAGAGAGAGCACAGGATAGTTCCTTGCTTTAGTACAGACATGAGAGTTCTAAAAGATCTCTCCTTGAATGGGTCGCTCTCAAGAATCATTTATCTTGGCACTTAAAGTGTTCAAGGGGGAAAAAAACCTAATCTGCCAAGGGCTTTACAAGGTAATTACTCCTAGGTTAGGTTGGCCATTATTTGTATATAAAAGAACCTTCCTGGTTTGACTTCTGACTTTATGATTCCTGCATGTATTGCTCCCTCTTTTTCAACATTATCATAATCTTTCTTTCCATGATTTATCTTCCTTCCACATAATATCTAGTCAGGTCTAGGTCTCACCACAGCTCTGAGGGGAGGTATTTGATGGATATTTCCCATTTAGACTCTCTTCATGTAGTATCTGACTGTGGATTTTTGCATCTGTTTCCATTTGCTGCCAAAGGAAGTTTCTCTGATGATGATTGCATAAAGCAATGATCTATAACTATAGCAAAATATCATTAGTAGTCATCTTATTCATAATTTTTTTTTGATCAGTGGTGTTTGGTTTTACCCTAGGTCTCTAGGCTATCTAGTCTCTACTTCTTGATTACTCAAGCATGGGTTCCCTCTTGTGGAGGGGACATTGAGTCAAATTAGACATTGGTTGGCTACTACCATAAGTTCTATACCACAATTGCCCTAGCATATCTTTTATTGGTTATTTTATTAATTTACAATTCAAGTGTTGACCCCTTCCTGGTTTTCCCTCCGCAAACCCCCATCCCTCCCTTCACCCACCTCCCCTGCCTCTATGAGGGTGCTCCCCCACCTATCCACTCCCATCTCACTGCCCTAGCATCTCCCTATGCTGGGACATTGAGCCTCCATAGGAACCATTGATGAGAGATAAGGCAGTCCTCTGCTACATATGCAGATGGAGCCATGGGACCTTTCATGTGTACTCTTTGGTTTGTGATTTAGTCCCTGGGAACTCTGGGAGATCTGATTAGTTGATATAGTTGTTATTCCCATGGACTTGCAATTCCCTTCAACTCCTTCAGCTCTTCTCCTAACTTCTCTATTAGAGTCTCCATGCTCAATCCAATAGTTGGTTGAAAGCATCCACATCTGTATTGGTCCCACATTTGTATTGGTCAGGCTCTGACAAAGCCTCTCAGGGGACAGCTATACCAGGCTCCTGTCAGCAAGCGCTTCTTGGCATCACCGATAGTGAGTGGTATAGATAGGTCCTCAGGTAGAACTATTTCCAATTTTCTGAGGTAACACCAGATTGTTTTCCAGAGTGGTTGTACCAGCTTGCAATCCCACCCACCATGGAAGAGTGTTCCTCTTTCTCCAAGTCCTCACCAACATGTGCTCTCACTTGAGTTTTTGTTCTTAGCCATTCTGATTGCTGTGAGATGGAATCTCAGGGTTGTTTGGATTTGCATTTCCCTGATGACTAAGGATGTTGAACATTTCTTTAGGTGCTTCTGGACCATTCCAGAATCCTCAATTGAGAATTCTTTGTTTAGTTCTGTACCCCACTTTTTAATATGATTATTTCATTCTCTGGAGTCTAACTTCTTGAATATATATATATATATATATATATATATATATATATATATATATATATATATATATATGCCCTCATTTCCCAACCCATAGATTGCTGTTTTGTCCTGTTGACAGTGCCCTTTGTGTTACAGAAGCTTTTCAATTTTATGAGATCCCATTTCTCAATAGCTGAGCCTGAGCCAGCCTGAGCCACTAGTGTTCTGTTCAGGAAATTTTCCCCTGTACTTATGTGTTTGAGGCTCTTTCCCACTTTCCCTTCTATTAGATTCAGCATATCTGGTTTTATGTGGAGGTCTTGATCCACATGGACTTGAGCTTTGTACAGGGAGATAAGAATGGATCAATTTGCATTCTCATACATATTCACCGCCACTTGAACCAGCACCATTTGTTGAATATGCTGTCTCCCCCCCTTCCCCCACTGGATGGTTTTCGCTTCTTCAAGTCTCTGAAGAAAGAAATCAAAGAAGACTGCAGAATATGGAAAGATCTCCAATGCTCATGGATCGGCAGGATCAACATAGTAAAAATGGCCATCTTACCAAAAGCAATCTACAGATTCAATGCAATCCTTATACAAATTGAAGAAACTCAATTCTTCACAGAGATAGAAAGATACAGTAGTGTATCAAATTCATCTGTAATAACAGAAAACCCAGGATAGCTAAAACTATTCTCAATAATAAGAGAACTTTTGGCAGTACTATGTACAATTTTCTGAGGAACCACCAGACTGATTTCGAGAGTGGTCGTACCAGCTTACAATCCCACCAGCAATGGAGGAGTGTTCCTCTTTCTCTGCATTTGCCTCCATTACTTCCCTAAAAGCTCTTCCATTTCCACCTCCTGGGGAGATTCATGCATCCCTGCAAGGCCCCTCCTTATTTACTAACCTCTATGGATCTAATGATTGTAGCTTAATTATCATTTACTTTGCATTGTTATCTTTGTTTCTATTTTATTAATTTTAGCTCTCAGTTTGATTATTTCTTACTGGTATATTCCTCTACACTCCTCTTGTATGTGATACTTATTCCAACGAGGCCACACCTCCATATAGTCCCACTTCTTTGGCTAAGCATATACAAACCATCACAACAACCACATACTTTATATCTTGTAGCATTAGAAGAAAGGATATCAAATGTTTCATCATGGATAATATATGATGTGTTGGGTGTTTGATATAATTTAAATGTTATCCATGTATGCATATGTTCAAGGATCACACAGCGTTTCATTGCTGTCTGTAATTTGTTTTTATGTCAAAAGACAATTTCTAAATGATTCCAAGAATGTGTAATAAATCCTGTACACATTGTAGCTAAAGACATCACCAACTGCACAGACTGTCTGCATGTCAACAAGGTGTGTGCACAATCACAGACAGCTATCATAAAATTTTATAAAGAATAGAGCAACAATTCCCCAAATCAATATGAATTGGTCCAAAGTGAAATACCCCCTTCACTCAAAAGCACTAAAGATGGTGGGTGGGAAGATGCTTGATGTTAAAGTGCTCTCTGGGTAAGAACACAGACTTGAATTCAGAGCCCAAGCTCATCTCAAAACCTGTGTATAATGATTGACCTGCTTGGGAGGTGAAACCAGGAGGATCCTCAGGGGCTTGCTGGCTAGTGAACCTACTTGAAATGAGGCTGGCCTACCTTACTGAGAGAGCCTGCTTCAAAGGATAAGGTGGAAAGCCAAGCTTTATGACGGAGTTCTCTAAATTTTAACCAAAGCTAGGCACTGTAGAAGACAAATGGATGTTTCTACTGGACATGTTATATAGACTTATATATTTACATGGGAAAGAAGTAAAATATTCTTTACTAAGAACAATCAGGCTTCTGATTTCCCCACTGATTAAGATGGGAAAGTGGTGTGTGTAAATAAACAATGGCAGCAGTTATCTTGTCTAAGAAGTACAATGCAATTGCCTTCCCTCGTTTCACTCACAGCAATGGTTATTCCTTTGTCCGGGTAAATAAAATAATAATAATAATAATAATAATAATAATAATAATAATGGCCTCTAGAACACATGAACTCAACTCCACAGCGTTTGCAATATCCAAATAGATTCATTTTGTTAAAACAAAACTCAAACTGATGCAGTAGTGTGGATCAAGTTTCTCTAAAACTGACTTCATTCTTGGCTCAAGTAAAAGCCCCATTCACTGTTCAAAGTGGATTAGTCACGGTTTCTAAGAGTCCGACAAAAGAAGTGTGTCTTGTCCGCTCAGCAAGGGCGGAAGATCATTTGATGGTTGCTGGACAGAAACTTGAACCTTGCAAAAAGAAGGATTGTCGAGTCAGCTTTAGCTGGGCTTTTATAGGCGTTTGTAAAGCCGCTTCCCGCAGGCCACGCCCAGCTGAGGGCGGAGAGCTCGACTGACGCGATTCTCTTCGCGATTTTCCTTGACGTAGGTCTCTTGGCCCTCTGCGCGGCCCGTCCCTGGGTGTCTGCGGCCGGCTGAAGGTTGACGTGTCCGCCGTCTCCCTGCGGCGGAGCGATCGGAGCAGTGATGGCGGACGCCTGGGAGGAGATCCGGCGGCTGGCGGCTGACTTCCAGCGGGCGCAGTTTGCAGAGTCCACACAAAGGTGCTGGTTCCCTGTAGTGTGGAGCCGGCTTAGGCCCTGGGCGCTCCCGAGCCCGCACTACCTGCCGGGACTAGTGGGACCCCGGAGCCGGTCGGCTGCGGCAGCTGTCGGTAGAGGCGCTCGCTGCTCGGCCTAGAGCGAACTTGCAAAGACCGTAGGGCAGTGCGCAGCAAGTAGTCTGTCCCCCCTCTCCCCCCACCCCCAATCCTTTTTACCTGCGGCCACAGATCTAAGCCAGACCCACACGCCATCTGTCATTTTTAGGGACTCCCAGACACCGACTTTTCTACACTTTAGGAACCTTTGGGGGAGTGGCCAACTTACCCTGCTTCTGCTCCCGTGATTACAGATTACATATATAAGGGGAATAGACTTTTTCCTCCCTGTAAACGAGTTCTTGTAGTGTTTTATTTCTCCTGGACTTAAAAACACTAGCCCGTTGAGGCTGTTCGATAACATCGAGAGCAACAGACAACAACAAAACCCAAGAAAATAAAATCTAGCGCAAAATAACCGTGTGAGTAGCTAACAGTAGTAACTATAGCTCTGCTAAGTCAGATGCTATGTACTCCAACTGTACCAGTAAGGCCAACATACTGTGATTTTAAAGAAAAGTGTATTTTCAACTGAAAACTTGATATTTGAAGGCAGGATTAGAAGAGAACATCTGTAGAATAATACAGTGATGTGTGTGAATTAAGTAAATAATTCAAGGAAATGTAAACGTGTTTACTCTCGAGTTTTCTTTTTAAATCACTCAACCAATATCATTATTCTAATAAAGGACAGATTTTGTAATGTAGAAGTTACCCAAACTTTTGCTTTCAAATACATTTGGGGGGGTGTGTGGAACATATCAAGGACACTCTTAAACTTCTGGCTTCTCGCAGGTTGTCAGAGCGGAACTGCATTGAGATTGTGAATAAATTGATCTCTCAGAAACAGCTGGAAGTAGTCCATACACTTGATGGAAAGGAATATATCACTCCAACCCAAATCAGTAAAGAAATGAGAGATGAGCTACATGTCCGAGGTGGTAAGTAATTCTTCAGTGTTATGCTTTTGTCTTTACTGATGTTTGAAGGAAATACGTTAAAATCATAAGTAAATAGTTTCGTGGAGGTTATAGGGCATTCTCCCCAAATGCTCCTTTTTCTTTCCTCTTTGTATTGGATATCACACCTAGGGTACATACTATCCAAATACTACCACTGAGCTGTAACTCTTCTCAACAGATAATATGATAATCAACCTTCATAAGTTCATGCAGTCAACTTTTATATGTTCATATGAACATGATCTTACAGTTACAGGTTCAGGCAAACATGACCTTAACTATTGCCATTTAACAAATACTGGTATTTTTGTTGTATCGAATTAAATGTAATATATATATATATATATATATATATATATATATTTTACTTCATGATCTAGGGGTGAGTACCTAGCTGGCAGTGATCAGGTAAATTATAAAGGAGGAATAGAGATTTCATAAGATTTTGAAATCTCAAATATTAAAGCTGCATTACTAATTAAAAAAAAAGAAAACTTTGTAAATTGATGTACTATGGCCTGAGGCCAGCCCATCATACTATGAAGTGCAGTTAGCACCACCAAATATAAAATATTGTTTTGCTTTATATTTTTGAAATTTGAGCAATGTGTTAAGCAGATGGAGCACAGATTGATTTAAACAGAGCCAACTGGTCACTAGATACCACATGGGTATAGCCTTGGTGTTTTGTTTCTTTCTGAAGTAGTGCTAATAAAATGTGAGCTCTGATTTGCAGTATTTGCAATATTTAACAGATTCTCTCTTGCTGATAGACTCTCTTTTCAGTTTCCTTTAATGGAGAAATCATCTTAATTTAGCTGCAGGTATTTCCTTTGGGCAGTTTAGTTAAACTGACTTGCGAGAAGAATTGAATTCCTCCCATAGGTTTGTCCACATTGTGCCCGCTGATGTTCGTAATGTGTCTGATGTGATAAAAACAGCTTTGAAAACAGTGATGCCTGTGGCTTTAACCATAAAGATTGATCAGCTACTAATTTGTATCTAACTTCTATCAGTTATTGAGGTCCTCTGTAGGTCTTACAGTGATTAACACTGTCTGTTAGAATTGAAACTGTTTGGTTGCATTTCCATGTAATTTAAATTCTTCTCTTTTGTTTAAAGGTCGAGTAAATATTGTTGACCTACAACAGGTAAATTTATAAAAATTTTGCTTTGATTTTTTAAAGTTCCCTTAATTTATAAATACTATGGTTTTGTTGAGTACCTTTATACATGTTTTAGTTAGGGTTTCCATTGCTGAGAAGAGACACCATGAGCAAGGCAACTCTTACAAGGGCTGGCTTACAGGTTCAGAGATTCAGTCCAGTATCATCTTGGTGGAAGCATGCACCATCCAGGCAGGCATGGTGCTGGAGGAGCCAAGAGTGCTACATCTTTGTTCTGAAGACAAACGGGAGAAGACTCACATCCTCAGGCAGCTAGGAAGAAGCTCTCTTCCGACTCTCACAGTGACACACTTCCTCTAACAAATATAGACACAGAGAGGGGCGGGCAGGGGGGGATAGGGAGAGAGAGAGAGAGAGAGAGAGAGACTGTTTTACTCTGTAGCCTTGCCTAGAACTCGCTATGTAGACCACACTAGCCTTGAACTTGTCATTGTTCTTCTGCATGTTGGGATTATAGGTGTTTGGCACAATATTCAGCTATTGATATTTTAAAGCAATTTCAAATTTATCTAAAGGATATATATATATATATATATATATATATAGGTAGATAGATATAGATATAGATATATATGAAAGTATACTTTTTAATCTCAATGTATAAGCTCAAATTTTAAAACTAGTGGAAACTTTTTGTAATTTCTGTGTAATTCTAGGTTATCAATGTGGACCTGACTCATATTGAAAATAGAGTCAGTGACATTATTAAATCAGAGAAACATGTGCAAATAGTACTGGGACAACTGATAGATGAGTAAGTACACCATTTTGAGGCTCCTTCCTTTTTTCAAATGGTTTAGACCAGGTGTGGCCAGCTAGACTTTTTGTTTAGAGATCATGTAATAGAGACATTCATTATAAAAACCATTCTATCTTAAGAGTAAGTGCTAATTATGGGGAATATATATTCATAAATAATATAAATTTTGATCTTTTAACTATTAAAGCAATATAAAATTTTAAATTATTTATTGTGAACTAACTGAACTCAAAGCAAATATGTTATAAAACTAATGTGAAATGACTACAAAATTTCTCTTGACAAAAGAAAAAAACTGCCGTTTGATTGACCTTACATTTAACTATATTCATAAGCAACAACTCAGGTTTAGAGTGTGAGCAAGGAATGATGCCCTTTCACATCCATTACCTGGGGGCCTGTGATACTCCAACGGAAACGCACGGAAGGGGAGATACAGAAGGAAAACGTGTTTAATTTAAAAACAGAAACAACAACAACAAAAAACAACTTTTTTTTTCAATATTAGGAACTATCTGGATCGGTTATCAGAAGAGGTGAATGATAAATTGCAAGAAAGTGGTCAAGTAACTGTCTCAGAACTGTGTAAAACCTATGACCTTCCTGGGGATTTTCTGACACAGGTACTTTTTCTTAATAATGTAAAGAATATGAATAGGAGTCAGAATCAGGTGGTTTTATGTAAGGTCCAAGTGGATATAACTCAGAGCCATGTATTTTGGGGGTGAAACCTATTCAATGGCTCTGAAGAGTCTGTTCAAAATGATTGCAGTTATCGCAAGCCCAAGGCTACCAGATTCCTCCGAGTAGGATAAGTATTAAGACTGTCTTGATGCCATAGAAGCTCAAGTACCACAAGTGTGTGGATTTGCTTAATATCTATGATATCTGCTATTTATAACCTAGCCAGGATATGTATAGTTTTGGTTTAATTACTACATATTCTAACATAGAGGGTGTAAAGATTAGGGATGCTGCTCAATATTTTGCAGTCTAAAATACTTATCTAAGAATTTTCTTATCAAAAGTGTTAGTAATACCATTCTTTTGTTTCCATATTTCCCCCCTCTGAGCTGTGGCTATGGCACCAGGACAAAGAATCTTACATATTCTCACTTAGGTATTTATGCTGATACTAAAGTCTGATATCATGACTATAGTGCAGTAACAGTGCTACCTAAAAACTGAAGCCATATGTCATCTATGTTTTTAAAGTAGTTTATTATCTCACAGTCATACATAGCCATGTGGTACAGTGGAAACCCATAGGCTTTAGTGTCAAACACCTGGATTTGAATTCTGTCAATGTGAGTTCTTAGTTACCTGACATTAAGAAAGGTGTTGATTCATCTGTATCTTGTTTCTAGTGCCATATTTTTGAGAAGGAACAACCATGTCCTTTGCATAAGTATTAAATGGATACCAAATGAAATGTTAGCTTAAGGGCAGCACTCTAGGAACAGTAGTTTGTTTTTAAAACAGCCAAATCTCATTCTGAGTACTAGTGTCTTAGTTACTATACTGTTGCTGTGAATAGACACACTTACCACAGCAACTCTTATACAAGAAAAGCATTTAACTGGGGCTTCCTTACAGTTACAGAGAATTAGTCCCTTGTCATCATGGCAGCAGGCATGCAGGCAAGAATGAGATTGAGAGCTTTCTTGATTATTCACAGGTAGGCAGTCAAAGAGAGAGACATTGGCTTCGCTTAGGCTTTTGAAACCTAAAAGCCTTCCCAAGTAACACATTGTTGCAGGAAATATAAAAAAAAAAATCAGCCCACCAGTTCTTCTGCCCTCTGCTGGCCATCTCTTTGGCGCTGGTCCTGAATACCTCTCGCTTATTCACAAATTCCCACACACTGCACGATTTGGCACCTCAACACCTAATTACCCAGTAGAATCCAGCCTCTAAAGGCTTAATTAAACAGTCAGATTTATGTATAAATAATACCACAATTTACAAGATGTAAGTACAATCATTTTACAGCCATTTGATAAGGATAAAAGCTTTATCCCAATGTTTCTACCCTTGTGAAAACTTAGCTCCTTTGGACGGGTTCACATCAGTGGCTGTGGTTCTTCTCTCCCCTCTATACAACTCTGAACTCCACTCCTCTTTCCCTGTTCAATCACAGACATTCTCTGCACTAATGGAATTGGATAGGGAAAATCGTATGACAACACACCTCCTCTAACAAGGCCACACCTCCTAATCCTTACCAAACAGTTCCTTTAACTGGGGACCAAGGATTCAAACACAGGAGCCTATGGGGGCCATTCTCATTCAAACCACCACAACTACCTTTCACCTTAAGGAAATCTATCTTTAGAAAGTTACCAAACCATAATTACATGAGACGGATGTGTAGTATAGATTTATTCACTCACCTGTATTAATAGAATAATCTTTCCTGGTGGTAATTAAAAACACAACTTAGAAAATATAAATGTCTTACAAAGCATTTTAGAGACTTAAATCTTATTTTACCTGAGTAACTATAAGTCATATAGAAAGTCAAGCTTAAAAAACTATAAGGCTTACACCAAATGGTTTCTTCTATAACTGTGTTTCTAGATATTTAAGGGTTTCTAGTTGTATTTTCTGAATATCACAAATATGTTCCTCAAAGCTTATTACAGTTTTCTTTGTTGTGTATCTATCAAACCAACTTGAATACATCTGCTTTGAGTCAGAGAGGGAGGTATGAAATGTGTCCAGACCTATTTCAAATGGACTTGTTCAGATGTCATATAGCGAAGAAGAAATAAATACTATCTCATATTTGAAAACCAGTCAAAAAACCAGATGATCTGCCAGTTTAAATCAGGAAAAAGTCTTGCTACTGTTAGAGAATATCATTTTTCAGGACTAATGTTTCCCTTAGTTGCAAAATCATGGAGTAACGTTTATTCCTATAGTATCCAAAAGTCCAAATAGAGTCCTTTCTAACACTGACCAATCATTTTTATTTTCCATTAGAAATAAGGATTGTAAGCAATTGCTATTATCATTATTAATAAACCTTTATCAATTAACTAATAATAATCAATAATAATTATTATAGTTAATCCTTTAATAATTTGGTATGTTTTTTGACTCTGCAGTGAGACAATGAAGCTTTCTAGATATTAAGCCATCATTTTAGTTTAGTTATACAATTTGTGAAGTTGAAATTTCTGGCATAGTACATAGCATGAATTGAGTAGGATTGTTCAAATGCATATTTTAATTTTGTTATTTCAAATTAATAACAATTGGCCTTTTATTCCCAGGCATTAACTCAGCGACTTGGTCGGATTATCAATGGCCATCTTGACCTTGATAATAGAGGAGTGATCTTCACTGAGACCTTTGTAGCTCGCCATAAAGCACGCATCCGTGGACTCTTCAGTGCTATTACCCGGTAAACGTCTCCAAGTATATAGAGAAACTTACACATTTATTTGACACGATTTGCATTTTTTTCCTAGCAGCTGAGTCTTTTTTAAGGAAAATCTGTCTGCGCATCCCAGTTATTAAACAGGTAGAAGGAGAGCTTCTTTGGAATGGGCCTATAAAGCCTCCAGAATTCCAAACCTCAGTCCATCGGCATACATTACCCTCTTTCCTGTTCCAACTTCTGTCCTGTTCGGAAAGCAGTTTGAAATCTGATGTTGACATTACCATATAAAAATCACCCTGAGGTCATGGAAAGACCATGCAGTTATTAAAACGGAAGTTTGGGTCCATTGTTACATTACACAGTAGCCATGTGATGTGGGGCATTTAAGTCAGTGGCTTAACTTACTTGGAGTTTAGATGGCACTGTTTTTAGGATCCTTTTACTAAGAGTCCACAATGTTAAGGAATCAAAGCGTTACATTAGACAAGGAACTAAGTCTGTAGCCTGTTTAGATTTATTTAAATATAGAATTCAGAAAGCCTACATTCTTAATTATCTCCTCACCTTTGCATTCATTTCTGTTGAGTGGCTTTGTGTTCTTACAGAGTTTGAGATGTTTAGATTTTCATTTCAAACAACTCTCTGGATGTCATACTCCACTCCCTCTAGTGTCTGTGCATTGTTTTTAGACCGATGTCTATGTTCACTGTTCATTTTCTTACCCTTTGTCCCTTCTCAGGCCACTAGTCTGGTTTCTACTGCTTACAGTGCCAGTATCACTAATCTAATGTCTACTTTCTGTCCTTGTTGTACCTGTCTTTACTTCAGTGTTTAACTGCACACACTTCTTTTTAAATAGGGAAGTTGCCATTTAGCAACAATGCATTTATTGAATACTGAACACACACAAGGCAAAAGAACTGAAAGGTTTGGAGAGGAAGCTTATAGTCTGGTGGAACAAATTTCTTTTCTTTAATATTCTTAAATAGTTTGGAATTTATAGATTAGAGAATTTTTCTATGACCAGTATCAAAGTTGCTTGAATTTTACCACATATAATTGCATCAGTGTTTCCTACAAAAAGAGCATTATCCTGTACAGAACTCATAGTCTGAAAATTAACGTTGATGCATACACTCATCTCGCCTTTGGATTCATTTTGATATGCAGATTGCTTCAGCACTGCCCTTTCTAGCTGTTTCAGATTCAGTTCAGAATCACGTATTTCACTGAATTGTTACACGTTTTTGTTCACCTTTAGTCTGGAACACTTTTTTAGTCTTTGACTTTCCTCATATCAATATTTTAAAGGTCACAGATCAGGTATTCTTTAAAATGTTAACTTCTCTTGTCTGCTGTCTGTTTGATGGTGTATGTGAGTGTCAATATTTACCTTGACCCTCATTGGCGGGAACACACAGAAGGGTCTTTATTCTTCTAATTAAATCTTAGCAGATGATACACAATTAAATTTTTTTCAATTACTGATGAATGTTATATTTACTTAACAGATATATCTGATAAAATTCTTGCAAAGCTGCTTGCTTTCCTTTGTAAAAAACAAAAAAAAACAAATCATATGCAGGGATAAAATTTTAGGACCATGTATCCCATTCCTCCTCAGACTTACACTTTGTTTGTTTATTTGTTTTTCTCATTGGGGACTTAGTGTTCCCTAAATTTGTTACTCTTTCAGATTACCTTTGATTTTCCTAGAAGATGGCCCTCAGACTGGCTTTGACCTTCTGGCATGACCCCATCACTCCTCTGTGGTATACTTTTTACAGATACAACAAAATGTTTAGGTTCAGTTCATAGTTCCCTGTCTACCCGTTTCTCCAAGGCTACCTGATTCCTCTTTTGGGGCACATCTGGGTACTTAGATGCTTCTCACACTGTTTGATTCTCACTGTTCCTTCGCCCTTTTCATAAAGAGGAGAGGATGCACTGACACAGATATGTGCACGTTCTGGGGATTTAATTGTAAACATATATAGCAAACCATGTTTTCAAACTGATAGCTCCAATTCAAACAAATTCTAAGCTTCACTTCATTCTTATTTTACATTCTTTCTTTTTTTCATTTCCTTTATTTGTAATTCTCTTCTTCAACCATGGGAGACTGAGCAGTTTTTGCCCGTAACACATTTGTTTATCTCATTAACTCCCATTATATACCTGAATTGTTGCTGCTATAGTTTCTTCCATGTACTCTCTCCTACTTGGGTTCTGACTACCCATATACAATCTCCCTCCAAATACAAGGAAGTGTTAGCCTTTAGGGGGAGCAGAACTGGGAAGCTGATTGGTAGCAATAGAGGGAGACAGGTTTGATGCCTTTGTGCCCTTCAAGTTTCTCATTTAGTCAAAAACTAAAAATACTTTTCTTGTTATATGTTTGCCCTTTATATTTTGCTGATTACTGTAGCAAGTGTAAATTTTGTCACAATCAGCAGTTTTGTTTTGTTTTGTTTTCTCTCATAGTAGCCCTGAGCTACTGTGTAGAGATACTATCAAACTACAGAGTAAAACTAATTCTGAACTGAAAAGATACTGCTGAGACCGGTGGCTTCTAGATAGTGCATTCAGTTCACTGTATGTGTATAATAGCTGGAAACTAAGGAACCACTTCCCTTTTCTAGTCTGAAGCCATGTGCATCCACAAGGTTATGTGGGCAGCTGTCACGGATAACTAAACGATCAGGAAGTAAATATTAAAATGAGTGTGATATGCAGGTACACACTAGACCACATTCTGTTCCAAACTGAAGTACAAGTTCATTAAACAAAAACCTTAGAAATTTAGTTCATTTTTGAATATGCACAATGAGTAATATCTGAGAGTTCTATGTTGAAGTCTTTTAAGGAAGGACTTTTTATCTTTTCTTAGCAGGAGGAGAAAACACACACAGAATTACATGTAAGAAGGTTGTAATGATTACGGTAAAATAGAGATGACACAATTCACAGCATCCTGAGACCTAATTCAAACAATTCAATAAAGCAAACTGATCGACATGAAATTTTGTTAAATAATTTAGTCAAAATTTTCCAAACACAGGAGGAGCTTTAAGTATTTCATTCATTTTTTAAATAAGTGTTCCTATTTTTACCAAGTTTTTTAAATATAAAAGAAAATAAAGTTGTGGCATTCTAAATAATTTGGAATTAGCTAAAGGACATTGAATATGCATAAAAATAGAAGCTAATTGAAGAACACAGATGATGGCTTACAGTAAGTAGAAACAGAACTTTACTTTAAAAACTGTAGGCAGTGAGAAGTAAGTGCAGGCTTGTGGAGACGCTCTGTGGAGGAAGTGCGTTCTTTGTAAGCATGGGAACCTGACTGGAGCCTCAGTAGGCTTTGTAAAGCAGAGCATGGAGGCACAGTGTGGGACCCCAGTACTGTAGGTACTGTAGGGTGGAGACAGGGGGATCCTGAGAGCACTCAAGCCAGCCACTCTACTAGACGTTCCAAGATGAGTGAGAAACTTTGTCTGAAACTGTAAAGTAGGGAGACAGGAAGATATCCAAAGTTGTCCCTCTGGCCTCCACAAGCTCACACATAGACCACCATCCTGAAGACACATGTATACATACACATGTATACACACAGAGAAACAAGGAAGTATGCTTGAGAATATGGGATCCAGCTAGAAGAATATATTGGGCCAGGGATATAAGTTAGTGATAGTCACCTATACATAGTAGAGTCACCTCTACATGCACAGGCCCGGGGATGAATTCATAACACGCTATTATTTTACTACTACAATCAGATACAATGTCCCCACAAAGTCATGCATACCAAGGGCATGAATACATGATATTCATTAAATCTATTCATAATGCCTCAAACTATTATGACAAACACTATCAGCTGATGAAAATAAAAACAAAGTGGAATATGTCTATGATAAAGTGCTGTTCAGGACTGAAGCACTTCACGCGAGCTTCATTATTGACGAACATCCTGTAACATAATACTATGTGAAAGACGACAGAAACACGAGACCTCCTATTGATTCAACTCTATTGAATGTGTAGAAGGGCAAATTTACAGACTCAGAAAGCAGGTGGCTCTTCTTCAGAGTGGCAGCAGTGACTGACTGCCAGTGCTACTGGAAGTTGTAAAACTGGGTTGTGATGCTGACACAAGTTTGCAAATTTATTAAGACCATTGATTTATGTACATAAAATCGAGTGGATATTAGTTATATGTAGAGTAGATCCTATTAAGATAGTTTAGAAAATGTTACAGAAAATATACATAAGTAAAAAAGAGCATTTGTAAATTGGCTACTCTCAAACACCTTTGACTAGAAATATCTCATTCCAAATACATTTAAGTACACATATCATCACACATTATTCTTTTTTTTTAAAGCTCATAATTTTTTTAGTAAATATATTCTTTATTTACATTTCAAATGATTTCCCCTTTCCTGGATCCCCCTCCCCAAAAGTCCCATAAGCTCTCTTCCCTCCCCCTGTTCCCCAATCAACTCCTTCCTGCTTCCCTGTCCTGCTATTCACCTACACTGCTGCATTGAGCCTTTCCAGGACCAGGGGCCTCTCCTTCTTTCTTCTTGGGCATCATTTGATATTCGAATTGTTTCTTGGGTATTCCAAGCTTCTGAGCTAATATCCACTTATCAGTGAGTGCATACCATGTATGTTCTTTTGTGACTGGGTCACCTCACTCAGGATGACATTCTCCAGTTCCACCCACTTGCCCAAGAATTTCATGAATTCATTGTTTTTAATAGCTGAGTAGTATTCCATAGTGTAAATATACCACATTTTCTGTATCCATTCCTCCATTGAGGGACATCTGGGTTCTTTCCAGCTTCTGGCTATTATAAATATGGCTGCTATGAACATAGTGGAGCATGTGTCCTTATTACATTCTGGAGAATCCTCTGAGTATATGCTCAGGAATGGTATACCAGGGTCCTCCGGTAGTATTATGCCGAGTTTTCTGAGGAACCACCAGACTGATTTCCAGAGTGGTTGTACCAGCTTGCAATCCCACCAGCAGTGGAGGAGTGTTCCTCTTTTCTCCACATCCTCGCCAACACCTGCTGTCTCCTGAGTTTTTGATCTTAGCCATTCTGACTGGTGTGAGGTGACTGGTGTGAGGTGAGATTTCACCACACATTATTCAAAAACAAAATCCTATATCACTCACTTGAATATTTCTAAAGTAAAATTACATATACCCAGCTCTCACATGTCTGTGAGTTCTGTATCATTCTTGGATGCAACCATGTACCAAAAATATTTGGGAAGAAAGTTATGTAAGCACTAAACATGTTCAAGTAACATCTTGCATTAGAAAATAGGGAAATCTATGCCTTACAGAAGCTTTGCACTTTTATGAGGCCTCATTTTTCAATTCTTCATCTTAGAACATAAGCCATTGGTGTTCTGTTCAGGAAATTTTCCCCTATGCCCATGCATTCAAGGCTTTTTCCCACTTTCTCTTCTATTAGTTTCAGTGTATCTGGATTTATGTGGAGGGTCTTGATCCACTTGGACTTGAGCTTTGTACAGGGAGATAAGAAAGGATCATTTTTCATTCTTCTACATGTTGACCACCAGTTGAACCAACACCATTTGTTGAAAATGCTGTCTTTTTTCCACTGGATGGTTTCAGCACCTTTGTCAAAGATCAAGTGACCATAGGTGTGTGGGTTCATTTTTGGGTCTACAGTTCTATTCCATTGATCTTCCTAACTATCTCTGTACCAATTCCATGCAGTTTTTAAAAACTATCACAATTTCTCTGTAGTATAGCTTGAGGACAAGGATGGTGATTCCCCCAAATGTTCCTTTATTGTTGAGAATAGTTTTCGCTATCCTAGGTTTTATGTTACTCTGAATGAATTTGAGAATTGCTCTTTCTAACTCTATGAAGCGTCAAGTTAGAATTTTGATGAGGATTTCGTTGAATCTGTAGATTGTTTTTGGCAAGATGGCCTTTTTACTATACCGGTAACTAACAGATTGGGAAAAGATCTTTACCAATCCTATATCCAATAGAGGGCTAATATCCAATATATACAAAGAACTGAAAAACTTAGACTCCAGAGAACCAAATAACCCTATGAAAAAAAATGGGAACAGAGCTACACAGAGAATTCTCAACTGAGGAAACTTGAATGGCGGAGAAGCACCTAAAGAAATGCTCAACATCCTTAGTCATCAGGGAAATGCAAATCAAAACAACCCTGAGATTCCACCTCACACCAGTCAGAATGGCTAAAATCAAAAACTCAGGTGACAGCATATTCTGGCAAGGATGTGGAAAAAGAGGAACATTCTTCCATTGCTGGTGGGATTGCAAGCTGGTACAACCATTCTGGAAATCAGTCTGGTAGTTCCTCAGAAAATTGGACATACTACTACCCAAGGACCCAGCTATACTACTCCTGGGCAAATACCCAGAAGATGCTCCTACATGTAATAAGGACATATGCTCCACTATGTTCATAGCAGCCATATTTATAATAGCCAAAAGCTGGAAAGAACCCAGATGTCCCTCAACAGAGGAATGGATTCAGAAAATGTGGTACATTTTCACAATGGAATACTACTCAGCTATTAAAAACAGTGACTTCATGAAATTCTTAGGCAAAATATCATCCTGAGTGAGGTAACCCAGTCACAAAAGAACACAGATAGTATGTACTCGCTGATAAGTGGATATTAGGCAAAGAATGTGGAATACACATGATACCATGGACCACATGAAGCTCAAGAGGAAGGAAGACCAAAGAGTGGATGCTTCAGTCCTACTTAGAAGGGGGAACCAAATAATCAAGGGAAGTAGAGGTTGGGAGGGTCCAATGTTTGGCTGTGTACATTTGCATATGTATTGGTCAGGATCTGACAGAGCCTCCCAGGAGGCAGTTATATCAGCGTCCTGTCAGCAAGCACTTCTTGGCATCCGCAATTGTGTCTGGGTTTGGTGTCTGCATATGGATCACCAGGTGGGGCAGTCTCTGGATGGCCTTTCCTACAGTTTCTGCTCCACACTTTGTCCCTGTCTCTCCTTTAGACAGGAGCAATTCTGGGTTAATCCTTGGATTTCACTGTGCCCGCACAGTGAAGGGCAGAGAGGAAACACCTGGTGAAATTCTAATAGAAACTGATCAGGGCTGTGAACAAAGACTGATTCCTGCTTTCTGAGTAGCATAACCCTGATCAGGTGTCTAAAATTTGGTATAACTTTTCCGTCATTTTTTTCCTTTAAATGAATTGGTGGTTTTCCTTTAATAAACTTCAGTTCTTATTTATTTTAATAATATACAATTGTATGCTAAATTAGTTTCAAATTTTTTCTTTTAATTTCCCATAAAGGCCTACAGCAGTGAACTCTTTGGTTTCAAAATATGGATTTCAGGAACAGCTCCTTTACTGTGAGTTTTGTTTAAATTTGTATTATTTTGGTTGTAGGTGTAATTCAGTAATAGAGTGTGTTCTGAGAATTCTGGCTTTCTTCCCCAGGGATGAGAGAGAAAACGGTTATTTTTATTTCATTTTGTTTTTTGAAGACAAAAATAGGAGTGGTGAAGAAAAGAGGAAGGTGGAAATGGGGATCAGAGGAAGAGAGGTGGCTTGGTTTGGTTTTTCATTCACCTATCTGAGATTAGGTGAACTCATTTCCTTGGATCTCAGGAGTGTATTGCTGGGTGATGGTTTGGCAGAATAAAACTGTGTCAGGAACACAAAAAAGAGAGGAAGAATCTGGAGTCACACAGCTCTCTTCAAGGGCATACATTTAATGCCCAAGGACTTCCCAGTAGGTTCTACCTCTTACAAGCTCCATCAGCACCCAGTAGCACCTCTCTAGCACCAAGTCAATATTCAGCATCCAAAGTGCATTGCTGCTTTAGAGACTATTAATGAAACAAAGTGATCTCATTTTTTAGGAGATTAATACAATCATGTAATTTCTCCCTTCCCTTTTTGCCCTTCAAGCTTCCCATGTATGCCTCCTTGCTCTCTGCAAATTGACGGCATCTTTATTAATTGTTGTTGTTCGGTGATGGTGGTGTGTGTGTTTGTGTTGCTGGATAACTAGTTGTGCTGCTGTTCCCTAGGGAAGACTTTCTCCTGCTCTGAGCATTTCTTAGTTACCTGTGTTAAGGCTGAAGCCTCCTGGGCTTTCTTCTGTCCATATTAGCATGTCTATTGTTGTGGGCTTCTGTGTTGGTAGGATTCCTAGGAGACTCAGTTTCACAATAAATTCCATGTTCTTCTGACTCTGTCCACCCTCTCTTCCACAATGGTCCCTGAGCCTAAGGTATAAGAGTTGTATTATAAATGTCCAATGTGTCTGGGCTCCACCGCTCTGCTTTTTGATTGGTTGGGGTTTTCTATAATGTCATCAGTGTATTGCAGAAAGACTTTCCTTGATGAGGAGTTAAAACCACACTGTGTGTATAAGGACAAATATTCAGAGTATAGCTTTGGATTATGCTTGTTTTAGTAAAGTGGTGAGTGTTGGTTCTCCTCCAAGATCCAACACTTCACTAGCCTCAGGTACCATACAAGGGATGATTTCCTTCTTGCTGAGCATGTATAAGGTCCAATTAGTTTTCCAGAATGTGATTCTAGTGATTAAAAATTAACTATTCTAAGTATCTGGTCACCCGCATTACATCAAACTATGAAATAAATGATGAGATACTTGTTTTTTTATTAAGTTTTGATTAGCATTTCATTATGGAAATGTGTCATCTTTTGTTTTTAGTAGTCTCCATTTCTACTTCTCTCTCTTACTGGTCCAGTAAGAGAATATACAAGGAAATCATCCCTTGTATATTCTAAATTTGCCCTGAATTACAACCTGAGCAGTGTCATAAACATTGGGAATTTTTTTGTTTGAGCTGTAATATTATGCATGGTGTTAAAATTTTGAATTGTCTTTTAAAAGCATAAAGTTTAGGAAGACGGACTGAAAAAGTACTTGACCTTTAAAACTTTACTCTGACCTGTCTGTGTTGTGTGCATTTGCTTTAAGCTGTGCTCGAGGAGCTCGTTAGCACAGGCCGCTTACGAGGCACGGTGGTTGGTGGGCGACAGGATAAAGCAGTATTTGTCCCTGACATCTATTCCAAGACACAGAGTACCTGGGTGGATTCCTTTTTCAGGCAGAATGGCTATCTAGGTAACTATGTTTTCTTTTCTTTGAAACCAACATTTCTTCCTAACACTGAAATATTATTAGAAAGTATTATACTCCAGATTCCACATGCATTTTCCTGTGGTTACTACATAGGTTGTTGTGGTTCCCTTTGGCTCCTAAAGTTGTCATGTTCAATTCTGTGGGGCTTAGGAACTGAAGATACTACCATTATTACTGATATACTGAAATTTTAAAATGCCAGAAGATATTGACAGTTATTAACCTTCAGTATGTATAAAGGTGATATAAAATTTAAGTTTTTAATTCCCAAAAGTAACTATCATGTTTAATGTGTAGTATGCTTATTGTTTTATGAAGTTATCCCTTCTCATTTACTTCATCTTAGAAATATTTATTGACAGCTTTGAAATGCTTACTTTTATCAGCTATCTACTATGCAGAAACAGTACTATTATTATAAAGTGTATTTCTGCCATGATTTCAGTAAACTCATTGATTTAAAGCAGTGGCCACTTCATTTGCTGAATACAGTCCTAATCAAACTGCAATGCGTTGCACATTCCCACGTTTATGAAGAAAGGTTTGAACATACACTTAGGTACAGGGCTTTGCTTGTGGTCACTTGATCTCTGATGATGTGCGTTAAACTTTAAACAGATTAGGACTTAGTCTTCTTAATAACTGTAAAGCCTTTAGTACAGATGTTTAGTTACATCTGTAACTCCGAGTCTGTTATGCTAAATCACCTATTTTAGAGAATGACTCTGCCCTATTGTACAGTGACACATTTTGAAAACTAAAATTCATCCCTTTAACTAAAATAAGCAAACTTGATTCCAGTTTTGGTTTTTAATTTGGACTGTTTCCATCTCCTTTACTGCTGTTTTCCTCTGCATTGCTCAGCAGTCCTGTTTCCCTTCAACCCTGCAGCTGGAGAAGGGGCCACACAGCTTGTGTTCACGGAGCACTGGAAGCAGGTTTCCTATAGAGACCTTTAATAATGGACATCCAGGAAGATATCCATGGAACAAGTTACACTATGGTTCTTTTCTTTTATTCCTAAGAAAATACTGGAGGAAATTGTATCCACAGTCAAAAAATGAATTAGTGTACAACTTAACTTTTTGTGAGGCATCTGGAAGATGTGAGTGATTGACAGTTCTGTTCAACTTCCTTGTGTATTTCTAGAATTTGACGCTTTATCCAGACTTGGAATCCCAGATGCTGTGAACTATATAAAGAAAAGGTATAAGAATACCCAACTCTTGTTTTTGAAGGCAACTTGTGTTGGCCAAGGACTCGTGGATCAGGTCGAAGCATCAGTAGAGGAAGCCATCAGCTCAGGGACATGGGTTGACATTTCAGTATGTTTAACCTTCTTCTCTTATTAATTTTTGTCTAAATCAATGATAAATGATGTTTTACTAGGATGTGCACATTTTAGAAATAGACCATGTAAAGAAATCTTGCCTCTAGCAGTCATTGTTACAATTGAAATTTCATTATTTTAGGCTGATGTTTTTAGCATACATAACCAAATCCAAAACTCCGTAAATCTCAGAAACAAACAAGAAAATAATATAGCAACCATATCAATCCTGGTAGTGAAATTGATGAGACTTTGCACATCTGTCTGAGTTTTCTTTCCAGTTGCTATGACAGATGCCCTGATAAAAACCAACATCAGGATGAACAGGCTTGTTTTAGCTTACAGTTCCAAGTTGCTAGTCTATCATTAGGGGAAGACACAGGTGCTAGATTGGGAAGCAGCTAGTCATAGAACATCCACAGTCAAGAGTAGAGGACAGACTGCGGCACCCATGCTTGCCAGTCCAGAACCTAAACCCAGGGAATGGTGCCTTAACTCTTTTTTTTTTATTATTCATTTTTTATTAGATACTTGCTTTATTTACATTTCAAATGTTAACCCCTTTCCACGTTACCCATCCAAAAACCTCCATCCCATCCCCCCTCCCCCTGCTTATTCCCCCTCCCCCCAATTTCCTGACTTGCATTCCCCTATTCTGGGGAATGGAGCTTTCACAGAAAGATGCCCTCTCATCTCATTGATGTCTGAAATGGCCCTCTTCTGCTACATATGAACCTGGAGCCATGGGTCCCTCCATGTGTACTCTTTGGTTGGTGGTTTAGTCCCTGGCAGTTCTGGAGGTACTGGTTGGTACATATCATTGTTCATCCTATGGGACTGCAAACCTCTTCAGCTCCTTGGGTCCTTTCTCCAGCTGCTCCATTGGGGACCCTATGCTCATTTTATTGGTTGGCTGAGTATGGGTATTTTGATCCACTTTCCAATGAGGATCAAAGCACATGGACACAGGGGAAAATTTCCTGAATAGAACACCAATAGCTTATGCTCTAAGATCAAGAGTTGACAAATGGGACCTCATAAAATACACTGTCAATAGGACAAAAGGCAACCAGCCGATTGGGAAAAGATCTTTATCAGTCCTATATCCGAAGAGGGCTAATATCCAATATATAAAAAGAACTCAAGAAGTTAGACTCCAGAGATCCAAATAACCCTATTAAAAAAACGGGGTACAGAGCTAAACAAAGAGTTCTCAACTGGTGCCTTAACTATTAGGCTGAGTCTTTCCTTACTAATTACCACAGTCAGGGCAGTCCTCCACAGACATGCCCACAGGCCAACCTGATCTAGATTGTCCCTAATGAAACTCCCTTCCCAGGTGATTCTCTACTGTGCCTAGTTACTAGTTAAATTTACCACTATGATGTCTTAATCAAGCTCGTACAACTGCCCTGGCCTCAGACATCCTGTTGTATTTGCTTATCCCGTCTCAGTAATCAGCATCATTGTCCAAGCTGCACCTGCCCTTCATTATTCCAAAGAGACAGTGAAGTGTGGGTAAAAGTAAGCTTGAGGCCAGTCTGTTATTTCTAGTCAGAGTATGGGGGAGATATGTAAAATAGTAATTCAAAATAATAATTTGGATGCTAGAGCTGAAAGGAAACTTTGTGCAGGTAAAGTTATCAGGACTTACTGGAGAATTGTTTGTAGGTTTATAAGAGAAGAAGCACATAGGGACTTTGTGGGTTCTGGTGGTGGTTTACCAAACTTAATATTTATATAGGGCATGTAAGTGGAGAAATTCCATTAAATAAAAATGGCATTGGACTCTAGAGAGCCAAGTGCTGATGGATCCAGAGGGCACTTTTGGAAGTTATGATCATGACTGCTTCTGAAAGCCACTGGCTGAAATGAAGTTACCTGAGAAAAATTGTACTTATAATTATACTTATAAATATATCTACTCACATGTATGTATATATGTATGAAACAGCTAACCTGTGTTTCCCTGCATTTTTCTCATTTTCCTTTTGCTCGTAATTCTAGCCTCTGCTCCCCAGTTCCTTGTCAGTCGAGGATGCTGCTATGTTGCTTCAGCAGGTGATGAGACCGTTCGGCAAGCACACTTCAGCTGTAGTCTTTAGTGACACGGTGGTGGTCAGTGAAAAATTCATAAATGACTGTACAGGACTGTTCAGCGAACAGATGCACCAGAAAGCTGAAAAGGTATTCCAGACTTTCTTCCAGCTGCTAATCCTAACAGTGTTTTCTTTCCCATTAGGATCATCTGATATCTTTTGGGAAATGCCATAAACAGTCTGACCACCAAGGAATATATCATTTTACATAATTATTTTTTATCTCCTCTAGGATTTATTATTCCTTTTCATCTTCATTAGAACCTGTTAAAGTTAGAAAACTAATTTTACAAATCAAAATCTTAGCAATAAAATTATACAGTTTTCAAATTAAGTTACCAAAGGATTCTATCCACTGTTAAAACACTAAAGTATGTAATAGTGTTACCTATATATAAATCAAACTTATTTTGTGCTCAGAGAACAAAGAAAAGCAACTTCTTTGTAAATATTTTTAGTACAAAGCATGTCTAGCACCACAATCACTACATCTAGCATAGCCTCATTAATTTTACCTTGTTAGAATAAACAGGGTAACTCAGCGAGAAAAGAAATGTTATTATCAAAGTTTCCTAGTTTTTCAAGCGTGATGGTACATTTCTATAATCCCAGCCCTCAGGAGCTAAAGGCAGTGAGCACTAGTTTGAGACTCTTTAGGCTCAAGGTCTACACTGGACTATACATATAGTAAGAGTCTGTCTTAATCTAAATATGATGATTTTTTTTAGAAAAGTTATTTTTATTTATTCTTGTGTGTCCATGTATGCATATGCACATGTGTATGTGCATGCCCTCAGAGGTCAGCAGACACTATTAGATCCTGAAGTTGAAGGTACGGGCAGCTGTGAGGTGCCATGTGGGTGCTGGAACCAAAACTGGGTGCTCTGCAGCCGCGGGGTGCTCTTCATCATTGAGTCGTCTCTCCAACCCCTGAACAATTCTGTGTTTTCAATTTTTAGTTTTTAACTACTGCCTAAAAGTATTTTGAAGCAAAGTGCTTGCTAGGACTGTCTTTATAAGCTGTCTAGTTCATAGTTGAAGTTTAAGCCACGATCCTTGTATAAAGTTTCTCCTTGGATAAAACAAATCCTACATCTTCATACACTGTTACTGGGTTCAGGCAGATCTATTAAATGCATAAATAATTTATGTTTAGCCATACTCTTTTAAACTTTACTAGTGTGAATATGAGATAGTTTTCTGCAATTGTCCTGTTAGGCAGGCAAGAATAAAAATATATAACTGCGACATTAGTAAATGTTAAGTTGAAATATGTTTATTCTGTACTTGGACAGGTAGACCTCAATATTGCCTATTTTTTTTAAATGATTTTCTGGAAAGGATATATGTAAATACAGACTAGAAGTCTCTGTGTGTGTGTGTGTGTGTGTGTGTGTGTGTGTGTAGACTTTAACTCAGAAAAAAATGAGTTTAAAGAAAGGTAGTCTTATCACTAGAATCCTCATTATTAAACATTTTTCTTAGGAAACCAAAAGGGAAACGATAGTATTTTTACTGTGAAAAAAAAATGTCTTTTGTCACTAGAAATTTAAGAACTATTTCTCATGAAAAAAGAACTGATTTCTGAAGCTGGAAATAGTTTATTGTTGTTTTTGTTAACATGAAATTTAAACAGTAGAGGTCATCAAGAACTGAGTCATCGGAAAAAATAGATTTATTTGAATTGGTTTGCAACCTGTAATCATGAGCGTGGTAGCAGTTTCCATGCCTTTCTTGTCATTTCAAGTATCCAGGTGACATTGTACTCAAAAGAGTCTCAGAAACAACAAAAAAAACGGGGAGTGGGAGACAAGTCATTTCTTTTATTCACGGTAAAAGCAGCCGGTAACTGCTGGAGACCTGCAGCTGCTGCGCCGCCTGCAGTCGGGTTCTGGAATTACAGGCCACTCGTGTTCACGAGCCATAGGTACCTAAAGCTAAAAAGCAGCAGATGCAGTTGATGCTTTAGGAAGACAGACAGCCTCAGAGCAGCAGCCAGAGATTTTATCATCTTTAGCAATGATGAAACCTCACAAGAATAATTAGGATGTGTAAGTAAATAAGCAACTTCTCTGCTATGTGAAATGTTATGTATATTTTGCCTACCAAAAAAAGCATGTTTTATTTCAGGAGATGAAAAATAATCCTGTGCATTTAATCACTGAAGAAGATCTGAAACAAATTTCCATTTTAGAAAATGTTAATACAAATAAAAAGGATAAAAAAGATGAGCGCAGGAAGAAAGCAACAGGTAATAAATCATTGATAAGTAAGATGCAAAGATGAGTTGTGTGTAAATGTGTGTTCAGTGTGCAAAGGGGTTTTATTACATATTTCTGTTTTTGCATATCAGCTAGCCCCCCCCTCCTGACAACAAAACTCAAATAAAGGCTGGAGCTGTGGCAGTGCCGGCCGGCACGGTACCACAAAGACGCAGCGTAGGAACAGCCAGCATGGTGCTGGAACAGTTAGACACAGGTCTGTGTGGAGTAGAAGTCAGCCCAAGAAGCTTCAGCTGTCAGATCCTGACAACGGGGCTGAAAACACACTGGGAAAAAATGATGCTTTTTTCTGCAAGCGCTGCTGGGAAAATTGAGTTTTACTTTTTTGCATGAACTTTTTACTATGGACATTTGAAGGTTTTCTTTTATTTAATAAATTCATTTCTTTTTATTTTAACGGCTAATATGAACCAAATCTTGCTGCTAAATTAAATTTTAAGGTTTTGTTTAGTTAAATTCATGTGTATGGATGTTTTCCTCTGTGTGTGTCTGTGTACCACATGGATACCTGGTGCCTGAGGAGGCCAGAAGAGGGCAGGAGATGGAGTCACAGACAGTTGTGAGCTGTCATGTGGGTGCTGGGAATTGACCATGAATTCTCTGTAAGAGCAAACAGTGAGTGTGCTCTTAACCACTGAGCCATCTCTTCAGCCCCTAATGAATTAGATTTTAATCACGAAAATGGAAATGACACAGTGTATTCTGGTTTTGTAAGTATTCATGAAAAGATACAAAGTCTTTTTGTGACATTCCATCTCCTCTGTGTTCCTTTCTATATTCTCATATTTACCAGGACTAACGGGGCTGCTTAACTTTATTGCTGCTTCTAAACTGAAAGAAACTAGATTCTTCTTTAATTTTGAGTTTGACTCCAAATGTCACTTCCTTGGGTGCCTTTCTAATACTTTCCAATAGAGACCATACTTGTATTATCTTTCCTGTTTAGGATGACATATTGGTGTGTTATATTGTTTGGAAACAATGCCTGTGTTTATATCCCTAGAATCTAAAGCACCACTTGGCATAATTTAAGGTTTTGCAGATCTCCCTGCTAACATTATATTTTAACCTCTTTTAAATTTATACTTAGTGGTAATCATTCTACATATTACTTTTACTTAGTAACTTACCATTGAGACACATGTATTTTCCCTGTTTTTACTAGTGGAAACAAATTATTAATGCTATGCCAGTGCCAAAAACTTTGATATTCAGCTTTTTACATTAATAAACACACCTGTATCAAACACAGATGCTTAAAACATAATTTTTGCTATGAAAATTCATTCCTGTTTTATTACTATACCAGGACAGGGAAGTGGGAGGGGGTTGATTGGGGAACAGGGAGAGGGAAGAGGGCTTATGGGACTTTCAGGGAGGGGAGAACCAGGAAAGGGGAAATCATTTGCAATATAAATAAAGAATATATCTAATTAAAAAAAAAAAGAAAAAATGTTCCTCTTGTAAAACCTTTCTTTGCAAGACTCTTGAAATATTTTTAATATTTTCTCCATTCTTCCAGAGGAGCCACATTAAGTTATTCCAGTGACTCCTAATCCTCATACATATATTTATTCTGCCGCTTTATTTTGAGTGGTATTTACACTCATTTGAGTGTTGATTGATTACTTAAGTCAGTAGAGTTGATATATTTCTTTCTCAGAGTTACGGATCATCTAGTACTTTGTTCTGAGTGACTGCAGTTGTATGGCACTAATTAACTATAGTGCATGGAATCATGTCCAGCTCAAACGCCTCCTATAAGAAACTTGCCACCAACTATTAAAGATACATTTCACTTTAGGCGTGTGGATGGACTCATTTATTTATTCATTCATTCATTCATTCATTCATTTTTGTCTTTATAAAGTCAAAGAAAATAAATTGTAAAATATGATTAAATCTAAGACAATTGTGTGTAGATGTTAGAAAAGTGTATTTAGTTTATAAAAATCACTTTATTTTACTCAATAATCCTTATTATGAAAACTATTTAACACTTATAACCCATTATGAGTATTGTGTTTTATAAACAATAGATCCTAAATTGAGGCAGAAAACTACCTCAATAATGTGTCTTGATGCTCACGCATATTACTTGAGCTTCTCTGTTTTTAACTCTTTTTTAACTTGAGTTTCTTGTATTTAACTCTTTAGTAATTGAAAATAATTTGATAAGTTAATAAACTAATTGATGATGTTAGTTTTCTGCTTATGATTTAATATCCACTGACATTTATCAAGTTTCTGTTACTTTTTAACCATTTCGTATTACAAATTCATAATTTAGGTGAGTGGTGGGTAAGTCTGACGCCTTCAAACATGGGTAGTAATGAGTCTTTTAGCCAAGAAGGCAAAACCACTGTGAAATGTCATAGTGATGAGGGTTAAATAATGCTGTGTAGCAGCCATGAGTAAGTGAAAGATGTTTTTTTTTTTTTTGAGGGGACAAGAAAGTTGACGGGGTGGCTAAAGGCAATAGCTGCTCTTCAGAGGACCCTGGTTCAAGTAGCAGCACCTATATGGTAGCTACCAGCCATCTACAACTCCAGTTCCAGAGGATCTGATGCCTTCTCTGGCCTTAATAGGCACGGCATGCATGTGGTACAGAAACAGACAAAACACTTATAATTTAAAAATACTCATAGTTTTTTTTTTAAAAAAAGGAAAAAGAAAAGATGAAGGAATGCATTTGGCTAAAAAAGATAGGCTACAGAAAACAGGCATCCTTGAGCACATTACAGTTTAAATCAGTTTTAGAAGACTGCGTAAGTTCAAGAGATTTCTATTTTTAGTGATATAATTTATTTGTTATTGTTATTATCCTTAGTACCTTAATATGGAAACTGATCTTAAAAAGAATTTAAATTTTTCTTTACTTTGCTTTTCATATTTCTGTTATATAGTTTAATATAGCAATATGGTATCATCATTTTCCAAAACTTGTTAATAATACTAACTGATGTATTTCTACCAGAGGGCTCTGGAAGTGTAAGAGGAGGAGGAGGAGGTAATGCCAGAGAGTACAAAATTAAGAAAATCAAGAAGAAGGGAAGAAAAGACGAGGACAGTGATGATGAGTCTCACTCATCGCATGCTGGTGTGTAACTTCCACTTCACTATTTATTTGTGTGTAGATGGTTTCTTAACATTTTTCTTAAGATGAATATAATCAGCTACATGTGTTTGTAAAGAAAGTATTTATCTTGAGTTTTTAGTGACCACAAATTTTACAGTTTAATAATATAAATTATAAACCTGTCCCAGATTTCAAGCCAGAAATTATCATATAAAGGAAAGGGGCTTTATGATCTTTAACAGTGAAGTCTCTCATTTTAAGGTTTGTTGATATGTAGTATTTCATGTAAAAACAACACAGCCTGTAGTTAACTGTGTTGCCTCTTATCTCCCAGTGATAAACCATGGGACAGTTTACAAATTTGGACAGTTCAAACACAAAAGAACTGAAAAGTGCTAACACTGGAAACAAAATTACTATCAAGCCTTGTGCGGGGGCAATCTCACCACATAGGAAGCAGAGGCAGAAGAATGAGTTCACGGCCAGCTTTGAGTTGAAGGTCACTCTGGGCTACATGAGACCCTGTCTCTAGACTAAATCAAAACTGAAATCAAGCTTAAGGCTGAAGTAGTGTTGGGAAACACCAACACAGCCTTCCTGAGATTAGCTGCAAATGGAGGAACTTAATATTGGCTCATTTACTGATATAATTTTAACAAAAAAGTGAAATTTTTTTAGAAGAATTTCCTATTTTAAAATAGGAAGAAAACCAAAAACCAAAAAACTAACAACAAAAGATCTGAGGAGTCTCTGTGATCACCAGGGATAGCAGAGTGTTGATCCACATGAGGCAAGAAGGAAATCTGGTTCAATATTTCTCAACAGCCAGCATTGGTTCAAACATTCTGAGTCTGGCACGGGTAGTTTATTGTGGGCATATTTAAGTACAGTACAATCTGGCAGAAGATTCTTAAGACATCACAATTCTCAGTAAAAAAAAGAGGCATAATTACATCAAAACTCTTCTGAAAGTACATGTCACTTCTTGCATGCATATGAGTTCTAAAGATAAGTTACATGCATTGTTTTAAGGATATAGGGGAGGACCTTGTACGGTTTTGGTCATAGATATTATAGAGGTCAACTAGGCTATTGGCCACATCCAGTCCTGGTTGTAGGAATTTGGGGGAGTCCCTGGCCATACAGATAACACAGACGTCACCTAGACTATTAGCCACATCTGGTAATGCATGTGGAAGCTTAGTATGGCCTAGTCCTGGATCACCTTAGGCTGTTAGCCACTTCCATTCCCCACCTTTCAGGCAGAAAACCATTCCACATCTTTTCCTTTAAAACAATAACCCTGCATGTTTAACATTCCTGGCTTCCCCAGTGCTATTTGTGAACATAAAGACCTTTATGCTCCCAATAACTTTCCACCTTGAAAAGAACTCTAGGAAATAACTGGAGACATTAAAAGGTGTAGAATAGATATTGGAAGCTGAGGCAGAGAATCATGGCCCGCTTGTTATGTACATCTAAGATGAATCAATTAACTGCCTTTTCATCTTCTAGTTCCCAGACTTCTTAATGTTTGCCAAGGTTAACTGTGCAAAAGACATCATATTTAATGTCTATCACATCATAAATACAACTTTTTTTTCATTTTTAACTTGAAACATAATATTACTCCCTCATGTATCCCCAGCCACAGTTAAACACACACACACACACACACACACACACACACACACACACACACGAAGATAATATGCTATTATTGGCAGCATCACAATGATTAAGTTTTCCTTAAAATATTCTAAGACTGAAAAAACTACGATTGTTAATGTGCAGAAAATAATTAAAGAAGGAAACTGTTTACTCTCTCCCTTATTTTCAGCAGCATCAATATAGCTTTCTGTGTGTCATTTCTCACCGTGTGCTTGTTTATGAATTCCCAAGATGTAGTAAGGAAAAGGATAAAGAGGAATTTTTAAAAAGTTATTCTCTAATACCTGTAATCTTAGAGAAATGAGGCATGTGACATTGTTTTGTGCATAGATTATTGAGGCACTGTAACGGCAGTAAAACCATTCTACCTTAAAAGTAATTTCAGGGCTTTGAAAGGGTTATGTTGTAATCTCTGAAATGGAGGGTGAAATTAGGTTCCAACTAAAATACAGAATCAAGTCAGTATGACAGATTACTGGAGGAAATGTAATTTAACAACCTGGAAAGGGCTTATGGGAAGCAAACAAGAGAAGACAATTTTGTGTGAGCATCAGGGTTGGAGAACAGATCTCAGAAGAGAATAGAACTTTGGGTGTCTTCATTGAAGCTATGAGTTCAACTGTCTAGATCCTCATTAAGATTAAAAATTGATTTTTGAGCCATTTTTATTTTACTGCTCAGGTTTCACCTGTAGAATCAACAATCTGATTTAGCTAAAAATAATCAGTTGTATGAAAGGTATAGCTTTATCATTTACAATGGAAATATTGTTTGCTTTTTTTCCTACCAATACTTTCAAGTAAGTGGTTAGGCATGACATTTCCACAATTAACAACACTTCCATTACGGTAGCTGCATTCTGACTTTATTGTTCATTAGCATAGAATTATCTTTGAGAAAGAAAAAGTAAATTATAAGGATTTTTCCTTTTCATTTGTACTTTTCCAAAAAGATAAAATTTTACCTTAGTCCCCTCTCTTTCTGAAGCTCTTGTATAAATTCAAAGGCTGTTGACTTCAGTAATTACTCAGTTTTGTAAAGAAGGAAATTCGCCTCAGTAGCTATTGTTGAATGAGGAGAAATCACAGTTTTCTGAAAAATGATCTCCTAATTGATTGATCTGATGTCTAGCTTTTTGCATTTCCCAAGTTTGATGGGAGGAAAAAGTTATCCTTGTCTTCTGGCTTTCTTATAGAAAACAATCATTTATAAGGGAAGTTAAAGCATGATCACCTAAAAGAAATTCTACTATATGAAATTTTAAAATTTAATTTTACTAGATCTTTGTATTCAGAAGTAGCAGTTTTGTTGACATAAAAATGTATGGCTGCCTGGTGAGGTATGTATTCCCTGCCTGGTCTTTGCTACTGGGGTATGTTTATTTCCCATTACTGACTTATGTTACAGGAAAGAAGAAGCCGGACATCACTTTCATGTTCCAGGATGAAATTGAAGATTGTTTAAGGAAACACATTCAAGATGCCCCTGAGGAGTTTATCTCAGAACTTGCAGAATACTTAATAAAGCAAGTATAAATTATACCTCTTCCCATTTGTGACAGCATGTAATTTTCACTAAGATCCTCAAAGACAGGTTTTAGCTTTTTTTTTTTTTTTTTTTTTTTGAACTGTTTGGATTTAATTTAAACATGAAATTCCAAATTCATTGTCCTTCAGAGACACTTCCATTCAGCATTTCCATCAGTAAATGCTTTTGACAGAATGGACAGTAGAAACTGAGAGCCTCTGAAGTGCTCACTGACCTTGCAGTCTGAGGTCTTATTTAAGACTAACTCATCCTTTATGTAGCATGAAAGACAGCACCAAAAAAGAGAAGGCGATCTTTCTATTTTGACTTGGCTAAAAGTAAACAAAGGTTACTGTTAGTCTCCAGAGGGGGAACAGTTGACCTCAAAAACAGTTAAGTGTAGAAACTAACACCTGTGAGTCAGCCAAGCTGAGTTTACATGAAAAATTAAAGGAAATTTTACATAACTTAGCTTCTATTAACCATATCTGGTCATCCCTCAAGTTAGACCCAGCATATAAGTCTCATAGATATAATCCAAGAACTCAGCGAATATAAATTTTTATTTTGGAATGGAGCTTTTATAGTGAGATTTTTTTAATATAAATAAATTTTATGCATAAAATATTACAGAGCCATAGATAGTTTGTAAAAATAGAAAATAAATACTACTACCTATACACCATTGTTTGTTTGTTTGTTTTAATAATCTATTGTAGAGCATATGGGTGCTTTGTAAAATACATCATGCTAATAGTACTTTGGAAATTGAAAGTTTTTCTGTGGTAATTTCTGACAGTGAGGAACAAACTTATATTCTGCTATTTTCTAAATTAATTTTAGCGGTCTGTCTCATGGAGTGTTAGTTACTATCATTCTTGTCATCTTTACTGCAATTACTTTGAATGCTTTAAAATTGTGAAAATTTTAAAATTATTCTTGGATCTATAAGACAAGTTCTTTACTGAACCTCTTTCAAAAATTTTAACTGTTAGAGGATAGAGGGTTTTTAAAGTGTTGTTTCGCTATAAGCAAAATGTCTTATCTAATTTAAATGTAGTAAATTTTAACTAGCCATATTTATCTTGTCCCAGGCCTCTTAATAAAATGTATCTTGAGGTAGTACGTTCAGTCTTCATGTCTTCAACATCTGCTTCTGGAACTGGCAGAAAACGCACAATCAAGGACTTACAAGAAGAGGTTTCAAACCTTTACAATAATATCAAATTATTTGAAAAGGGGATGAAATATTTTGCAGGTATATTTAAGTGTCTTTTTCACTGATCTTTGTAATTCTGTGAGGAAGTCAGTTGTAATAAAGTGTCCTTCTTTTCCAGATGACACACAGACTGCTCTTACCAAGCACTTGCTGAAGACAGTGTGTACCGATATCACTAACCTCATGTTCAACTTCCTCGCCTCAGATTTAATGATGGCCGTAGAGGACCCTGCAGCCATTACAAGTGATGTATGTTAGTGAATTGTCTACTGCTTGATGTAATTGGAATCTGAACACATTTTTATTTTCTCTCATTTGAACAAGTTTAAAGGAAAAGTAAAATAACAGTTTTTATATAGAAAAAAATACTGAAGAATTTAAGTAATTGTACAATGCTTATATAATTTTACAAGGATTGATAATATGACCAAACTACTTACAGTAAAGAGATTCAATAGATTTCTAATAGATTCTGTCAGTCTTCTCCCCTTTCTTGTTGATTTAGAACTCCCTTAATAATTAGTTCAGTTTCTTAAGCTCACAGTCATGTTTTTTAAAGCAGTGTACCACCTAAATATTGAGATAAACTCTTAAGTTTATATGTTTGAAACTGTGGACTTAAACTAGAGCCCAAGACCATCACTTTTGCATTTGCCATGTGAGGTAGAACCATGGCTCATTTACCTCTAGGTGGAAGGTTTGGTCTGTTCCTATGGAGATAATTCCGTTCCTCCACCTCTTTCTCTTCCTTCTCATCCTTCTGGGACCATCTTCCAGTTAGAGATTCAGGAAAGCTGAGTGAGAACGTCTTCATGTGGCTGACTGCATTTATAACTGGCTTTGAATGTAGTAAAACGGCATCCATCTAATGTGGCCTCTGTAACTATGGTTGTTGCCACAGAGGGGGCATGATTTTTCTTGGTATTAATTTTAGGTAACTCTCTTACATAATAAAGTCCATCCTCAAATCCCAGACAGAAGTGTATTATTTACTCGCTACTACCACTTGGAAGATAGTGGATTCTGCCTCTTTCATTTTGAGCAACAATCTCCAACACTCTGGAATGCTCCATGTCTCCTGTCTCTTTACCAACTTCCACTCTAAAAAATACAATATTGGCATCCTTGCTCTTTGGCCTGACAAAGAACTAAGAGATGGAAGAAGGAAGCCCTGATTAGCCTGTGACTTCACAGACACAGTATGCCTCTCAGGTCAGTCTTCCTGAAATATATTAGAAGGAATGGACTGTCTGGTTTACAATACCTCAGAATTCACAGTATCCTCATCTGTGAAAGATGGTGAAGACTTCCATATGCCAAGTCCTATACAAGTGTGTAGCCACAGAACTAGATCCACTGCGCTTCCTACAGGCGTCCCTTCGGTGTGGGAGCCATGTGACTGTATAACACTTTCAGGAAATGCTGAAAAGAAAAGCATTGTGTGTTTACCCAAGTTCTCTTTCCACATGGCCAGTCACTCGTCTTCTAATGGAGGCTGTGAAGATGAGAGCTGAGCTCTGTGATTCTGTTGTGTCTTAACATTTTTATTTCTGGTTTGAGACCTGGCATTCAAAACCCCAAATATATTACATTTAGCATTCTATTCTACTGAATGTGTAGGTATTTTTGTTTGTCTGTCTGATCTTATATCCAGCATATATCAAAAATATAATGCCCAAAGATTTTTTTTCCTTTACAGATAAGAAAAAAAATTTTAAGTAAATTGACAGAAGAAACCAAAGTAGCTCTGACAAAACTCCACAACTCTCTGAATGAAAAAGTAAGTCAGTGCTAATTGGTGACTACAGTTAGCACTTCGTGTATAAGGCTGCTTACAAACATCCCAATCAGAGTCACTACTAGCTAAATCTAAAGCCAGTACTCTGTGTGCAGGCACCGTTTGGGAAGGGGAAGGGAAGAAAAAGATGGGAGCACTTAACATTTTTAGTCCTAGATCACAGTTTCTGCTTCCCAAATGCCCGGTTAAACATTTGTGTTTAGATGTAAAATTACAAAACAATATTAAATGTCTATAAAAGTAAAGTATGGAATTACATATCTTCAGAGCATAGAAGACTTCCTGTCTTGTCTGGATTCTGCAACAGAAGCTTGTGACATTATGGTGAAAAAGGGGGACAAGAAAAGGGAAAGGTAACATTGATTCTGTTGTTATTACTCCGAAACATGACCTTCTTCACAGTTGAGATTTGAGAATGACTGTCTGAGCCATTTATAGAGAGTTATAGACCTCTAGTCTACTCACACCCCTAATCCTAGGACATTTTTATCAGGATTGAGACCTTTGTTACAGAAAACCTTATTGTAGTCATTATGCCTTGTTTGATCCCTGCTACATAAGAGCAAGAGTACAGGTTGAGTTTACTTGCTCTATAGCTTTCTCTGCAACGTTAATCTACCTATGCCAACTAAGGTTAAACTAGGATGTAATCATATCACCCATATTTAAAGAACTCCTTAAAATGCTGTGGAATCAAGTCATTAAACTAGATAAGGTGAAAAATGGATGCTAAAGGGAAAATGTGTAAATGATGAAACCTCAGTAATCATGTATTTCTTGATTTGGGTTTTGCAGGCAAATCCTATTCCAGCATCGGCAGGCTCTGGCTGAGCAGCTGAAGGTTACAGAAGACCCTGCTCTGATTTTACACCTCACATCAGTCCTGTTATTTCAGTTCTCAACTCACAGCATGCTCCATGCACCTGGAAGATGTGTCCCACAGATCATCGCTTTTCTTCACAACAAAATCCCAGCGGTAATACATCTTAATATGCCAGAAATTTTCAAGCTTTAAAACATAGAGTGTTCTGGATGTGAATCATTGCCAACACCCAGTCAGAGATAGAGACAGAAGCCATTAACCTCTGTCTGCTGCAGGCAGGAATGGGGAGAGAGTTAGGAATTGATTTTTTTTTTTTTAAACTGAGCATAGTTTAAGAATCTTTCAGCATTCTATAAGACCAATGGTGAAAATTCCTCTGATTTTAGAGGTTACGTTTTCAGGAAATATGCAAGAATCTCTGAACGTCTGTCTCAGTTTCCCTAGTTTTGATTTAGCCCCCAAGGACCACTTCAAAAGTCCTGTTCATCTAAGGAATCCAGCTCCTGGCTAAAAGCAGCTTGGCTTCTTTAGTTCTTATTATTTGGTGTCTTGGGTCACAGAACCTGGTTAAATCAGATTCCTGTGGCATGGTCTGTACCGGCCTTCTATCTCCTGAGCTCCACTCTGAGAACACAGACCATGCTTGCTACATTCAGCTTTCTACTAACATGCCATTGTTTGGTGGCGATAAGGCCCTTCAGTTTGTGCTGTTCAAACAAATTCTACTTTCTCTGTTCTCAGAAAGTCAGATGTGCTTGGTATAGTTTCTCCTTTCTTTTCACAGGATCAACATACTCTCTTGGTAAAGTATCAAGGATTGGTTGTGAAGCAGTTAGTCAGTCAAAATAAGAAGAGTGGGCAGGGAGAGGAGCCGTCAAGCGATGAGTTAGACAAGGAGCAACATGATGTCACCAATGCTACTCGGAAAGAGCTTCAGGAACTGTCGTTATCCATTAAGGACCTTGTTCTCAAGTCCAGGAAATCATCTGTGACAGAGGAGTAAGGCCCCTAATTTACTTTTGTTACATAGTATTTTTCCCAAAGTAGATGAGTGATCACAAAATTAGTCACTCAGCACACCTGCTCCCCCTGTCAACCCTCCCCCACACAATTCAAATAAAATAGTGGTGTTGTAATAGATGCAAGTTTTATGGGAAGCTTTACCGTTGAGTTCTCCATGAAACACGTTCTTTTCACATAATCCTTTGTGAAATTTTTATGTAATAAAAGTTCTTCAAAGAGTTCTGAATCTAGAACATAGTATATGCTTTAATGTTCTTCCAGATGTTAAAATGAAGAATAAAATAGAATATGTTTTATCTCTAGGAAAGGACTTGTTTGTTATTTAATTTATATGGTATATTTTTTACAAGAAAAAAATGTTTATACATCTGAAATAAAAATGAATCAGTTTTACTTTTAAATTTATAGAGAATGATTTAGAAGTAGACATTTTCGAATCTATTTTGTATTACTACGCTCCGGCTCTTGGTTTTGACAGATAGAAGGCCTCCTGCATGAATGTCTCAGGAGGCCTGGGAAGTGGTTTATCAAGTGAGAACGCTGAAGAAGCCTGCATTGCTGTGCTCAAATAAAGCAAGCCACAGGGCACAGGGCACAGTGCGGGAAGGCGTGAGGTATATCGCCAGTCAGCGCAAAGCATGTGTCTGTTTGCATGGCTCAAAGAACAGAGACGGTTCTGTGAATAGCCCAGTTTAGAGTTCTGAGGTTTGGTTGGTTGATTTCGGTGGCTGCTTTCTCCTTAGTTCTTTGTTGTAACCTGTACAACAGGTAACTAGGCTGTTCTAATGAACACAGAATCTGTGTGTGTTTAAACCCTGCAGAAATTTTATTCCAAAAGTAGACGTGTATAAAAGTTGAATTTTTGTTTTCTGTGATTATTAAGTAAAATGTACTAAAACAGTTCCTTAGAACAATAATTTAAAGCAAGTTGTAAGCAACATCCTATTGTAAAAATTTTAGTTACTCTGAATGTAGTAAAATTAAAACCCAAGTGTTTAAGGAATGCTATTTTATATAATGTCAATGGAATTTTTATATTTTAAAATGTTTAAATTCATAAATAAGACTACCTCTTTTCTGAAATAACAAAGTATTAATACTGCATAGAAATAATTATTAAATAAACATTTTGTCAAACTTGATGATAGAAATTTATAGAAAACATTAAGGGGCTGGAGGCTCAATGGGTCAGATCCTGGCCTTGCTGCTGTTGTTGCTGTTGAATTCCAGCACCATGTGGATGCTTTGTATCTCCAGTCCCAGGAAAGCCAATGCTTTCTGGCCTCTGCAGACACCAAGCGTACACAAGATGTATAGGAAACACATGCAGGCAAAACACCCATACACATAAAAGAAAATAATAAAAATGATTTCATATGGGTAATTTTTATTATGTATTTTTATATAAGCAAAGGAAAAAAGTAATAAATTCGATAACTCCAAAATCACTTTACTTTCTTATTCAGCTTCCAAATTAGTATCCGACCTATCCAACTTTTGTTTAATAACGTTATGTTTCAAAAAATACAAATATGGATACAAATACATATTTGCTTCATACTCTACCACTAAAATAAACATGAGATGATCACGTAAACTCAATTTACAAAAATAAAGTAGAAAAATGTAAAGCTGTATTAATCTTACTTGCATTTATTTCATTTGTCCAAACAGTTCCTATTTTTCCTCAGTAAATAAAAAAAGTGTTTATAAATTATACAGCTGATTTTGTCTTTAAAGATTTAATTTCTGATATTTTTAATGGACTATCCTATTAAATTTTATGTTATACAGTCTATGTAATGCTTATATTTTGAATTATTCTGATTGCTAAAGGAGGTGACATTTTCTTATTATACAAAAATAATTCCTAATTGCCTTGTATTTTTTTGTTGTTGCTTGAAACTTTGCCATTTATCTTACTAAATCATTTCTCAGCCAGATTTCAGCAAATATATAATGTTTTCAGGTCTCTTAACTCTTGCCACTCTAATAGAGATATGGGAAAACTTGCCCTAGTTTTAATATTCTGTTGTGGTCCATCTTTACACTATTATAAAGGAGACCCACTCTTACCACCTAGAACACTGGTTCTCAATTTTTGGGTTGTGACCACCCCTACCCTTAGTAAGTCAAAGGACCCTTTCATGGGGGTTGCCCAGGGCCATGGGAAAACATATTTACATTTTGATTCATGAAAGTAGCAAAATTAGAGTTATGAAATGGCAATGAAATAATTTTATGCCTGGGGGTCAATACAACATGAAGAACTATATTAAAAGGTCACAACATTAGTAAAGTTGTGAACCACTGCCCTAGAAGATAGACTCGCACTGCGCTTTGAGCAAAGACCATAATACTATAGAATACTAATAAAAAGTGTCTAACCGTCTGTGTGGGGCCACCTCAGACATGTTAGAAAAGTGCTTTAGTCAGATAATAAACAAGATTTTTAAAGTGTACCAATGAACAATCATTGGTTTTGTCAAAATGTCATCAACCACGGGCATAAATGTTTTGTTATTGTTGTTTTTCTATCAAAAACTACTTACGACAATTTGGATGAAAGGAGAGTGGAGAGGAAGCTTTGTTTTCTTTAAATTCTATGAAGTCTACCTCAGTGGACCTGAGAGATAAGGTAAAAATACACTTGAAAACTCTGGGATGATATTCCACACACATTTTGAGTCATTATTATTGATGTAATTGTTATTTTTTAATGAATAACAATTTTTAACTATTAAAAAATTAAAATAACAAGTAGCTTTAGAAAGGGTTATATATATTGTTCTACTTTTGTGGACAGTTAACAAATGAGAAAAGAAATGGAAGAGTCTTATACATTTAATAAGAAGAATGATTTATAGGTGTTCAGAAAACAGTTGCATAACACACAAAAGAAGTAGCATTTAGTTAAGTATGATTAAATTTCTATACATTTCTCTTGTTCACAGTCTAGTACACAAGAGAAAAACCCTTTATCTGCCTCATCCAGCCAGAAGTACAAAAGTTCATCTCTTTTATGCTTCAATGAGAGGAAGTAAAATTGTTTTCTTTCTGAGTCTTTAGGCCTTTAACTTTTTAGACATCAAGATTGGACAAGCAATGGCTAAGATCAAAAACACAGGAGACAGCAGTTGTTGGCGAGGATGTGGAGAAAGAGGAACACTCCTCCACTGCTGGTGGGATTGCAAGCTGATATAAGCACTCTGGAAAGCAGTCTGGCGGTTCCTCAGAAAACTGGGCATGACACTCCCGGAGGATCTGGCTATACCACTCCTGGGCATATACCCAGAGGCTTTACCTGCATGCAATAAGGACACATGCTCCACTATGTTCATAGCAGCCTTATTTATAATAGCCAGAAGCTGGAAAGAAGCCAGATGTCCCTCAACGGAGGAATGGATTCAGAAGATGTGGTATATTTACACAATGGAATACTATTCTGCAATTAAAAACAATGAATTCACGAAATTCCTAGGCAAATGGTCAGAACTTGAAAATATCATCCTTAGTGAGGTAACCCAATCACAAAAGAACACACATGGTAATACAGTCACTGATAAGGGGATATTAACCCAGAAGCTCGGAATACCCAAGACACAATTCACATATCAATAGATTTCCAAGAAGATGGAAGGAGAGACTCCTGGTCCTGGAAAGACTGGATGTAGGGAAATACCAGGACAGAGAAGTGAGAAGGGATTGAATGGGGAACAGGGGGAGGGAAGAGGGCTTATGGGACTTTCAGGGAGGGAGGAACCGGGAAAGGGGAAATCATTGGGAATGTAAATAAAAAAAATATAGAAAATTAAAAAAAAAAACTTCAAAAAAAAAAAAAGATTGGACAAGCAACTGAAAGCATAATGTAAGGTTGGTTCAGAAAATACATATGTTTAAGCAAAGCATGATATTGCATACCTGTAACCTCATGTGGATTACAAGATCAAGGCCAGCCTTAATACATGGTAGATGTGTCAGACAAAATGAACACAGAAAATGCAGTTGTTCATGTAGTATTTAATAAATGTAAATGAATTAATGTAGTAGACTCTCCATCCTCACCGTTCTCCCTGTGATTCTTGGCTTAATAAACACTTGATATAACTTTTGTTGTTGACAGAAACAAGCAGTGGGCTGTGAGGAAAGGAAGATCATTTCATTAAAAATTTTATCATAGCCATTATTCCCAGCTTCTTTAAAGATAATATTTTATTGATTCAGAAAGTCTCAGTGCATTAAGTGAGATAGAAGAGTTTGGATAGTCATAGCTTCCTGATAAATGACCTCTGCTTCACCGCTCTGATATCCTACTCTTCCCTGCCCAGTCATAAGTCACAGCTGTCCACTCTGCAATAAACCCACACATTAAAAAAAACAAAAACAAAAACAAAACTTGACTGTTCTGAAAGCTCCAGGTCAAGTAAATACATTTGTCCGTTGTAGTGGTTTTTATAAGAATGTCCCATAGACTCAGATGCTTCAATACATGGCTCCCATTTAGCAGTGCTTCTTGGGTAGGTTTTGAGTGTGTGTCCTGATAGAGGAGTTATGTCACTAGGGGCAGGCTTTGAGGTTTCAAGAGCTGCACGCCACTCAGTTTGCTCTCTGTTTTTGGCTTGGGGCTGAGATGTGAGGTCTCAGTTTGCTACCCCAGTCACCGTGCCTGCCTACTGCCATGCTTGCCCGCTATGATGATAATGTACTCCTATGCCTTCCCTCTGTAAGTTGACTTAGACATGGTCTTTTATTACAGTAATAGAAAAATAACTAATTCATTTGTTTTTTTTCTTTAATTTGCCTTTATATCTGTGAACCTGGCAATGGGAATTCTGTATAGATTATACTTGGTCTTTTCTTAAGTATATTGTGTACCTCTGAAGCTATATTTAAACATTTATACAAATACCTAAATATTGCCCTATGTAGTTAACATATACACACAAAATTCTAGAGAAAAATGTAAATACTGAGGTTATGCATGTTCCTTCAAATGCAAGTACTTTTAAATTCTGTTTCTTCCAGAATGTAGGCAACATGCATTTTTGTAACTCAATAAGACATTTTAAAGTAAACATTGCTTTTTAGTAATATAAAGAAAGGATAGAAGGGAACCACACTGGACCAGAGGCAAATGCTTATGGTTGATAAAGCAGTTCATGTAGTTTAATCTGGAATGAAAGGATAATGATATGCCTAAGAGATGTCATTTAATAAATCCAACAGAAGCTGTGAAAATAGAGGTGGGTGGAGAATAAATGATGGAACCTAAGGTTTTAGATGACAGGTAGAGGGCAGTGCCACGCTCTGAGAGACTAGGACCAAGAAGATGAAAAGCTGCATTCAGAATGGCAATGACTGCAAACCCCAGACAAAGATTCCACCAGATTACAGGGTGCCATGTCAGATGACACTAAAGATCTGCTCATCATGGCATGTAATTGTATAGTGTACTATAAGGAACACTGGAGTGTAGAGAGAAACACTGAACAAAGAATAAACCACCAGGGAAGAGAGGAAACCAGAAGTCTAACTTAGAGAAAGTAAGGAAGAAGGTTTCAAGAATAGGCCTGGCCAGAGGCACTTCCTGTAAAAATCTGACAGTGCTCTGGGAGATTCTAGTCAACACACTTCATGACCCTAAAGATTTTCTTCTTCTTTTTGCTTGAGTAGTTCAAGCAAAAGATAAATTGAGGGGATCAGTGAAGTTGAATGTGTAAACTATCCTTTTTGAAAGTGCATGGGTAAATCAAGGTCAGTGGCCTCATACCTTGATGGGATAGGCACTGTGACATCACCAAGGCAGATTCCGTTCTCGTAAGTGGAAGAAAATGCCTGTTAGCATGTTCTCGATTCTATCACCAGTGAAAGGCAGATACGATTTTGCTGATCAGATTTTGTTCTTGCTAACGTTTTCTCTTCATGTCCTACTAGTCAAATCCAAGTGAATAAAAAAAAAAAAGCAGTTAATTGGCTCCATATTTCCTGTCCCCAATCTTTGGTTATATTTAGCTGAGTTTGATTTTGAGAAATATTTACATATGCTTTTAAGGCTTAAAACAAAGACCATGTAAGTGTGGTCAGGAAATAAATGGAGTTATGACAGAGCATTTCTCCTCTTCTCCCACCTTCTAAATTGAAAGAATGGTCTCAAATGGAAATTCTAAGAACAGATGCCATTTGTCATATAGGTCAGTGTGGACCCTCTGAGAATTCTTGTGATGGATTAGTTCAAAACCAAATCTCTCTCCTGATATAATCTGACTTCTCTGGACACTTCATATTTTGAAGATTTCAAAAGATCAGATGAGTTTGAGCTTACATGAAGTCATACAGTGCGGATCATGACATAACAATCAGTACCAGCCCCTGGGGACCCAGGCAGAAGTTCAAGCACACTGACAGTACAGAAAGCAGGGAACTATCCTGAGTTATTTTATTCAAAGCCAACACTCAGATTTGTCAAATTTCCCAAGAAAGAACTGGCAGTGGCAACAAAGAACATCTCATCTGCTGCTCTACAAAGAACTCCAAAGGTAAGAGTTCTCCTCATCACTCCCAGACAGTTCAACAAAATAGCTCTACACTTTAGAGGTTTCCCATGAAAAGGAGGAGTTTGGTAGCTCCCAGAAAACAAAGCCAAAAATGGATTGATTAAGGAAATACAAAATACATACTTTCAGAGAACATTTTGTTTATAATCATGACCTTAATTGAACTTAGTGGAAATTCTCAAGGGTGTGTGTCTGCATAAATGTTCTATATTTTAAACTTTGTGGCTTTGCCAGATACTTCAAATACTAACACTAGTCAAATTTCCCTTTAAGGATATTCTGAAGGGAACTTTTTCTTTGTGATTTTAAGTAGAATTGACCAGCAGTGGTTTTTGGCTTAGGAGGAGTCTTGGGTGCATGTCAGAGAGTTTTAGGAAAGAACCTATTTTTTCCTACAAAATTGAAAGGCTGTAGGGAGCGGTCCTCACATAATGCTGACAAGCACTCTGTTCATTTGGGAGTCAACCTATCTGTGATTGAGAGGGAAATCCACCATCTATTCTGCCTTCCTGTTAGTCAAAGGAAAAAGCAGCTGAAGAAAAAGTGAGTTTTCTCCCTGGTGCTTCCTTTTTGTTTGATTATATGGTATTTTGACTTTTAAAAATATTTTAAGAATGAGAATTTTACAAACTTTCCAGAAATCCTTAAGATAAACTTTTCCTTGGAGGATGTGTGCAAACCATGAAGTCTTACCAATGAGAGCCTATTGGTACTTCTTTTTTCTTTCTGGGTTTTGCAGATTTCTCATTTTGATGAAACTCATGGATGCAGCACAGTGGCAGATAACTGGAATTGCCTCTCTGGGTTTGTAATCTTCTTAATACAGGGACATTCTTATTTTCATTAAAGGGGGGAGAGGAAATAGTCCAAGTTTTTATCCTGCTTAATTTGAGTGAATAACATTATTGTGTGTGGGGGAATGTGTTGTGACTGAATTACTTACACAGAACATGCTAAAGTGTTTTAAGTACAGAACGTATGTTAAAGCCTTTATGTAAAGGAGGTAATCAGAAGCCTGTTTTCTAGAAAAAAAAAATCTTACTACTATCTAAAAACGGGCACAGAGCAATTTCCTAATCTGTTTCCAAGGACAGGAGTAAAATGCCTCTGTATCCCATCTGCACAAGTAAGTGTTTGATATAATGCATCTGAAGTGCTACTTTTTGACATTAAGATTCCATTCTTTAGGCAAAAAGTGCTCATCTGTCTCCCATTTTTAGTCAGATCTCTTTGGTCCCTGCCATCCATTAGAAACCAAACTCAGCATGCTGACTGTTTTGGAGTATAGAAATGTGGGGGCTTAAAACATCAATAAAATGTGTAACTCTTGTACCTATAATGAAAGAAAAGCATTGAGTCCCTTTGGTCACTATTTCAGATTTACAATACTGTCGTGTGTAAATCCTAGCAAACTTAGCACAAATCTCAGACAAGATATTTCTAAGGATATATGTGTTAAGAGAAATGCCTGAAATCACAAGCCAAAGTGCTTGATGGAGAAGGTATGCTCATGTCTGTTTTCTACTTCTGTAGATTTCCCATGCTGACCTTAGCCAAATGCCAGTTGTGTATAATGCAATGGCACTTCATTGATAAGCTTTCTTCACATCCTTAACATGGTTGCTCACAGCAGTATTTGAGTAAAGATTTAATTTGGATTAGGCAAACTTAAAATATTTTCTACTTGTTATACTGAAAATGCATGTTTTTATGGAACATTTTAGGGAAGTGTTGATTATCTTGATGGTTTTCAATAATGGAAGCATGGAATCAGCTATCAGTTAAACTAAGCTTTCATTTCATTGGTCTTATAAGTAACTAACAACTGCCTGTCTGCTTCTTGGGTAACCTTTGGACCTTTAAAGAGAAGGATAGGGAGTGAATGAGGGACGCTTCCCTTAAAATACTTCAAATTCTCTTAGAATTATCAACTCAAAAGTGTATGTGTCTCTCAATCAGACCACAATGAGCTTATATGTGACTTATAGACTCTTCTCAGAATAACAATAATAAATTGAATGTAATGGTATGGGGGCATCCAGGGTAAAGCAACTAGAGATTCTGCCTGGGACAATACTTAAGACCCCTTCCAAAATAAAATGCCCTAGTAACTTATATTATTTCCATCCATTGCCTCTTTGGCCCCAGCTTTACATCTCCCTTTGGTTGTCTGACATTCTCATACCTCATACAGGCCAATTACTTACTTCCCCCTGCTTCAAATAGTAGTTTCAGGTACACTCCTCTACAAAGATACCATGATCCACCTTGTGACTCAATGCAGACACAGGATAGAACAATTTATTTCCTTTTCTTACTCCCATCTTCTTTCACTTATTAACATTAGCCCTTCAACTCACCTCCCTGCCTCGAACAGATTGAATAACTCCCTATCCCCCATCTCTATCAACTTCTTTTTTTGCTTTTTTTATTATTATTATTTTATTTTCTATATTCTTTATTTACATTCCAAATGATTTCCCCTTTCCCAGTTCCCGCCTCCCCAAAAGTCCCATAAGCCCACTTCCCTCCCCCTGTTACTCATTTGCCTAAGAATTTCATGAATTCATTGGATTTAATTGCTGAGTAGTATTCCATTGTGTAAATATACATGGAAACTATCTCTGATAAAATTGAAGAAATATATAAAAATGCATTAAGATTGACTATTTCATGGAAAAATTATACAGAAAAATTATAAAATGGTAGGCATAAAAATATTCCTAAGTTGATTGAAAGTGGAATTATAAACATTTTCTGATAAAATTGAAAATCTACAAGGAAAATATTTCTGATAAAACTCAAGAAATATATAGAAAAACACGTTAAAACTATTTCATGAAAAATTATACAGATAAAATAGTAGGCATAAAAATATTCCCAAATTGATTGAAAGTAGAAGTAAAAACATTTTCTGATAAAATTGAAGATTTACATGGAAAATATCTCTGATAAAATTGAAAAAATTTATACAGAGAAATTGGTAGGAATTAAAATATTCCTAAGTTGATTGAAAGTAGAATTATAATCATTTTCTGATAAAATTGAAGATTTACACAGAAAATATTTCTGATAAAATTGAAAGAAATATATGGAAAAACATTAAAATCGAGGATTATCATGGAAAATTATACAGATAAAATGGTAAGCATAAAAATATTTCTAAGTTGATTGAAAGTGAAATTATAAACATTTTCTGATAAAATTGAAGATTTACCTGGAAAATATCACTGATAAAATTGAATATATAAAAAACGCGTTAAGATTGAGTATTTCATGGAAAAATTATACAGATAAAATGGTAGGCATAAAAATATTCCTATCTTTTTGAAAGTGGAATTATAAATGCTTTCTGATAAAATTGAAGATCTACAAGGAAAATATTCCTGAAAAAAATTCAAGAAATATATAGAGAAGCATGTTAAAACAGACTATTACATGGAAAATTATACAGATAAGATGGAAGGTATAAGAATGTTCCTAAGTTGATTGAAAGCAAAATTATAGACATTGTCTGATAAAACAGAAGATCCACATGGAAAATACTTATGACAAAATTGAAGAAAAATACAGAGAAACGTTAAAATTGAAGATTGTTTATGGACAATTATACCGACAAAATGGTAGGCACAAAAACATTCCTAAATTGAAAGTGGAACTACAAACACCCCCCAACGAAACCAAAGATCTACATGAAAAACACCTCCGACAAAATCGAAGAAATACACAGGAAAAAATGTTAAATTAAAGATTATCATGGAAAATAATACAGTCAAAATGGTAGACACAAAAAAATTACTGAATTGAAAGAGGAGTCACAAACATTTTCTGATAAAATCGAAGATCCACATGAAAAACATCTCTGTTAGACTATGTTTTTTGTTGGGGAATTGAGTCTATTGACATTATAAGATATTAAGGAATAGTGATTGTTGCTTCCTGTTATTTTTGATGTTCTCTTTATGTATGTGTGGTTACTTTCTTTTGGGTTTGTTGGAAAAAGATTACTTTCTTGCTTTTTCTAGGGTGTGGTTTCCCTCCTCCTGTTGGCATTTTCCATCTATTATCCTTTGTAGGGCTGGATTTGTGGAAAGATATTGCATAAATTTGGTTTTATCATGGAATATTTTGGTTTCTCCATCTATGGTAAATGAGAGTTTTGCTGGGTATAGTAATCTGGGCTGGCATTTGTGTTCTCTTAGGGTCTGTATGACATCTGCCCAGGATCTTCTGGCTTTCATCATCTCAGGTGAGAAGTCTGGTGTAATTCTGATAGGCCTGCCTTTATAGGTTACTTGACTTTTTCTCTTACTGCTTTTAATATTCTTTCTTTGTTTAGTGAATTTGGTGTTTTGATTATTATGTGCCGGGAGGACTTTCTGGTCTGGTCCAGTCTGTTTGGAGTTCTATAGGCTTCTTGCATGTTTATGGACATCTCTTTCTTTAGGTTAGGGAAGTTTTCTTCTATAATTTTGTTGAAGATATTTACTGGCCCTTTAAGTTGGAAATCTTCACTCTCTTCTATACCTATAATCCTCAGGTTTGGTCTTCTCATTGTGTCCTGGATTTCCTGGATGTTTTGGCTCAGGAGCTTTTTGCATTTTGCATGTTCTTTGACTGTTGAGTCAATGTTTTCTATGGTATCTTCAGCCCCTGAGATTCTTTCTTCTATCTCTTGTATTCTGTTGTTGATGCTTGCATCTATGACTCCTGAATTCTTTCCAAGATTTTCTATCTCTAGAGATGTCTCACTTTGTGATTTCTTTATTGTTTCTACTTCCATTTTTAGATCCTGGATGGTTCTGTTCAGTTCCTTCACTTGTTTGTTTGTGTTCTCTTGTAATTCTTTCAGGGATTTTTGTGTTTCCTTTTTAAGGGCCTCTACCTGTTCACCCATGCTCCCCTGTATTTCTTTCAGGGGTTTTTGTGTTTCCTCTTAAAGGGCCTTTACGATTTGACCCATGTTCTCTTGTATTTCTTTAAGGGAGTTATTTATGTCCTTCTTGATGTCCTCCAACAGCATCATGAGAAGAGACTTTAAATCCAACTCTTGCTTTTCTGGTGTACTGGGGCATCCGGGACTTGCTGTGGTGGGAGAACTGGGCTCTGATGTTGCCAAGTAGCCTTGGTTTCTGTTGGTAGGCTTCTTGAGCTTGCCTTTTGCCATCTGGTTATCTCTGGTGTTAGTTGGTCTTGTTGTCTCTGGCTGGAGCTTGACCTTCCTATGGGCCTGTAAACCTGTGTCTGTACTCCTGGGAGACCAACTCTCTTCAGGCAGGGTCTGTGCACAGAAGGCTATGGAGCTGTCTGGTTCCCTGCTGTAAATGGCAGCTGGAAGGGAAGACTCCTGTCCCAGCTTCTCCACTGATCTATGCCCTGTAAGCTCCTAGCTGAACCCCTCCAGAGAGAAGGTGGAGATCTCACTTCCGGGCTCAGAAGTGAAATCGCTGCTGGGAGATCATTCTCTCCTGGTGGGCTAAGCACAGAAGGCTGTGGAGCTGCCTGGTTCCCTGCTGCAAATGGCGACTGGCCTCTGTCAACTTCTTGTTGAAGCCTCATGAGCCCAGCACCCCCACCCCCCACCCCATGACAATTTTGCATTCCAAATACGTTCTGGTGATGCTAACACTATTAGTCTACAGGCCTCACTGAAGGGCAAGGATAACTCTTGGACTGGATGGGCTAGTGCTCAAATAACAGAGCATCTCTGGTTGTCGTTAGCACTAGACATTAAAAGAGATGAACATCTTTACCAGTTTTTCTGTAGTGCTGTACTGGCATAATCTAGTTGATGAGTAGGTGAGTTGAGAATACATGAATGAACAAACTATAGGTAGGCATAAATTCCTGTTTCTGTAAAAAGAAAGAGAAACCATTTAATACCTTTGTCAGAAATGTTAGCACTCTTAAAAAATGTTAGCAATCCTATGACTGTCATGCAATTAAGTTGACGCTCCTATGGGATGGATGGTTTCTATCATAAGTTCTGAATAAATTCATGCTAGTATAGAACTAACAATGCTTCTAATGCCTGCATGTTCTCTTCACATGAAGGTTAACATTTCTTTAGCAGGTATGTGGTGTGACTGTCACTTGGTAAAATATAAGTGCAGTTGACAATAAGCTGCTATACAGTCCAAATTAAGATTCGAGTTCTACAGTTATACTACTCATACTTGTTTATTCCAGGAACATTTTTATAATTATAATATAGCAGAACCTTCTAACCTTTGATCAATAACATTTATAAATTGAACAGCTGTACTCTAATTCTATCCAATATTTTCCTTATGGTCATATTAAAAATTTTTAAAACTCTGTGACCTCAATTAAGAGGCTTAACATCAGAGCATGTGTTATTCTAACTTTTTAAAAATATTGGTGTAATGGATATTTAATTTATTCTATTTAATTTCATTTAAAGTGATACTGTTAAATACCATTACAAACCCAATGTCAATGATGTCTAATGTTATTTAAAAAAAAATCTTTAAAATCCTAGTCAAATTTAAGCTTATTTTAACAACTTTCCCACAGGCTATAATTAAAAGCACAAAATGTACTTTGAAAACTCTTCACCATGGGTCAACAAATATTTCATGTAAGGAGCCACAAGTAAACATTTTGGGCCTTATAACTACTGACCTTAGTGTTGCAGCTGCCAAGTAGGCAAAGCAAGAGGACTATGTATGAGCATAGCGGCATTCCATTGCAACCAGCCAGTGTGCTACGCCTTAGTGTGGCTTTATTCCACAGTCAGCCAGCATGCTATGCATGAGTGTGGCTTCGCCTCACTGTAACCAGCCAGTGTGCTATGCATGAATGTGGTTCTCTCCACTGTAACCTGACACTGCAATACAGTGTGTTAAGGCATGTGTGTACGGCTGCCTTCCACTGTAACTGGAGAGTGTGATAATAAAGTTCATGGGCTGAATTTTAATACAACTTTATTTAGGAAATTGAATTTGAACTGTCCATATGTCCAAATGTGTTTGTGCTATGATTTCTGTCATTTAGAAATATAAACAGTGTGTTTAAGGCTCAAGACATACACACAGGTGGTGTTGAGATTTGGCTAAAGTTGCAGACCTGCTTAAAGCCTCAACATAAGAACTCTATCTGCCTGAGTTTCAGAAGCTTCTGTGAATAATACACATACATGTACTTTTTCATAAGAAATGGCAAGTAGATTTTTATCTAATGCTAAAAAATTTTAAAATAAAATTGACTAAGGAACATTTTTGAATACTATCTAGAAATGTAATTTGTCTACTATGTATGACTATTCGAATGCATGTTCACCACTCATTCATGACACTTCATTTTGACCTCAAAACATTGATTAATAGATATAAATTAAATTGTACATGATCTAGATCTCCAAAAGTAGTACATTATACCTACAGAAAAATTAAGTTGAACTCCAAAAATACTTTAAATATAAATTAATGATTATCCTAAGAAAACTCATTGGGATATGGACTGTTTAATTTGTTCTTTCGATTGCCTAGTGGATCATGTTGGCCTATTGGTGCATGACTTTAATCCAAGCACTCAGTGGCAGAGGCAGGTGAATCTATGCGTCTGAAGCCTTTCTGGTCTGCAGATTGAGTTCCAAGCCAGCCATAGCTGCATAGTGAGACCCTGCCAAAAAATTAATTAGATTTTGGGGATTTTTTAAATTATTTTTAGGCTACATTTTACAATAACCAGTATAAAAAGAGAATAGATCATGTTTCCTCACATAATTTTTTTTGTAATAAAAGCTTAAATGTAATACTTTTTAATACTTTTACAGTCTTGATTTTTCTTTCTAAATATACATAAATATACAAAGTTAGATCAGCATGAAGTCACCTGTTTTATACTGTATATGTAGATTTGAAATTTTCACTTATGTGATTGCCTTTCTGAACTTATGAAACAATCAAAATTAGACACAACTATAATATATGGATAAATTTATTACCAACTTTATTATTGTTAAAAAGCTGTCTTAAGGGACCACAACTTGTGTGAGAGAGAAGGATTCACTCTTGCCATGAACCTCGTCTTTTCCCCAAGGCTAGACATAGGCAGAGCACCTTCATAATCTGGGAAGATACTAAGAGCTACTTATAGGAAAGGCAGCACAGCAATTTCAGGGCATCCAGATCCTCAGCAGAGTAAATGAGAAGCACTCCATGTGGGAGCACTCCTTCCCTTACTTAGAGTTGAAATAATTTGAGGAGTATAGAATGTGTAAACTAAGAAATATTAGACACATGAAAATTGTTGAAACAACAAGCAAGATAAAAATTATAGTTAATGTAATGGATTTGCTTTTCCAGTACTCTCTAAAGTTGGCCAAGAAGCAAATTGTGGCCTAGATTGTAGTGCCAGTGTGAGGCTGAGCTTTTAAGGCCTATAGAAATAGCTTTACCTGCGACCATCTGTTATACAGGCATGGACAAGGAGGCTGCAATAAGCAAGCACTTCCTACAACTCTGCTCCATTGTGAAACACCTCTACCCCTCTATTCCATAGCCTGTGACTGCAACTACTCTCAGCTTCAGAAATTGTTTCTGACTCTTTCTACTATCCAGTTTTTAAAACATAACTCGAAAATTTTTATCTGAAGTTTTCTAAAATGTTTTGTGACTTCCCCAGTCACCCTGTACACACCTCAAACATTTTCAAGGAGCTGCTTTCCTGTATTTTCACACTTCGTTTCATCTACAGATATTACTGGGGACTGAGAATTATATATCAGTGATGGACTTGGTGTTTCATCATAACAGCAATATCTGAAATTAAGACAAAGTCTAAGAATAGTATAACAATCTTGAGGTAGATTGATTCCCATCTTCCTGAGAAACCACTACCTCACTGATTTCTATAGCGGCTGTAGAAGTTTGCACTCTCAACAGCAATGGATGAGTGTTCCCCATGTTAGAAACCTGGTTGGAACAGGTTTTTCTCTACATTTTCTGCAAAACAGGGAAAGATTATTAACTAGAGAAAATGAGAGGTACAGGTGTTAATGTGCTGAGAGCCATGAGCCAGAGTCCAGTCTAAAAGAAAAATGGAGTAAAGATGTTACGTCTCTGTCCTGGTTTGGTTTCTATTGCTATGATAATATACCATGACCAGTGCTGAGGATCAACTTTGCCTAATCTTTGGGAGTTAGAACAGATAAAAATTAAAACTGCACTTTAAACATTGTTCTCTACTTAGTATCATCATTATGATCAACAAATCTTAAACTATCAAGAGAAGAGTTTGCAACTATTAATTAGTGTTCTCACCACTATACAGACTATGGTTGTATTATTTTTAATCACATTCTGGTGGGAAACAGACTGCACACCACATTATTTTATGTGATGAGCCAGAAATTAAAGCAAAACCCATTTTTTGTGTCTTTTTTCCAATTGCCATAGTAATCTAATAATTATCATAGTAAACAAAAACAAATATTGGCTTACAATGAATGTCGGATGGGACTTGTGTTTTCTTTTGAAGATAATTATTTCACTTTGTAAAGCTGCCAGTGTGTTGGCTTCTGCTGTGGAACAAACCTCTGCATTTATGGGTAGGATGCTGTTACCTGACAGTAATTAAAACCTGGAGAGGAATGCAAATAAGAAGCATCTCTTTTTTTTCTATTTTCAGAAAATACATCTATAACAAAAGCCATCATTTTTTTTAAAAAAGCTTTTTGCCATGTAGAAAAACAACACAAAATAAATCATCTGTTAAGTGCCAGGAGCCTAAACTATACTGAAGCATTTTTGCTAACTACGTCATCTTAAAAAGAAACAAAAAGAAAGGAAAAAATTAGTGTGTTCCTCTGAACCCAATTTTCCCAGAGAAAATGTTAGATGAGAAAAACAAAACAGAACAAACTGAGGAATTCAAATCCCCACAGCTCCCAGACTCGGCTCCCAGACAGGTTCTGTGATGGAAGTTCCCAAGCATGCTTTAATAAGGGAATGGGAAAATAAAATGAACTCTAAGAGACTGCGGTCTCAGTCTTGCGTGCTATCCAAGGAGTCTCTCAACAAGATTCAGCGTTCCCCTCCCTACTTGGCCTTCTCCTTCCATTTCTCCTTCTCTTTCTCCCTGGGGGTTTAACTTTTTCATATGGTATTGCATGAAATATAAATTAGCTCTATAACTAATTTGTTGTGGAGGAAATGAGCCCATACAAGGTGAAGTAGAGTAGCAATTTGTGTGAAGTGACCATAATAGTAACAAGTGTAAGACTGACTAGTCAGTATCATCTAATTTGAACTGCTCTGAAAGGACACCTCTCAATCTTAGCTCCTTAGTTAACCAAGCATGGACTTTGAAAGATCACACATGGAAATTTTGTTATAAAAAGCAAAGCTCATTCAAGTAAATTTGGTTAACAGGGTAAAGCTGTTTTATTACATATTCACAAAATTTGATTTAGAGGTGCTTTCAAATTTCCCAGACACCACTGGAAAGAATACAGAAGGTATGGTAAATGCCTTCTTTGTAGCTTCGTTCACATGTGTAACATGGCAATGTTAAAGTGAACTGAGTTTTTCCATGCCATGTTCAACACCAAGAGACTGTGTACAGATATATGTTGAGATTTTATTTAAAAATTTGAGACAGTCAATTCCTGCATGTGATACAAAGTTCCAAAGCTATGAAAGGCTCTCCTGAGAAAAGAAAACCATGTTTTCCTGCATCGTCATCACACTGTCTCTTGTGTTTTTAAGTAAAATCTTGGTTGACTGGAAACCAGGGTAGATTTTGAGTAATTTCTAACTTTACGGAACTATTGCAGTGACAGATTACACTCAACACACAAATACTCAAAGATTTTGTCACCATTCCTATCGATACATTCCTTATTTCCCAAACGCTTTCCTTCTCAACATTTCTGTGCATTTCTATAACTGGTAATTTTAAGGAAACCTGGTACATGATAGTTAATCTGTTCTATTAATATAATATCAAAAATTCTACCTTGAAAGTCATATTACAGTTGTTATGTTTTGCCAAGTATGTGTTTAGATTTTGTCAATGTACTGTCAAAATACCTGATATAATGCTGTTAGTGCATCATTTTATATAGTGTTACTGGGAGCCATCACCTCACACCATGAAAACTGGCAACTGAATTTAAACTTTGGAGGTCTGTTTGAAAGTTTATGCCTATAACAAGGAGTGCATGTCATATGATGAACTCTTCCTTATCGCATAGGTGCCTAGGACTGGGACCTCCCCAGGTCTGTGCAGAGGTGGAAACTGTTTTCTAATTATCAGAACTTAGCCTTGTGTTGCTTAGTCCTCTCCAGATTTGGGGAGAGTCTGAAGGCTGCAGGGGCCACTATTATTGAAGCAGAATGAAAGAAAGATAAGACAGTGAATCTGTAACTCACACCTTTATTTTTTATCTCTCAGCAAAATTCCTGTCAGACTGGAACAAAGGTAGAGTTTTATATTCTGTGACTTAGCACATCCATCCAGAGGAAGAGAATAAGATATCTGTAGGCTTCGTAGAAATCAAGGAAAATATGCCCACCACACATACAGGATGCACTTCAGACAGGAAGGAAACATAGTGGCATCCCCCATAGAGCATTCCAAGGCTGGAGGACACACAACCTATTTTGAGGGCCTTGATAGGTTAGGTAAAGTAGGTATCTGTAAAAGTAACTTTTATTCACCTCATGTAACTGTCCTCTTAGAGGCTTGCTGCCTCTGTCTGCTAACCTAGACCTTGTCCTGGAAACCTCTAGCCTCTGTACTCTTGGGGTCCAGGAATCTCCTCACATACCACACAAAAACACCAATCTCAGTCAGATAGGGATAGTTTATTGAGCATACACTCCAGCACTTGTCAACCAGGGCTATGGTCCAGATTTGGGAACTGAACCATGACATTGAGTTAAGATTCTACAGGGTTTTTAAGCCCGAAATATATAAACATCGGTGCCAAGTTATTTTACCAGTCAGGATTTAGAGATAGGAGATTTCCTTGGGAACATGTCTTTGTTGTACACTTTTCCTGCTCCCATTGGTTGGGGAAATAAACTATGTTAGGGAACTTGCCTTGTCTAATATTCATGTTCTAACTTGTCTACCATGATGGGACTTATGTAACATGCATATCTTAACTTGCCAACCATAATATCAGTTACCCAAGTTCATATCTCTTTCTGCCAAGTAGGATGTCATTTTCCAGGGAGGTCTTGGGAACTTAAACTTTATGAGACCACTACTCCAAATGAAAGTATTATTCCAAATAGTTTCTTAAATTGGTGCAAGTGTCTCACTTATGCTGGAGTTCATTTCATGGGTAGCTTATAAAGGCAAATATAATAAAAGTTTATACATAGATGCAGAAAGTGCTTTTGGGTGGTTGGTTCAGGTCTAAGCTTATTGTGGGTAAGTATACAAAACAGTTCTACTGCCTTCTATTGTGATTGGTTCCCAAGGGCATAGAAAATAGCAGAATATGTACTCAGTCTTGGCATTAGAAAGTTTCCTACTCAACCGAACATGTGAAGAAGTTTCCTTATGATGGCAGGCTATCCAGGTAACAGTTAACTAGACCTTAACATTTTACCTAGGCCTAACATGTACAATCTAATCTAGGCCTAAAATGTTATCAGCCTCTGAGACTTGCTGGTTAATAAGCTCACCCTTTCTAGTTCTTTCTGATCTCTGGCTGGCTGGTTCAACTCAGCTGTTCTGGCTCAATTTTTTTTCTTCAAACTGACTAATTCACTCTGGCTTTTCCTGAATTGTTCTGCTTGGCCTCAAACTAACTCTGGCAATATGATCAATTCTTCTGGCTCCTTCTCATTCTCTGACTCATTCTGTCTTCACTTGTGTCTAGCTCGTTCTTGTGTAGCTTTCTCTCTACAACCTGTCTATCACTGTCCTAGTAAAACTGCCTCCTCCTTCTGCACTGCTCTCTCTTCAGTAGATTCCTTTCCCTTTCTCTTCTTGTGAGAGTTGGCATATCCTATTCTGTCAGTCCTTTCTCTGATTCATCTCTTTGTCTGCCACTCCATTAGATAACACTTTCAAATACGAGTGCTTCCTTCTACAAATTAAATTTACCTTTCTTGTTTTGGATTAAAGGTGTATACTAAGGGCATGTCTATATTCTAGCTAGAGGGATGAAGAGTGTGCGCTAAGGACTGAGTCACACTAAAACTAGAAATGCCTTTTCAGTAAATAAAACAATCTCAGGAGTCACAATGTGATCAAATATTCTGCAATAGGAATCCATCACAAACTGCCATCAGTTTCATCTGAGACAGTTTAATTACATGTTAGAAGGCAGGAGATACCTGACTCCAGCCTGAAGACCATTCAAGAAGATGTAACTTGTCATACTGATCTTAAGCTGAAATGTGTGCAATACAAGGTATAAGTTTAATGTTTTTAAGAGAATCATAAATCACTTTAATTAAACAGATTGGAAATTACATTATTTCTAAATGTGCTCTCATAAACCCTTTAATTGAAAATGTTAAAGGCTTTTCTTAAAAGGACCAGAAATTATCTCTTCTTTCATTCTTGTGTTTAATGAATTTTAAGATCATAAACCAGAAGAATCATAAACTAGGAAGTTTGTATCAATGTGAGAAAATGTCAAACTAAATATATTATTTGAGTAGTCTGCCACAAGCTCAGAAAATAATAGGTGATTGCTTGTAAAAGCTTATCTATTGCTTTTTGTTGAATGGCTGAAAGTTCTTCACTTTTTTTATTAACCTGGAGTTGTGATTTACATAAATTATAGATTTTGAAAGAACTGTTCTGTGGGCACTATTAAACAAAGAATATATAAACTATAAATTATTACACACTAAACATTCTTCATTTTATTCATTTTATTAAACAGGTTCCGATACTATCCATATAATGCAGAAGTAGAAACTATTTCTTATAGTTAAAGGCATATTTATTTAAAAAAATCATGTAAGATAATTTTTGTTTGAAGTGCTATATTATGACTTTCCCCCTGCTTTTTAAAGATTATACAGTGTTGGGACTGATCAACTGCAACATAGTGATTTGAGCTCCAAGCAATATTCCAAACTTCCTAGAATAGAAATTATTAGTTGACCCTGCTCTAGAGCAACTGCTGAAATGAATATATTTGTCATCTGTGTATGGTGACTAATGGAAAAAGAATTGACTTTGCTCGTTAGTAGTGAAATTACTTTATAGGGAAAATAAACTGACTATCTTGCTTATTTAGTGCTCAGCGCCTCACCTCTTTATGGCTTATAGCCCTGAGATCACTGACGCTAAGTTCATGGAAAGGCCACAGCTTTCTCTTTCTGATTCTGTTTCCACAGCCCAAAGCAACTTTCTCTGACCTACCCACCCAAATGTCTGTCTTGATAAGGGTTACCCCAATGAATAATGTGTGGCCAGACATGGCCCTGGTAACAGGTTTGCTCTGTCCTCACTAGTCTTAATTTCTACAATGGCAGATGACACTTTTTGCTGGCAAGCTTGCATTTGTCATTAGGAGCAAGGGAAGCAGTTAGGAGCAATGTTGGGTGGACATATCAATGACTGTCCAGCACTACTCAAATCATCCATTAGCTGGTAGTAGTTACAAATACGATGAAGTAATTCCCAGCTAGGAAGGATAACCAGAAACAAAAAATTAAAAATCTGATATGGTTAATAGCTTTCTAGGATTTTACAGGTTAGTTGCTGACTACCTGAGGATATACAAAGCTAGAGAACACTTGCCAGTATGTATTATATTTGTCCTGATAGACTTTATCACTATATGACATCACTAGGAAATGGCTGTCTTGCCCCCTGAGCCTGATTGGTACCATTAGATGAGTCAGCTCGCTAAGCATGTCTTCAACAAGGCCTGATGCAAAGATTCCTGAAAAGGTCTCAAAGAGACTAAAACAATCCAGGAATTGGATTTGCTTTCCTAAGCTATCTTTTCCAGGAATAACTAAGCAAGAACACAGAGAGTGGAATGGCAGTTTCAAATCACATCTTCTGAAATGTTCATTGTTCCTTTCATGATGATAGTCTAAAGGAAAGCGGAGATGTGGTTAAGACCCAGTTACCTTAAGAGCAAAAGAACTTGGGAGGGACTCTTGTGGAAGAACAGGAGGAAGGATTGAAGTCTCAAAGGGGAAGGAACTCCACAGGAAGACCAACAGAGCCAACTAGCCTCGACCCTTGGGCCTCTCAGAAACTGAACCATCAACCAAAGAACATATGTGGGCTGGCCACACATATATAGCAGATGTGCAGCTTGGTCTTCATGTGGGTCCTGAACAACTGGAGCAGGGGCTATCCCTGCCTATAAGTGGAATATGTTCTTCTATCTGCATTGCCTTGTCTGGCCTCAGTGGGAGACGATGCACCTAGCCTTGCAGATACTTAATGTGCCAGGGTAGAGGGATAACCCAGAGCGGCCCTCCACCTGCTCAGCATAGAAGGGGTAGGGAGATGGGGGAAGGATTGTGGAAAGGAGTGATCAGGAGGGGGGCAGTGAACAGTTGGTAAAGTAAATAAGTAATAATGACTGACTGAATGAATAAATGAATGAATGAAGGAATAAATAAATAAATAAATAAATAAATCAGAAAAAGTTACTTATTCATTAGTGGATTGAAAATGAAGTGTACTCTGAAGCCTATAAATTCACTTCTGGAAGAATAAAATGTCTAATAAAATGTTACATTCATAGCCTCATGAGAATGATGTTTTAACTCTGTTTCAGTTAATAGCCAGTACCATTCTAAAAGTAATCTCTCCATGAAACCATACATTTTTTTCTTTGCTCATCTCCACAGAATAAATTAACAGATGGAAAAGTCTAGTCAGCTGCTCTATTTCATGGGAGAATACTTCATTGGTTCTCGGGAGAATAAATGTTTGAACTCTCTGCACAAAACATCAAGCTTCCAACAATCTGGGCTTGCAAAGATTCCCTAGAGACTAATATCAAACATTCCACCACAATTCTCTGTTGCTTGATTTAGGTTATTTTTGATTGATGTCTGAAAGTTATGACTTTGGTTATTTTAAGATTGTTGGGTTGTTTGGTTGTGTTTTTTTTTTCCTGTCCATCGCATTTTGAGGGGGCAAAAATAGCTACTCCGTCAAAATGTGAACCCTAGTTTCTAGCTATAGGTTACCATGACTTTTTCATTTTTGCATCCCTAGGTGGGATCATAAGCAGCTAACAGAATTCTTAATTTGTGGTTAAGAAAAGTAGGGGCCAAAATAGTCAGATTAATTCTGTAATAACAAATTAAAAACTTGCACTAAAGTAAGTGATGTGAGAATCTTCAGCTTCTAATTTCTAAGCCAGTATTCCTCCTATGTTTTGGTTACAAGCAAGTCATCAAGTAAGGAATTGCATATAAGTTTGTCTATCCTCAGAACCAGGAAAAAACATGAAAGAAAAGCATAAATATAGATCCTACTTATACGTTTTTCTGATTTTTCGTGAACTTTTAGTGCATTGTGCGTGTGTGTGTGTATGTGTGTGTGTGCACACGTGCACGTGCATATGTGTGTGCATATACATGAGTATGGTGTGGGGATATTGGCAAGTCACAGAGTATACAAGATAAGGAGGTCAGAGTACAATTTATGCTTCTCTTTTATGTGGGTTCAGGACCAAACTGAGCTCATAAAGCTTACGTGGCCCTTTATTGCTGAGGAAGATATTCTTGAACTCTTAGGGGGAAATTGTACTTAACAACAGACAGAAGATGCATTTGTGAATTGTGTGGCTTTATTCAGTAGAGTACATGTGCAAGGGGTGCAGAGAAGAGATCAGAGCACATGAGACACCTGCCTTAGCAAGCACAGGGAGGCCATAATTATGCAGTGTAGATTGCTTCTACCACCCTTTGTAAAGAATTGTGCACATTGTACTTTGAACAATGATGTTATACAATGCTTCTGCCTTCTCATTTATACCTGTCTGACCTTCCAGCAATTTTTTGAAATTAAATCCCTAAATGAGAAAGTAAATCCAATCAAGTATAATTTAAATTAAGAATCCTCATCTAGTCTGCTTCTCCGAGTTTCACCCATGAAGCAGACAAATTTCAGATTTCAAGATTTTTCACTAATGTTTTCCAAGAGCATTTTAATAATATTTCCATGGTTATTCTTTGAATCACATTTATCCCTAAATTAATCTAAAATAAATGAATCATCCCAAGAAGATATTCTGGGCAAAAAAACAAAATTTAGCCAGAAATCCCAGTAGAATTTAAGGAGTACATATATTGGCATCTATACCACTGATTCTCAGTCTTCTTAATGCTGGGACCCTTCAATACAGTTTTCGATGTCATAGTGGCCTGCCAACCATAAAATTATTTGTTGCTACTTCATAACTGTAATTTTGTTACTGTTAATGAATCACAATGTAAATTCTGATATGCTGCTATGCAACTCCTCTGGGAGTCATGACCCACAAACTGAAAATGGCTGATCCATATGAAAGTGACTTATGAGCATCTGTGCAATTAAATCATGCAGTAGAGGAGAAAGTACCATTTGCAGCACATTCTCTATGTAAGGCATGTAATCACTGTGATTATTTTTAAACAGCATTACCACCTCCTTGGTGAATAAAAAGCTATAATCAAACCAATGAGGTTAACTTAAAATGGATTTACAATAGTGGATATATGATAATTCAACTCCATCAAGCTAGAACACAATGAGATAAAATTCCTTAAAAAAACATAACTGCACAGAGCTATTGTTGGAATTCACAGGGTCAAATTAATTTTATCTCTATCAGAAAGGTAAAAGCTCACTTACTTGAGAATCTTGTATCCCTGATTAAAAAAAAAAAGTAAGAAAGCATGCATATAAAAACCAAGTCGTTGGTTTTTACAACACTGCATTAGCTAACATTTTGCACATTGGAAAAGAATATATATGTAAAATATAAGAATAACAAATCAGCTTTATACAGTAGAATCCATTGTGTATTCAAAGTCTTTTATCTAATTTCCTAAACTCTTTCAAAATCAGAAGTTAACTTAAAACTGAAACTTGTTGTTATAATCACCACCATACTTTTAAAAAAATCTTTCTATCATATTGTGTGTGCATGAGTGTGTTTCTACATTACACGTGTATGTATGCTTTTATATGTGTGAATGCATGTGCATGCACGTGTGTGTGTGTGTGTGTGCGTAAAATTTTCTGATTACTGTCTTTCACTGGTTAGAACTTATGAGAATAATAGAGGTTTTATGGAGTCTTTGCCAGTACCTGTTTTATATACTGTAAAATTTGGTGTTGGGGAGGATGTCTACACCTTATCTGCTTTTATTACTATATGATGAGATGGTATAGAAGTATGTATTTATTTATTTGTCCTTTTATCTCCCATGGACACACAGGCTGTGTTGTACTATACAGATAGTCTACTGTTCTGAGCATGCATATATAATTGTGCATTTATTTATTTATTTATTCATTCATTCATTCATTGGTATAATAGAACTTGGTGAATTCGTTTAGTAACTATGGATTAGACTGAGAACATGCATATATAATTGTGTTTATTTATTTGTTTGTTTATTTTGGTATGGTAGAACTTGCTGAATTCTTTTAGTAACTATGGATTAGACTGAGAACATTTCTAGGTAGTTTCTTGGTTCTCCTCTCAGGCATTTTCTCCTGTCTTTCTTCAGTTGCCCTCCTTTTCTTCCTTATGCATTTGTTGGAATTTTTCCATGCTCTGGATGCGAACTCTTCTTTGGCTCTGTGGCTTATTTTCACTAATTTAGTTTCTTGACAAACAGAAGCTCTTATGTGTAACTTAACATGGAACCCATGTGGATAGTATTTTTTCTGTCTTGAGAACTCTTTCACATGGACACATTCATACTATCTGTATTGTCATCATTTCTGCTTTGCCCTACCTTATAATCTAGCAGAAATGATGTTTTCACATGAAGAAAAATAGTACCTAATTTCATGCTTTTTCCCTTGGAATTTCAATTTCCCCAGAGTCATTTACTGAAAAGACCATTTTGTCCTTCATCACTCATCTTGGACAGTAGACCCTTCCAACTTGTCACATGCAACACTGACTCTCAGGTCACATGTCCATGTGTGTGGGTTCATTCCTGAGCCTCCTCCTGTTCCAGGAATCTGTGTAGCTGACGCTGTGTTTCTGCCACACTGTGTGTTGCAGTAGCTCTGCCCTGGCCTGACATCGGTCTCTGGGACCATTCCCATCTTGTTCTTCTCTGAGTGTGATTTGATTATTCTCAGGCTTTGCATTCCCATGTGGGTTATAGAACAAGCTCATCAACTCCACCGAAACCAGCCCAATAGTGTTTTAGTTTGATCTGTCAAGCAAGTAGAGAGGAAACACACACACACACACACACACACACACACACACACACACACAGCACATTCAGAACAGCAAATCTTCAACTCCATGAATATCTTACATCTTTCTACTTACTTGAGTTTTCTTCATGTTCCATCAAAGCTTTTATAACCTTCTATGTAATGACCTATTACATAGTACTTAGCAGATATGATGTTTTAGAGTCACACTGATAGTTTTACTGTCTGATTATTGCCATTGGATGATAATAGGATACATTTTCACCTACACATTTTATCCATTCTAATAACCTGAAAGCATAATAGGATACTTGATTCCCTAACCAGATCACCAAAAATAATGTATTTGTTTCCTGTCCATTCTTGCTCTTTATTTTCCCTCTTTTACTTTGATGCAGTCTGTGACTTCCTGGATGGTGGATAAGTTGCTGTGGGAGCTGATGTTATCACACTGAATGATGCTGTCAGAGAAAGTAAAAGAAAAGTAGGAAATATAACTGCTGCAGGCATTCTTTGCTAATTTCTATTCTCTTACCGAGAGCTCTTTCTCCTCAACTGGCACGCCCCTTTTTTACTTTCCTGGGTTTTGTGGTTCCTCCAGGTTAAATACTTATATCTGACTACTTGGAATTAAGAACCACAAGTACAATTCATATGTACTGCTTTTCTTGTAAAAAGAATGACACTGAGATTTTGATTGGAATGGTTTTAAATTACATTTCTAGCACATTAATAGTTTGTTTTTTGATGTTAGCCAATGTCTTTCCTTCTTATTTTTTGACCTTCATTTTATTCTCTCTTTTAAATTTTTCAGGCATGGAATGACATAGATATTCTATAAGTTTTCCTGTGTTCAAACCAGGTTCTAGACGATACCAACCTAATTTCATTAGACTTTTAAACTAAAATCTTAGTCTTTTAAACTAAAAACCAAAAGAAGAACTCAGAAGTCAGTCCTCACTGGTTGTCACCATACCTGGCGTAAGTATCACCATACCTGAGAAGGTTTCTGTGAGGAGGAAGTTTCTGTTGAGATTGTCTCTCTTCCTAGCTGATTCCTTACTATTTTAACTTTTTTTTTTCCAGTTCGGTAATACATTTTATTTTGTTTTCTGTTCTTGGAGGAATATTTTTGTGAATGTAATTTTCTGAGTTTTCAGCAATGACCACCTTTACAATTAAATTTTAATTCCGAAACCTGGCAACAATGTATACATATATTTTAATTTAATGTAATTAATTACCACATTATATTATGTGATGTAATATTTAACGTAATTTTGAAAGTTCCCTCTTATTCTTATTGAAATTGTCCCTCACTTGCACTAAGTTCCTTTCTAATGCTCTTTACTGAATGCTTTGTTCCCCTCACACGCCATAGTTCATGTTGCTCCTCAAGACTTTTATGTTTCCTACTTTTCTGTGCCACAGTTTTCTCTGACAGCATCATTCAATATGATAACATCAGCTCCCACAGCAACTTATCCACCATCGAATAGTTCAACTGTGACAAAAGTCAAAGCTGCTGTAATGTAATATAATGTGATATAATGTGAACAGACAACCTGGTGGCTCTCAAATCCAGCTTTTCAAAATCAGTGCATATAAATTTGAAGTAATCTTGCCTCTCAATTTTTCTCCTATGCCCATATTCTATAGCCCAATAATCCTATGAGGAAGTCAGATATGAAATCTAAGGATGCCTCATTCTGACTCCTCAATGTGTTCACTTCAGTCCTACTAAATCTTGCTTCACCTACATATATCTCACATCATCCTCTTCTAAGGAAATCATCATCTCCAGCCTGAGTACCCAGGCTTCCATCCTTCCCTGATTGCCAATGCCATTCCATGCATCGTCTGTTCTTCTCACAACTCTAGGAGCAGATACATGAATGCGGTATTGTGTTACTTCTCCTAATCTCTAAAAAATCTGTCTCAGCTCTATTCTCTATCTTCTCAGATTTCACAAATAGCCTACATGTGACACCTATACCATCTACCCTTATGCGGACAAACTCTAGCCATTTACTACAATAATGGAATTGATTAATGACACTTTTCTCAAAACAAATCCATGCCTGTAGCAAGATATGATTATTTAAATCATATCTAAATATATGCAATTTAATATATGCATGAACTATAGAATTTAATGTGAATTTATTGGTGTTTTATTCTAATTTTTATATTAATAACTTTCCTCATGCAAAAGATCATGTCAATGTGATCTCTTACATATTCCTCTCAAACACATTAACAACTTTTTAATGAAGACACAATATTTATCAATCAAGTGGAAATAAAAGCTTCTGATTGATTTTCTTAAAGTATCTTCTAATCATTTCTATCGCTATTGTTAAGTTTTCACAAATGTCACCTAGAAGTCGGTCACTTATCTACTATAAAAAAAATTGACTGTAAATTAAAATTTAAAGCCATGAAGCCCTTTACTTCAGTTAAACTTTCCAAACTTGTTCACTAGTCTAATAATGCCATCTCCTGCTTTGCAAGCCACTTTGCATAAATTTCTTGTTCTTGTCTATGAATGCCTCAGGTGTATACACATGCTTCCCAACTGTGTATAAATGTGTAGTAAATGTGTATAAACTGTGTAGTAAATGCCCTACCCCATAAACTCAAGGACAGAGTAGTTTGTGCTGGCTATGATACCAGACTCCAGTTTTTAAGAGGTACAGATCTGAGTTCTTAGATCATGCATTTCATCATCCAAATGATCTTGGCTTCAGAAAACAGTTTCTTTACCTGCCAAATGAGAAAACTAATAGTACACTTTGGTGGATCTCTGAGAAGATAAAATGAATCTATGCACACTGGTAAAAATAATATTCAGCTTTCACAAAGCTGAAGTATTATACCCCGTTGTTAATGTTTGTTATACTAAGGGTGGTACTGATTACCCTCTTACCATGTTCTTGTCTATTCTGCCCTATGATTCAGAAGTCAGTCTACCCATTTTCCACCAATTTTTGCCTCTAACTCCACCACTGTTTGCAGCCAAAATCTGGTTATAACACCTGGGAAACTGATGTAGGCATCCTGGATGGGTAGTAACCATCATCAAAGCATGTTATGTGATACTATTGATAGGCTCACTCCAGACAGAGTATCTACAAAAGCAACTATACTACCAAAGTCAAACTTGATGAACCAATGAGTTTCCTGGAGTTACTTATAGGAGTGTGGGAATGACTTCAAGACAGTTGCCTCATCAAAGCCTACCCCTTTATGGGCTATATTTCAGGAATGCTGGAACCATAAAGTACACTGCACATCATGCTATAGGTCAGAGAGTATCTCTTCCAAGAAGCTGGGCTTATCTTGAAACTACCGACTCAAAGGAAATTGCTACACAACAAAAGAAGGAAGATTTCTTTCACTAAATATCTACCTTCTAGATTTCTAGTTAACAGGGCTAAATGTGCTTCCTGAATACTCACTGGAAGGGGACTGAGGAGATGATTTTGGTTGACATATGTTTCCACCTACAAAGAGAACAGAGCCAAGGTAGACAAACTATAATATGCCCATTACTCCCATGAAGACTCGGCCTATCCAAGTAGTTCCTGAATCTGTAACTGCTGAAAATAGTTCCTGACTCCTTCCTCGAGGAGCAATTTTCAGCTGGACATAAATCATATGAGAAATGAAAAATACTTATCTTCACTCTCCACCCCTAAAAATTCTGACTTGGGTTTAAAAAAAAATACCTTAGACATTTAAACATTTGTCACGCAGAGAATGCTGCTTCAGTTACTTTAACTTTTCATTTCACTTTGCTACTTCCTAACCTTATTCGGATGTTTATAAAAATGCCCTAACCCTCTTAGTAGATTATATATATATATATGTTCTCTGCTAACATGTTGTAAGTTTGGTGTGTTTTTATATAGCCTTTACAACCTCTAACTGACTCTTTTACAAATAAAATATACGTAATATATTTATTGAATTCATATATAAATGTAAGATGTGTAAATCCCTTGGGAGGATATTGAGGACCTCAAAGATGGCAGCCAGTCCTCACTGTGCTCACCTTGCTTGGCATGCTTTGTCAGGTATACCTGTGGTGGATCTCTTGGTTCTGCCCAGCAGAGTAAACTATAAGTAGATATGTGCTCACAGTTTCGACTTCCTCATCAGTTCCTCACCATAAAATATAACTTGACAGAAAAGGATTTTCAACCTTCAATGGCAAACTTTCCTGCTGTCTTTGACAAATTAGCTCCAGGAGAGGGATACCCCCCACCCTCCAGTCTGCTGCTTTACCATCCCATGGGTAAACACCAATCCTTGATACTGTTAATGATACTCTGTTATGCTTACAGACAGGAGCCTAGCCTAACTGTCCTCTGAGAGGCTCCACCCAGAAGCTGAGTGTAACAGAAGCAGAGACCCACAGCCAAACATTGGCTAGAGCTCAGGAACTCTTGTGGATAAGCTTACTGCTACATTTACTGCAGCAATACAGTTCTTCCATGAGGTTTTTAAAAAGATGTTGATTCCATACAAAAGAAAGAGAAAAAAATACAAAATGATGAGCACGCACGTGCACACACACACACACACACACACGACTGGTAAAATTTCATACAACTGAAAAAGACCCTTTTTTTTCTAACCTCTCCATCTCACCCCATTTAGTCAGAGCTTCAAACAGCTACTGTTTCAAGGTCTTCCTGTATGCCTCATCTACCACAGTAAGAATCTGTTCTGTTCCGGTAGCAACCTCTTATGTGCCTTTTCTCATTCCTTATAAACTGAAAATGATTGCTTGCTTGCTTGTCTGTCCTTCCTTTCTTTTTGTTAATTCCTATTTATTTATTCACTCACTTTACATTCTGATCACTGCCCACCCCTAGTGTGCCCCTCACACAGTCCCTTCTTCTATTGCCCCCTCTCCTCCTTCTCTGAGAGGTGGAGCCTGTCTCCCCACCCCACCCCCATCCCTCCACACTGGCACATCTACTCTCTGCAGAGCTCCATGAATCCTCTCCCACTGACATCAGACAAGGCAGCCCAGTTAGGGCAACATATTCTGCAGACAGGCAACAGCTTTAGGGACAGCCCCCACTCCAGTTGTTGAGGACCCACATGAAGACAGAGCTGCACACCTGATACATATGTGCAGGGGAGGAGAAGGCTATATCCAGCATGTGCATGCTCTTTGGTTGGTGGTTTAGTCTCTGAGAGCCCCCAATGGTCCATATTGGCTGACTCTGCTGGTCTTCCTGTGGAGTTCCTATCCCCTATAGGGCCCTTAATCCTTTCCCCCAACTCTTCCATAAGAGTTCCTGAGCTCTAGCCAGTGTTTGGGTATGGGTCTCTGCCTCTGTCCCAGTCAGCTTCTGTGTGGAGCCCTTCAGAAGACAGTTATGCTAGGCTCCTGTCTGCAAGTATCACAGTGTATCATTAATAGTGTCAGGGATTGGTGCTTACCCATAGGATGGTTTTCAATTGGGCTGGTTATTGACTGGCCATTCCCTCAGTCTCTGCTCCATCTTTGTCCCTGTATTTCTTGTAGACAGAACAAATTTTATGCCAAAAGTTTTATGTATGTGGACTGATGTTTTTACCCCAGCCAGGGTTCCTGCCTGGCTATAGGAGTTGGACTCTTCAGGTTCCATATCCCCATTGTTTTGGATCTCAGCTAAAGTCACTCCTGTAGATTCCTGGGAGCCTCCCCCATACCAAGTCATTGGCATGTCATAGAGATGCTCTCCATTACTCCAGATACCGTCCAGCTGCAGATTTCTATTCATTCTCTGGCCCTCTCTCCTATCTCACCCTATACCTGATTCTGAACCTTTCACTCCCCTCCCCATCCCCTCACTCACACAATTCCTTCCCTCAGTCTGCCTCCTATGACTATTTTATTCCCTCCTCTACGTAAAATTCAAGCATCCTTGATTGAAATTCCTTCTTGTTTAGCTTCTTTGGATCTGTGACAAGTAGCATGGGTATGCTGTATTTTATGGGTAGGATCTATAAGTGAGTACATACCATGCATGTTCTTTTGGGTCTAGGTTACCTCACTTAGGATTATATTTTTCTAGTTCCATCCATTTGCCTGTAAAATTCATGATGTCCTTGTTTTTAATACCTAAGTAATATTCCATTGTGTAAATAAACCATATTTTCTGTATCCATTCTTTGGTTGAGGGGCATGTGGGTTGTTTCCAATTTCTGGGTATTACAAATAAACCTACTAAGAACATAGTGGGGCATGTTTCCTTGTGGTATGGTGGAGCATCTTTTGGGTGTATTCTCAGAAACAAAATGGCTGAATACAAAATTAATTCAAAAAAAATCAGTAGCCCTCCTTTATACAGATATGGGCTGAGAAAAATATTAGGGAAACAATCCCCTTCAAAATAGCCACAAATAATATAAAATGCAATGGTGTAACTTAAACTAACAAGTAATACACCTGTATGACAAGAGCTTCAAGTCTCTGGAAAAAAAAAGAAAAGAAAGGGAATTGAAGAAGACATTTGAAGATGGAAAGATCCCTCATGCTCATGGATCGGTAGAATTAGCATAGTAAAAATGGTCATCCTATCAAAAGCAATCTACAGATTATGAAATTCCCACCAAAATTCCAACACAATGATTTCCAGACCTTGAAAACACAATTCTAAACTTCATAAGGAAAAATAAAAAACCCAGGATATCTAAAATAATCCTGAATAATAAAAGAACTTCTAGAGATATCACCATTCCTGATCTCAAGCTGCACTACAGAGCAATAGTAATAAAAACTGCATGGTATTGGTATAGAAACAGATAGGTTGCTCATGGAATAAAGTCAAAGTCCAACAAATAAACCTACATAGCTATGGATACCGGATATTTGACAAAGAAGCCAAAACCATACAATGGAAAAATGAAAGTATCTTTAACAAGTGGTGCTGGCCCTAACTGGATGTCTGCATGCAGAATAATGCAAATAGATCCATATTTATTTCCCTGTACAAAACTCAAGTCCACATTAATTAAGGACCTCAAAATAAAACTGGATACACTAATAGGATAAAAAGTTGGAAATAGCCTTGAACACAGGAGACAATTTCCTGAACAGAACACCAATGGCTCAGGCTCTAAAATCAACTACTAAAAAATGGGACCAAAGAGTAAACATGGAGGGACCCATGACTCCAGCAGAGGATGGTATTGTCAGGCATCAATGGGAGAAGAGGCCCTTGGTCCTGTGAAGACTTGGATATCCCTGTGTAGGGGAAATGCAAGGGCAGGGTGGCAGGAGTTTGTGGGTGTGTGGGAGAACACCCTCATAGAAGCAGGGGGAGAGGGATGGGATAGGAGGTTTTGGGGGGCAGGACTGGGAAAAGGGATAGCATTTGAAAGGTATTAGAATTGTGTATGGTATTAAATGTATATAGTAATGATCCTTTTAGTTTTAGTATACTATTTGAACATGTTTGCACATCCATAGTTAAATAATGGACATCATGAAATGACTGAGTTTTACTGAATTTTTTGCCAAGACAAAGGTAAACATTCGGTTTGCTTACATCAGATTATATCCACAACTCCCTGAGTAAGCTGAGGAAACTGACTTGGTAAAGGCAGGGATGTCAACCACCACTGAGTTAATATTCAGTATAATCTTATAGATGCAAAACTCATAGATTTTTAAGATATTGAACAAAGTTTGTTTTTAACCTACCCAACTCTGATGTTTTTACAAATGAGAATGAAATAGCTGTCCTTAGTCTTTTAAAGAGTAAGGAAATATGATCCAGCTTACTTCAGAACTTTCTGCAGAACAAAGGCTGTCATGTAGTTGGGAAGGGAAGATGGTGTGTTCTTGTCCTTACATTTAGAGTGTTGAATGTAAATTATTGTTTTAAATAAACTATTGGAATAGTACCACTTTAGAAGGTTTTTGTCTTTATTTTTCCAGTATACTAAAATCTCATAAAATGGAAGTCATCTGAGTATTCCCAAAGCAGGAGGAAACCTATACTTCAAGGTGGCACACTATTCATTTTAAACTAAATACATATTCATAATGAAAATGATATTTCCATATTAAGTGAAAGAAGTTAAAGGTATCCTATGGATCACTGTAAATGTAATTTGAAGTATTTCTAATGTTTCAAGGGAACAGATCTGTTTCCTGCTGTTTTCAGGCTCTTTGAATATGTTTGTATTCACTAGGAATGGACATTTCTGTGAAATTAATCAAATAGGGAATTCAATGTTCCTTGCAGATAATTTTGGCCACATCCCTTTGGGAACTTTCTAGTTTGAGTTTGTATCTTTCCTGGGAAAAGACCCCTGTGTTCCAGATCCTCATTCTTTCCCCTACTTAGCTGTGAAGAGTAATAAATAAAATCACTACACCAGGAATTAGTAACAATGTGGATTTGCCAAGAAACTCTTGCTGCAGACTCCATCCCTCAAATAAGAAAATCAGGTTTAATAATAGCACTTTACATGGAGTGGATACAAATTAGCATCAAAACATTTTAAAGCACCATAGGAATTACTTGATCTAATGGCTTTTCTAAAATGAAAGACATCTAGATGGGAGAATCAGAATACATTCTACCAAACCCAGAGACTGCAAATTCTATTTTTTCAAAGAAAATTTGTGCTATTGTTCTTGGCTATACTGAAAACACCATGCTTTCTGCTTCTCTGGGTTTATAAAATAATTCAAAGTCTTATCCTAATCTTAGATTCATATTTTAATTCAGTTTTTATTCTGTTGGAAACTTGGACTGACTCATGCCATGTATATGCTGATCTTATGCTGGAGCTTAAAGAATCCTATTTCTGGCATCTCCATACTTGGAACATTGCTCAACTAATGTCACAAAAACCTAGCATGTGGACTGAATCCTGCCTGCTGAGGAACTTTGTGTTTTCAGATAGGTGGGGACATTTCAATGCACAGTTCCAGAAGACCAACCCTAGCAGGTAGCAGGTTTTTGAGTCATTATCTAGAAAAGCAGGTAAGAAGTAAACAGGAAGGCCTAAGGATTAATATGCAAGACCATTACTGGGAATTTAATATGTTTAGAAATAAAAAATGCAGTAAAAATAGAATGCACTAATTATGCAAGTTTGTATAAAAAATATTGTTATTTCTATGAAATTCCACTTCCAGAACTAATCATGATAGCTATGTAATGCCAGTTATAACCACACTGTCTACAGGTCCCAACATGATGTTGATGCGGGACATCTCCTGTCTACTATGTTCTCACTGATTCCTACACTGACACATGGTGAATGAAAGATATTGTTTCATGATTTGGATGCTTTTCCTTTTAAGAAAAAGAAGGCCAGGTGGGTGGCACAGGCCTGGTGGTAGTGGCACACATCTTTAATCCCAGCACGTGGAGGGGAAAGCAGGTGGTTCTCCATGAGTTTAAGGACAGCCTAATCAACAGAGAGAGAGAGAGAGTTCTCAGACAGTCAAGGCTACACAGAGAAACCCTGTCTCAGAGAGAGAGAGAGAGAGAGAGAGAGAGGGAGAGAGAGAGAGATCATTCAAAAGAACTGCCAAGATGGGAATGGGTAGCCTTTCCTAAATCACCATGACTAGAAGCAACTTCCCAAATTTATTTGGGAAATTTTGCCTAGTAATATATATAAACTCAAATGTTTGACTCACATTTCATAAAGGACTTACCATTTGCAATAACACTATGTAATGTACAAAATCATTTTTTCTTAATCCACAGGATAAAACTGAAATGACAAGTAGCCAATTTGATTGTCAATACTGCATGGTATCCCTTCTTGGGAAGAAATATATACTCAAGGATGATAATCTATACTGCATCTCCTGCTATGATCGTATCTTTTCTAACTATTGTGAGCAGTGTAAAGAACCAATTGAATCAGATTCTAAGGTAGGAATCACTTCTGTTCAGTTACTGCTCATCTATAGTAGGTAACTGCTTCAGGAGGCTCCTTTTCTCTGCGTTGACTTTTATCCATGTTTTCTACTGTGTAGGACTGTGAAACATGTGTTTTAATCTCATACTATCCTTAAAACAACTTGCGTGTGTGGTGGGGTGTAGTTGGTATGTGTGGTGGTATTGTGTGTGTGTGTGTGTGTGTGTGTGTGTATGTGTGTGTGTGTGTGTGTGTGTGTTTGTGTGGTAGTTTTAGGATGAGTGAAAAAGTAGCAAGAAATTAAACTGTTTCCCCAGATTCTTACAACTAAAATGTTGAGTTACTTCTGGAATAGCTAAGGTATTTACACATTTGGAAGTGTAAGAAATAGAAATTCCATCTTTAAAGTCTGCCTTGTTCCCTTAGCTCCGCAGACTGCACCTTCTCACATCACACTCCTCCTTTATGCTTATTATTTGATTTCTCTACTTCCTTGCCTTTGCTTTAACTAAGTGTTGTTATTTGTTTGTTTGAAGTCTCAATGGATAATAAGATACTGCACCCAAAAAAAAAATTAAAATTATTCCATGTAAAACCTATCTGGTAGGCTATAAAAGAAAGATAGACAAAATTGACAAAATCCAGACTGCATAACATACTAAAATCCTAGTGGCACAACTTACTGGCACTAAAGTCCCAAGAATGGTCCATCTTGTCTTAGAAAACAGCTTGTTTTATTACAAGTACATTTAATGAACTTTGTTTACTGTCTGAAAGGATCTTTGCTACAAAAACCGCCACTGGCATGAAGGATGCTTCAGGTGCAAAAAATGCTATCACTCCTTGGTCGAAAAGCCTTTTGTTGCCAAGGATGAGCGCCTGCTGTGCACAGACTGCTATTCCAATGAGTGTTCCTCCAAGTGCTTCCACTGCAAGAGAACCATCATGCCAGGTGAGATCCTGTTGGCTCTGCCTAAGCAAACTGCTTCTCTATTCACAGAGCTCACACTGGCTCACAGCACTGCTTTAAGGAGGGTTGTTCTCGCTTTCTTCCTCTGGTTTCCAATTCATCTATTCTTCTTGAACAAATAAATTATGGTGCTCTGCAATTCTGTAGTAGTATTGCAGTGGCCAATGTCTTCTTTTTCATAAAACCTCATTCATAGGGACTTGTTGAGCCAGAGACAGAACTGAGGGATAAAGCTAATACCTGAAGCACAACTGAAAACAGTCAGCGGCTTTAAAGGGATCAGGTTTCACAAGAGATTGGTCATAATCCTCACTCTGTCTTTCATTCATTTATTCATTTATTTTATTTGTGTTTTTTTTCTTTTGGGAATGTCAGAGGACAACTCTTGTGAGTGAGTTCTCTCCTTTCACCATATGGCATCCAGCGATCAACCTTAAGTCATCAGGCATAGCAGCAAGTTCCTTTACCAGTTTGGCCTTTTCGATGGACCAAAAGGCATCATTTCATAGCTCTATACAAACTAGATTGAGGGGAATTGCTTTCTTTCAGGGAAAATGGTGCATGTAGATAACTTCAGTTAAAATTTTAATTAATAGAGGCAGCTCCAAAGCCTTCTGTGTTTAGCCCGCCAGGAGAGAATGATCTCCCAGCAGCAATTGATTTCACTTCTGAGTGCAATGGTGAGATTTCCACCTTCTCTCTGGAGGGGTGCAGCTAGGAGTGCACAGGGCATAAGATCAGTGGAGTTCCTGGGACAGGAGTCTTCCCTTTTGGCAGCCATCTACAGCAGGGAACCAGGCAGCTCCAAAGCTGGTTCTGTGCTTAGCCTACCAGGAGAGAGGGATCTCACAGGAGTACAGACACAGGCTTACAGGCCCATAGAAGAGACAAGCTCCAGCCAGAGACAGCAAGACCAACTAACACCAGAGATAACCAGATGGCTAAAGGCAAGCTCAAGAACCCTACCAACAGAAACCAAGGCTACTTGGCAACATCAGAGCCCAGTTCTCCCACCACAGCAAGTCAGAGATACCCCAACACATCAGAAAAGCAAGAGTTAGATTTAAAGTCTCATCTCACGATGCTGTTAGAGGACATCAAGAAGGACATAAATAACTCCCTTAAAGAAATACAAGAGAACATGGGTCAAAAGGTAAAAGCCCTTAAAGAGGAAACACAAAATTCCCTTAAAGAAATACAGGAGTGCATAGGTGAACAGGTAGAGGCCCTTAAAGAGAAAACACAAAAATCCCTTAAAGAATTGTGGGAAAACACAAAAAAACAAGTGAAAGAACTGAACAAAACCATCCAGGATCTAAAAATGGAAGTAGAAACAATAAAGAAATCACAAAGTGAGACATCTCTGGAGATAGAAAATCTTGGAAAGAATTCAGGAGTCATAGATGCAAGCATCAGCAACAGAATACAAGCGATAGAAGTAAGAATCTCAGATGCTGAAGATACCATAGAAAACATTGACTCAACAGTCAAAGAACATGCAAAATGCAAAAAGCTCCTGAGCTAAAACATCCAGGAAATCCAGGACACAATGAGAAGACCAAACCTGAGGATTATAGGTATAGAAGAGAGTGAAGATTTCCAACTTAAAGGGTCAGTAAATATCTTCAACAAAATTACAGAAGAAAACTTCCCTAACCTAAAGAAAGAGATGCCCATGAACATACAAGAAGCCTACAGAACTCCAAACAGACTGGACCAGACCAGAAAGTCCTCCTGTCCCATAATAATCAAAACACCAAATGCACTAAACAAAGAAAGAATATTAAAAACAGTAAGGGAAAAAGTCAAGTAACCTATAAAGGCAGGCCTATCAGAATTACATGAGACTTCTCACCTGAGACGATGAAAGCTAGAAGATTCTGGGCAGATGTCATACAGACCCTAAGAGAACACAAATATCAGCCCAAACTACTATATCCAGCAAAACTCTCAATTACCATAGATGGAGAAAACAAGATATTCCATGATAAAACCAAATTTACACAATATGTTTCCACAAATCCAGCCCTACAAAGGATAATAGATGGAAAACGCCAACACGAGGAGGGAAACTACACCCTAGAAAAAGCAAGAAAGTAATCTTTTTCAAAGAAACCCAAAAGAAAGTAACCACACAAACATAAAAAGAACATTAAAAATAACAGGAAGCAATAATCACTATTCCTTAATATCTTATAACATCAATGAACTCAATTCCCCAACAAAAAACCTAGTCTAACAGAAATAATTTTCATGTAAATCTTCAGCTTTATCAGAAAATGTTTGTGATTCCTCTTTCAATCAATTTAGTAATGTTTTTTATGTCTACCATTTTATCGGTATAATTTTCCATGATAACCTTTAATTTTAACATTTTTCTATATATTTCTTCAATTTTATCAGAAATATTTTCCATGTAAATCTTCAATTTTTGTCAGAAAATGTTTATAATTTCACTTTCATTCAACTTAGGAATATTTTTACGCCTACCATTTTATTGGTATAATTTTTCCAATGAAATAGTCAATCTTAATGTGTTTTTCTATATATTTCTTCAATTTATCAGAGATATTTTCCATGTAAATCTTCAATTTTATCAGAAAATGTTTATAATTCTACTTTCAATCAACTTAGAAATATTTTTATGCCTGCCATTTTATCTGTATAATTTTCCATGATAGTCCTCAATTTTAATGTTTTTCTATATATTTTTTCAATTTTATCAGAAATATTTTCCTTGTAGATCTTCAAATTTATTAGAAAATGTTTATAATTCCACTTTCAATCAACTTAGAAATATTTTTATGCCTACCATGTTATCTGTAATAAAAAACAAAAGAAAAAAATTAATTAATATACAATTATGTCATTTTCCTTCTTAATCTTCTCCCTCCTACCTCTTCTAAGTTTGTCCCCATCTCAGATTTCCAGCCTCTTCTTTAACCTTTGTTGCTACATAGACCTGTAAGCAAATAAGCATATAAACACAACTTAATGAGTCCTTTTAGTGGTTCCTGAAGGTGTGTATTCTAGTACTGACCATTTAGTACTAACTAACTAATCATGGCTCATCCCTGGAAAATACTAATAATTTCTCTCTCAGCATCCCTTAATTGTAGGTCTTCACCTAGGTATGAGACCTGATGAAATTTCCCCTGTGTTAGAGCACCAACTGTTCTGGGAATTGTTCAGGTCTAGTTTAAGCATCCGTGCTTAGATTCCATGGATGCAGTTCCCTTCTCATAGCTAAAAGGGACGATTTGATGGCAGATTTCCTGTTTCTCTGGCTCTTAAAATCTTCCCTCTCTGCTATGTTCCCTTTTATTTGGTCCTTTCCTAACTCATGAGTTAATCAATGCCCCAAGTCTAGTTATTATTATTATCACCACTATCATTGTCATTAATTCCAATAAATTCAGACAGCATTCTCATGATATGGATCTCAGGGGTAGTGTCCTGGGTGTTTACAATAATCCCTGATGATGACAACTCAATCTAAACCATGAGGAATTCCAGGTCTCTTCTTACAGGACTTTCCCATTGCTTATGCAGAGACTGTAAGAGGTTTTGGGTGGCCCATTCTTTTTGTAGCAGGTCTGCAGCAATCCTTCTTTTCTCTAATGTCTCAGAAAACACAAAATGTTTCACTAAAGGGTAATTCGTTTATAACTTTTATATTTAAAATACTGAGGTATGTTTTCTTATAGGAAACACAAATGTGCCTGACTTGTGCTAACAGTGTCTTACTTTGGGTTTCAGGTTCTCGGAAAATGGAATTTAAGGGCAATTACTGGCATGAAACCTGCTTTGTGTGTGAGCACTGCCGACAGCCGATAGGAACCAAGCCTTTGATCTCCAAAGACAGTGGCAATTATTGTGTGCCCTGTTTTGAGAAGGAGTTTGCTCATTACTGCAACTTCTGTAAGAAGGTAACTCTCTAAAGATGGTAAAGCTGTGGAATCTTCCAGAACACTGCTTTTGTTGTTTTGTTTTGTTTTTCTTTTCTTTTCTTTTGTTTTTAGCTGCCTTATGTATTTGGAATGAAGTGACCCTATCATGCTATTTCTAATGTATGAGGTAATCTTTAATTTCAACACATCCCAAACTAAAACTGTCACCATGAAGGTGATCTACCGTTTTTACTAGCCATAAATTCCACCTTAGATCATGGATCTAATATTCAATGATACATAGGTGACTTGATCTCTCAGTCCCATTCACTGCTTTATAGACACTTTGTTCTGGTACAGGTACATTCCTCTTTGCTTCCTAGAACACAGTTTTGATCCATTTAGTATTCAATTTTGATCCATTTAGTTTTATGTCTTTCAGAGAAATAAGGACAGGGTACTAGGAAACTTTCCTATTATTTTCTAGTAACTAAGCATCTCTTCTGGGCTCAAGGTTCTGTGTTTTCAAGGCTGAAGTAGATGTCAGATCATGAGAGAAATCCAGTTGGCATGCAGACACAGAAAGCCCCAGAGCTATGATTTCCTTCATCTCTTATGGTGGCACAAAATGAATCATACTCTCACTTGCTTTCCATTCAAAGCACACTTTCTAGTAGAGAAAAGTCATTTAAAAAAAAAGTGCCCTAACATTTCCTCTTCCATGCTTTAATGTGAAAAACAACTCATGTCCATCATCTTGATGAAGCCTGGCTGTATTTCATAAAATGTATATTGATATTCTTGAAGAAATCCTTAATGCTCGAAGCATCATGAGTTTAGAATGGCACTGAAAGTTGAAGGAGAACAGGGAATCGTGACTATGGGTTGGTACCCTGGCTTCCGAATGCAGTGATGCTTTGACATTCTGACAGCTCTCTTAAAACTACTTTTATATTTACATTTGGACAGCTGGAAGACTCATTCAGCTTCCCAGACTGTGGAAGATTGTGGCTATGTGGAGGATAGAATTTTGTTTTTTTTTTTTGTTTGTTTTTTTTTTTTTTTTTTTTCAAAACAGGGTTTCTCTGTGTAGCCCTGGCTGTCCTGGAACTCACTCTCTAGACCAGGCTGGCCTCGAACTCAGAAATCCGCCTGCCTCTGCCTCCCAAGTGCTGGGATTAAAGGCGTGCGCCACCACTGCCCTGAGGATAGAATTTTGAAGCATTAGAAACTAATGAAATGTTCTTATTGGCTTGTATACAGAGAATGACTCAGGCTATTTCTATTTGAATTTTAAATTATACACTCCTTTCTTTAAAAAAAAATGCTGGATATAAACGATTGTGATCAAAGCAAAGGAAAAAGATTCTTTTCAATTCAAACCAAAACTTTGCTTAATAAAACCAAACTATTGGACATGCAGACCTTTAAATAACCCCCTCCCATTTTATTTTGTTACACTAGAATATTCTACTAAAAATCTGGTAGCCCAAACTGTAAGTGCTTCAAATTCAATTCTTAACAGTAAAAATAGAGTTAAAGGTGTTCTTCAATGCTTTAGTTTCTCTGCTGTATTCAAGATGGCACTGTGGGCAAAGCACTTGCTGTATAAGCCTGAAAATAAGAGTTCACATTCCCAAGCTCCCACATAAAAGCTGGGCCTGGTGGCACAAATCTGCAATCAGAGCCAGTCCAGATGAAATGGAAAAGTCCAGTGATAGATTCTGTCTCACAAACTAAGGTAGAGAGCAACAGACAAACTTCAAACCAGTCCACAGATACAGACACACACACACACACACACACACACGCACACGCTCACGCACACGCACACGCACACACTCGCACATGCACACGCACATGCACACACACACACACACATTACTGTCTCCACTTTGCAGGAGAAGAAACTTATTCTAAGTCAGTGGTCAAACCAAACTTGGATATTAGATTTTATCTATGTTGGCTACTTCTTCAAAAAGAATATAATCACAGGCAAACTTTTTTTCAAATGTTCCAGAGTCTGGCATATATTATTTTTGCAGAGAATCCATTTTTCAACTTTCTGATCTTTTAAGCACAGCCTACAAATCATTTGACCAAACAAATCAAAGGAAGCATGATTTTGCCTGCGCCTGCTGACAGGCATTTGAAGTCAGTGGGAGGCATTCTCAATAGCTTTACTTCACACATACCACTGTGCTCCTCATTTACGTATTCAGAGCAGTAGAGTGTGCTTTTTCACTTCTTGAAAAATTGACTCATACCAAAAATCTTTAGTTCCTAAGAAACTTAATATAAGGTTAAAGTGTGTTTAGAATACTTTTTTCAAAAACTTGTATAAAAGACAAACAATGTCTGAGTTTGTCAGCACTATGTTTGTCAACACTACGTTTGTGTTTGGCTTAACGTAGGGTTACATTTTTTTTATTATGGTATTTTTTCATTAGATATTTGATTTATTTATATTTCAAATGGTATCCCCTTTCCTTGTTACCCCTCCAAAAACCCCCTATCCCATCCCCCCTTACCCTGCTTACCAACACCCCCCGCCACTTTCCTGACCTGGCATTCCCCTATACCAGGTGTCCAGCCTTCATAGGACCAATGGCCTCTCCTCTCATTGATGTCTGAAAATGTCATCCTTTGCTACATATGTAGCTGGAGCCATGGGTCCCTCCATGTATTCTCTTTGGTTGGTGGTTTAGTCCCTGGGAGGTCTGGGGGTACTGGTTGGTACATATTAGTGTTCCTCCTATGGGACTGCAAACCTCTTTAGCTCCTTGGATCCTTTCTCTAGCTGCTCCATTGGGGACCCTATACTCAGTCTATTGGTTGGCTGTGAGCCGTGGGTATTTTGATCCACCTTCCAAGAAGGATCGAAGTATCCTCACTTTGGTCTTCCTTCTTCTTGAGCTTCATGTTACATTTTTAACATCTAGTAAAATTGATACAGATCTGTAGCAATCTAATACCTTCAACAGTGCATTTCTTTGGTCTTTGTAAGAGATGGACATAAACATATTCGGTTTCTTAGCAGCTCTGAGGTCAACATCCATGGATTTGAAAGAAGAGATGACTGTAAAGTAACTATACAGGAAAACTTAGCAAGTATTTATCAACCTGATACTCAATAAAGATGTTTCAACCTTTAAAATAACATGAAGATTAAACTGGTTTTAAAAGGATATAGTGCGGGCTAGCTAAGTGGTAAAATATCACCCTAGCTACAGGGCCCTGGGTTTAATCCTCAAGCAAAATGAAGACCTGATAGGCATCAGAGGTTCAATGTACAGTGTTACAGATCCCACGAGTCTATGCCCAGCTTCTATGTTTGTTCTAGGAATCTAAACTCTGTACATCATTTGAGCCCTGAAATTGAAAAGTCACCCGTTAGTTTCAACCCCTTCTTGTTCAACGTACAACATTAGAGTGGCTTTCCAACAAGGCTGAGCACACAGAGTATGTGCACATTTCAGTGTAATCTCTCAGTAGCTGTAGCAAATGATCCTGTCATCATCAAACACTCAAGGACTGCTCATCTCCAGAAAGACCAAGTCTATGCCATATAGAGGTGCTGAGGATATCCAGAAAGGGCCATCCTTAATCCAGTGCTGAGGATGGGGGAAGAAGCAAGTCATTGTTCACAATGATGATGCACATCAGCTCCGTTCAGAATCTCCACCCCTCAGTGTTCTCTCATGCTGAGACGCTTCCAAGAAAAGTACTGCAGTTTCTGTTTTGTTTTATTGTGTTTTTCAGTATTCTTCAAGGTTGATATAAATATGATGGGTAGAACTATAATAGCCCTAGCAAAGATACAAATAAGAGCTTACTGAAAGACGAAGTAAGTCAAGTACCTGCTTCCTTTACGGTGTCCCAGAGTCCAAAATGGTTCCACCTCTTTTCTGATCCATTGTTTAAGAAAATTGGATGTATTTTCATTTTTGATGTTCTGTATGATCTCTATAACACTTGGATTCTCATGTTGTTTTCTAAAAACCCTCAGACGTTTTCAAGGAAACAAAGCATCCTAACACAATGTGGTACATAGTTCAGAGCACCAAGTGTGGGGACAGAGAAGGTGATATTGTCTGAATTGCAAGGGCACCCATGCTCATTGCCTTTCTGATGATGCTTTGGCAGGTGATAACTTCTGGTGGGATAACCTTCCGTGACCAGATATGGCATAAAGAGTGCTTTCTGTGCAGTGGCTGCAGGAAAGAGCTTTATGAGGAGGCATTTATGTCAAAGGATGATTTCCCCTTCTGCCTGGATTGCTACAACCATCTTTATGCTAAAAAGTGTGCAGCCTGCAACAAACCCATCACTGGTAAGTGCTTTATCTCAGTATGGTCTCCACCATGATGCAGTTAGAACTATGGAAAATGTTACCTAGTAAATTTAGGAAAAGCAAATAAATATGTAATTTCTATCAATTACATTTTCTTTTGAGATAAACACAAGTAGGTATCCACTTATAAATTTAAATTTTACATGGGCCTCTCAAGAAAATGGCAGGGTATAATTTAGGTGTTGACACTGTAAAAAGTAAATACTAAACCTACTAGTATGGTTTCTAAGGACAGTCACAGTCCAAGGTAGGAAAACAGGTAAGCTAAAAGGTCAGAGAAGACTCTGATAAGGAGGTCCAATTTGAGAGTCTTTGAGGAGTTGAGAGGGCAGAAGGGGTACTATTAAGTCAGAATCCTACTTTCCAACAAAAGCCAAAACAGATTTAAAATACAAAAGGTTTTAATTAAATTCGGCTATTCTATAAAATAGCCAAAGCTATTATGTTAGAGTAACATAGAACAGGAAATGGTTGGATTTCTGTTTTTTAGATGCTTTTAACAAATATATTACTCTTCTATTTGTATTCACTTGCAGTAACTTTTGATTATGAAAGAAAGCAATATAGCATTCTACTAAAGAAGCAAAGTACACGAGACATGGCTTGAAAAATAATGTAGATGACAAATCGATCCATACTAAGTAGCTTCTCACAGGGCTGGAAGACTGCATTGTGTTTTTCTCAGAATCATCTCTAAAATAAAATGTTAATCCTGTGGTAAAGAGGCTGAAGCCAGCATGAGACTTGAGAAACCCAGCAGCTATCCTTCCAGACAATTTATATTGTCATTAATAATGTGACAGAGCTATATTTCCACTTTCCATTCCCCATATTCTTAGAATATATTTCACTTTTTAGCTCAGATTGCCTAAGAACAAATTAAGTTATTCCCTTTCCTGCTCCAACCTCAAGTTGGAGTAGGAAAGGGAATAACAACCTCTCTCTCTCTCTCTCTCTCTCTCTCTCTCTCCTCCCCTCCCCTCTTCTTTCCTCCCTTCCTCCCCTCCCTTCCTCTCCTCTCTTCTCTTCTCCTCTTCTCTCCTCCCCAAATCTCTGCTGAATCTATGCACATTTTCAAATAAAGGAAAATACTTACCATGCTAAGCTAAAATTGAAGGTTTTCCACTTGTAAAAGGAGAAAGTGGTTCCCTGGTTAAGCACAATCTTGTTTGTCTACACAGATTCATGCAGATCCCTAGAAGTGTTTGGCTAGCAGACAGATTTTACTTGGCCAATATTTCATTGGCAGGGCTGGGAAGGGAACTAATATTAAATCCATTGTTGCAACTAAAAGCAAATTAAGAGCTTGCCACAGTCAGGCTGCCTTCACAGTCCCTAAGCCACTCTCCTAAGCAGAGAGGCTGCCCTGTTAGAGGGGCGGCAGGTCCTCCCTGTCCCTCACATGCTACCTCTGCCATTAAGCAGTGTTAACTACCTGCTTGGCTCTTTCAAGGTCTCACATTAACAATTCCAGACTACTGGGCTTCTGAGCATGTACTCCTAACCACTCCACTCTCTTGCTTCCTATTATCTAGCAGCTCCTGCAAAGGGAGGCTGTTGCCAGCTCCATCACTTTTAGAATGAGGGACCTCCTGAGGTTCCATAGCACCAGAACTCTAGATTCTCCCTAGGAAATCCTCCCATCACAGCCTGCTCTAATTTCATTTGAATTGGGCAAGAGAAAAAAAAAGGCCTTATGATGAGAAAATTAGGTGTCAAATAATACAAAATATTTTTACAGCTCTTTGAGAATCCTAACAGTGAATGGCGATCTCACCTCACAGAGCCTACACAAGCCCTTAACTTGATGGGGTTCAATTCTGATCCATGACAGACTCATGCACCTACATGATGTTTCTAGTGAATGTACCATCAAGCTTCATTTGGTATGGACAGAAACCAACACTTTTTTTATACAACAACATAAAATGAAATACCAGATTGAAAACCAATCTGAATGTGGTAACATTTAAGGGAGAAGGGTCAATCTAAAGTAATTTCTAAGGATTGTCTCCAGACTGAGATGTAGGCAAAAACTTTGAGCTCATTCTAATATTTCTTAAATATATGTAAAGCTCCAAAGTCAGGCTTCTTTAAACTGGACCCCTCTGAGTTAACACACAACAGGGAATGCTGGGAATGCTGTGTATTTTTCTTCAGAGAGTTGTGAATTCGTGGAAACTCTTAGGCACCTAAGGAGCTATGTCTTCTTACAGATAAGTTCAAGTTCGGGAAACTTATTGCACATTGTGCTGACTATAGTGAATGATAACCTGTTATCTAATTGAAAATCTAAAAAACACTGAATTTTAAAAATGTATCTGAAGTAATGCATGTTAATTAGATTGATTTATGCATTCCATAATGCTTGCATATGACATCACATTGCATACTGTACATAAATACAATTTAAAATCAATATTAATTTTAGGAGAATATATTTATGTTAGAATGTTTTTATTATAATATCCTATATTAACTAAATCTATCTATAGGTTGGTACATGTAATTTGCTGATGTTGTTACAATGAATTGGCTTCAGTTGCACTAATTTCAGACATAACTACTATTTTCTTTTTGGTTTTATTTTTAATTAAAATATAATTACATCACTTCTTCCATTCACTTTCTCCCTTCTCATCTTTTCTTTCTTTTTCTTTTTTTTTTTTTTTTTTGGTTTTGGTTTTACTTTGAGACAGGGTTTGTCTGTGTAACCCTGGCTGTCCTGGAACTCACTCTGTAGACCAGGCTGGTCTCGAACTCAGAAATCCACCTGCCTCTGCCTCCCAAGTGCTGGGATTGAAGGTATGTGCCACCACTGCCCAGCCCATCTCCTCTTTTCAAACTCCTCCCATTTCCCTCTTCACTCTCAATTTGATAGCCACTTTCCACTGATTGTTGTTGTATCACATGTGCACACACACACACACACACACACACACACACACACACATATGTATAGCTATGTAATAAGTACAACCAACTGATTCTGTTTGTGCGCATATGTTTTCAGGGATGACCTCTTTGTCCTAGATAACCAATTAGGGAAGTACTCCCTGGGAGGGGCCAGTTCTCCCTAGCTCTGCAGTCATTAGTTACCTGTAGTTCTAGGGGTTGTGTAGTTGCCTAGGGGTAGTTCTTTGTCTAGGGGTTGGAATCAATGAGATTTTTTTTTCCACCTTCTGCATCTATTGATAATGCCATTATTCAAGTGCTGTTAATGCAGCCTTCTCTAAGAGACACAACTCACACACTTCATAGTCCATCCCCTCTTTAAAGATGTCCCCTGATAGTCAAGTGCAGGAGTTGTGCTGTGGCTGAAACTATTGGGGCTGGGCTCCACGCCATCTCTGCATTTTGTCCAATTGTGGTTTTCTGTAATGGTCTCCATTTGCTTTAAAGAGAAGTTTTTCTGATGATAGATGAGAACCACACTTATTTAGGAGTATAAGTATCTCTCCTCTTTTAAGATGTTCACTACCTTTTAAACTATCTGAGCTAGATGAAGCAACTTGATGTAATGGAAGTACTCTAAACTTGGCATTACAGGACTTTGGTTCTGCCTGAGCAGAACCCCCTGGAGTTATTTACCTGGAGGCGCACAATTGTCATCGCTACAAAATGAACCAGAAAAGGACCACATATTAGTTTCCCTCCTATTCTTTTTATTTAGAGAAAATAGAGTTTCAAGCACTAAGTTTCTACAGAAAGATGTACTGATGTGCTCAGTTACGCTCTACACAAAGATAATGTTATCTTAGTGGAGTTAATATCATAGGCTACAAAGTCAGAATCTGAGACAGATCATGCCAGCTAGTAAGCTTAGGTGACTGGCTGAACGTCACTGTTCCTTAGTATTTATCTACAAATTGAATGTGATGCTCATATTTACTCTATGGAGGTTAAACAAGGGCTCTATACACATGTTGGGACTTAGGCTGGAGAGTGACAAACTCCAGAACTGAACAAATACTATCTTTTATTTCATTGGTTTATTGGTACAAAGGAAGCCAGTTGAAATAGGTGTCAACAATTTCTTGTTCCTTTTATTTTTTTTGAGATGGTGTATCAATATGTTGCTCAATGACTACCCACAGATACTCAGATAAATGCTACTCAATATGTAGACTAGGCTGGCTTTGGACTCCTATAGATCTGCCTGCCTCTGCCCACCAAATCCTTGGATTAAAGACGTGCACTACCACATCCAGCAGCAGATTCGATTCTTAAAAAAGTTACTGCAAATGACTTTGGTGGCCTAAAGAAGTATACACAACCAAGTTTGAAACAATTTGCAAAACCTTCAAGGGATGGACTACACCTCAGAATCCTACTGCTAGATGTCTCAATTTTTCTTCCTTGTAAAATTCTATAGCTACTTTTACATTTGCTACTTGTATGTGGCTTGCCAATAAAATTGAGAATAACTCATAAGAATCAATGTCCTACACATTCAATAATTAGTTCTTTGAGAGAGATTATTTATATATCCACAGAACCTTACTCTTACAGTTATCTTATTAAAGCTTTTAAGCTTTAAATAATTGATATACATCTTAGTTAGGGTTTCTATTGCTATGATAAAACACCATGGCCAAAAAAAAAAAAAAAAAAAACAAGTTGGGGAGAAAAGGAAAGGGAAAGCAAAAGGCGAGGAAGGCTTACACTTCCATATCACTTCCATATCCATCACTGAAAACTTCCACACCACTGATCATCATTGAAGGAAGTCAGGACAGGAATTCAAAAGACAGGAACCCAGGAGGCAGGAGCTGATGCAAAGTCCATGGAGAGATACTGCTTACTGGCTTGCTCCCCATGGCTTGCTTAGCCTAATTTTTTATAGAATCAGGACTACCAGCCCAGGAATGCTGCCCCTAATTACTAATTATTAAATTACTAAATTCCCTATAGGCTTTTGGACAGCTAGATATTATGAAGGCATTTTTTTAGTTGAGGCTCTCTCCTCTCTGACTACTCTAGCTTGTATTGGCAAAAAAAACCAACCAAACAAACAAAAAAACAAAACCTAGTCAGTACAGTATACTAATAGTTTACTCTTATTGTAAGATAATGATAGGTCTATCACAGATATATGATACATGTTTAATAAAGAAAAGAAACTCATATATGAGTAAAAATTAAGAAATAAAAAGAAAAGGAAAAGATGACTGCTCTTAAGTATAGTGGAGGAGAAAGTATTTTATAGATTAAAGGGTGAACAGAGCCAGAGCATAGCAATTAGAAGAGTCCTAAATGGTCATGAGCCATGTGATAAGAAAGGAGATAGGGGAAGAAGGGAACCAAATAGAGCAGCCAAGAGGCCAAAGGCACAAAAGGGTACAGAAATGTCTGGATTATATAGGGAAGAGCCTCTGGGGAAAGGCCAGCCCAGATCCTGTGGTGGAAAGTTTAGGATGTGGGCCAGGTATCCCAGCCATACCCTATATAGATAAAGAATGAGGGATGCTGGGAAAACCTGATCACCCGGGCTCCTTTGATACGATAAGTAGGCATCTCAACCATTTGTCCCAGGTTTGAAACTTAACAGGATCTTAATTTCTTTATGAGCTAACCTCTGTATAAAGATAGAGAGATGGCTAAATGGTTAGGAGCATTTGCTGCTTAATCATAAAGACCAGAGTTCAAATGCAAGTATCCATGTTATTAATTCACAACCACCTATGAATGCAGCTCCAATGGATCCAACCAACACCTTTGTCTTGTATCCTCAGACACCTGTACACACATGTGCACAAAACACTCAAGCAAATATAAACATTTTTTTAAATGAGAAAATATTAAATAAAACTACTTCATTTTCAGAGAACTTAAATGAAGTAGATTAATATTCATACTTTGTGCTTCATTATATCATAAGAGAATTAGGTAATGCATGTGAATCAGCAAAGGAAATATTTTTTCATCACTCCATAAGTGACAAGCAAGTCACTAGAAACCTATGACATGAATATTACTTGGAGAGAATTGTCAAATGAAATGACTATCCAACCTGTAATGTTCTGATCACTTCCCCTCTAGAACTTTCCTTTCTCCCTACAATTACTTGACGTAAGTTTGTTGAGATGTATCTTGAAATTACATTAGACAGACAGGGGTCAGTGTTTCAGTGAGTGCTTTAAAAACTAATTTAGCTCAGAAGGCTTTCTTGGAATCCATTTCTGAATAAAGAGACCAGGTATCTAGAGTGAAGAGACTCCTCCATTTACATTCAAATTCTGAGTTGAAGCTGCTTCAGGGCAAAGTACTGTAACTGTTCCTATGGACTAGCTCTAGGACAGTCTGGAAGATATTCTCAAGTCTCCAGAAAATTGTTCCCCAATCCTCCCAAAATAGGAATTACCCCAGGCTCAGAATTATATATTCCTTTCACTGTATTTTCAATTTGCAGCAAAGAAAACTTGATCACATAAAGAACAGAGCAAAATGCATTCATGTTTGGGTACTGTGGGGTTTCCACATCTCCACTGTTCTGTAGCTTCCCAATTTGGTCATTGAAAGAATGAGTTACTCTTTATCTCCAATTCCTTTACAGGCCTCAGAGGTGCCAAGTTCATCTGCTTTCAAGACCGCCAGTGGCACAGTGAGTGCTTCAATTGTGGAAAGTGCTCGGTCTCCTTGGTGGGTGAAGGATTTCTGACCCAGAACATGGAAATCTTATGCCGCAAGTGTGGCAGCTCTGGGGCAGACAATGATGCATCGTAGAAAGAGACAAGTCTTTCCCCACCTGAAATCAATCCACTTTGCCCTTGCTCTCACTAAATCTGGAACTTAGCGGCACTAATATTTGTTTATTTGTATTTTAGAAAGCAGTTTAGTGTTGGGTATATAGCATAAAAGGTTTAGCGCACTTTATAATTGAACTCTATGTTAAGAAACACAAAAACTACAGTCCAATTGAAATCAAATACTATGCCTTAAGCCTGTATCTCCTTGCAAAATACTGCACTCAACTGTTCAAAACAGAATGATTTTTTTTTTTGAGCAATGGCATATACTTAGTGATTGTGAATGTTCCTGCTGACGGACATTTTTTCCAAACTGCAGAAGGAAAACAATGACATCCAACTGAGAAGTATACAAGAGACAAATGTTTGCATTTTAAGCTAACTGGTTATATCTAACATGATAGACTGAATATGAATGGCAGGAGAACAAGATTTATGATAAAATCAATTAGTAATCATCACATTTTACTATCATTCTTTTAGAATGACTTTAGAGTCATTCTTTGTTGACAAGAACTGAATGAGAGTTGAAAAAACTGTGGATTTTCCTCATATATAAATTTTCCACTACCAGTGGCCCCTTAGTCAATAGAATTGGACAATTATAATACCTTTATACTTAAGTACAAAGGTATCATCTCTACCTAGGGAGAGCTAAGCTGGATTTTGACACATTTTATATTAATTGTATTTTCCAAGTCCACAATGGCTTTTCTAAATGCTTACAGGTTCTATCTACTCTAAGCGAATCAAACCAGAATAATTGTTCTTCCCAAAAGCAAAACTTTAGAGTAAATAGATCATTAAATTTTCACTCATAAAAACTAATGTTAGGGAATCAGTTCAATGTTAGAACATGACTTTCATCCAGACATCTAAGGCATAATAGAATGCATAATTATTTCTAAACTTTACACATTTTGCCTTCAAAAATTACATAGATGATTAATGGTCAAACATAAAAGTGAGATTTAAAGAAAACTAGTAAAAGTAATAACTTAAAAATAATAATTCACCACTAATTATTCAGGACCTGCAAGTAAGCACAGTGCAACACCCCCGTCCTTCCCACCTGCCCAGGTGATGCTTGCACCACCCACCTGCCCCAAAGCTAGCAAGTCACCCCAGGGCTCTAGTCTGCTGCATGCCCAGGACTTCCAAACACTGAACACCAGTCCACAAATCAATGTTCATTCTGTCACACAGGAAATTTAGTGGGGATTCTGCCATCATACAAACAACCTTTGTTTCAAACACCAATTGATCACAGCCCTCTCTCACCTAGGACAAACAGAAAGCAATTTCTTCTCTCGGGGTTCGGTCTTCATCCTTGGTTACAAGAACTCATCTGTAGAAAGTTCAGGAAAAACTCTCCCAGATGTAGTAATATGTTGAGTTTCAGATTAGTCCAAAAGCTTTAAACATTAAGATTCTAAGTCAAGAAGAACAAAAGGCCATACCAGATGACATTGGTGAAAATTGTATCACCAGAGAAGCAATTACAATTGCTATTGCAACATTTAAAATAGTGTAAAATACAAGGGATGTTCAGAAAATGTTTAAAACTCCAAGAAACTAACAGAATGCTAGGCCACACATAAAATTTGAAAATCACAATTGTACTTTTGAATTAACAATGGCCAAGATATTTTCTCATATAACATTGTAATATGCAGACTAATCAGTATTTTCTTGCATTAAATGAAATTGCACAGGTAATACTAAACATGCTGACTGTTCTGTGACCTAGAAAATAATAATAATGCATTTACTTCTTTAGAAATCTAAGTTCTTCAAAACTTATATAGATGTACAAGATATGGCATTGTTTCCACTAGTCAATTACAAATAAACATGTAGCATATGATATTTTCTGGTTAAACAATTTGAAAGATTAGTTGTTTGTTGTGGCATGTGGAGATTGCATTTAATTTTTTAATGGTAATGAAAATCAAAACCTGGACCTATCATATGCTGTGCAAGGACTCTACCACTGGTACATATCTCTCATATTTAATCTTAACAACTAAATGCATAGAATTACTTGCTAGATAAACAAATTATTATCATATTTATAGTTCATAAATATATAGAAATAATTATCTATTTTAACATTGCTTAGTCACCAAATATATATCAGCTATGTGCTGCCCAGAAATAAATGTCATGCTTCTGGGACTTTGAGTTGGGAGGAGGAGAGATCCAGGTTCAAAAATTAGAGGTGTCCCTTGCAAAGTGCCTTTCCCAGATGCTTTAAGAAAGTGCCACTGTAGAGACAGCATTCATATGCAAAACAACAAAGAAAGACTTCTTCATAGTGATTCACACAAAGACAGCTGTGGAAAGTGGATAATTTTGATTTATAAACAGAAAAGTTCTCTTAACTAACTTATTCAAAAAATGGAATGGCTTGACTCAATAAGCAGTGGTCATCCATGATGCAGGGGGTCATCTGCATTGGCAGTGTCTTACTCAGGGTTTCTATTCCTGTACAAACATCATGACCAAGAAGCAAGTTAGGAAAGAAAGGGTTTATTCAGCTTACACTTCATCACCAATGGAAGTCAGAACTGGAACTCAAGCAGGTCAGGAAGCCGGAGTTAATGAAGGGGCCATGGAGGGATGTTGCTTACTGGCTTGCTTCTCCTGGCTTGCTCAGCTTGCTCTCTTATAGAACCCAAGACTACCAGCCCAGGGATGGCACCACCCACAATGGACCCTCCCCCCTTGATCACTACTTGAGAAAATGCCTTAGAGCTGGATCTCATGGAGGCACTTCCTCAGCTGAAGCTCCTTTCTCTGTGATAACTCCAGCTTGTGTCAAGTTAACACACAAAACCAGCCAGGACAGGCAGAGGTAGTCAGAATCAAGTCTCTCACCAGGTAACTTGGCAGCTACCAAGACACTGTGCTGTAGAACAGAGAGAAATGATATTGCTGCAACTGAAAGTCAGAGGAAGGGGAAAAGTTAACTGTCAGGACAAAAGGTGAAAACGTATATAACAGGCCATGGAAGTTACCAACATTCTCAGTTAGGACTGGAAAAGGCAATGACAGTGTTCAAAGAAAGTTATGCCAGCATGTAAACTGTGGGGCAGAGGACCAGAGTAGAGTGGACAGAAGTTCCATAGTTGGATTTCCTACTGCTCATCACATGGGCTAGTGTGTGCAACAGTAAGAGAACAAGCAGCAGGAAGCAAGGTCTAGAGGTGTGTTTGATGAATGTACTCATGGACGTGACAAGATGCCTTACATTGTTACATTTGGAGTTGAAGCTGATAAAACAGGATTTCACCTTTCAAGGAAAACGGGTAGGATTCCCAAGGGTTCAAGGCTGAATTAACAAAACCATGAAAAACCTTGACTGAGACAAATTAACACCAATGGGGAACTGAGACATGATCATGTCACAATCATGGGTTCAAAACTCAGTCATGATGATTTTAGGAACACCACATTATACACTGCAGTAAAAGAGATCAGTCAGGGTGAAAAATGTGTGCCTCTGAGCACAAAAGACCTTCATTAAAAAACCGCTACAAAATGCCAACATGAAAAATCAGTCTCAAAGCATTTTTGATGTTAGCAATATCACTTTTTAATGTAAGAGTAAAAATACTTTTTAAAGTACTTGACATACTGACATAGTTCATGTGTTAAATTTAAAAATGAATTTTATACTATGATATGCTTATATTTAACTGAGCATATAAATTATTCTCTAATGCATTAATAGATATTTCATATCTGGAGCTGCCTCAATACATTTTTTTTTGTTTTACAAATGGTGGTTTTTCAGAAGTTTCTTATATTGAACAAATATATACTTCACATGGTGGATATTTTTGAAATGGATTTGCAGATTTATTTTTTACATTAGCTATGCTATAAACACAACAGATAAAGAATAACTTCCTTTCTATTTCTACTTCTATTTCATGCATCTTCCTTATCATTTTTATAATAGATAAATTACTACACTTGGGAATCATCTCAAGGCATGAATAGAAAAATACCTTAACTAATTATTGATCCAAACAGAATCCTTTATTAGTAAATAACCTTTTTCTTGCCTGACTCTTTTTTAGAGTGGTCAGATTTAGAAGACTACTAAATTAAAATATTTCTTTATTTCTATTTACTGTCTCTGAGATCAGGAAAACAGCTCACTTTAGAAAGATATTCTTGCCATAACTCAGACTATTCTCACTATATTCGACTTATTTTTTTCTGAGTTAGAGGTACTGTTAAAACTCTTGGTAGTTTTAAGCTCTTGTTTATTTTATTGAGATCAAGGCTTTTGTACCCACAAAACTTTCCCAAATCCACACTATTTCATTCCATAATTACTTTAGACAATAAATTTGTTTAATGTTTGAACCAATAAATATTTGGAAAAATACCTCTAAACAGACATTTAAAGGTTGCTATTATTATTTTTAGTGACTTTTGAGAAGTCATGTTATTTATATGGATACATGAAAGTTAAAATATATGACCTTGTGTCTTCAAGTATTGTTTCTTCTATTAGAGTCACTCTAGCACTAGATATTATGGTGGTCAGGAACACTGCCTTCATCCTGAACATTTCCCTGAAGGAACATTGAACCTTTAGTTCTCATTAAGCTACCAGTTGTCATTAAACTATGAACATGTCATATAGCCTCACCATCAAGAAATGTCTGGGGGCTGCTGAGGGCTCAGCAGTTAAAAGCACATATGACTGTTGGAGAGGAACCAATAGTACGGGTGCCTCATACTGGTCCAGTTGCTCATTAGTTCATCCAGATCCAAGGGTATCCAGTGTCTCTAAGCTCGGCAAATATCTGCATTGTCATGAACACACACACACACACACACAAACTCCTACATTCACATATGCACTCATGCACATGCATGCATTTATGTGTACACACACATTCATGAAAGTATGTGCATGCACACACACAATTAAAAAGAAAATAAATCTTTTTAAAAAGTGAAAAAAAATGCCTGAGCTAGGTAAAATGGGAGTTTCTATAATTCATGCTCCTTGGAGTTTTAGGAGAAAGGATTAAGAAGGAGAACTCCAGCCTGGAGAAATGAAGTGCACCTGACAACCCAGCAAGACCTGTTTCAAATGAGGGAAGCACCAACCCAAAACTCTGAGTATTGATCCCTATCAAAGACTTGAGACAGTATACTTCAAGAGCAGGTGTAAACTCAGAACTCAGAAATTACTAAATTCGAACTTTATATAAATTATATATTATCAGCATAACAGAAAGATGCCATGGGAGAAGATAGTAAGAATCTTCATTTGAATCATACAAATAGTTCAAATTTCTTCTCATTGGGAAGAATTGTTAAGACTCTTAGTGTTTTAAGATCTTATTTATTATATTAAAAGCAAAGTTATATGGATAACACAAAACTTTATGAAACTTTGTCTAATCCCCACTTTTAAGAGAACATAGAAATGAACTTTCTCAACTAGTCACTCATGTGCATCCTTAGATGGCCCCAAAATGCATCCAGAAATATAGACCTTCTTTATTAGAATTAGAACAATTTGGACTTTACCTGATTGACTAGTTGTAGGGTCAGGTATATTCTGGAATAATGGAGGTAGGGGGTTTAATTTTAAAACTGGGAATCAGAATGGGAAAATCAAACAAACACAAAAGGCACAGGGTCAAAGTTTAAGTGTATTAAAGAAAAAACAGTTTGTGTGTTTCTGTAGCCACAGGACTGGATACATCTATGGTTGGGAAAGGGAACCACATACTTTGATAGAACTATAGTCCACATCAGAGGAAATAAGAGTATTTTGATAACTTATTTTCCAAGCAATGGTCATGAACTTATGGATTAGGTGTCTATAAAAGGCTGTTTGGCCAAGTAATAATAATGAGCTCAACAGACATTCACCCAGTAACACAGTGACATTATATGCTATTCCTACCTTATTCAGAAAGGAAATCTAATGTGATGTGTGTGAAAGGAATCATTCTTGTAACTTTTTTTAAAGTCTATTTTTAATGATGGTTCTTAAATGCTTCAACCCCTCTTTTAGTCCATCACCCTCAAGAGGTAGTGGAAAAGAAAGGATCTGGGGAAATGGACCTGTTTAGAAATGGTTCTTTGGAGTAACTCCCATCTGTGTTGTCCAGAAATCTACAGTTTAGTTTACAGGTCAGCAATGGCAGCTAGATCCATTCGCAAAATAATTTCCAGTTATACCAGCAGTCTAGTTTAGCAGAGTCAGGTTAGCAAAAGTCGTGATATGACCTAACAGAGACAGCCAAGCCTCAGCCTCAGCATAAGTCAGAGACCAGGGAGGAACACCAGGAAAAGATCTCTGCTGTGTCTCTCAGAGAAGCGACTATCAGCAAAGACAAGACCAACAAGTGTTGAACAGCTAGTTCTATAAGCAAGCCAAGTTCTGCCTCCATCACTGTCCATTGAGTTTTATTTATATTTTCTCTAAATATCATGTGCCCTCCATGGTTCTTGCCTTATTATGTGTCTTGTCTCAGCACATGTCTTGTCTCAGCTGACATCACTTGGCTAATCAGCCCAAGTCCAAGGAAGCAGCAAGAAACTGTAGCACACCACCAGAAGTTTTTTGGTGTGTTTCTCTCAAAGGAGTCCTGGCTAATGGAGCTCAACTACTCACTGTAAGGCAGAACAATATTATGTGTGTCATTAGCGAAGAATCTTTGATCACGTGTTCTTTCCAGGCTGGCTTTAGCAGAACATCTTTTCTCTTGTATCTGTTTCAGTGAAACGTTTCTTCACAAGTCTGCCTTAGTTTTTTATCTGTGTCCACATCATGAAAATATTCCTTCATGTGTTTGCCCCAGCAAAACATCATGTAACACAACTGAATTTCCAAAGACCCCTTAAGTTTCCCCTTCACATGCTAAGTGTAATGGTTTTCTCTTTAAATCCTGAGATGTGCCTGCAATGTTGGTGACCAGACTGTCTTCCATAGCTCTACTTCAAGGTCTTGGACAGAACTGAAGTGAAGTAGGAGAAAAAGGGAGTGGAGGTTTAAAAATGACATTTCTAAAATTATAGTTAAAAATTGAACTTCAATGAATACTGGTTTTCTTATATAATAAAGATCTACAATAATTACATGGAATTCCAAGGAACCAAAATATATAAACAAAAAATAAAATTGTAGGCTTGATACCTACATTTTAATATCACTCTTTGCTTTCCATGGAAAGTCCCTCAGATGCCAGCAATAGATGCACGGCTGATCTCTTTCTATCCTGCTGTGAGGAGTGTGTTACTGTTAATCTCTCTTTCTTCCTTTGAATTCTTCTGATGGTATCCATGATACTAAGTGTCTGTGTTTTCCTTCATTACAAATGGACATGAATAATCTTTGTTAAAGAAAATATTTTAAAACTCATTTATGGGGGCTAAAGAGATGGCTTGGGGGTAAGAGCACTTGCTATTCTTCCAGAGGACCCATGTTCAATTCCCAGCACTCACAGTGTAGTTCACAATTGTCAGTAACTCCAGTTCTAGGGTATCCAACACTTGCATGAACCTGATGCACAAAAATACATGTAAACAAAGCACACACACACACACACACACACACACACAAAATTTTGAAATTAATGTTTTAAAGCTGATTTGTGAGGTGTGAATGTCAATATGCTCAACATACAATACATTCTTTTATGAAAATGTCCTCATGTGTCACCATGTACAATCAAAACATTCAAGGAAAATTGAAAGTACAATAAAAAATGGTTCATGGTAATGGTTGCACCATTTTCTGAAAGTAGTAAGTTATTTGAACACATAAAGTTAGTAAACTATGATATATAAACTGTCTCACAAAGGCTTTTAAAAATACTGTCTGTTTTCCTCATCTAAATCCTCCAGATAAGCTCCTTAAGAAAACTCACAATGTCTAGGTTGTTCCCTGAACTCAGTTCTCCAAGTCACAATTCTTCCTTTCTATTCATCTGCCCTGCTGCTCGACTTTGGCAAAAGATTCCTCCTCTTACCCTCCTGTCAAATGTTTAATTTACATCAAATCAAAGTCAGAATAACCACCTCTAGAGCCTTTACTGATACCCCTTAGCAAAAGTTAACAGTTTCTTCAGTTTGTTGTATAATTCTTTGGAATGCTTAAATGTTTTGGTTTATCACATTTAGGAAGAAACATGGTTAAAAGTTTATCTTCATAGCAAGAAAACGAAGTGTAAAATCCCAGTGCTGTGGGTACAAGAAAAATGTTTCAGATGTAGTTAGAGACTATACTGGTTTAGTAAAATGATGGGTGTATACTCTCTACCAAGATCCATGACTTCGCTAGTCCTGAGTTACCAGTTTCCAGTACTAGGCATGATTTCTTTTGTGTTGACCAGATCTTAAGTCCAATTAGGGAATCATCAGTTACTGTACAGTATGCATGTCATGATTGCACCCTTCGGGTTATTGTGCCACACTGGTCATTGTTGTGCTTCATTATACCCACAGTAAATGTATTCCTCATCCCCCACCAAGAAAACTTCTTCTTTGTAAGAAATGGAGACCATTAAAGAAAAGCATAGCTAATCAAAATGCAGAACTGGGGAGTCTAGTCTCAGTGAAAACACCTACATAGCAATGAACACATCTAAGGCTTAGAGATCATTGTGGAGACAAATGGAAAGATCTTAAGAACTTAAAGGGTCAGGAAGTTGACAGTGAGACCCTATCTCCTATTAATTCTAGAAACTATATCTATACAGTTTCACCAACACTACTGCTTAAATATGTGAGCCAGACAAGAACACACCAAAGTGTGTGGGGAAGAGTACACAAGGCCTCAACCCTACACAAAAAACTACAGCCAACTAAGGAACGCTGAGAGTGGGAGAAATAGTCACCCCAGTGAAGAGCACACCAATTGGTTATCCAATACTAAATGGTCAGCCTGAAAACACATGAGTAATCTACAGACCGGGCAGGTTATATTTAGGAATAATTATGCATATACGTGTATATGTAATACAATTAATGAAATAAGAGGTCATGGATTTAAAGAGAAAGGAAGGGTAGGTGGGAGGGTTTGGAGGGGGAATGGGAAAAGGGAGATGATGTGATTATAATCTCAAAAAATAAAAGAATAAAAGAATCTCAGCTCAAAGGGAAATGGGGGGGGGAGGTGGGAGTGGGTCAGGTGGAGGGGCATATACTTGGAGGCAGGGGATGGGAAGAGGGGTTGGGGGTTTTGGGGGAGGGGGGAAACCAGGAAAGGTTTTAGCATTTGAAACGTAAATGAAAAATATTCAATAAAAAATAAAGATATATATATGTGTATGTATATACATATATATGTACACACACACACATATAAAGAGTCCCAGCTCTTCTACTTGCTTGCTGTGTGGCATTTGGTGAAGTACTAAACTCTGTAAGCCTCCATTTTCTGTTTTCAACTGGGAAGCTTTTTAATACCTTATAAAGCTGAGGATATGAATAAAAAGATATATGAAGGCTACATCAAACCTAACTGGCACCTTCCAGCGTATTATAAGTTTCTGAATATCAATTTGGCCTACTGTATGCTCTGGATCATATGTGCATTTGTATTTTATAAAACTAGCACTTAAATAAATGTCTGACACTGGGTTGATGGCCCAGTGAGTACCAAACTTGTAGTTGTGGAAGCATTATTGCTACACTGCTGTTCTCTTTATGCTGGCAATAACCATGATTCATGTGTGAATATCTTTAGCTAGTCAATTCAATAACATGATATATGGAATTGCTCATGTGAAAAACAGCTAAATGGAAAATTCATTCCTGCAAGTTCAAATAATTACTTAGATGCTTCCTTTTTGATACCAGTTTCCTCTGACCATGTAACTTTGTATGCCTTTTCCAACAAGCACACACATGGGTACCTGAAGACACCTTTAGGACCTCAAAGTTTATTACATATCTAGCTTTTAGATTAAGCTAGACCACCCCAAATCAGGACTCATTTGCCGTACATATTATGTGATTTTAGCCAATTGGAAATATAATTGCACCTAATTATCTTAAGCTGTGTTTTGGTAAGCTTCAATTGTCAACTTGACACAATTTAAAGTCACTTGGAAAGAGGAAGTATCTATTGAAGAATTGTCTCAATCAGACTGGACTGTAGCTTCTTAAAAGGGAGAACAAAATACCCACAGGAGGAAATATGGAGATAAAGTGTGGGACAGAGACTGAAGGAAAGGCCGTCCAGAGACTGCCCCACCTGGGGATCCATCCCATATACAGTTCCCAAACCCAGACACTATTGCAGATGCTGGGAAGTGCTTGCTGAAGGGAGCCTGATATGGCTGTCTCCTGAGAGGCTCTGCTAGAGCCTGACAAATACAGAGGTGAATGCTCACAGCCAGTCATTGAACTGAGCGTGGGGTCCATGATAGAGGAGTTGGAAAAGGGACTAAAGGAGCTGAGGGGGTTTGCAGCCCCACTGGGGGAGCAACAGTGTCTACTGACCAGACCCCCCAGAGTTCCAGGGGACTGGACCACCAACCAAAGAGTACACATGGAGTGACCCATGGCTCTGGCTGTATGTGTGACAGAGGATGGCCGTGTTGAACATAAGTGGGAGGAGCGGACCTTGGGTCTGAGGGAGTTCGATGGCCCAGTGTAGGGGGATTCCAGGGCAGGGTGAAAGGCCAGGGGTGGGTTGGTAGGTGGTAGAGAGGCAGGGTGAGGGGAGATGGGATAGGGGGTTCTGGAGGGAAGACGTGGAAAGGGGATAACATTTGAAATGTAAATAAAGAAAATATCCAATAAAAGAAAAAGAATAAAAGGTGGACCTCTAAGCAGCTCCAGCCCCATGTCTGGTCTTCCTCAATGCTGACATGTTCTGCCCGCCTTGGTGATAATGGACTGAACCTCTGTACCTGTAAGCCAGCCCCAATAAAATGTTGGTTTTTTATAAGAGTTGCCTTGGTCATGGTGTCTGTTCATAACAGTAAAAGTCTAAGACAGTGCTCTTGTGTACATCATAATTGTACATTCACTGCATTCACTGACAGGACCTTCCTCTCATTCCTGCTCTGTAGGCTTCACCTGTTCCTGACCCTGCCATGTCTCCCATCCTGATGTTCTTAATATGTACGCTCAGATTATGGTTATAATTACTTTGACTTGAATTTCAGAAAGTAAGGGGCTGGTTACTTTAGAAAGTCACTACCTTCTCAGCATTTCTCCTGCCAAATACTTCTGCAGGAAGTTCAACATGAAACCTCAGAGGATGGAAAACCCAAGTCCACAAATCTTAAGACTGCAAGAAATAAAACAGACTACATACTGATATTTTCATCCTCCCTTCTTTCCAGGGTTTTTCACAAAATCTTTTTATCCCTCATCACAAGTATGTATGTTTCTAACTGCCAAAAGAAAGCTGTTGCTACTTTGTAGAGACAGAAATATCAAAGTTAACAACTACTTTGATTCTCAAATTTAAAAATGAAGTAACCTTTTCTTTGTGGTCCCAATGAAGAGTTATACTTTAAGTTCTCTGCGAATTATCTTCTGTATATGAAATCATCGGGCATAAAGGTATAGATAAGGTTATCTTGGTCTCTTCATCTGCTTCAGACCTCTAGAGTTGAGTATTCATTTGTAAAATTTACTTGCTTTTACTTCCCACACATAATCCTTCCCCAACAATGCATCTGAATCTGATCATGAACCAATCTTGCCTTGCTGCCTCCCCATCACTTTCATTATCTCACCTCCAAAATCTGTCCCCTCTACTGTCCTCTTTCTCAGTACTTTCCACACTGGAATAAACATTCTTGAGAATGGAGTATTTGCCTACTTTACCACCATCATATAAAGAATAAAGATAAATAGTTACAATGTAGTTACTATCTACCAGGATCATATAAAGAATAAAGACAACTATTTATAATGTTATGGATTATGCTGTCTTAGTAAAGCTGAGGTTATAAAGTCTCCTTCAATATCTATGACTTCACTAGCCTTGGGTAGTTTCCTGAGTTTCCAGTACCAGGAGTAATTTCTGTCTTGTTGAACAGACCTTAAGTCAATTGGAGAGCTGTTTGTTAATACCAAGGTAGGTATACCACCATCATATTCTACAAGTTATTGGACCATGCTGCTGGCTTGGTTTTCTTTTTGTTTTGTTTCTCATTTTTTCATCTTTGATAGTATAATATGATTCCACCATTGCCCCTTCTTTTTCTTCACACCACACCTTCCCATAAAACCTTCCTCACTCTCTTTCAGACTCATGACCTCTTGTTTCATTAATTGTTGTTATATACATGTATGTAAGCTGGTTCCTGTCATAAGGAAAGGCCACTTCTAATTTTTGCATGAGGAGTAAATTTGACACACTAACATTATTTTTTTTAGAAACAATGGCATTGAAAACTAAATGTTTGGCAATGGATTAGGTCATTGTAGCAATTCTGGGAGATGCACACTGTCACTATCAGATAAGCAGAAACACAAAGAAGCAGTATTTATTCTCTGTCCCCACAGTTTTGTTCAAGCAAAGTCAACATTCTAAGTCAGAGGGTGAAGTTGAAGATCCATTGCTATTTCCTCTGAACATTTATACTTTCAAGATGGAAAAGGAAAAATTTAAAAGCTAACTATAATTACATGTACCCATAGAACATACATCTCACTAAACATTCAGAAATGGGGTGTCTATGTTTTGTGAGTGTCCACAATCATTAGCAGCATTAAGAGAAACAGTAAAATGCTATAATTTCATATTTAATTTTTATTGGAAAAATTCACTTGTAATTAAGTTTGTGGGGAAGTTGTTTTACTAATTCAAGTCCTTCTAGCCACAGGATTCAACAAAGTCACAGTTTTTTCTCTGAATTATCCACTAGATGGCAGAAAATTGTTACTGCTCAGAGCACTGGGTGCTGTCACTGAACTAGTCACAGTCTGGGATCTAAATCCCAGTAGTATGCAAATTGCTTTCCACTCTCCCCCTAGCAACACTTGGCCTTTCCACAAATGTCATATTTTAAGCAAACCACTATGTTTTAGCTGGGAAAGAGAACTCGGGCATTTTCACGGCAATAAATATTAGGTAGGAGCTTGCTAATGATAAGTTATGATGCACAGTTTCGCCTTGCAGAACAGCTGCAGGCTCCTGGGAGAGGGGCTAGGCAAAGCACAGACACTATCCTTCCTGATGCTGGAGAGATGCAAATGGGAACCTCCTGGTTGAGGTCCAGATTTATCTCTATCCTTTGAACTCTCATGACAGCTGGCTCTCAGGCCAAGTTCGCTGAAGCTGATTTTATTTTGATTTAGTGTGGGATTTTTTTTTCTGGTGCTGGGGATCAAACCTATAACTTCATATATGTTAGGCAGATAATCTGCTAATGGACTCTATCTCCAGCCCTCAGCTACAAACTGGGAGGAGCAGACTAGTACAGTACTAATGTTAATGAATAGCATCTACCCTTGTGTCTATTACTGTAAGTGCAACAAATGTAAATGCTGTTTCAATCCTAGATATCTCATGAATATGAATTTGGTTATACTGTACTGTTAGAGTCCAAAGGAATGCTTCATAGTTTACCTTGGTGCCCCTTACATGGGATGTTGCAGAATACAATGTTATGCATAATTTGCTGATAAATTGTTAACTGTTTAAAGAACTATATCCATCTCTGTCTGCCTACACACACACACACACACACACACACACACACACACACACACACAAAATCTCTCTCCTGGTATCATCCCTGCTTTATTCTATATCTGATAGAATGATTGAAAAAGCATAATACATTCTAGGGTAGACCAACTCTAAAACTATATCTACGTCTCAGGATTAAATTTTGTTTCAACTCAGCAAACCTTGGCTGGTATTTTGAAGAAAAACAAAACAAAGTATACTGTGCACACACTAAATGTTTCCATTAACTAATTAATTTTCCAATTAAATTAATCTTATAAGCTCTTACGAATATAAATTTGGCTCTAGGGCTCTTAGACATAGAACCTAAATGCTAACTCTACTCTTGACTCCTCTTTAGAGTCTCACTTCTTTCCAACTAACTTTTGGGCCTCTGGATCTAGGGAGAAGGGCTTCCTTAAGGTCCTCGGCTCATTAGATTGCTTTGCGTGCAGCCCTACGTTGAAGTCACTATGCCTTTTACCAAGGTGGCTCATGAAAGATGACCTGGAGCAAAGGAAAGTTCAGACTCATTAACTTTTGGGTTATGTGACTGTGAAAATAATAATGTTCAAGTAAACTACATATTTCTAAGGGTGACAACTACATGATGCTGATTTAACATATGCAAAAGTATATAACATATACAATAAGTATAAAGTATAAACAGCATATTCAAAAACTATTCAATACGTTCAACTCTTAAATCCAAGTTGATTTATTTATATCTCTACATATTCGTTTTCCTCACACTTGATTTATTTTGAAGCAAAAACAATATTATTACAGTATTCATCTGTCAGTATTTTAATCTAAAGAAATCTTTTAAGGAAGACAAAGACCATTGAGCTACATTTAAAGAAATATATACATATTTCTAAATTTTGTCAATGTCAATTCATTATTAAATTATTTGACCCTAGGGAGTATGATTAGGCACTGAGAAAGTAACTTATAAGGAAAACATCATGAAAGGGGCTGTAAAGGCTGTCACTGGGGCCCGCTGTTCATGTCCAATGGCTGCATTCTCTTCTGAAACTACTTTCAGAAGAGAATTGAAAAATCAATTTCTACATGAAACGTTAGCAGCCTAAAGATCAAGATGTTAAAATATGGTCACTTCACTAACCACAGAAGACTACTGAAGGCTGCTGAACTGTAGACCAATCATGATTGTCTTCAATGGTAGAGAAAGGGACAGCACAGCAGAGTGGGGGCTGACTCTAGAGGAGGCACCTGGAGAATAGGCCTTTGGACTGCCTCCCCTTAGGGAAGCCAGGACAGCCCAGAGGCCTTGTCCCCAGAACAGATGTACTTATGTGCTGCCTGAGAGGTACAGGCATCTACAAGGAGTCATTCTCCTGGGGTGTGTCCTGGATTTCCTGGATGTTTTGGGTTACAAACTTTTTGCATTTTGCATTTTCTTTGACTATTGAATCAATGCTTTCTATGGTATCTTCTGCATCTAAGATTCTTCTCTCTCTTGTATTCTATTGTTGATGTTTGCATCTATGACTCCTGATTTCTTCTCAAGGTTTTCTATCTCCAAAATTGTCTCCCTTTGTGATTTCTTAGTTGTTTCTACTGCCTTTTTTTAGATCCTGGATGGTTTTGCTCAGTTCCTTGTTTGTTTGTGTTTTCTTGTAATTCTTTGATATTTTTGTGTTTCTTCTTTCTGGACTTCTGCCTGTTGACCCAAGTTCTCCTGTATTTCTTTAAGTGATTTTTGTGTTTCCTCTTTATGGGCTTCTATCTGTTAACCAATATTCTTCTGAATTTCTTTAAGCGATTTTTGTGTTTCCTTTGTAAGGGCTTCTACCTGTTGCTTCATGTTCTCCTGTACTTCTTTAAGAGATTTATTTATTTATGTCCTTCTTGAAATCCTCTAATAGCATCATGAGAAGTGATTTTATATCCAAATCTTGCCCTTCTGGTGTATTGGGGTATCCAGGACTTGCTGTTGTTAGAGAGTTGGGTTCAGATTCTGCCATATTGCCTTGGTTTCTGCTAATAACGTTCCTATGTTTGCCTTTTGCTATCTGGTTATCTCTGGCGTTAATTGGTCCTGCTGTTACTGGCTGGTTCTTGAACCTCCTGTGAGCCTACAAGGTTATTTCCGCACCACTGGATGACCAGATTTCCCTTGGCACAGATTATTGAGGGGCTGCCCTGCTCCTGGTTGCTGTTGGAGCCCTGGTGTGCCTTGCCCCAAGTGATGTTATACTCGGGATATCTCTGTGTACTTGGTGTCCCTGTCTGGTCCGTCAATGGAGCAAAGATGGCAGAGAATGTGGGACCCTCTCCAAGCTAAGGTCCCCCTGCAGGGCAAATGTCCCACGGCAGGGCTGGCACACAGATGACCGCAGAGCTGCCTACCTCTTGGGCACAGGTGGAACCCTAGCGGGCTGTATCCCAAGCAATGTTATACTCAGGATATCTCTGTGTACCTGGTGTCCCTGTCTGATCCATCATCGGAGCAAAGATGGCAGAGAATGTGGGACCCTCTCCAAGCCAAGGTCCCCATGCAGGGCAAATGTCCCACGGCAAGGCTGGCATTCAGATGACCGCAGAGCTGTCCAGCTCTTGGGCACAAGTGGAACCCGAGTGGGCTGTGTCCCAAGCGATGTTATACTCTGCATATCTCTGTGTGCCTGGAGTCCCTGTCTAATCTGTCACTGGAGCGAAGATGGCGGAGGCTGCGGGACCTCCTGCAGGCATGGGTGCAAGGATTTTCATTTAAACCTTGGAAGATGTATCCAAAAAGAAAACATTATCTATGCATTTTATATCAATATTTACATATATTCAGACATGCACACACATGGGCATACATACATGCACACATGGTCATACATACATACACACATGTGTACATACATCCATGCAATTCACAGAGACTTTCAAATTTCTCACTTCACAGTCACATTGCATTGTTTGAATATACTAGAATTCACTCAGTCAGGCCACTGTGTATGGACACCTGAATAATTATTGTCAGTTATTGATAGTTCTATAGGTTACAGTATATGTGTAGTCTTCTGTAGGTTATATGTATTTTATATGCAAGCATATTTTGCTGGATAAGTCTCATAAAAGTGTAATGACTGAGACAAAAGTCATCACACTTGATATGAGATCAATTCCTCCTTAACAGGCATGGTGACAATTTATACTTCAACAAGTTTTCCATATAAAATTATTGTCAATAATTTTTCTAAATTTATAGGTTAAAAGTCTATGTCATTAATTTTATTTCCACCATTTTAAAAGTACATCAGTACATATTTTTGAGCTATTTGCCTTCTTATTCTATGAATTTCTTGTTCATTTCGTTTGAACAGTGTTCAATTAGTTGGGACTTTGTTTCTTTGTCTGCTTTGTAAATGAAAAGAAAGCTACTATTTAAATATATTAAAATCTATGTTTCCTTTCAAAATGTACTATATTTTTTAGTGCTGAAATGTGTTCAGTTGTTTAGACACCAACAAAACTAACATATAGGACATTTCTGGGCTTACAAAAGATCTCTCAGGTCTACTTGGAATAAATTGCCCTTCCATTTCCAAGCAGTCTCAAATATCATTAACAGAAGGTTGACTAATTAAGAATAGTTAGCAAGGTATTTATTCTTTCTCTCTCTCTCTCTCATTCCCTCACCCTCCCCAATTCTAAGTAAGGCAGAGGATGAAGATATGACTGTCCTATCATGAGATTACAAATTTTATGACACCAGTCAAGCTTTTGTGAATCAAATGCTACCTTAAGCATTGACAAGTTTTTCAACAATTGTCATCAACAAACAATTACTTCTAACTTGAAACTAGTCATCAATGGACCATTTTTAAAATAAAAAGAACTCACTCTTTGCATGATGCTTTGTTCCTGACCAGATAATTGTACATAAATGTTTATTCTTCTGACACCATCCTGGGGTGTTCTCTGGGGCCAAGCAAATTCACAAAGCTGAAGTTAATGTAAATAATACAGAATTATTGATTATAGTAAACACGACAATAGTCATAAAACAGTAGTACATAAGTTTGATAAGTTGTATCTGATTACAATATACCCACTAATCTTCAAAATTACCAGTTTCATGATTTGATTTTTATGTATTTAATAGTCAGTTTCCTTGCTGTGAGCATACAGTTTATCGTGCTTGTTTTTCACTTGTGAAAGCATTTCATGTCCAGGTTGCATGACTTAAGTGGATAACAAAATGCTTTTTAAAATTTCATATACAGGAAACAATTTGAAATCAAAACTAATAATGATAATATATGAAAGTATTTAACCTATTAAGTACAATAAAACCCACCAGCCCCAAGTGATATAAATACCTAATACCACAGACAAACAAAATGGGGGATAAATTCTTCTTTAGAATGAATTATTATTAGCTGTAAAAGAAAAGAAAAAGTTAGCATTTCACAGTATCATACTAATAATTGATTCAAGAGAGGATTATCTAACAACACTGAGCAAACTGAAACTGAAGGATATTGTGTCAAAGACTCAACATGCACTTTTGTAATGTCAAGATCACTAATGATAAAGCAAAACTAACGTGGTCAGGGAGGAAGGAAGAAAATAATAGTTAGATGAATGAGTATCTTTAGATTAAGGAACAAGGTAATCCATGATCTTGGAATGGTCCTGGGCTGGAAAAAATATAATGGTGAAAGACATTTCTAAAACAACCACTCTATTTGAATATGCAGACTGGCTCATGATCAAAAGTAACAAGCCTGATGACCTGAGATCTGATCCTCCAGTCCATCATGATGGAAAGACAGAACCAACTCCTCAAGTTGTCCTCTGATTTTCATTTACATTAACTTTAAAAATTTTTATACATACCTAGATTTGATAACTACAAGGCATTGATATTGATATCGATGTTTCTGATTTTATAATTGCAAAAGAATATTCTTGTTTTAGGGAAATATACTCAGTTATACATAGGACAAATAAGAATGACTCTTGAAACGTACTCAATTGTTATTCAAAATGTACACCCAAATTTTTAATTAAAAATGCAAAAATACATTTAGAACGTCTGGAAAAAATGATAAATAAAATATAAGCACACAAGCAGGCTTGCCTACAGGCCAGCCTTCTGGAGACATTTTCTCAGTTGTGTTCCATTTGCTGACTAGATGACTCAAGCTTGTGTCAAGTTGACAAACAAAAACAACCAGGACAGGAACATAGAACATAATTTCTAAATATCACTTTTCTCAATCTTCTAACTTTTAAGTAATATGAAAAATAGACAAAGCAGTGTGTTGGAACACTGTCCCAGTATGGAGCTATGTAAGTAGTGTTGATGGAAATATATAAAAATGAAACCAGCACTTTCCTGTGCTTGTACCTCTGCCCCAGCAGCCGGCCGCACTCTGGCAGGCAATGGCTGACCTGTTTTTATCTTGTGGAGACTCTGACTCAGAACTCTACAATCTCTCCAGCCAGCTCACTAGGTTCCAACTGGCGGGTCATTACCGTGCCAACCCCATGAGTGCTTCAAATCCCCCACGGCCTTTGTGGTGCATCTCAGGCAAACCCACACTTTGCTGCAGTACCTTTCTCTCTTGAACCCAGATGCATCACTGTGTGAAGGCAAACACAACACAAACTTAGTTCAGAAATGTCAGTAACTCAATTGCTGGGTGCAGCAACTAAAATTCTAATCTTGTAATCCTTATTAAATCTAAATCCTCCTGTGGTGAATCCTGACAATTCCACCACTGAAACTGGGAGACACTCATAGCTGCATCTTTTCTTTCTTTCTTTTTTTTTTTAAATTTTATTTTCTAAGTTTTTTTTTATTTACATTCCAAATCATTTCCCCTTTCCCTTTTCCTCCCTCCCCGAAAGTCCCATAAGCCCCCTTCCCTCCCTCTTTGCCCCATTCAACCCACTCTCGTTTCTCTGTCCTAGCATTCCCCTACATCCAGTCTTTCCAGGACCAGGGGTCTCTCCTTCCATCTTCTTAGAAATCTATTGATATGCGAATTGTGTCTAGGGTATTCCGAGATTCTGGGTTAATATCCCCTTATCAGTGACTGCATACCATGTGTGTTCTTTTGTGATTGGGTTACCTCACTGAGGATAATATTTTCAAGTTCTGACCATTTGCCTAGGAATTTCGTGAGTTCATTGTTTTTAATTGCAGAGTAGTATTCCATTGTGTAAATATACTACATCTTCTGAATCCATTCCTCTGTTGAGGGACATCTGGGTTCTTTCCAGCTTCTGGCTATTATAAATAAGGCTGCTATGAACATAGTGGAGCATGTGTCCTTATTGCATGCAGGTAAAGCCTCTGGGTACATGCCCAGGAGTGGAATAACCGGATCCTCCAGGAGTGTCATGCCCAGTTTTCTGAGGAACCGCCAGACTGCTTTCCAGAGTGGTTGTACCAGCTTGCAATTCCACCAGCAGTGGAGGAGTGGTCCTCTTTCTCCACATCCTCACCAACAACTGCTGTCTCCTGTGTTTTTGATCTTAGCCATTCTGACTGGTGTGAGATGGAATCTCAGGGTTGTTTTGATTTGCATTTCCCTAATGACTAAGGACGATGAACATCTCTTTAGGTGCTTCTCAGCCATTAGATATTCTTCAGGTGAGAACTCTTTGTTTAGCTCTGTACCCCATTTTCTAATAGGGTTACTTGCCTCTCTGGAGTTTAACTTCTTGAGTTCTTTGTATATATTGGATATTAGCCCTCTGTCAGATGTAGGGTTGGTAAGATAATTTCCCAGTTAGTTGGTTGCCGTTTTGTCTTTTTGACAGTTTCTTTTGCCTTGCAAAAACTTTGTAATTTAATGAGGTCCCATTTGTCTATTCTTGATCTTAGAGCATAAGCTACTGGAGTTCTGTTCAGGAAATTCTCCCCTGCGCCCATATGTTCAAGGTTCTTCCCTAGTTGCCTTTCTATTAGTTTCAGTGTGTCTGGTTTTATGTGGAGGTCCTTGATCCACTTGGAATTGAGCTTAGTGCAAGGAGATAAGAATGGGTCAATTTGCATTCTTCTGCATGTAGACTTCCAGTTGAGCCAGCACCATTTGTTGAAAAGGCTATCTTTTTTCCACTGGATGGTTTTAGCTCCTTTGTCAAAGATCAAGTGACCATAGGAGTGTGGATTCATTTCTGGGTCTTCAATTTATTTAGATATGGGCCTTGAATTCCTGATCTTTCCAAGACCTTTAGCATGAAAGGATGCTGAATTTTGTCAAATGCTTTCTCAGCATTTAATGAGATGACCATATGGTTTTTTTATTTGAGATTGTTTATATAGTGGATTACATTGATGAATTTCCTTATATTGAACAGTCCCTGCATCCCTGGGATGAAGCCTACTTGATTGTAGTGAATGATCATTTTGATGTGTTCTTGGATTCGGTTGGCAGGAATTTTATTGAGTATTTTTTCATCGATATTCATAAGAGAGATTGGCCTGAGATTCTCTTTCTTTGTCGGATCTTTGTGTGCTTTTGGTATTAGTGTAATTGTGGCTTCATAGAACAAGTTGGGTAGTGTTCCTTCTGTTTCTATTTTGTGGAACAGTTTGAAGAGTATTGGTGTTAGGTCTTCTTTGAAGGTCTGATAGAATTCTGCACTAAAACCATCTGGACCTGTGCTTTTTTAGGTTGGAAGACTTCCAATGACAACTTCTAATTCTTCAGGGGTTATAGGACAGTTTAAATGGTCTATTTGATCCTAATTTAATTTTGGTATTTGATATCTGTCAAGGAAATTGTCCATTTCCTCAAGATTTTCTAGTTGTGTTGAATACAGGTTTTTGTAGTAGGATCTGATGATTTTATGAATTTCCTCACTTTCTGTTGTTATCTCTCCCTTTTCGTTTCTGATTTTATTAATTTGGATACTGTCTCTGTGCCCTCTGGTTAGTCTGGCTAAGGGCTTATCTATCTTGTTGGTTTTCTCAAAGAACCAACTCCTTGTTTTGTTGATTCTTTTTATGGTTTTGTTTCTACTTGATTGATTTCAGCGCTGAGTTTGATGATTTCCTGCCTTCTAGTCCTCTTGGGTATATTTGCTCCTTTGTGTTCCAGGGCTTTCAGGTGTGCCATTAAGCTGCTAGTGTATGCTGTCTCCCGTTTCTTTTTGGCGGCACTCAGGGCTATGAATTTTCCTCTTAGCACTGCTTTCATTGTGTCCCATAAATTAGGGTATGTTGTGCCTTTATTTTCATTAACTTTCAAAAAGTCTTTGATTTCTTTCTTTATTTCCACCCTGACCAAGTTATCATTGAGTAGAGCATTGTTCAGCCTCCATGTGTACATGGGTTTTCTTTTGTTTTTGTTGCCATTGAAGACCACCCTTATTACCTATTGATCTGATAGGAGGCATGGGATTAGTTCTATCTTCTTATATCTGTTGAGGTCTGATTTCTGATCAATTATATGGTCAATTTTGGAGAAGGTATACCATGAGGTGCTGAGAAGAAGGTGTATTCTTTAGCTCTAGGATGAAATGTTTTATATATATATATATATATGTTAGTTCCATTTGGTCCAAGGCTTCAATTAGATTCACTGTGTCCCTGTTTAGTTTCTGCTTTCCTGAACGATCTATTTCAGAGAGCGGGGTGTTGAAGTCACCCACTATTATTGTGTGAGTTGCGATGTGTGCTTTGAGCTTTAGTAAAGTTTCTTTTACGAATGAGGGTGCCCTTGCATTTGGAGCATAGATATTCAGAATTTAGAGTTCTTGATGGTGGATTTTTCCCTTGATCAGTATGTAGTGTCCTTCTGTGTCTTTTTTGATGACTTTAGGTTGAAAATCAATTTTATCTGATATTAGGATGGCTACTCCACCTCGTTTCTTGGGGCCATTTGCTTGTAAAATTGTTTTCCAGCCTTTTACTCTGAGGTAGTGTTTGTCTTTGACACTGAGGTGCGTTTTCTGCATGCAGCAAAATGCTGGGTCCTGTTTACATATCCAGTCTGTTAGTCTATGTCTTTTTATTGGGGAATTGAGACCATTGATATTAAGAGAGATTAAGGCATAGTGGTTATTGCCACCTGCCATTCTTGATGCTATCTTTATGTTTGAGTGGTTATCTACTTTTGGGTTTGAAGCAAGAAGGTTACTATCTCATTTTTACCAGGGTGTTGTTTCTCTCCCTATATTGTCGGTTTCCACTTATTATCCTTTGCAGGGCTGGGTTTGTGGAAAGATATTGTGAAAATTTATTTTTTTCATGGAATATCTTGGTCTCTCCATCTATGGTGATTGAGAGTTTTGCTGGGTATAGTAGTCTAGGCTGGCATTTGTGCTCTCTTAGTGTCTGCATGAGATCTGCCCAGGATCTTCTGACTTTCATAGTCTCTGGTGAGAAGTCTGATGTGATTCGGATAGGTCTTCCTTTGTATGTTACTTGGCCCTTTTCTCTTACTACTTTTAATATTCTTTCTTTGTTTAGAACATTTGGTGTTTTGATTATTATGTGACGGGAGGTATTTCTGTTCTGGTCCAGTCTGTTTGGAGTTCTGTAGGCTTCTTGTAAGTTCATCGGCATCTCTCTCTTTAGGTTAGGGAAGTTTTCCTCCATAATTTTGTTGAAGATGTTTACTGGCCCTTTAAGTTGCAAATCTTCACTCTCATCTATACCTATAATACTTAGGTTTGGTCTTCTCATTGTGTCCTGGATTTCCTGGATGCTTTGGGTTACACGTTTTTTGCATTTTGCATTTTCTTTGACTGTTGTGTCGATGCTTTCTATGGTATCTTCAGCATCTGAGATTCTTTCTTCCATCTCCTGTATTCTATTGTTGATGTTTGCATCTATGACTCCTGATTTCTTCCCAAGGTTTTCTATCTCCAAAGTTGTCTCCCTTTGTGATTTCTTAGTTGTTTCTACTTCCTTTTTTAGTTCCTGGATGGATTTGCTGAGATCCTTCACTTGTTTGTTTGTATTTTCCTGTATTTCTTTAAGGTATTTTTGCATTACTTCTTTCAGGATTTCTGCCTGTTGACCCAAGTTCTCCTGCATTTCTCTGAGCGATTTTTGTGTTTCCTCCTCATGGGATTCCATCTGTTGATCCATCGTCTCCTGCATTTCTTTAAGCAGTTCTCGTGTTTCCTTTGTAAGGGCATCTATCCGTTGATTCATTTCTTTAAGCAATTTTTGTGTTGCCTCCCTATTGGCATCCATCTGTTGACCCATATTCTTCTGCATTTCTTTATGCAATTTTTGTGATTCCTTTGAAAGGGCATCTACCTGTTGATTCATTTCTTTAAGCGATTTTTGTGTTGTCTCCTTGTGGGCCTCCATCTGTTGATCCATGTTCTGCACTTCTCTAAGCGATTTTTGTGTTTCCTTTGTAAGGACTTCTAACCGTTGATTCATGGTCTCCTGTAATTCTTTATTAGATTTATTTTTGTCCTTGAAATTCTCTAATAGCATCATGAGAAGTGATTTTAAATCCAGATCTTGTCTTTCGGGTGTGGTGGGGTATCCAGGACTGGCTGCTGTTGGAGAGTTGGGTTCAGATGGTGCCATATTACTTTGATTTCTGTTAGTAATGTTCCTACGTTTGCCTTTTGCCATCTGGTTATCTCTGATGGCTGTTGGTTGTACCTCCTGTGAGCCTGCAAAGCTATTCTGGCCCCCCTGAATTACCAGGATTCCCCTGGCACCGATTTCTGGGGCCTGCCGTGCTCCTGAGTGACTTTGGAGCCCTGATGTGCCTTGCCCCAAGTGATGTTATATTGGGGAGTCCCTGCACATCCAAAGGCTCGGCATAATGGATTCCCAGAGCAGAGGTCGCCAAAGGGAGGCTGGTAGGCTCCTGCCCTGTGCAGGGGTGTGTGATCTCTCCCAGAGTGGGGGGCAGGGGGCGTCCCTCTGCAAGGCAGAAGTCCCACAGCAGAGCTGGCATGCTGGTTACTGCAGATCTGCCCTGCTCTTGGGAGCAGCGTACACAGAAATTGCCCAAGACCCAAGCAATATTATGCCTGTCTGTCTCCGAGCCTGGCAGTCCCAACTACCTGGCCACTGGAGCAAAGATGACAGAGTGCACTCTGCACTCTCTCAGTGGTGCAGGTCACCCTGCAGAGGGGATGGCCTACAGCAGATCTGGCGCCCAGAGGACCACAGCCCTGCCCAGTTCTTGGGAGCAGACGGAAACCCCAACAGGCAGTGTCCCAAGCAACGTTATATTGGGGAAAACCTGGGTACCTGTCTCTTCAGTGCAGTCTACAGGAACAGAGGTCGCAGAAGGGAAGCTGGTAGGATCCCGCCCAGTGTGGGGGTCCCTCTCTACATCTTTTCTTCACACTATCCCTGTCCAAAAGGTCTCTCTTCTCTTCCTTCTCTTCCTCTGCCTAAACCAGAAGTCCCTCCTACTCGCCCAGTGATTGGCTCACTTATTCATTAGGGGATTGGTTCACAAGAAGTCACCTGAGTACTTGACTCACTCCTTGTCTGCAGCACTTCCCAGGAAAGTGGAATTATCATCAAAATACAAATAGCACCAGGCCCATCCACAACAAGTAGAATTTTGTACTTATGAGAAAACTAAAAAAAACCAAAAAGTCGTATGACCTCAGTTTCTTTAAAATCACAGACTTGTTAATGGACTATGCTTCCATGCCCCTCCCAGGTATGGTGGATAGGAGTAAGTTTACTTCAGATTACAAATGGCTATTTTTGTTTATATGCCTCTAGGGAAAAGTATGGTTTTGTCACATGTGGCTTGTCTACTACGTGCACTCCTTGTGACTGTACCCTTTACTCATTGACTCCTCAATGCTCAGAGTATAGATCATCTGATGTTCTTAATATAAGTTGGCTACTGCACGAGACTTTAGTCTGCCTCGTTCATTGACTCCACTCTCCCAGGTTCCACCACCTCTAAAGTAGTAATCAGGTGGCACCCGAATGGATATTTGAAGAAGGCTACAAGGTAAAAGAGAATGTGGACCCTTACAAAAGGAAGCGGTAAGAACAACAGGACAAGAACCACATCACGCTCTGACTTATATTGATACTGTGCACATGTTTTAAAGAGGGGAAGAGCACAAGGATACAAATCACAACTATTAAACTGCTTTCAAGTTGTTTATGATTGTAATCCCTGGTTTCCAGAACAAAGATGAAGAAGTAGGGGACAGAGTTTGAAAGAATATGGAAAAGGCATATAAACAAGGGGAAAGAATCCCTGTTCAATTTTGGGTCAGATGGACATTAATTCAAAGTTATCAAAATGTTTAAGGAAGATAAAGAGGATAATAATCATGAGGAAGAGATGACTAATTCCCAGGATGAATATAAACTGGACAATCAAACCTTAAAGTTGTTAAAGAGGGAAAGAAAGGAGAGTTCTTTTTCCTGGTCAGCCAAAAGCAAAAGGAAAAACAGTGCCATCAATAATGCTGGAAACTGTTCTCTTCCTCCCTTACTGGAGCCTCATGAAATACATATTCTCCACTTTCTGAAATGCCCACGAAGCATGGGGTGAAGAATTTGATGATCAATCTGATCCTGAATTCTCTCCACTTTTTTGGTGAAAACTTAGGAGACAGCATATGACAAAGCTAACTTTATAACCTAGGCAAGGTAGGGCAGAAAAGAGAAAAGGAATTTGTTTCCCAATTCCTCCTTGACTTCATGAGCTATGCTTGATATTTCTTATGAACTAAATGATCTATTTGAATAACTAGAAGATAGGCCATTGGAAAGTCTCACAAATTATCTTGAGGTTCAAGGAAAGAACCACAGTAATTTGGATCCATACTAAAAGAAGCATTTGTGTAGCATGTGGATCCTTCACTGCCTTAAATACACTTATTTTCAAGTGTCTCCTATAAGTATTATAGCACAAAAGAATAAACAATAAGAGCCAGAAAATACTAACATTATCTTTACTATTCTTGCTCAATTAATAAATGAGGAGGGGGCACCCAATGTCAACAAGTATATGGATTTGATCTTTGCTGTATTATATAACTCTTAACTAACAATCAGTTCTTAAGCATGTTACAGAACAATACAGATTTTCAAATTTCATGTGCAGATTACTATGAAAGAATAGGAAATAATTATCTACCTGATAAAGCTATAGGATTTTCTCATATGAATTGAATTGTGTTTATAAAAATTATCCAATCTTCTTTCATTACACAGATACTAATTTTTTGATGGCTCATCTAATAGAATAGGAGGGAACTCATGGTTCAGATATTCATCAATCTACTAATACTTTTTTCCCTTAGCCCAACAGGTGGAGCTTGCTGTTTTGATTCATCTATTATGGTTAATTCAGAAATTCAAATTCATATAAAAAACTTAAATATAGTTTCAGATTCTACTTATGTTGTAGGATTGTTTCCAGAAATAGAATACTGATTATAAGCATGAATACTTTAACCTCCCTGGTTTTATTACAGAAGGAAATAAGCAAGCTGATGCATAAACATGCCCAGTTTTTACTGCTCCTGAAGAAAATTGGGAAGGGGCGTGCATCTGTCTTTCCAGATGGATCCACCAAAATATTATGCATTTCTCTTCTGCTCCTCCAGCCCCAAGCAATCAAGGACAAAGGCAGAGGGCAAGGAGACAGCAAAAGTCACCAGAAAGAAGATAGCAAACTTCCAGCTAAAGGGTAAAGGGAGATGTTGACCCTATGATCAGAAGTCAAGTCTGCCCACCCAGGGCCAAGTTAAGGCCCTATGCACCAAGGCAGAAGTTATTCCACAAAACACACAGAGCCCCATGTCACTAAAGAGTCTGTTTCTATATGCTTTGACCTGTGCATCTGTAGTGAATGCCTCTGAGCATTTGTATTGGTCTTTTGTTATTGATCCTCCATTGCTTCATCTTGTAGATTGGATGGCTCCAACTCCTGTTATCTTTACTAATGACTGTGTTTATGACTCAATCATGGTACTATAATAGAATTGTTCATTCTTCTGAAGAAAGGACCATATTTAATGTTTTTCTTGGAATTTGAATCATTTCCCATTTTCTTTTTAACTTTCTATAAAGGTTTGTTTGAATTTAACATCATGCACCCCTATCTCCCTCATCTCCCTTCCTCTCATACCCTTACAACCTCTTCTTCAACAGAAAAGAAAAAACATCTCATTGTGGGAACTACAGTGTGTCACAGTGTGTCCCACAGTATACACTTTTGTCCACACTTCTTCACTTTCAAATGTTCATTGTAATGACTCATTGGTCTGGTAGGGGACCTCAGGCTTCTGCTACTCTATCAATGCTGGAACCTCACTGGGACTCCTCTTGGATATATTGTTGTTGCCCTGTGTTAAGGACATCCTGTAGTTTTGGATCTGTAGGACCAGCTCCTTCATTCATTCCATCAGTTTATCAGTGGAATAGATGTTGGAATAGGCCAATTCAAAGTCTTGTTTCTGGGTTTGAGAAATATCTGAGCTGGTCCATTGGCCTTCATGCCCTTTGGGCAGCTAATCAGCAACCCCAGCAAGCAAGGTCAACTCTACCCTACTGACTCAGGCCTGAGAGGCACTGGACTGGTGGTCTCAGGCTCTGAGTGTTAGGCTTCTAACTATTCAAATGTTGACAGATTCTTTCTCTTTTCTGACACCTACTGATGTACATGTGACATAGTAGCCACATCTGCAACACCTCTAGGGGCAAAGCATTTCCCATTTTCATAGGACATCATAGCATTTGTATTTCTATTAAATGCAAATACTGGATTATGCTCTACAAGATATCAGAGCTATAATCAAATGTCTCTTTTAAAACTATTCTCTGGATTTTTCTGATCAGTATAATAATGTTACCAACAGTACTGGACATAGTTTGGATCCCTGTTATTGGTGACAGAGTATTATACACAATGTTTTCACTGTTCTAATATTAGTTATGTTTATAATTTGCTTGATTATAGACTACTAGTGCATCAAATGTCAATTAGATCTCAACATCTCAACTCAAAAATCACTCTGAATATCCTTCATTTAAATAATTAAAAGGGTGGGAGGCTGTGTTTCAATAATGTAGCCATGTTAGGAGAATTCAGAGAGCTTGTGAGAAAACTCTAAGAAAATGAGAGCCTTGGGACCTCAGTTTCTGTAAAACACAGAACTGTTCTTTGAATCTGTTTTTGTACTCCTTCCAGGTGTAGTGAATAGGACTGAGTTTACTTCAGAGTATTCATTACAACTGGCTATTTTTATTTGTTTATGTGCCTCTATGCCAAAGCATGTTTTTGTTGTGGCCTGTCTGCCACATGCGGTTTGTCCTTGTGGTTGTACATTTTACTCATCTGACTCTTCTTAACCCTCAGCGTATACATTGTTTGGTGCTCTGAATAAAGTTGGGTATTACATGAGACTCCGCCTCATTTATTGGCTCTACCCTCCCAGGTTCCACTGCCTCTAGAGCAGTAAACAGGAAGGAAAGTTTCCTGAGAGAAAATTTGTCCTGTTAGGTCTTGGTGTGGGTGGAGAAGGGCCCAGTTCTTTTAAGGGGTTGGCTCCTGGGAATTTGACAATGCTCCAGTGAGTATTTGAGCAACACAAATTAGACTTGAATTTTTTTTCTTCTTTTTTGGGTATCGGAAGGTCACAAGGATGAGGGTGTGGACCTGAGAGGACTAGAAAGTGAATGTGATCGGATTCATAATGTGAAATTCTCAAATAATAAAAATATTATGAAAAAGAAAGAATGGAGCAGATTCCTGCACACCCTTGGACTGCAAGCAGCCTATATAGAGTTTGATTCATCCTCTGGTCAGAAAGAAACCCTGCCGCTAATCACCATGTCTCTTGAAGCTGTTTAGTTCATATCTTAGCAAAACAGTTTAAAACATTCAAGCTCTACTCATAAGGCTAGTTAAACACAAACTTGTTTATTTGGTAAGTGGTCATTCATCTTCGATGTTATAATACTATCTTTAACCCTCAGTCACAGCAAGTATGTCTTACAAGTAGAAATGTAGTTTTTTTAAGCTTGCAATTTTTAAGGCCTGCATAAATTCCAGAAAACTGGAGACTCAAAGAGTTCAGGTAACATATATGAGTATGTTGTGGAAAATATTAAGTGTTTTGATGAGATTTTAGACAAAGTAAAAATTTTTTTTACATATAAGTATTCTTACATAAAAGTACTGACAAATGGCTAGAATGCAAACCAATTTCTCCACATCTTAGTTGGCTTGCCCTAAAACATGACTGCTAGAAATAGTCTTCCAACTAATAGCTTTAAATCCCTTATGCCAATTCTCAGGGTCTAGTGATTTCATTAAACAGAGGTTTTAATCCTTCCTCTGCTAGATGATGTGATAATAACAGCAGACTGTAATCATTTAAAATACTAATTGATTTATACTCATTGCTCTGTCTGGGTCATGATTAGAATCACTGCAATGAGAACAGATCACATGCAGCATTTTTGCCTGGAAAGATATGTGCTTGCAATTGCAGGGACATTTCCTATTAGCTTTTCTTGAATGCTCTCACAGTGATATATAAAAAGTTTTACCTTGCAATTCAAACAACATATGCACCAAAAATGTTGTCAGGATAATTAAAAAAATATCACATCATTCTTTCTGGGGGTTGTTGTTGTTGTTGTTGTTTGGGTTTTTTGTTTGCTTGCTTTATTTTGTTTTTGTTTTGTTTTATTTCATGAGACATAATTTCACTGTGTACCCTTGACTTGCCTGGAACTTGATACATGGAACAGACTGGCCCTTAACTTGCTATAATCCTCCTACCTCTGCCTCCTATCCCATCATTCTTATACTCAACTTTAATGGTAGTTTATTTGTTGAGATAGATATGGGTGAAAAGGCATATTGGTTTTCCTGTTATGTTGCTTCTATATATAGTAGCTACAAAATTGATCTATGAGAATAAAGACTACAACATAGGAGCCTTGTTCCAGTGGCTAAGTGTATTTATCTCTTGTTATTACAAGAAATATATATATATATATATATATATCATATTTTTCAGTCTCTGGGACTCTTTAAGCAAACACACATGCAATGCACATGCACACACACACACACATACACTCATATGCATGCACATGCATACACACAAACAATTAGTAAGCAGATGAAATCACTCAATTACCTGTTTTGAAAATTGAAAATAAAAAAACTGTCTTCTCTGAGTGAGGCGTGTTTTCTGTTCTTCCTAGACATGGCACAAAAGAAGAGCTATATATATTGCTGGCAGAGGAGACATCTCCAGATATAAGATGTCATTGCAGATTAATTTCTTTCTGTGTTCTTTCTGTTTCTGTTCATATTGTGCTATTTCTTTTAAGAAATCATATGAGGAAGGACACATAACAGAACTGAAAGCTTTCCCATGAGATTTTAAAAACACACCTTACATAAATGAAGGCAAAAATAATAATTCATCCTTTTAGATTCACAAAGTCTACTTAGCTGAGAGGATAATATTGGAAAACAACAAGTCCTCAGAGACCTTGGTCTCTTACATGTGAACTTCCTTCCTTTCTTTCTTTCTTTCTTTCTTTCTTTCTTTCTTTCTTTCTTTCTTCCTTCCTTCCTTCCTTCCTTCCTTCCTTCCTTCCTTCTTTCCTTCCTTCTGTCCAGAGTCTTATTTATTTGCATTCTCAAACCTTACTCAGTTTCCTCACTCCAACACGTGATTCCTAAAAGTCATCTATACCCAGTGGCAGCTCAGATTGTTCTCCTCATGTTTGACCTAATCTACACTTCCCGGCTTATGTCCTCCTGAGATACCAAGATTGCTGCTGTCCCATTAGCTGCTAAAACCAGGGAACATGCTATACATGCTACAGACTTGTCATGTTGAGCATGATGAAAGACTCTGGACTCTTAATGCTTTTCCTCATTAGCATAGGGAGATAACTGCGTCAGTAAATTACTTGTTGTGCAAGCTTAAGGACCTGAGTTTAGATCTGCAGCATCCATGTGAAATATCAGATATGACTATGCATGCACGCAATCGTTGCACTGGGGAAGAAGAGATAGGAAGATCATGTGACTTGCTGCCCAGTAAATCAAGTCAAATTTCTGAGTTCTGGGATCAATAAAAATTCACACCTTTCTAAAAGTGTGGATCAATTGAGGAAGAAATTCAGCATTAACTTCTGCCGTCCACATGCATGCACATACTTGTGACATACAAGAAACATATACATGTGGCAAACATTATTTTGAAAATATCTCTTAAATTTTAAGAGACTGGAACTTTTAGGGCCTCATAGATGGTTAGTAATAAACCTTGAGGTCACTTGAGACTGGTAGGTTACTATGTGCTCAGCCTGTATGTTTAACTTACTTTTAAGAAGACAATGTAATAACAAACCTTACTGTCTTGGTTCTCCATGTAACTAACTTTCACAATTTATATTAACATACAGCACTAACCATAAATTATGTTCTTCTCCATATCCCTGACCCAGAGCAATATATAAATGTATGTATATTATAGTAGTAAATGCTGAAAATAGTAAATAAGTTGAAAGCAACCTTATAAAACAAATATCCTCCATAAATATTGGAAGCAGTATGGATTTAAGTCTGTTTACAATGATGCGTAAAGCACTGTTGTCTGGGTTAGTTGGAGTCAACTGGAGTTAATAAAGTTTCACTTCTTGGAAAACTCTGATATTAAGGATTTTCATAAAGTAATCCTCATCCTTTCCACAGTACCTTCTGTGTTGCTCAATAAAGTTAGAGCAAAACCTTTGTGGGGGACAAGACAAACAGCACTCATGCAGGCATAGGGATACAGATTTAGACTCATGCTGAAGGGCCCAGCTTGAAGTATCCAGTTTAACTTTACAAAGTCCATTTTGCTTTCAGAATCCATTTTATTATTAACTTGCCCTCTAAATGAATTCAGCTACAGGAAAAACTCCAACTTGTTCTGGAAGCCATGTCATCCTGGTAACAATCACAATTCCCCTGGTCAAACAGCCACTCCACTCCTAACAACCAATCAGTTCTTAAGGAGGAAGTACCTAATGCTTAAAGTAGAGTGTGATTAAGCTAGCAACCATTATTCATACCAAGCTGAAATCATTAGTATCCAATAGAAGTATGCCAAGCAAATGTCAACCAATGTGCCAAGTTGGAAAGTATCTAACCTTGATACCATGATAAATGGGCAAGGCTTATACCAGCTCAGGACCTTCTGCACCTTCCTTTGTGCTGGAGAGGTTGGAGGGTACCATCTCCAGCTTGAATAAAGACTCTGTTTTTCCATACGAATTGGACTTCTAGTGGTCTCTGATGGTCTGTGGGGACCTCACAATCTGGACATAACCATGCAACAGATTTCATGTATTACAAAAAATCATAAGCTACAGAGAGGAAAGTAGAGATTGTACCTCAGGCTTGTTCTTGGTTAAATTACTCCGAAGGGTGGGGGTTGGGGGCGGGAATGATTTAGTTTCTACTCCTAATAAGACATGGATGCATATTGGTGACTATGAGTTTCTGTTTCAGCTCCAAGCATTTTACTAGTTTTTTTTTGTTTGGTGGTTTATTTTTGATTTTGTTATTGTTGTTTTTGATTTTGGGGTTTTTTGTTGGGTTGTTTTGGTTTTATTTTTTAGGTTTTTTGTTTGTTTTTGCATGTGTATGAATGCCTTGTGTAAGGAATCTTTACTGCACTTAATCAAGGCACATAAAACATACAAATAACACAAAAAATATTGCTTACCAATGTTTACCAACAATTCTTCCAAATCTAATTTCTCATACTTAGCTGGTCTTCCTTTGTCTTAACTTTTCTATTCCTGCATTATTTTTCTCTTTTTATACGTCTACATGCTCTTCTGAGACACAGAACAAACTTGTTGCTATCGTCTTACAATCTACATGGATATCATTGACTATTTGTCGTCCAGCCTCTGCCCTACAATGTTTCTGTATTGGACAAACCCACTTGTATGTTCAGTACCTCCAGCCCCACATTCAGAGTTTACTCTCTTCACAGTCCCAAGATTACCCCTTCTCCTGCATTCTTTTTGAGGGATGCTGACCTTAGGAGTATTACCAGCAACCATTTCTCCCTTGTTCAATGTAATACTCACTAAGATTATTCAGCACTTCATTGATTCCGTACCAGGCTGTTATTGCGTTTTTGTATGTGCTCTCATGTTTAAAGTGCAAGAAACTCTTAAGATAATGCTGTCATCCCCACTTTCCAGGTAAGGAATGGGAAGCACAGCATGACCACAGAATATCCCATAGACACAAGTGAAATGAACTATTCTGAAGAAACACAACATTTTATGTTATTTCCTTTCCAGTGCCTACTCTCCTCCTCTGCTTGCTTACACCTTGCAGATATTTGGTTTTTACCTCAGCCCTTCCTACAATTTTGATTTGCACATTATTACCTGTCACTTTTTTTTTAGACATAAAGGCTTCTCTTTTTAAAGTATTACAAATTAATTATTAACAAAGTTAAATTTCTGACCCTTCTAATGTACTCTTCATTTTATTATGAGAATTATCTCCAAAACAGCAATCAGATCACATTAAGCCACAAAACCTTGAAGCAATGCATAAGGTCTTTAAAAGTTAGACTTCTATGTACTCAGCAGTGTCCCTTTTTAACTGCCACATTTGCAAATGTTTGTCCACACCAGTTTGCATACTTGTCTTATTGTTAAAAATGTATCATATTGAGTCATAAAATTACTGATACTTGACAAATTTAAATATACAAAACCTGCAAATTTACATTCTACTTGCTGAAGTTTTCAACTGAAAATCCTAGCCCCTACCTTTTTGTTCCTTAACCTAAAGCATAGTATCCAAAGACAACACTTTCTACTGGTTCCATTGCCCCTCCTGATGCTAGTCACTTCCATATTTTTCACAATATGCTGAAACACTACTAGACTAGGTTCTGAGAGACTCAAACAGAAGAAAGAATGAAGAGTTGTTACTGTGTTTTCTTTTGTTTTGTTTTGATTTGGTTTTTTTTTTTTTTTTTGCATCAAAAATGCCAGACCTGCTGGCATCACTGGGAAAGGATATGCCTAATATTGTAGAGACTTGATGCCCCAGGAAGGGTACCCCTCTAAGAGGCAAATGGGAACAACAGAGAGGAGTACTCTATGAGGGGGTACCAGAGGGGGGGCCCATTTGGGATACAAATAAATAAAATATTTAATTAATTTTTTAAAAAATGCCAGACCTGGAATTAACATTCTACCCCTTATGGAATATGGCCATGTACTGTGTTGTCAGATAGAAAAAAAAAGAAAAAGCATATGTTATCCTTTAAAACAATCCACCATATTCTGTCAGTTGAAACGTATATGTGCTCAGAACAGATGTTATTGACCTTGGAGGTGTACTTTTGGCACTGGATAGTCACACACCAAATGTGGGGTAGTGGAGGACAGTAGGTGATGACTATACTGATCCTCTATGCATACATTCTTTCTTCTCTAGCTGAATTTGTCAGACATGATCTCCTTATTTCCATTTGTGGGATTTATGCATCTAACTCTTACACTTCTCCTCTCTCCTTTTCTATTTTTGAATATGCTTAAAAACTAAATCTAGGTAACTCCATGTGAGTATGATTCAGGAGATATAATTGGCAACATAGAAAAATTAACAAGACATTACTTCTCTTACAGAATTTTTTGTTCACTAAATTGTGAGTCAAAAGTTTTTGCTTACAACTAATGAGATGGCTCATTTGGTAAATGAAATTACTGCTAACCAGATGACCTGTTTGATTGTGATTGATTTCCATACCCAATAAGGGGGTTGGAAAAACTGATCCCTACAAACTGTTTGTCCTCACACTTCCCCATGCAGACTGCAAAATTAGAGCACACGCTCATGCTTCCTAACATGCACACAAGCACACACATATGCATATACAAACTTAATGAATAAAAACCTTGGGGCTTAGTCTTCATATTATTGTCTGCTACAGCTACCTTATCTGTAAGTTATCATTCACAATTCCAAGTATTCTCTCAGGCCTACTTTTGTCCCAGAGTTCTGCATGATAGAATCTGTTCAATGCTACAACAATGTCATAACTAATTGTCTCCTATCAAAGCTTACAGAACAGTTTTCGTCTCAGCGTTTTGTGAATCTCCTGCAATGGAGACATTATTTCTCTAATCCTGTATTTTCCTCTCTCCTGGTCTTGATGCAACATATCCTGTATTAAAAACTTAAGATTGCATAAAAGGCAAATCTAAGTGGATCATCTGACCTTATTCATCATTGGCAATTTGAGTATAAAATTCCCAATAACTGATAAAAATGGATGCTAGATACCTAGAAAGATTGTTATGATAAATGAAAGGTACATAGACTGACAGATGGTAGACTTGTAGATTATTTTGAAATAACTAAAGCTTATCCAATGCTAACCCTTTGTGTATAATCAGTTCAAAACCTTGTACTTACCTGTGTTCTCAAGTTTTCCTTATGCATATGTACTGAAGTTTTGTTCTGAACTTTCCTGGTATACATTGTTGTTTGATAACAGCAACTTGGTTGGGTCTTTGTGTCTGGACACAGCTCTCTTTGTCCAGCAATAAGTTTCTATCTGGCTATGGGTCCCTGTGTTCAGCTATGGCCCCTTCTGTCTGGGCATTGGTCTGTCTGTCTAGCTCTGGTCTCTCTGTCTGTTTGGCCATCCTAAACACCTCAGTCCTAAAATACTGCATTGTGTTTGTCCCTCACTATTTGCTTTCTTCCTTTTCATTCTAAAGTTTGTGAGATTATGGAACTTTCTATACTCATCTTTTATTTTCTATATTTTTTTTTATTTACATTCCCAATGATTTTCCCTTTCCCGGTTCCTCCCTTCCTGAAAGTCCCATAAGCCCTCTTCCCTCCCCCTGTTCCCCATTCAACCCCCTCTCACTTCTCTGTCCTGGTATTCCCCTACATCCAGTCTTTCCAGGACCAGGAGTCTCTCCTTCCATCTTCTTGGAAATCTATTGATATGTAAATTGTGTCTTGGGTATTTCGAGCTTCTGGGTTACTATCCCCTTATCAGTGACTGCATACCATGTATGTTCTTTTGTGATTGGGTTACCTCACTAAGGATGATATTTTCAAGTTCTGACCATTTGCCTAAGAATTTCGTGAATTCATTGTTTTTAATTGCAGAGTAGTATTCCATTGTGTAGATATACCACATCTTCTGTATTCCTCTGTTGAGGGACATCTGGGTTCAGATTCTTAACCTATATCTTATTTGTCTGTTTGCTTGTAGCATAAGAGGTTCCAAATGGTAACAACATGTTCTCACTAATTAAAGAATTAATGCTAGTAGAAAGGGTTTTTAACTGGGAAAGTTAATTCAGATTTGTATGTTGCTTTGTTTCCTTGAAGTATTTTCTTTTTATGCTGTTTTTTGTCCCTCTCTTTTGTTTACATAAGAGAGTTGACTCTGATGCTTCAAACCTTTGATAATCAACACACGTTTAAAAAGATTAAAATTAATTTGGTATCCATGAATGTATATGAAATATATATGCTGTCATGTTTAACTTTGAGGCCTCCAAGAGAAAGCCACATTTGTATTGGGGCATGCCTAAACATCAGTGTGTGAAGGACATTTCCTTGGAGTCATTCAGTTTTCCATGGAAGAATTCTTCACTGAAAAGCTTCATAAAGAGTACATTCACAGAGGACTAAGCAGGACTAAAGGAAATGAGCAAAAGACAGCAGAGCCCAGGACCATCAGGGTTAGAAGACCATATGACCTCAAATAGACCACAGTAATGTATCCTACATAAAAACACACTTAAAATATCTACAAGCCTCACAAGCTTTACTGCAAATACAAAACATGGACTCAGGGCACTGACCTGCTCAGATCCACAGCTGGATCAGATGCCACACTCTGTCCCCCTTCTCCCTGCTTTCTCCCCAGAGCCTACTGGCTCCCAGCCTGCGGGCAGAAACAGAACAGAGTGTGGGTATGAGGTTGGTAGGTTTGGGGTGGGTGGGAGGGTGTATCAAGTCAGGGTTCATACAGCTGTATGTGTAGACAAAATGACCTCTAGAGACTGCTGCTGCTAGAGGGGTCTACTGTATCATTTCAGGGACAGGGTATATAAGGGTGTTTAAAGGAGGATGGGTGGAAAGAGTTAATTGGTCATACCATCAAGTGAGCAGGAAGAGCTGGTTGGTTTTATATATAATACAGCACTTAATTATCATGAGGGTGGGAAGCCAGAAGGAGGCATGTGTGCTGAGTTATGCAGTCTTGCAGAGACTCTGTACAAGGTCACTTTTCAGACAAGGCTAGCCACCTGTGTTCAGACACACTCTCCAGACAAAAACAGGCAGAGACAGGGAAGGTCCCACTGAGAAATGGAGTTGCCCATTTTGTGCCAATCTCAGAAAGCCTTCTTGTCATGGAAGATGGCTACCTTAACAGCAAGGTTCCCCAGCCTCATTCCCAGGATGGACTGCAGTATCCCGAGGTGATTGGGATTACTCTGCTACAGCTCTGGGAAAGATCAACTGCCATTTTGTCCATCTTAGCATGAACATGCATTTTGAGAGACATGTCCCTTCTTAGCAAGCAAACACATATCTAGGAGATGTTTGAGGATGTTATTGTGGTACATTATGTGTGTGTGTGTGTGTGTGTGTGTGTGTGTGTGAGAGAGAGAGAGAGAGAGAGAGAGAGAGAGAGAGAGAGAAAGTGTATTTGTAAATGGTGCAGATGTGCTACAGTTATTTTCCAGGAGAATGAAACATGAAATGTCAGCAAAATTCTAAACCTATGTGCCTGCCTCGGACTCTACATCAGGACATGCAGCAGATTGCATTTACGTACAGGATTTCTGGGCAGTATGAAGAAAGACAACTCAGAACATTCAGATAAAGGACAAATAGTCATTGATCCTACTATCATAGCTGACTGACTTCATAGAATCTAACTCTAACAACAAAAGAATAATCATCTCTTCAATATGTCATGTCAGTTATTAACTCCATGGGTGAGTAGCTTATTTTCTGGGAATCAGAAGATGTCCATCTTGGATTTCTTTCAGTATTATGTGTCTTCATTCATCAGGAACCTGAAGCAAGGTGATTTTATACATACTTGCTTTTCTCTTTCCCTTTTCATGTGTGTATGTACCTAAGTGATTATATGAATGTTCACATGTGTGCAGGGGTATGCCTAGGTGGGGTAGGAATAGCACTGATTACAAATGCATGCAACTTATGGGGACATCTCATTCAAATCACCACATTTATACATTCAACTCTCTGCTGTGGAACTTCCCATTTGGAGTATCATGTCAGCCCTCATAATTATGATGTTTTATAACTTGTCAATTGCTTTTCCTTATTCTTCTTAAAGGCAGGGTCTTAAAATCAAACCCAGAGTTTTTAAACACTAGTAGTATCCCTGGCCAGCTTGCTGTGGAAATGGCCAGTCTCAACCTACAAAGCATGGAATTACAGGTGGGACATCATGAAAACTTAGCATTTTTGTGGATTCTGGGATTCTAAATTCCTGTCTTTACATTATGGGGGAAAGTATTTTAACTATTAGGAAAGGCATCTCCAAATTCCTACATATATTTAGAAGCTGCTAGTATATTCCTAAATCATGCCTACCAAAAATTGATAAATTTTTCCTAAAGTTCAGAATCTAAAAGGTTAAATCAGTAGTGCCTATGATGAAAATATTCAGAAAGAAAAATATAATACCCAAATGAGTATTATAGATTAAATGGTTGTGTGAAATTATTTTGAATATTGAAGTACTTGTATTCTTTAGAACAGTGGTTCTCAACCTCTTGGGAGAAAAACTACCCTTTCATGGAGGTCACATATTAGATATCCTGGATATTATAAATTTACATTACAATTCATAACAGTAGCAAAGTTACAGTTTTGAAGTAGCAGTTAAATAATTTTATGTTGGGGTGTCACCACAACATGAGAAACTGTATTAAAGGGTTGCAGCATTACGAAGGTTGAGAACCACTTGCTGACAGATAAAAAGCTTTATGTATTTTGGTTTTCCTCTAAGAAAAAAGGAAAAAGAGAAAAAGGAACTAGGAACTAGGCCAAGAGCTCATCAGTGTGCTGTCACACAGTGTGCATTATTAAGAACCACTTTCTTGGTGGATAATTTGTTTGTGTGATTTAAGTGTGGGGAGCAGTGTTTATGTGTATGCATACACAAACATGAATGTGACATGCATGCCTGTATTTGCATATATGGAGGCCAGAAGTAAATGTCAAGTGTCATCCTCCATTTCTCTTTACCTTAATTTATGGTACAAAGTTTCTTATTGAATCTAGAGCTCTCCATTTGGGCTAAATTTGCTGGCTATTGAACCAGTCTGCCAGTCACTGCCTATCAGCACTGACATTACAGATGTGTGAAACCATGATAAGCTTTTAATGTGGGTGCTAAGGATATGAAGTGAGGTCTCTGTGCTTGTATAGAAAACACTTTTATCAGCTTAGTCATTGTCCAATCTTCCTGAGATAATTCTTTTAGTTAAAAATGAAATACTTTAAGAGAAAAAAGAAATTTTACATTTGATTAAGGATGAGAGAAAAGCCAACACTATAAGGATATAAGTTGTAGATTCTATAGGTTTTTTAAATGGCATGTCCATTTTTATTCATATATTTAACAATTTTTATATTGCTTACATTTCCATTGCCATGATAAAATATTATAATCAAGGCAGCTTTCGGAAGAAAGAGTTTGTTTGTGACTTATGGCTTGAGAGGGTCAAAGTCCATGATACCTATCTACTGGGAATCAAGTATTCAAATGTATCTAGCTTATAGGGACATCTCATTCAAACCACCACATTTATACATGCAACTCTCTGCTGTGGAACTTCCCACTTGGAGTATCATGTCAGCCCTCATAATTATGATGTTTTATAACTCTAGTTCCATGTTCCAGGAGAACCAATATCTTTTGGCCACTGAGAACACTACACATATAGATATACATGTAGGCAAGACACTCATAAATAATAAATCTTGTTTAAAATGAAAAATGTTTTAACATAAAAAATATGTGAATCTCAGATTAGTTTGCTTTATATGATCATTTCCAGTTAATAAAACAATTTTAATAACCAAGCCTAAATCTTTGATGAAGACAGAACTTGAGTTAGTTGTATGCTTGCAGCTATTTGAGAATCACATCAAATGTAACAGCATGTGATATGCAAATATAGGTAAGGGGAGAGCTCTCAATATAAACAGTGAGATCCTGTGAATGGTCTGGCTTTGAAGACTAAACAGTACTTGGCACACGATGGATCAAGTAAAGGGCAATTGCATTGTGATTTATGTATTATTTGAAGTCTGAAAAGTCAGAGTATATGAGTAAAACAGTTACATTCCAGATTGAGATAGCTACAAAACTATCCCTTTCACCTACTGACTCCAGCTTGTTTTCCTGAGTTAACCTTTTGAAAACTGGGGAATTCACCTGATAGTCAGTGGCTTCACACAGTGCAGCCAAGTGGTAATCAAAATGAACAAAAAAATCTGCTGCTCACATTGTCACCACTTACATTTCTTTTTTTTCTTAAAGATTTATTTATTATATGTAAGTACACTGTAGCTGTCTTCAGACATCCGAGGAGAGGGCATCAGATCTCATTACTGATGGTTGTGAGTCACCATATGGTTTCTGGGATTTGAACTCAGTACCTTCAGAAGAGCAGTCAGTGCTTTTAACCGCTGAGCCATCTCTCCAGCCCATCACTTCCATTTCTATCACTTTACAAGTGTTGCATATTCTGGGATTAACTAGAAAGCAAGATGTCATCTAAATAGATTATACTGTAATTTACCATAGAAATAATTATTTACATCATGGCAGTGGGTCAGTAGGGCACCATTTTAGAATTTAAAATAGCTATAGTTGGATAATTGCCATTATTTATTTATTTCCCCTAAAGGTGATTTAACTCTCTATGTAGCACATTTCTTTATTGTAAAAAGACACCAGAAATAAATGCAGTCTGACCCATTCTTGCAAAGATAGCAAAACATGGGCAAGGTTGACCTGTTCTATTCTGCTTTATTCACTTTGATAGGATTTTGAAAACCTGCACATGATAAGAATTTGTGAAGTATTTTTCAAAGGATGGCTTGTTGTTGCCAAAAGAAACAGTTACGTGAAAAAAGAACCCTCAAACACTGATGGCCTAGACATTGACTGAGTGTGGTTAAGGATAGGTCATTTGGTTAGTCTCACTATGGTCTTTATCTCTCTAACATAAATTCTTTGTCCTTTAATAGTATATTGTCTTAGCAAATATTACAGTATGATTCATTAGTTTTTAATTCACATACACATATTAACAATGTCATATGCAGAAAAGTTTCAAAGCAGTAAAAATGAAATAAGAATTCTGAAGGCAGGGAAACAGTGCAAATGAGATTTACTTGAGTTTTAGGAATATTAAATCATTTTGCCAGTGATAGATATGTTCTTATTCAGGGTGTGAATATCACTGTCATTTCAATATTCCTGGAGGCTGGCATAAAACTCATTTTCGGTGGCATGCTTTCAGCTCAGTGGAGAATATGATGAACAAAATAAATGTGAATAAGATATGTTTGCTTAGTGGTGGTAAGACTATGCATCCTTCAGGTGACATATTGAAATGAAGATTTTTACATCTAGTTCTGAACTCTTTGCTTATGTTACTGTTGTTTGAATGCCTCAACACAAGTCTCAAAAACAGATACTAGGGGATTGAGAGAAGGCTCTAGTTGGTAAAATTCTTGCTGCACAAACATGAGGACCTGAGTTTGATCCCAGACCCTACATCAAAGTGTTGTGTGTCCCATCTCTGATGAAGTAGAGAGGCATGATTCCCTAGGCTCCCTAGTCAGACAGATTAGCCTTATGAGAAAATTCCAGATGAGTGTGAGACAAGGTGAGTAGCTCCAGATGAACAACATCTGATGCACAATACCTCCGCCCTGCATGTGCATATAAGCATTCCCATATGTGCAGCTGTTATGTGTGTGCTCTCACATGTGCATGGTTATACACACTCGTACACACACACACAAAAACACACACACTAAAATTAAAAACCCAAGTCTCTGAGCTCCATTGTCTGGCCACCACTCCAGTCATCTCCTAGAGGCACACAATATGGAATATCCAGGTTAGATTCCAACTGCCCCATCCACCTGCCTGTTTCCCAGGGCATGCCCAGCTACCAGAAGCTAGCAGTTTACTGTCAGGTCTCCCTAGCTCCATTGTCTGGCTACCACTCCTCCAGCCTCAACCAGGGGCCCTGCACAAGAACATCCAGGCGTGTTACACCAAGAACACCCAGTCAAAGGATTCCCACTGCAGGGCTGCTCCACAAAGAACATCCAGATTAGGTATCCTGATATCTGCCACACCAAGAACATTCGTGGACAACCAGAAGGCTAAAGGCAGCATAAGAACACAAACAACAAGAGTCAGGGCGATATGGCAACTTCAGAGCAAAGCTTTCCTACTAAAGCAAGCCCTGGATGTCTTAACACAACTGAAGCACAATAGACCTTAAATCCATCCTTATAAACATGATAGATGCCTTTAAAGAAGAAATGAATAAATCTCTCATGGAAAATCAAGCAGGTAGAGACCTTTAAGGAGGAAACTAATAAATCCTTTAAGAAATACAGGAAAATACAATAAAACAGGTGAAGGAAATGAACAAAATTGTGAAAGACCTGAAAATGGAAATAGAAACAATAAAGGATAAAGAAACTGAGGGAATACTGGAGATGTAAAACCTAGAAAAGAAAACAAGAAAGCAGATGCAAGTATAATCAATAGAATACAAGAGAATATCAGGTGTAGGCGATATGTAGAAGACATTGATACATCAGCCAAATAAAATTTTAAATCTAAAAAATTCCTGACACAAAACAGCTAGGAAATCTGGGGTATTATGAAAAGACATAACCTAAGAATAATAGGACTAGAAGAAGGTAAAAGATCCTAATTCCAAGAACCAAAAATTATTTTTAACAAGATAATAGAAGAAAATTTCTCCAACCTAAAGAAAGGGATCCCTATAAACATAGAAGCACTTTACAGAACACCAATCTAATTGAACCAGAAAGAAATCCTCCCACCACATAATAATCAAACAATAAATCTATAGAGCAAAGAAAAAGATCATTAAAAGCTGCAAAAGGAAAAGGCCAAGTAATATACAAAGATAGACCTACCAAAATTACACCCAATTTCCAGAGACTCTAAAATCCAAAAGAGCTAGTGCAGATATCATACAGACCCTAAGAAACCACAGATGTCAGCATAGACTACTATACCCAACAAAACTCTCAATTGCCAAAGAAAGCAAAAGCAAGATAATCCAAGAAAAACCAAATTTATATAATATTTATACACAAACTCAGGCTTACAGAAAATACTTAAAGAAAATGCCAACCCACGGACGTTAAATACACACAAAACTACACAGGAAATAATTCCACACACAAACATGAATGCACACACAAAAACACACTACTACCACCAACATCAAAACAACAGGAATTAACAATCATTGGTCATTAATATCTCTCAACATCAATAGACTTAATTCTCCAATAAAAGATACAGGGCAACAGAATGGATGCAAAAATAGGATCCATCATTCTGTTGCATACAAGAAACACACTTCAGCAACAAAGATAGACATTATTTCAGAGTAAAGGGCTAGAAAAATGTTTTCCAAGAAAACAAACCCAAGAACGAAGCTGGAGTAGCCATTGTATTATCTAATAAAGTAGACTTTAATGACAACTAAACAAAAAAACCTGAAGAGACACTTCATATTCAGCAAAGGAAAAATCCACCAAGATGATATTTGAATTCTGAACATCTATTCCCCAAATGCAAGAGGACACACTTTCTTTTTTTTCTAAGTTTCTTTATTTATATTCCAAATCATTTTCCATTTCCCAGTTCCTCCCTCCCTGAAAGTCCCATAAGCCCCCTTCCCTCCCTCTTTTCCCCATTCAACCCCCTCTCGCTTCTCTGTCCTGGCATTCCCCTACATCCAGTCTTTCCAGGAAATCTATTGATATGCGAATTGTGTCTAGGGTATTCCAAGATTCTGGGTTAATATCCCTTTATCAGTGACTGCATACCATGTGTGTTCTTTTGTGATTGGGTTACCTCACTAAAGATGAAATTTTCAAGTTCTGAACATTTGCCTAGGAATTTCGTGAATTTATTTTTTTTAATTACAGAGTAGTATTCCATTGTATAAATATACCACATCTTCTGAAACCATTCCTCCATTGAGGGACATCTGGGTTCTTTCCAGTTTCTGGCTATTATAAATAAGGCTGCTATGAACATAGTGGAGCATGTGCCCTTATTGCATGCAGGTAAAGCCTCTGGGTATATGCACAGGAGTGGTATAGCCGGATCCTCCAGGAGTGTCATGCCCAGTTTTCTGAGGAACCGCCAGACAGCTTTCCAGAGTGGTTGTACCAGCTTGCAATCCCATCAGCAGTGGAGGAGTGTTCCTCTTTCTCCACATCCTCGCAACAACTGTGTTTTTGATCGTAGCCATTCTGACTGGTGTAAGATGGAATCTCAGGGTTGTTTTGATTTGCATTTCCCTAATGACTAAGGATGATGAACATCTCTTTAGGTGCTTCTCAGCCATTAGATATTCTTCAGGTGAGAACTCTTTGTTTAGCTCTGTACCCTATTTTTAATAGGGTTACTTGGCTCTCTGGACTCTAACTTCTTGAGTTATTTGTATATATTGGATATTAGCCCTCTGTCGGATGTAGGGTTGGTAAAGCTCTTTTCCCAGTTACTTGGTGGTGCTTTGTCCTTTTGACAGTGTCCTTTGCCTTACAGAAACTTTGTAATTTTATGAGGTCCCATTTGTCAATTCTTGATCTTAGAGCATAAGCTATTGGAGTTCTATTCAGGAAATTCTCCCCTGTGCCCATATGTTCAAGGTTCTTCCCTAGTTTCCTTTCTATTAGCTTCAGTGTGTCTGGTTTATGTGGAGGTCCTTGATGCACTTGGAATTGAGCTTAGTGCAAGGAGATAAGAATGGATCAATTTGCATTCTTCTGCATGTTGACCTCCAGTTGAACCAGCACCATTTGTTGTAAAGCCTATCTCTTTTCCACTGGATGGTTTTAGCTCCTTTGTCAAAGATCAAGTGACCATAGGAGTGTGGATTCATTTCTGGGTCTTCAATTCTGTTCCATTGATCTACATGCCTGTCACTGTACCAATACCATGCAGTTTTTAACACTATTTCTCTGTAGTACAGCTTGAGGTCCAGGATAGTGATTCCCCCAGAAGTTCTTTTACTCTTGAGAATAGTTTTAGCTCTCCTAGGTTTTCTGTTATTCCAGATGAATTTTTGAATTGCTCTTTCTAACTTTATGAAGAATTGAGTTGGGATTTTGATGGGGATTGCATTGAATCTGTATATTGCTTTTGGTAAGATGGTCATTTTTACTATATTAATCCTGCCTATCCATGAGCATGGAAGATTTTTACATCTTCTGAGGTCTTCTTTGATTTCCTTCCTACAGAGACTTGAAGTTCTTGTCATACAGATCTTTCACTTGTTTGGTTAGAGTCACACCAAGATACTTTATATTGTTTGTGTCTATTGTGAAGGGTGTCATTTCCCTAATTTCTTTCTCAGCCTGCTTATCCTTTGAGTATAGGAAGGCTACTGACTTACTTGAGCTGATTTTATATCCGGCCACTTTGCTGAAGTTGTTTATCAGCTGTAGGAGTTCTCTGGTGGAGTTCTTTGGGTTGCTTAAGTATACTATCATATCTCTGCAAATAGTGATAGTTTGACTTCTTCCTTTCCAATTTGTATCCCTTTGACCTCTTTTTGTTGTCTAATTGCTCTAGCTAGAACTTCAAGTACTATATTGAAAAGATATGGAGAGAGAGGGCAGTCTTGTCTAGTCCCTGATTTTAGTGGGATTGCTTCAAGTTTCTCTCCATTTAGTTTGATGTTGGCTACTGGTTTGCTGTAAATTGCTTTTACTATGTTTAGGTATGGGCCTTGCATTCCTGTTCTTTCCAAGACCTTTAACATGAAAGGATGTTGAATTTTGTCAAACGCTTTTTCATCATCTAATGAAATGACCATGTGTTTTTTTTTTCTTTGAGGTTGTTTATGTAGTGAATTACATTGATGGATTTCTGTATATTGAACCATCCCTGCATCCCTGAGATGAAGCCTACTTGATTATGGCAAATCATTGTTTTGATGTGTTCTTGGATTTGGTTGGCAAGAATTTTATTGAGTATTTTTGCATCGATATTCATAAGAGAGATTGGCCTGAGATTCTCTTTCTTTGTCGGATCTTTGTGTGCTTTTGGTATTAGTGTAATTGTGGCTTCATAGAACGAGTTGGGTAGTGTTCCTTTTGTTTCTATTTTGTGGAATAGTTTGAAGAGTATTGGCGTTAGGTCTTCTTTGAAGGTCCGATAGAATTCTGCACTAAAACCATCTGGACCTGTGCTTTTTTGGTTGGAAGACTTCCAATGACCACTTCTATTTCTTCAGGGGTTATAGGATGATTAGATGGTCTATTTGATCCTAATTTAATTTTGGTATTTCGTATCTGTCTAGAAAATTGTGCACTTCCTCCAGATTTTCTAGTTGTGTTGAATACAGGCTTTTGTAGTAGGATCTGATGATTTTTTGAATTTCCTCAGTTTCTGTTGTTATCTCTCCCTTTTCATTTCTGATTTTATTAATTTGGATACTGTCTCTGTGCCCTCTGGTTAGTCTGTCTAAGGGCTTATCTATCTTATTGATTTTCTCAAAGAACCAACTCCTCGTTTTGTTGATTCTTTGTATGGTTTTATTTGTTTCTACTTGATTGATTTTACCCCTGAATTTGATGATTTCCTGCCTTCTACTCTTCTTGGGTGTATTTGCTTCTTTCTGTTCCAGGGCTTTCAAGTGTGCCATTAAGCTACTAGTGTATCCTCTCTCCTGTTTCTTTTTGGTGGCACTTAGGGCTATGAATTTTCCTCTCAGCACCACTTTCATTGTGTCCCATAAATTAGGGTATGTTGTACCTTCATTTTCATTAAATTTTAAAAAGTCTTTGGTTTCTTTCTTTATTTCCTCCTTGACCAATTTATCATTGAGTAGAGCATTGTTTAGTCTCCATGTGTATGTGGGTTTTCTGTTTTTTTTGTTGCCATTGATGACCATCCTTATTCCATAGTGATCTGATAGGAGGCAGGGATTAGTTCAATCTTCTTATATCTGTTGAGGTCTGTTTTGTGACCAATTATATGGTTGATTTTGAAGAAGGTGCCATGAGGTGCAGAGAAGAAGGTGTATTCTTTTTCTTTAGGATGAAATGTTCTATATATATCTGTTAGTGAGGACATGCTTTCATTAAAGAAACATTACTACAGCTTAAACCACACACACACTAATAATGGGAGACTTCACTATCACCAATGGAGAGGTCATTGAGACAGGACCTAAACAGAAAATAATGAAACTAATAGAAGTTATAAATCAATGAATCTAACAGGTAGCTATAGAATATTTCACACAAACACAAAAGAATATATCTTCTTCTCAGTACCTCACAGAACATTTTCCAAAATTAACCTTGTTGGTCATAAAGCAAGCCTCAACATGCACAAGAAAATTGAAACAACACCTTGTATTTTATCACACCACCATAAACTAAAGCTAGACTTCAACAATAGAAACAAAAGAAATCCTACAAACTCATGGAAACTGAACAACTCTCAACTCAATGATCACTGGGTCAGGGAAGAAATAAATTTAAAGACTTTCCAGAATTCAATGAAAATGAAGGCACAACATATCTAAGCTAATGGGATACAATGAAAGCAGTATAAAAGAAAAGTAAACTTAATGCTTTCTTAAAGAAAATAAAGAGTACTCATAGTAGCAACTTAAAAGTACACCTGAAAGCTTGAGGGAAAAAAAGGAGGGGGCAGAAGCAACCACCAAAAGGATTAGATGGTGGGAAATACTCAAACTCAGAGCTGAAATCAATCAATTAGAAACAAAGAGAACAATACAACAAAACCAAGAGCTGTTTTTTTTAAGAAAGTCAACAAGATAGGTAAACCCTTAGCCAAACTAACTAAAAGGCAGAGAGATAGTATCCAAATGAACAATGTCAGAAAAGAAAAAGTAGACAAAACAACAGACATTGAGGAAATTCAAAGAATCATTAGGTCTTACTTCAAAGCTTGTATCCACAAATTTAGAAAATCTTAACAAAATGGATGATTTTCCTTGTTGGAGAGATGGGCTAGAGAGATAGTCATCAGTTAAGAACACTGACTGCCCTTCCAGAGGTCCTGAGTTCAATTCCCAGCAATCACATGGTAATGGGATCTGATGCCCTTTTCAGGTGTGTCTGAAGATAGCTACAGTGTACTCATATAAATAAAATAAATAAATCTTTTTTAAAAATGGATGATTTTCCAGAAAGATAGTACTTACCAAAGATTCAATAAAATTTCTATCAAAATTCCAGTACAATTCTTTACAAACCTTGAAAGAGCAATTCTCAACTTCATATGAAAAACAAAAACAAAACAGGATACCTAAAACAATCCTGAATAATAATCATCATCATAATCATCAACATTTGGAGGTATCACCATCCCTGATTTCAAGCTATACCTCAGAGCAATTGTAAAAACAACCACATGGTATTAATATAAAAATAGACAAGTTGATCAATGGAATCAAATTTAAGACCCAGAAATATACCCACACACCTATGGACACTTGATATTTGACAAAGAAGCCAAAACCTTACAATGAAAAAATGAAAGTATCTTCAACAAATGATGCTGGTCTAACTAGATGTCCTATGAGGAAGAATGCACATAGACCCATATCTATCAACCTGCAAAAAATTCAAGTTCCAGTGAGTCAAAGACCTCAACATAAAACCAGACACACTAAATCTAATAGAAGACAAAGTGGAGAACTGCTTAAACTCATTAGCACAGGAGACAAATTCCTGAATAAAACACAAATAACTCAGGCACTAAGACCAATAATTGATAAATGGGACCTCATGAAACTGAAAAGCTTTTGCAAAACTAAGGAAACTATCAATAGGGCAAAACAGCAGCCTACAGATTGGGAAAAGATCTTTACTAACCCTACACCCAAAAGGGCACTAATATCCAAAATACAAAAATAACTGAAGAAAATAGATACCCACAAACCTAATAACCCAATTAAAAATGGGGTACAGAGCTAAACAGAGAATTCTCAACAGAAGGATTTCCAATGGTCCAAAAAACACTTAAATGTTTAACATCCCTAGTCATCAGGGCAATGCAAATCAAATGACTCTAAGATTTAATCAGAATGGCTAAGATCATAAACTCAGGTGACAGCACATGTTGGCAAGGATGTAGAGCAAAGGGAACCCTCCATTGCTGGTGAGAGTGCCAACTGGTACAACCACTTTGGAAATCAGGTATACTACTCCTTGGCATATACCCAAAAGATGCTCCACTATACCACAAGGATACTTGCTCAACTTTGATCATAGAAGCTTTATTTGTAATAGCCAGAAATTGAAAAGAACATAGATGTCGCATGACTGAAGAATGGATAAAGAAAATATGGTACATCTATACAATGGAATGTTATTCAGCTATTAAAAACAAAGACATCATGAATTTTGCAGAAAAATGGATAGAACTAGAAAATATCATCCTGAGTGAAGTAACCCAAACCCAATAAGACACACATAGTATGTACTCACTTATAAGTAGACATTAGCCATAAAATACTGGATAACTATACTACAATCTACAGATTCAAGAAAAGTAGGAAATATGGAGGATCCAAGAAAGGATGTGTGGCTCTCACTCAGAAGGAGAAACAAAATAGTCATCGGAAGTGACTGGAGGGATAAAACTGGGTGGGAAAGGGGGTGAGGAGGGGAACAGGGGTGGGCATCAGGTATAAGGAAAGGGGATGTGAGAAATCAATGATGGGCATCTCTGGGACCTGGAAAATGATTATGGTGGTTCCAGGCAGTCTACAGGTGTGACCCTAACTGAAACTCCTACCAGCAGAGGATATGGAGAGTGAAGTGGCCACCTCCTGCCTCCTGTAGCCAGATGGGACTTCCAGTGGAGGGAGAGGGGCATCAACCCCCCCACACACACACACAACCTTCAACCCAAATTTGCTCTTCCTACAAGATGCCTAGGGATAGAGATGGAGCATCAGTAGAGGAAGTGGCCAGCCAATGATTGGCCCAACTTGAAATACATCCCACATAAGACAGCTTATCCCTGACACTATTAATGACACTCTGCTGTGCTTGTAGCCAGGAGCTTAGCTTAACAGTCTCCGGAAAGGTTTCATTCAGTAGTAGATAGATACAGATACACAGACCCACAGTCAAACATCAGGCAGTGTTCAGGATATCTTGTAGAAGAGAAGGGGATAGAATTGATGAAGCTGGAGAGATCAAGAACACCTCAAGAAGACCTACAGAGTCAACTAACCTGGGCCCATGGGGACTCATAGAGACTGAACCACCAACCAAAGAGTATGCAAGGACTGGACCTAGGCTACCTACACATTTGTAGCAGATGTGAAACGTGGTCTTCATGTTGGTCCCTTAATAATTGGAGTGAAGTCTGTCACTGGCTCAGTTGCCTGGCTTCCTTTCCTTTAATTGGTCTACCTATTTGGACCTCAGTGGGAGAGGACGCACTTAAGTCTATGGTGTCTGGATGTCCCAGAGTGGGATGGTACGCAAGGTTCCCTTCTGTGAGGAGAAGGAAAGAGAGTAATAGGGAGAGGCATTTGTAAATGTGGGATTGTGAGGTGGGGTGGGAAAAAGGGGACATGATCAGGATGTAAAGTGAATAAGTAAGTAAATAAATAAATAAATAAATAATACAAAGTTCGTTGCAGAAGCAATGTCAGTAATGTGCATTGATCTTTACCAACCTTACATCCGACAGAGGGCTAATATCCAATATATACAAAGAACTCAAGAAGTTAAACTCCAGAGAGGCAACTAACCCTATTAAAAAATGGGGTACAGAGCTAAACAAAGAGTTCTCACCTGAAGAATATCTAATGGCTGAGAAGCACCTAAAGAGATGTTCATCATCCTTAGTCATTAGGGAAATGCAAATCAAAACAACCCTGAGATTCCATCTCACACCAGTCAGGATGGCTAAGATCAAAAACACAGGAGACAGCAGTTGTTGGCGAGGATGTGGAGAAAGAGGAACACTCCTCCACTGCTGGTGGAATTGCAAACTGGTACAACCACTCTGGGAAGCAGTCTGGCGGTTCCTCAGAAAACTGGGCATGACACTCCCGGAGGATCCGGCTATACCACTCCTGGGCATATACCCAGAGGTTTTACCTGCATGCAATAAGGACACATGCTCCACTATGTTCATAGCAGCCTTATTTATAATAGCCAGAAACTGGAAAGAACCCAGATGTCCCTCAACGGAGGAATGGATTCAGAAGATGTGGTATATCTACACAATGGAATACTACTCTGCAATTAAAAACAATGAATTCACGAAATTCCTAGGCAAATGGTCAGATCTCGAAAATATCATCCTTAGTGAGGTAACCCAATCACAAAAGAACACACATGGTATGCAGTCACTGATAAGGGGATATCAACCCAGAATCTCGGAATACCCTAGACACAATCTGCATATCAATAGATTTCTAAGAAGATGGAAGGAGAGACCCCTGGTCCTGGAAAGACTGGATGTAGGGGAACGCCAGGACAGAGAAACGAGAGGGGGTTGAATGGAGAAAAGAGGGAGGGAAGGGGGCTTATGGGACTTTCGGGGAGGGAGGAAACGGGAAAGGGGAAATGATTTGGAATGTAAATTAAAAAAAATAAAATAAAATAAAATAAATAAATAAAAAAAAGATGTTTCATCAGTCAGGCAGTGGTGGCCAGCACTTTGGAGGCAGAGGCAGGTGGATTTCTGAGTTTGAGGCTAGCCTGATCTACAGAGTGAGTTCCAGGACAGTCAGGGCTATACAGAGAAACCCTGTCTCAAAAAAAAAAAAAAAAGCAAAAAAGAAAAAAGAAAATGTTTCATCAAAAACATATTAAATTTTCAGTGAATACTGAAAGTTAATTTATATACACCATACAGTCTGTCAAGCATAATGTAAAGTAGACAATGAGTCAAGCTTCATTTCCTCAATGGATAAAGACTGGTGATAAAATCCCTGATTCAAATATTTCTTACCAGGTATATTCGATTATATCATTTGGTTGAAAAAAACAAAAACAAACAAAAAACTTCATATAAGTAATGGTCATCATTTAGACACAGATTTTCTCTTTCCCTTTTTAGCATACATGCAAACATCTAACTATACACTGAAATGTGAAGAGGAAAGAACAAAAGAAATAAAACAAACCAAACAACCCAGGACATCAGAAATGACAAGAATAAGCTTCACAGTTGAATTATAGCTATCACTATAGATGTTGCTCCGAAGTCACCAGAATCTTGTTTTCCTGCTGTCATATCTTTATACATAGTTGTTCCTTATAAGAAGAGAAAATAGCAAAACAAAGCTAAAGTCCTGAAGAAGGCATGAAGGCCTCATCCGCAGACACTAGAACATCTGTCTCGTGCACACAAACAAGCTATTTCCATGCCCCTTGAGAAATGTGTGGCATTTTTATAAAGCATTGTTGTGAGAAATAAACCTTAAACTGTTCCTCTCTGAGAATTCATCAAGCTGCTTGATATTATTCAGGTAGAAGAACTTTAACTTAGCCTTCCATATAATAGTGGCCTCTATCAGAGCATTCAGCCAATGTTTGAATTCTGCCAATTGCTTAGGATATCTATACCAACTGTATTTAAGAAGCCGAGAGCATATACAGACTGGAACTGTGGAAGCAGTCTGTTGTAGATGGTGCTTTTTGTATTTTGATGTTAATTTCCCAGGAGGGGCTGTCTGGAATGAAGAATGAGTCTCACACTCAGGTGACTTTTTGTGAACTTCTCCTCTAATGAATAAAGAAACCAATCACTGGGAAAGTAGGCAGTACTTCTGGGTTGGTGGGAGGAAGAGAAGAGGCAGGAGAGTGATAGGGGCTTTTTGGATTGGGTCAGCGGGAGGAAAGATGTAACTACTAGTGATCCCAGGTTTAGATGGGAAATCTGCCAGGATTTGGCACTGGAGAACTTAGATTTAATATGGCTTATAAGATTAGGATTCTAGTCGTTGTGATTCTGAACTAAGTTTGTGTGGTGTTTTCCTTCATGAGGGAGCTTGACTAGGTTCCAGAGAGAAAGATACAGTGGCAAAGCATGGGTTTGCCAGAAGTACATCCCAAAAAGTTGTGGAAATTTTGAAGCATGGGGTTGGTGTGGTAGTGACCCTCCAGTGGGAATTTAGCAAGCTGGGTGGAAAGATTTTGGAGTTCTGAGTCAGAGAGTCCCCCAAGATGACTGGACATGCCCCCAGTGCCTTGCTGGCTATAGTGTTGATTCTTTTTTGTTGTTGTTTTGTTTTGCTTTTTGTTTGTTTGTTTTTTTTTTGTTGTTGTTTTTTTTTTTAAGACAGGGTTTCTCTGTACAGCCCTGGCTGTCCTGGAACTCACACTGTAGACCAGGCTGGCCTCGAACTCAGAAATCCTCCTGCCTCTGCCTCCCAAGTGCTGGGATTAAAGGCATGCGCCACCACTGCCCGGCTTTTTTTTTTTTTTTTTAATATTTCCTGCAACAGGTGGCAAACCAACATGTTGGGCAAGAATCCTCAAGAAATTTAAGATTATTAGACTGAGAGTGTTTTCTAAGTGAGAGAAAGGTGGTGCTGAGATGAGTCACATGGACTCAAGCATGGGAACCATGAAACAAAGAAAGAGGGCTCTGAGGTCCCCTGCTGTGGAAAGAGACAAGATGGCTGCTCTGAATCAGAGAGCCAGAGAATGGAAGCTCCCTACTTCTTGGGGTAGAGATTGATTGATCTGAGAATTTATAAAATTGGGATTATTTGCTTTTAGGATAGATTTATATACAGATTTTGTCTGAAGCACATGGGGAATTTCACCCATCCAAGTAGAGAGAGTAGTGATAATTGCATGCTATGAAGAGGTATTAAATAATAGATGTCTGTGGTTCCAGGTAGAGAGCATAACAGATAGATATTATAACAGGTATTAATAAAATAAATGTCTGTGGCTCCAGGTAGAGAACACCATAGATAGATGGTATAATAGGATGGCTGCTCTAGGCAGAGAGCTTAACAAGCAAAAACTACCTGCTTCCTATAGGCAGATATTAATGAAAGTTTGAATTAATTGCTTTAAAGATGGTATATAAAGATATATTGATCTAGTAAGTATTACAGGATATTCATATTTTGCCTAATGTGGGTTCCATGGGAATTTTGGGTTTAAATCCTGTTTTGACAAGCTGCCTGCTTATAAGCAGGTATTGATAGAAGTGTTAATCAATTGTATTAAAGATGGTATAATAAGGTCTGCAGGATAACTAACTCTTTGAATGTGGGCACCACAGGAATTTTGGGTTATTATCCTTCATGGTAAAATAGAAAAAGCCCAAGAATAGGCACATGCAGTATTTTAGTTTACTTAATTTGTTTTGAATGGTTTTAACTTTGAAAATGGGTGGATTTTGAATTTTGTGGTTATATTATGCCTCTGGGAGAGAGGTCAAAACAAAGGTTCTTCTGGTTACTGTCACAAGGACATGCTGTTTTGGGAAAAGGTTTTGTCTTTGTATTTTTAGAAAAGGTGATTAGTGTCTATACAATTTCCAGAGTAATATGGATCAGATATGACAATGGGAGACCCCATGAAGAACTAGATTCTAAAGAATCAAACAAAAAAGATATCATGATGATATTAAAATTTTGTTTTGAGATTTGTATATTACAGTCAATACAGCCTTGGTGAGTCTCATCGTCAGATATGCTGAACTGACCTGTTTGAATTCCTGATCTCTTGGACTTTCAGCCAGATCCAGTCAGGACACAGATATCAGAGACTAAAAGAATCATTGGTGTGGCCTTAAGGCCAACAAACTCCCCCATTTTACCTACAGTCCCTCCCTTCTAAGATATCTCAATGCCCATATTCAGCTTGAAGAAGTTATGAAGAGTAGTCATCCCATTTCTGTGGGCTTTGGGCCTAGGGGTAGTTACTCTAAGGTTACCTTTCTGGGGAATTTAGAAATGGTCATAATCGGAACAGGGAGGAAATAGCTAGAATTGATTGTGTAGCCATAATCTCATTTCGTAGAAATCTTTACAATAGTTACTAAGTTGAAGTCATAATTTCTTATTTTGGTACAGAATTTATTTTGATGCAAAATCAAGGGTTTTTATTGCTATAAATTTCTTCAATTGATACAAAAATTTTAAAAGTACAAAGCTGGGACTCAGTTCTTCTGTAAATGCCATTATAAACTGATCTCAGATGTTTAAGCCTGTGAGTTAAGGGCCAAATAGCAAATTCATGGTTCTGAGTTTATTGTTAGGGTGTTTTCAGATAATTTAATTAGAAATAGCTGAGTGTAGTTAACAGACAACAGTCTAGATTACTTTACATAGTTGGTTTTCAAAAATGACAGAAATCCACAGAACGTGACATTTAATGTTATTTATTCACTTGTTGTTGAGACATATCTACTCCTAACAGTTCCCCATTCATGGATTCAAAGAAGCAGCTGAGCATCTTACCTCCAGGTGAGGTGGTACATTGTGGCTAGGTGGCCAATGGGCAGAAATTGCCAATCTCTGCTGCAGACCTGCACTGTTCTTGAGAGGATACAAGTTACAGGTTAGTAGAGCTTAGTTCTGCCTAGACAGAATAAGCTACTCCTTAATAATTCCTGTTTTTGAAAGGTCTGTCAGCTGATCCTGGGCCAGAAGGCTGAAGACTGACACTCCAACTTCCTGACACACAGGAGTTGTATAGGTAAGCAGCTGTCTCTACAACTTGTCTCAGTTCTGGAACCTGTGTTAGGCTTCCTATATTTTCAGATAATGTTGGTCATTCTGGGATTTCTGATGTGGTTGAAAGACTACTTATAGTCGCATAGCCAACACAGGCTATTTAACATTGAGAAAATATATTTGAGAAGGTAGTTTTCAGATAGTATACAAGCTAAACCAGATTATAACGTGGATTTATAAGCATCTTTTAAGTTAGGATTGATAACAGTGTTCAATTTAATTGACAAAAATGATGGACTGGGTGTTAGATGTATTTTGTATTTTATAAATTTCAAATCGTTAATAGTTGTGCTCAATTTATATCTGAGATAAAAGTCTTTTAATTGGACGTAAAGGGAGAAGTGTTGTGGATGGCCCTGGTGCTGTTTGTATTTTGATGTTAATTCCACTTTCCCAGGAGGGGCTGTCTAGAACAAGGAATGAGTCTCATACTCAGGTGATTTCTTATGAACTTCTCCTCTAATGAATAAAGAAACCAATCACTGGGCAAGTAGGCAGGACTTCCGGGTTGATGGGAGGAGGGGAAGGGCCAGGAGAGAGATAGGAGATTTTTGGGGACAGCGGGAGGACAAGATGTAGCTACTAGTGATCCCCAGGTTCGCCACAGGAGGACTTAGGTTTAATATGGCTTATAAGATTAGGATTCTAGTCATTGTGATTCTGAACTAAGTTTGTGTGGTGTTTTCCTTCACAAGGGAGCTTGACTAGGTTCCAGAGAGAAAGTTACAGCAGCAAAGCGTAGGTTTGCCAGAAGTCCACCCCAAAAGGCCATGGGAATTTTGAAGCTTGGGGTTGGTGTGGTAGTGACCCTCCAGTGGGAACTTAGCAAGCTGGGTAGAGAGATTTCAGAGCTTTGAGTCAAGAAAGTCTCCACAAGATGAGAACTGGCAAGCCAGCCTACCAGTGCCTTGCTGGCTATAGCATGGATTCTTTGTTTGTTTGTTTCTTTGCTTGTTTTGTTTTGTTTCTTTCCCAGTACAAATCTTCACTATCATCAATGGGCTATGATAACATTTGAGTCCTCAAAGACTTCAGAGACCACATTTAGCAAGCCTAGAAAATATTCATCTTTCTTTTTTGCACTCTTATTTAATGGTACCATGTCCCTAAGCAAGGAGAATAAGTGGAATATATGCGTTATATTGTTGCAGTACTAGAGTCCTTCCTTAGGAAGGAGTGATCTTTTTCTCAAACAAAATGTGCTGTCGTGGGTTTGGAAAAGGACAAGAAATAGTTCTTTCTGCAGTATTCCAAGTCATGTATCTCTGACTTTAAAAGCAGGAGGGTTGTGGGAGGGAAGATGTTCATTCTGTGCATAGATCAAGATGTTACAGGACTTGGAAGAGAAAGGATCTAAATATTAGTTACAGAACAGCCTGGAGAAACATTGGATAGAACATTCAGAGTGGAACAAAAAGATGTACAGGGATCTATTAAAAAATATTCACCCAGTAAAAATTGTACTCAATACCTACTTGAACAAAATGATGCTTTCAGGAAATGTCACTTAGAATCCTTCTCCAAATATACTAGACTAAAAGCTTGTTAAACAGGCTTGTGGAAGAAATGATCATGCTGGCAAGAACAGAGGCTATAATTATAACACTAATGTATCCTAACCAAAAGTGACCTGGTTGCCACTACAGTTGACATCAGAATCTAACAACAATAGATCCCAGCACTGTGTTCGACATGGCATCCACACCTAGGAGGAGCTACTGACCATCTGGCAGCATATTGATTACTCCAGTCCCTTCTATCATGAAGGTATGGAGATTCATCTTCACTGAATCAGACAAATATCTAGGAATGAATTTCCTTTCCTTGTGCACAATGCCTCTGCCAAAGCTATCTGTCTTCTTACAAAATGTCGTGTCCAGCATTGTGATGTTCTACAAAACACTGCTTCAAATTATCTCGGAATCCGAGAACCACAGCAATGAACCCATCCATGCCCAAAGAACTAACTGGCCATACAGGTATTAGCTGAAAGCTTCTAGACTATGAGAAAAATTGGCAAGTTTATTGAAGTTAGTTCATGTCTTGTACCATGTATTGAGAACATACGGTTCAATAATCAAGAAGTAGAATTAATTTTCTCACCTTTTCTTAGGGTTCTGGGAAATCAAATCCTAAACCTTGTTTATGCTAGACAATCACTCTATCCCTGAGCTCTGTAGTCAGCACTCTTCTCATTATTATATCTAATAAACCATAGAAAGACTACAGGTTGAAGAGGTAATGGCTCCACTTAGATCCATGGTTGTAGTGGGGGTTTCTTTCTTTTGTTTTCTTTTTCTTTCTTTCTTTCTTTCTTTCTTTCTTTCTTTCTTTCTTTCTTTCTTTCTTTCTTTCTTTCCTTCCTTCCTTCCTTTCTTTCTTTCTTTCTTTCTTTCTTTCTTTCTTTCTTTCTTTCTTTCTTTCTTTCTTTCTTTCTTTTTTCTTTCTTTTTTTTTTTGATGCAAAGAGCAAGAGGATTTTTATTTATTATCCAACATGCTGGGGCCACCCTGCACATGAAGACAGAATGACACACACTACGGGTTGTGCAGGCCTTTTATACAGTTCTCAGGGCAGCCATCATTAGGCACAATGTGATTGGCAGAACAGTGTTACCTTTAAACTAACGGGTTATTAGATGATGAGGTAGGTGGCCAATGGACTCTGGGCCTTTCCTAGCTGCAGGGACCACCCTGTGGTCTGAGGAACATAATTTAGCTTCTCCCTTCTGGGAGGGGGAGCACTTGCCCTTCTGGGAGGGGCCAGTGTTCTATGACCTTTTCAAAGTTTCTGAGTTAACTCTTTCATTCCCCCCCTTTTTTGTGTGCATGCTTCAATCCTGAAGCAGTTGCTGGTATTCTGATAGCTCATACTCCCGATCTTCTGTATCTAGTTCTTTGTATCTCTGCTTTAAGATCATTAGCTGTACTGTATCTAAGTGTGTCTTAACAATAGCAACTAAGCAGTTCAAAATGTAGGGGTCAAATTCAACTATAACTGGAGAACAATTAGGGTTCCTAATAGGGTTAACAACCCCAGATGGTCTATATAAGAGCAACAATCCTCAGCTAAGGCAACATGTAGCCCTCCTATTCCCACAGTACTACTTCTGATAATGAAGTCCATAATTCTTAAAGGTGACTGAGGGAAGCTTCTATTTTTTTATATATCGAAATCAATGGCTGTCCTCAGACTGTCATAATTTTCCCCTAATAAGACCAGAGTGGAAGTCCTGGTGGCTGCCCTGGCCATCTCTAACCCCAACAGAAGGGAGACAGTGAGTGCCATAACAGATTTGGTGAACAGACACATAGGAGGGGGGGAAGGAACCAGAATCCAAGGGTACCACCAGGCAGTCATGATCAAGATCAAGTGATCTTGAGCTTGAGCACATCATCTATCTTCTGTACTGTCCAGAGGGGGTCTCTGGAGAGCGGGGCGTCTTCAGGTTCCACATGGGCAGCATGTACCCAGGCCACAACACCATTCACCTTGCGGCCTATGGGAGTGACTAGCAGCAATAGGAAGGGTCTCTTTCATCAGGGTTCCAGTGACTGTTCCCTGAAGCCTTCTTACACAGATCCAGTCACCAGTCCGGAAGCAGTGAGGAGTCTCTGGCATCCCTGGAGCATTTAAGGCAAACAGGTTGGGCCAAATCTCATGCTGTGGGATACCTCCTGGAAGGGCCCAGTGGACAACAAAGGAGTTGGGGTACCAAAGAGGATCTCAAAAGAGGTCAGGTTAAAATGGCAGGGGCTGTTCTGGGCTCAGAACAGGAACAGGAGAGGGGTACCACCCAGCCTGACCCAGTCTCCAAGGTCAATTTAGTTAAGGTCTCTCATAGGGTTTTGTTTATTTTCTCTACTTGCCCTGAGCTCTGGGGACAGTACATACAATAATGCTTCCAATTAGTCCCTAATATCTCTGTCAATCCCTGACTTACCTTAGAAACAAAACAGGACCATTGTCTGATCCAATTACCTTGGGCACCCCAAAACTTGGGAAAATTTTTTCTAATCATGGCAGCTGTTTTCTGCTTGGTGGAGAAAGTCTCAACCCATCTAGAGAAAGTGGATACAACACTAGAAGGTATTTAGAACCATATTTTCCTGCCTTAACTTTTATAAAATCTCAATATACTCTAGACTGTTCTCTTCTAGGTCTTTTGCCCTGTTTACTCTTTGCTGCATAAGCATTCACTTTCTGGCATATTTTACACTGTTCTAGTATCTCTCTGGCCCAAAACCTGAGTCATAAATAAATACTTTAGGTTCCTTAACTGCCTGGACAAGCTTTTTATCCCCTAAACGAGTCCATCAGTGTACTTGGCCTAGTAAGTCTTTTGCTTACTTTCTGGGGAGTATAGTTCCCTTTTCTTGTGTGCGTTTTCTCTTGGTAATAGTTGGTAGGGTGGCTAGCAATCTGAGTCCTTTCTCTCCTCAGCATACTCTAAATGAGGCCATCTCTTAATTCAGTCCCATTTCCCAGTGGGTGTCTCTTGCAGGCCCATAACCAGTATAGGGCTCCTTCACAGCCACTTCTGGAGCCACTTGATCTGCCTGGTTATTGTCCACTGAGTCTTTTCCCTTCTGACGTCCTGGGCAGTGAATAATACTCACAGTTGCCGGCTTCATTAGGGCATCCAAGAGGTCCAAGATTTCCTGTTTGTTTCCTCTGATGAGAACAGTCCTCCCTCTTAGCATATAGCCCTGTGGGCATGGACTGTGGCAGAACCATACCTGCTATCCACATGGATATTAATTTTCTTCCTGGCTCTAAGTTCCAAGGTCTTGGTGAGCTCCATTTTCTGCGTTGAGTGCCAGGGGGTCGAGGTTCTGGCCAGATGACTTTTGTGCCATCCACCACAGCAGCACCTGCCTTCACCTGACCTTCATGGAGAAAACTGCTGCCGTTTGTAGCTTTGACTTTCAGCAGGGGGTCAGTCTCTCCTCTTGAGTCAGTTAGCTGTGGCCCATCAGGCAGGAAGTGTATCTGAGCCCCCATTTTGGAGAGTATGTCTTGCTCCAACAGAGAGTATGGACAGTCTGGGGAGACCCTAAATGAATGGGCTCCCCATCGCATCCCAAGGTCCACTGTTCTTTGGGTAGTCCACAAATACATTTTGGTTCCAGTGGCTTCTTGGACCCACGATCTTTTCCTGGAAACAGGGCCATTGGCTTGGTGGACCGAGTGTTGAACCCCTGTGTCCACCTAGAACTGCGTGGGTTTCCCCTCCACTCTCAGAGTTACTCTGGGTTGGGGGAGGTGGTCAGAACCCCGTCTCCCCTAGTCACTGTCTTCACCCAGGGCTAACACCTTTGCCACTTGACAGTTTTTTTTTTCTCTCAAGGCCTGGGAATTCCTGCTCCGGGCTTCAGATAGGGCACTCTCAGACCCAGTGGCCTCTCTCCTTGTAGTATGTACACTGATCCTTTTCTGTCACTCTTCTCTGCTTTTTCAACTACTGTAGCCAGGACTCTCTGTAGCTTCCTTCTCTGTTGTTTTCTTTCTTTCTTTCTTTCTTTCTTTCTTTCTTTCTTTCTTTCTTTCTTTCTTTCTTTCTTTCTTTCTTTTTCTCTGTTCCCTCTCCTCCTCTGTCTCCCTGTAATGTTAGACTTTTTCAGAAATCTGCACTAAATCACTCTACAGACTTTCTCAGCAACCTGTACTAAATCTCTCTACAGACTTGTTTTTTCTCTTTCTCTGCTCCTTCTCCTTCTCTGCCTCTATGTCTCAGCAAACTGTACTAAATCTCTCAATGGCTTATTCTTTGTCTCTAGCCTCTGAAGCTTTTTTCTGATATCTCTACTAGCCTGGTCTATAAAAGCCATTGTCCCAGTAGTTTTATATTCCTTGCCCCTGGGGTCATAGGGTGTGTATTGCCTCTATGATCCACTCTAGAAAGGCTGAGGTCCCTGTTTAACCTCACATACCTTTGTCAAATTTGTGGGTTGCCATGCAGCCCCTTGAGATCTGCCCATAGAGTCTGGTGGTGGACCTTCAGGTGCCCCTTACCTTTTGTCATTTTAAAGTCCCAGTAAGTTCTAGTCAGGAAAAACCCACTATTCATGACAATCTGGTCAATTGATGGCACCCCCAAGTCTGAGGAGGTATTCTTTTTGACTTCATGCATTATAAATAAAGCAGTCTCAAAGAGATTAATCAGTCTCTTGGGAAATATGCCCTTAGTGAGAGCCACCGCATTATCAGGGGAGGTGATCTCAGGTCTCCTCCTGCTCCAATCGTGTGTGGTCCTCTCTTCCTCTCTCTCCCTAGTTCCTTTTTCTCTCTCCTCTCCAATCACTGGTTTCTAACTGCCTCAGTGTGAATGGATAGGAACTCTTGTAACATTTCACCCATTTTGTTTAATTAAAAAACTTTCTAAGAATAAATTGAGCATAACTATTATCATTTTATAAATTATAAAGTATAAGATAGACCTGAGACCCAGTCTATCATCTCTATCAATCAAACAGAACCTTTGTTATCTGTACTATCTTAGAAGACTATAAGAATTAACACCTGACTCATGTCTTGGCTATAAATTTTATGCCATCTGAAGACCATCTATTTAAAACTATATCAGCTTTCTCAAAGTTAAACAGCTTGGACTGGCTATGAGACTAACAGTGTTCAACTCCATCAGAAATCCAAGAGTAACCAATATTAGCTGAAAATATAGTCAAATGATATAGACCGCTGAACACCTGGACAGTTTATACTTCAAAATGTTGGAGCATTGGTCTTTAGCCTTCTGGCCCATGAACATCTGACAGACATTAGAGAAACAGGAACATTAAGGACTCACCTACTCTGTCTCAGCATATTCAAGCTGTCCCAAACCTGTATGTATGTCCTTTTGTAGATGAAGAGAGGCAATTTTTGCCTAGTGGCTGTCTTGCCACAGCTAGAGTAACTCACAGATGCTCAATCTTTTCTTTGAATCTAAAACAGTGAAGCTATCAGGAGCAGACTAATCTCAACAAGTGAAATGAATAACATAGAATGTCACATTCTGTGGACTTCTGACGCCTTTGAAGACTATCTATCTATCTAAAGCATCTCTGAACTGTTAAGCCTTGACAACTTTCAGCTGTTTTGATTAAAATCTTGAAAACACTCTAACAATAAATTCAGAGACTTTTTTTTTTTTTTTTTTTTTAATTTTATTTTATTTTATTTTTTTAATTTACATTCCAAATCACTTCCCCTTTCCCGTTTCCTCCCTCCCCGAAAGTCCCATAAGCCCCCTTCCCTCCCTCTTTTCTCCGTTCAACCCCCTCTCATTACTCTGTCCTGGCGTTCCCCTACATCCAGTCTTTCCAGGACCAGGGGTCTCTCCTTCCATCTTTTTAGAAATCTATTGATATGCTGATTGTGTCTAGGGTATTCTGAGATTCTGGGTCAATATCCCCTTATCAGTGACTTCATACCATGTGTGATCTTTTGTGATTGGGTTACCTCACTAAGGATGATATTTTCAAGTTCTGACCATTTGCCTAGGAATTTCGTGAATTCATTGTTTTTAATTGCAGAGTAGTATTCCATTGTGTAAATATACCACATCTTCTGAATCCATTCCTCCGTTGAGGGACATCTGGGTTCTTTCCAGCTTCTGGCTATTATAAATAAGGCTGCTATGAATATAGTGGAGCATGTGTCCTTATTGCATGCAGGTAAAGTCTCTGGGTATATGCCCAGGAGTGGTATAGCCGGATCCTCCGGAAGTGTCATGCCCAGTTTTCTGAGGAGCCGCCAGACTGCTTTCCAGAGTGGTTGTACCAGCCTGCAATTCCACCAGCAGTGGAGGAGTGTTCCTCTTTCTCCACATCCTCGCCAACAACTGCTGTCTCCTGTGTTTTTGATCTTAGCCATCCTGACTGGTGTGAGATGGAATCTCAGGGTTGTTTTGATTTGCATTTCCCTAATGACTAAGGATGATGAACATCTCTTTAGGTGCTTCTCAGCCATTAGATATTCTTCAGGTGAGAACTCTTTGTTTAGCTCTGTACCCCATTTTTTAATAGGGTTACTTGCCTCTCTGGAGTTTAACTTCTTGAGTTCTTTGTATATCTTGGATATTAGCCCTCTGTCGGATGTAAGGTTGGTAAAGATCATTTCCCAGTTAGTTGGTTGCCGCTTTGTCTTTTTGACGGTGTCTTTTGCCTTGCAAAAACTTTGTAATTTAATGAGGTCCCATTTGTCTATTCTTGATCTTAGAGTATAAGCTATTGGAGTTCTGTTCAGGAAATTCTCCCCTGTGCCCATATGTTCAAGGTTCTTCCCTAGTTTCCCTTCTATTAGTTTCAGTGTGTCTGGTTTTATGTGGAGATCTTTGATCCACTTAGAATTGAGCTTAGTGCAAGGAGATAAGGATGGGTCAATTTGCATTCTTCTGCATGTTGACCTCCAGCTGAGCCAGCACCATTTGTTGAAAAGGCTATCTTTTTTCCACTGGATGGTTTTAGCTCCTTTGTCAAAGATCAAGTGACCATAGGAGTGTGGATTCATTTCTGGGTCTTCAATTCTGTTCCATTGATCTACATGTCTGTTACTGTACCAATACCATGCAGTTTTTAACACTATTGCTCTGTAGTACAGCTTGAGGTCCGGGATACTGATTCCCCCAGAGGTTCTTTTACTCTTGAGAATAGTTTTAGCTATTCTGGGTTTTCTGTTATTCCAGATGAATTTTTGAATTGCTCTTTCTAACTCTATGAAGAATTGAGTTGGGATTTTGATGGGGATTGCATTGAATCTGTGTATTACTTTTGGTAAGATGCTCATTTTTACTATATTAATCCTGCCAATCCATGAGCATGGCAGATTTTTCCATCTTCCGAGGTCTTCTTCAATTTCTTTCTTCAGAGACTTGAAGTTCTTGTCATACAGATCTTTCACTTGTTTGGTTAGCGTCACGCCAAGATACTTAATATGGTTTGTGGCTATCGTAAAGGGTATTATTTCTCTTACTTCTTTCTCAGCCTGCTTATCCTTTGAGTATAGGAAGGCTTCTGACTTGCTTGAGTTGATTTTATATCCGGCCACTTTGCTGAAGTCGTTTATCAGCTGTAGGAGTTCTCTGGTGGAGTTCTTTGGGTCGCTTATGTATACTATCATATCGTCTGCAAATAGTGATAGTTTGACTTCTTCCTTTCCAATTTGTATCCCTTTGACCTCTTTTTCTTGTCTAATTGCTCTAGCTAGAACTTCAAGTACTATATTGAAAAGATATGGAGAGAGAGGGCAGCCTTGTCTAGTCCCTGATTTTAGTGGGATTGCTTCAAGTTTCTCTCCGTTTAGATTGATGCTGGCTACTGGTTTGCTGTAAATTGCTTTTACTATGTTTAGATATGGGCCTTGAATTCCTGATCTTTCCAAGACCTTTAGCATGAAAGGATGCTGAATTTTGTCAAATGCTTTCTCAGCATCTAATGAGATGACCATGTGGTTTTTTTCTTTGAGATTGTTTATGTAGTGGATTACATTGATGGATTTCCTTATATTGAACCATCCCTGCATCCCTGGGATGAAGCCTACTTGATCGTGGTGAATGATCGTTTTGATGTGTTCTTGGATTCGGTTGGCAAGAATTTTATTGAGTATTTTTGCATCGATATTCATAAGAGAGATTGGCCTGAGATTCTCTTTCTTTGTCGGATCTTTGTGTGCTTTTGGTATTAGTGTAATTGTGGCTTCATAGAACGAGTTGGGTAGTGTTCCTTCTGTTTCTATTTTGTGGAACAGTTTGAAGAGTATTGGTGTTAGGTCTTCTTTGAAGGTCTGATAGAATTCTGCACTAAAACCATCTGGACCTGTGCTTTTTTTGGTTGGAAGACTTCCAATGACAACTTCTATTTCTTCAGGGGTTATAGGACGGTTTAGATGGTCTATTTGATCCTGATTTAATTTTGGTACTTGGTATCTGTCAAGGAAATTGTCCATTTCCTCAAGATTTTCTAGTTGTGTTGAATACAGGTTTTTGTAGTAGGATCTGATGATTTTTTGAATTTCCTCAGTTTCTGTTGTTATCTCTCCCTTTTCGTTTCTGATTTTATTAATTTGGATACTATCTCTGTGCCCTCTGGTTAGTCTGGCTAAGGGCTTATCTATCTTGTTGATTTTCTCAAAGAACCAACTCCTCGTTTTGTTGATTCTTTGTATGGTTTTATTTGTTTCTACTTGATTGATTTCAGCCCTGAGTTTGATGATTTCCTGCCTTCTACTCCTCTTTGGTGTATTTGCTTCTTTTTGTTCCAGGGCTTTCAGGTGTGCCATTAAGCTGTTGGTGTATGCTGTCTCCCGTTTCTTTTTGGCGGCACTCAGGGCTATGAATTTTCCTCTTAGCACTGCTTTCATTGTGTCCCATAAGTTAGGGTATGTTGTGCCTTCATTTTCATTAACTTTCAAAAAGTCTTTGATTTCTTTCTTTATTTCCACCTTGACCAAGTTATCATTGAGTAGAGCATTGTTCAGCCTCCATGTGTACGTGGGTTTTCTTTTGTTTTTGTTGCCATTGAAGACCACCCTTATTCCATAGTGATCTGATAGGAGGCATGGGATTATTTCTATCTTCTTGTATCTGTTGAGGTCTGATTTGTGACCAATTATATGGTCAATTTTGGAGAAGGTACCATGAGGAGCTGAGAAGAAGGTGTATTCTTTAGCTCTAGGATGAAATGTTCTATATATATCAGTTAGTTCCATTTGGTCCAAGGCTTCAATTAGATTCACTGTGTCCCTGTTTAGTTTCTGCTTTCCTGAACGATCCATTTCAGAGAGCGGGGTGTTGAAGTCACCCACTATTATTGTGTGCGGTGCGATGTGTGCTTTGAGTTTTAGTAAAGTTTCTTTTACGAATGAGGGTGCCCTTGCATTTGGAGCATAGATATTCAGGATTGAGAGTTCTTGATGGTGGATTTTTCCCTTGATCAGTATGTAGTGTCCTTCTGTGTCTTTTTTGATGACTTTGGGTTGAAAATCAATTTTATCCGATATTAGGATGGCTACTCCACCTCGTTTCTTGGGGCCATTTGCTTGTAAAATTGTTTTCCAGCCTTTTACTCTGAGGTAGTGTTTGTCTTTGACACTGAGGTGCGTTTCCTGCATGCAGCAAAAAGCTGGGTCCTGTTTACGTATCCAGTCTGCTAGTCTATGTCTTTTAATTGGGGAGTTGAGACCATTGATATTAAGAGAGATTAAGGCATAGTGATTATTGCCATCTGCCATTCTTGACGCTATCTTTATGTTTGAGTGGTTATCTACTTTTGGGTTTGATTCAAGAAGGTTATTATCTCATTTTTTCCAGGGTGTTGTTTCTCTCCCTGTATTGGAGGTTTCCACCTATTATCCGTTGCAGGGCTGGATTTGTGGAAAGATATTGTGAAAATTTGGTTTTATCATGGAATATCTTGGTCTCTCCATCTATGGTGATTGAGAGTTTTGCTGGGTATAGTAGTCTAGGCTGGCATTTGTGCTGTCTTAGTGTCTGCATGAGATCTGCCCAGGATCTTCTGGCTTTCATAGTCTCTGGTGAGAAGTCTGATGTGATTCGGATAGGTCTTCCTTTGTATGTTACTTGGCCCTTTTCTCTTACTGCATTTAGTATTCTTTCTTTGTTTAGAACATTCGGTGTTTTGATTATTATGTGACGGGAGGTATTTCTGTTCTGGTCCAGTCTGTTTGGAGTTCTGTAGGCTTCTTGTATGTTCATCGGCATCTCTCTCTTTAAGTTAGGGAAGTTTTCCTCCATAATTTTGTTGAAGATGTTTACTGGCCCTTTAAGTTGCAAATCTTCACTCTCATCTATACCTATAATCCTTAGGTTTGGTCTTCTCATTGTGTCCTGGATTTCCTGGATGTTTTGGGTTACGCGTTTTTTGCATTTTGCATTTTCTTTGACTGTTGAGTCGATGCTTTCTATGGAATCTTCAGCACCTGAGATTCTTTCTTCCATCTCTTGTATTCTATTGTTGATGTTTGCATCTATGACTCCTGATTTCTTCCCAAGGTTTTCTATCTCCAAAGTTGTCTCCCTTTGTGATTTCTTAGTTGTTTCTACTTCCTTTTTTAGTTCCTGGATGGATTTGCTGAGATCCTTCACTTGTTTGTTTGTATTTTCCTGTATTTCTTTAAGGTATTTTTGCATTACCTCTTTCAGGATTTCTTCCTGATGACCCACGTTCTCCTGCATTTCTCTGAGCGATTTTTGTGTTTCCTCCTCATGGGATTCCATCTGTTGATCCATCGTCTCCTGCATTTCTTTAAGCAGTTCTCGTGTTTCCTTTGTAAGGGCATCTAACCGTTGATTCATTTCTTTAAGCAATTTTTGTGTTGCCTCCTTATGGGCATCCGTCTGTTGACCCATATTCTTCTGCATTTCTTTATGCAAATTTTGTGATTCCTTTGTGAGTGCATCTACCCGTTGATTCATCTCGTTAAGTGATTTTTGTGTTGTCTCCTTGTGCGCCTCCATCTTTTGATCCATGTTCTCCCGCATTTCTCTAAGCGATTTTTGTGTTTCCTTTGTAAGGGCTTCTAACCGTTGATTCATGGCCTCCTGTAACTCTTTATGAGATTTATTTGTGTCCTTCTTGTGATCCTCTAATAGCATCATGAGAAGTGATTTTAAATCCAGATCTTGTCTTTCGGGTGTGGTGGGGTATCCAGGACTTGCTGCTGTTGGAGAGTTGGGTTCGGATGGTCCCACATTACTTTGATTACTGTTAGTAACATTCCTACGTTTGCCTTTTGCCATCTGGATACCTCTGGTGTTAGTTGGTCCTGCTGCCACTGGCTGTTGGTTGGACCTCCTGTGAGCCTGCAAAGCTATTTCTGCCCCCCCTGGATTACCAGGATTCCCCTGGCACCGATTTCTGGGGCCTGCCTGCTCCTGAGTGACTTTGGAGCCCTAATGTGCTTTGCCCCAAGTGATCTTATATTGGGGAGGCCTTGCACATCTAAAGGCTCAGCCTAGTGGATTCCTGGAGCAGAGGTCGCCAAAGGGAGGCTGGCAGGCTCCTGCCCTGTGCAGGGGTGTGTGATCTCTCCTGGGGGGGGGGGCGTCCCTCTGCCAGGCAGAAGTCCCACAGCAGATCTGGCGCGCTGGTCACTGCAGATCAGCCCAGCACCTGGGAGCAGGTTACACACAAGCTGCCTGAACCCGAAGCGATATTATGCCTGTCTGTCTCTGAGCCTGGTGGTCCCAACTACCTGGTCACTGGAGCAAAGATGGCGGAGGGCACTCTCCGTGGCGCTGCTCACCCTGTGGTCACGATGGCCCGCCGATCTGGCACCCAGACGACCACAGCGCCAACCCGCCCTCGGGCACAGAAGGAAGCCCCAACAGGCCGTGTCCCAAGTGATGTTATATTGGGGGGAGAGCCTGGGTACCGGTCTCTCCAGCGCAGTCCGCGGGAACAGAGGTCGCGGGAGGGAAGCTGGCAGGCTCCCTCCCTGCGCGGGGTCCCTCCACCAGGCAGAAGGTCCCACCGCGGAACTGGCGTGCTGGTTACTGCAGATCAGCCCAGCACCTGGGAGCAGGTTACACACAAGCTGCCTGAAACCGAAGCGATATTATGCCTGTCTGTCTCTGAGCCTGGCGGTCCCAACTACCTGGTCACTGGAGCAAAGATGGAGGAGGGCAGTCTCCGTGGCGCCGCTCACCCTGTGGTCACGATGGCCCGCCGATCTGGCACCCAGACGACCACAGCGCCAACCCGCCCTCGGGCACAGACGGAAGCCCCAACAGGCCGTGTCCCAAGTGATGTTATATCGGGGGGGAGAGCCTGGGTACCGGTCTCTCCAGCGCAGTCCGCGGGAACAGAGGTCGCGGAAGGGAAGCTGGCGGGCTCCCTCCCTGCGCCAATTCAGAGACTTTTATTTGTTATTTGACCCTAAACTCACAGGCTTAAACATCTCAAGTCTGTTATAAAAACCACAAAGAAGGACTGGGTCTAAACTCTGTACTTTTAAATATTTAGTATCAATAGAAGAAATTTATACCAATGAAAACCTTGATAATGAATCAAAATGAATTCTGTACCCAATAAGAACTTATGACTTTAACTTAATAACAATTAAAAAGATTTTTACCAAATGAAATTATGGCTATATATTCAATCCTATTTCCTCTCTGTTTCAAATCTGACCATTTCTACATTCTCTAGAAAGACAACTTAATAACAACCCTCTCCAGCCCCAAATCCCAGGGAACTGGGTCAACGACTTTTCGTAACTTCTTCAAACTGAGTATGGGTGTTGAGATATTAATAAGGAGGTAGGGGAAGGGTAGGGAAAATGGGTGAATTGGTTGGTCTCTGATTTATGTGTCTTGACTGGATTTAGCTGAAGTCTAGGACCTCAGGAGTTCAAGCAGGTTTGTTCAGTATGTTTGACAAGAAGATTCAACCTGGCTGTATTTTCTGTAATATATAAATCTCAAAAACAAAATTTTAGTATCACAAAGATAGATTTTATATATATATATATATATATATATATATATATATATATATATATATATGTATATATGTATATATACACACACACATACATATTCTGGAATCTAGCCCTCTGGAGGTCTGTCTCCCTCTATCATTTCTGATCTAAATTGCCTGGAAGATGTCCAGAGCCTAATCATCCTTTTTAAAAACACAAAGACAAAAAATAAAAAATAAAAATAAAAACACAAAGACAAAATCCTTTTTTTCCAAATCAATCTATCCTTGAGCCAGTAACCAGAAAAACCTTCATTTTGACCTCTCTCCCAGAGGAATAATATTACCACAAAGCACAACATCACACCCGTTATGAAAATCAAAATAATTTAAAACAAGTGAAATAAACTAAGACACTGTATGACCCTCTATTTAGGCATTTTTATCTAGCCAATGAGAAACAATGATGGGGCTCCAGCAACCCCTCCCCCTCTCTATTCCAAGAACTACCTGTCCAACATGAGAAAGAATTCAGAGCTCTCACAATTGCCCCAGTTAAAAAACCCTCCTGCCTAGAGTCAAAGACAAGCCAAAATCAGTTCTCCACCCACAGGGCATTCTTCATTAAGAATGCTTAGAAAAAAAACCCACAGAATGTATTGACTTGACCTCCAACAGCATGTGACCTGCCCCCTAGGCTCCCTCCCCTGAGAGGGAAAGAGGCGACTGGGTGGGGGGAGAGATTGGTCGTGGGAGGGATGGCCAGGCTTCCTGGGAAGTCGGGGAGGGGTGACAGGTATCTGGGGGCTGCCCAGGCCTTCCCAGCTGTCCTGGAGCCTGTTGTAGCACACTGCCACAGTGGAAGTGCGCCCTGTTGCCAGCCCTGGACCCACCGCCGGCCCCACCCATGTGCCCCCACTAGCCACTGGAGCAGCAGGACATGAGGAAGGGTGAACAACACACAGGTGGAGGAATTGGGAGGAATGGGGAACAGGAAATATCCACAAGGACCACCTGCATGGCCAGAGAGGTACCGCCCAGGGTTGAATCCTCCAGACATGTTTTTATCACCTGCAAGTCAAAGGTCCCTACAGATGGGTCAGAACAAGATACCAACAAACACAGAGAAAAACAACTCGACCCTGCCACAGGCAGGTGTCTAGGTCCAGGGACACAGAACAAGACACCAACAAACACAGAGGAAACAGTTCGCCCCTCAACAGGCCCAGTTACAGATACCAGGTGCCCTACCTGCAGCAGGAAACAGATAAAGCAGATAAACCAGATCATAGCACAACTTGGCTCCTGCCATTCCTCTCCTGTACTTTCTAGAAGGAGCAGAGCTTTCCCGACTCTCTACCAGGTCAGGGGTATCCCCCAGACCCCTGCGGTCTCAACCTTTGGCACACCTGCCAGTCAAGTTTACTGCACCAGACATCTTAGGCTCTCTGAGCCTTCAGCCTCCAAGAAGCTTGCAAGCAAACCAAAAGTTCAAACAAGCTTACAGACTCAGACTTTGACAAACAGCAAGACAGACAGAAAACAAACCACAGTGTTATGCACTTGAGACTTCTGATTCACTACCCCAGTGTGTCCCCACAGGAGGTCAGTTTCCCAGTCAATGCACCAAATGTAAGACTCAAGGGAGTCTTACCTTACCAGAGAGACCCCCTGAGTAGACCACACAGAGATGGAAATCGATGCAAAAAGCAAGACGATTTTTATTTATTATCCAGCATGCTGGGGCCGCCCTGCACATGGAGACAGAATGACCTCTTTTCTTTTTTTTAATTTAAGTTATTTTCTTAATTTATATTTCAAAAGTTGCCCCCCTTCCTGGGAACCCCTTCCTGAGTTCTTCACCCCCTCCACCTCTGAGAAGATTCTCCCCCACCTACGCATCCACCTCAATCTCACCCCTACCAGCAACATCTTTCCCTGGAGCATCAAGTTTCCACAGGATTAAGCCTATCCTCTCCCATTGAGGCCATACAAGGCAGTCCTCTGCCACACATGTGTCTCAGTCAGCTGCTGGTACAGCCTCTCATAGGACAGCCATGACAGGCTCCTGTCTACAAGCACAATATGACATTAGTGGTAGGGTTTGTGTATGCACATGAAATGGATCCCAAGTTGGGCCAGTAACTGGGTGGCCTTTTTTGTCTCTGCTCCATTTTTGTCCCTGCATTTTCTTTACACAGAAAAAATTTTGGGATAAAAATTTTGAATATGGATGGGTGGCCCCCTGCCTCAACTGGGGCCCATGTCTATCTACTGGAGGTGGACTTTTCAGGTTCTATCTCCCCACTGCTGGGGATTTTGGTTAATGTCATCCCCATTGAGTCCTGGGAGCCTCTCACATCCAGGTCTCTGAGACTTTCTAGAGGTCCCCTCCTACCCCCACTCCCACTGCTTTGTATTTTGATTTATTCACCTGGCCCTCTGGGCTTCTCTCCTGTCTCCCCCAATAACTGAAATTCCCCCCCTTTCCCCTACTCCCATCCAGGTTCCTCCCTCCATCTGCTTCCTATGTCTATTATATTCCTCCTTCTAAGTGAGATTCCAGCATCCTCACTTGGGCCATCCTTCTTGCTAAGCTTTCTATTGTCTGTTAGTTGTTTCATGGATATTCTGAACATTTTGGCTAATATCCACTTATCAGGGAGTACATAACTTGCATTTCCTTTTAGGTCTGGGTTACTTCACTCAGGATATTTTCTAGCAACAACTATTTGCCTGAAAAATTCATGATATCCTACTTTTTAATAGCTGAGTAGTATTCCATTATATAAATGAACCATATTTTCTGTATCCATTCTTTGGTTGAAGGACATCTGGGTTGTTTCCAGCTTCTGGCTATTACAAATAAGGCTGCTATGAACATAGTAGAGTATGTGTCCTTGTGGTATGGTGGAGCTCTTTTGGGTAGATTCCAAAAAGTGATATAGCTGGGTCTTAAGGGAGAGCTATTTCCAGTTTTCTGAGGAACCACCAGATTGACTTGCAGAGTGTTTTTAATACTTTGCAATCCTACCAGCAATGAAGGAATGTTCCTCTTTCTCCATGTCCTCCTCAGTGAATGCTGTCACTTGAGTTTTTGATCTTAACCATTCTGATTGATTCAAGGTGGAATCTTACTGTCATTATGATTTGCACTTCCCTGATGACTAAGGATGTTGAATATTTAAGTGCTTCTCAGCCAGTCAAGATTCCTCTGTTGAGAATTCTCTGTTTAGCTATCTACCCATTTTTAATTGTGGTGTTTGCTTTTGTAGAGTCAAACTTCTTAAGTTCATTGTATATTTTGGATATTAACCCTCTGTCAGATCAATGTAATATGGAAAAAAACACCAGGATAGGGGAAAAAATTCTCAACAATAAAAAAATTTCTGAAAGAATCACCATCCCTGACTTCAAGCTGTACTACAGAGTAATAGTAATAAAAACCACATGGTATTGGTACAGATAGGCAGGTAGATGAATGAAATAGAATTAAAGACCCAGAAATAAACCATACCATGGAAAAAAGAAAGCATTTTCAATAAATGGTGCTGGTCGAACTGGCTGCCTCATGTAGAAGAATGCAAATTGAACTATATCTATCATCTATCACCTCATACAAAACTCAGGTTGAAGTGGATCAAGTACCTCCATGTAAAACCACCAGATACACTGAAACTAATAGAAGAAAAAGTGAGGAAAAGCCTCAAACACATTGACACAGGGGAAATTTTACTGAACAGAACAACACTAGTTCAGGCTTTAAAATCAATAATTGACAAATGGAACCTCATGAAACTGAAAAGCTTCTGCAAGACAAAAGACACTGTCACTAGGACAAAGTGGCAACCTACAGATTGGGAAAAGCAGAGGTTTTATGTCACTGGATTATCAGGCAATGGAGACAAATTCAGTGGCTAAAGTGACTGGACTTAATTCTAAACAGGACAGTAGCTCTATTAAATGATAACTTGGTCAAAGAAGAAATTAAGAAAGAAATTAAAGACTTCTTAGAATTAAATGAAAATTAAGGCACAACATACCCAAACTTATGAGACACAATGAAAGCAGTGCTAAGAGGAAAATGCAAAGCTCTGAGTGCCTACATAAAGAAACTGGAAGAGCACACACTAGCAGCTTAATAGCACAACTGGAAGCTCTAAAACAAAAAGAAGCAAATAGACACAGGAGGAATAGATGGCAGGAAATAATCAAACTCAGGTCTGAAATCAACCAAATAGAAACAAAAATAACTATACAAAGAATCAACAAAACCAGGAGCTGGTTCTTTGAGAAAATCAACAAGATAGATAAACCCTTAGCCAAACTAACCAGAGGGCACAGAAACAGTATCCAAATTAATAAAATCAAAAATGAAAAGGGAGAGATAACAACAGAAACTGAGGAAAATTAAACAATCATCAAACCCAACTACAAAAGCCTATACTAAAAAAAACCCAGAAAATCTGGATGAAATGGACAATTTTCTAGACAGATATCAAATACCAAAGTTAAATCAAGATCAGATAAACCATCTAAACAGTCCCATAACCATTAAAGAAATAGCAGCAGTCATTAAAAGTCTCCCAACCAAAAAAAAAAACAAAAAAACCCAGGAACAGATTGTTTTAGTGCATAACCCTAGCATATCTTCAAAGAAGACCTAATACCAATTCTCTTCAAACTATTTCACAAAATAGAAACAAAAGGAACACTACCCATTTCATTTTATGAAGTCACAATTATGCTTATACCTAAACCACACATAGACCAAACAAAGAAAGAGAACTTCAGACCAATTTCCCTTATGAATATCAATGAAAAATAATCAATAAAATTCTCAAAAACTGAATCAAAGAACACATTAAAACAGTCATGCATTTTGATCAAGTAGGCTTTATCCCAGGCATGCAGGGATGGTTCAATATATGGAAATACATCAATGTAATCCACTATATAAACAAACTCAAAGAAAAAAACCACATGATCATTTCATTAGATGTTGAAAAAGCATTTGACAAAATTCAACACCCCTTCATGGTAAAATTCTTGGAAAGATCAGGATTCAAGGCCCATATCTAAACATAGTAAAAGCAATATACACCAAACCAGTAGCCAACATCAAACTGGGAGAGAAACTTGAAGCAATCCCACTAATATCAGGGACTAGACAAGGCTACCCATGCTCTCCCTAATATATTCAATATAATACTTGAAGTTCTAGCTAGAGCAATTAGACAACAGAAGGTGGTCAAGGGGATACAATTTGGAAAGTAAGAAGTCAAAATATCACTATTTGTGGATGATAAAATAGTACTCTAAACTGACCCCAAAAATTTCACCAGAGAACTCTTAAAGCTGATAAACAACTTCAGCAAAGTGGCTGGAATAAAAAATTAACTCAAACAAATCAGTAGCCTTCCTATACTCAAAGGATAAACAAGCTGAGAAAGAAATTCGGGAAACAACACCCTTCACAATAATCATAAATAACATAAAATACCTTGGTGTTACTCTAACCAAGCAAGTGAAAGATCTGTATGACAAGAACTTCAAGTCTCTGAAGAAAGAAATCAAAGAAGATCTCAGAAGATGGAAAGATCTCCCATGCTCATGGATTGGCAGGATTAATATAGTAAAAATGGCCATTTTGCTAAAAGTAATCTATGGATTCAATGCAATCCCCATCAAAATCCCAACTCAATTCTTCATAGAGTTAGAAAGAATAATTTGCAAATTCATTTGGAATAACAACAAACCTGAAAAATATTCTCAACAATAAAAGAATTTCTCTGGCAGAATAGCCCTCCCTGATATCAAGCTGTATTACAGAGCAATCGTGATAAAAACTGCATGGTATTGGTACAGAGAGAGGCAGGCAGATCAATGGAATAGAATTGAAGACCCAGAAATGAACCCCCACACCTATGGTCACTTGATTTTCGACAAAGGAGCTAAATCCATCCAGTAGGGAAAAGACAGCATTTTTAACAAATAGTGCTCATTCTACTGGCAGTCAGCCTGTAAAATAATGCAAATGCACCCATTCTTATCTCCCTGTATAAAGCTCAAGTCCAAGTAGATTAAGGACCCCTACATAAAGCCAGATACACTGAAACTTATAGAGGAAAAAAATAAGGAAAAGCCTCAAACACATGGGCATAGGAAAAAAATTCCAGAACAGAACACCAATAGCCCATGCTCTAAGATTAAGAATCGAAAAATGGGGCCTCATAAATTTGCAAATGTTTTGTAAGGCAAAGGACACTGTCAATGGCTACCATCAGATTGGGAAAAGATCTTTCCCAATTCTACATCCAATAGAGGATTAATAACCAATATATACAAGGAACTCAAGAAGTTCAGACTCCAGAGAACCAAATAACCCTATTAAAAAATGGAGTACAGAGCTAAACAAAGAATTTTCAACTGAGGAATATCAAATGGCTGAAAAGAACCTAAAGAAGTGTTCAATATCCTTAGTTATCAGGTAAATGCAAATCAAAACAACCCTAAGGTTCCACCTCACACCATTCAGATTGACAAAAATCAAAAACTAAAGTGACAGCAGATGCTGGCAAGGATGTGGAGAAAGAGGAACACTCCTCCATTGCTGGTGGGATTGCAAGCTGGTACAACCACTCTGGAAATCAGTTTGGCAGTTTCTCAGAAAAATGGATGTAGTACTATCTGCAGACCCAGCTATATCACTCCTGGGCATATACCCAGAAGATGCTCTAACATGTAATAAAGACACATGCTACAGTATATTCATAGCAGCCTTATTTATAATAGCCAGAAGCTGGAAAGAACCCACATGTCCCTCAACAGAGGAATGGATACAGAAAATACTGTATATTTACACAATAGAGTAAGACTCAGCTATTAAATACAGTGAATTCATGAAATTCTTAGGCAAATGGATGGAACTAGAAAATGCCATCTTGAGTGAGGTAACCCAATCACAAAAAAAACACACACACAAACACACACACACACACACACGGTATGTAATATCCACTGATAAGTGGATATTAGCCCAAAAGCACAGAATACCCAAGATATAATTCACAGACAACATGAAGCTCAAGAAGAAGAAAGACCAAAGTGTGGGTGCTTCAGTTCTTCTGAGAAGAGGAACAAAATATTCACAGGAACAAACATGGAGATAAAGTATAGAGCAGGGACTAAAGGGAAGGCCATCTAGAGACTTTTCCACCTGGGGATTCATCCCATATACAGTCACCAAACCCTGACAATATTGTGGATGCCAAGAAATGCCTGCTGAAAGGAGCCTGATAAAGCTGCCTACTGAGAGACTCTGCCAGAGCCTGACATATGCAGAGGTTGGTCCTCACAGCCAACCATTGGACTGAGCATGGGTTTCCCAATAGAAGAGTTAGAGAAAGGACTTAAGGAAGGTGTTTACAACCCATAGGAAGAATAACAATATCAACCAACTAGACTCCCAGAGCTCCCAGGGACTAAACCATCAACCAAAGAATACACATGGAGGGACTCATGGCTCCAGCCACATATATAGCAGAGAATGGACTTGTTGGACATCAATGGGAGGAGAGGCCATTGGTCCTGGGAAGGCTCGATGCCCCACTGTAGGGGAATGCCAGGGCAGGGAGGCAGGAGTGGGGGGGGGTGGTTGGGTGGGTGAGCACCCTCAAAAAGTAAGGGGAGGGAGGGTGTGATAGGAGGTTTCTGAAGGGGAAACCCTGAAATGGAATAACATTTGAAATGTAAACAAATAAAATATCCAATAAAAAATTATAAAAAAAATGTAGCTCAACAGACATTGGACAATGCTAAATGGTATTTTTAGGCCTTGCTATTCTTTGCTGGTCATCAGTGGCCTTTACTGATGCTGGTCTTTGCTGATGACACCGGGTAGTATTGGTATGCCTTACCATTCTTTCTTGGTTGTTGTTTGTTGTGACTTCATAAGGAGAACCACACCAAAAATATCTTCTGTTTTTTCTTTCTTTCTTTTGTTCTTTCTTTTTTTTATTAGATATATTCTTTATTTACATTTCAAATGTTGTCCCCTTTCCTGGTCCCCCCCCCAGAAAATCCCATAAGCCATCTCCCCTCCCCGTGTTCCCCAACCAACCCTCTCCCACATCCCTGTCATGGTATTCCCCTATACTGCAGCATTGAGCCTTTCCAGGACCAAGGGCCTCTCCTCCCTTTGATGTTCAACAAGGCCATCCTCTGCTGCCTATATGTCTGGAGCCATGGGTCCCTCCATGTGTACTCTTTTGTTGATGGTTTTGTCCCTTGGAACTCTGGGAATACTGGTGTCTCATATTGTTGTTCCTCCTATGGCACTGTAAACCCCTTCAGCTCCTTGGGTCTTTTCTCTAGCTCCTCCATTGGGGACCCTGTGCTCAGTTTAATGGCTGGCTGAGAGTGTCCCTCTCTGTTTTTGTAATTCACTAGCAGATCCTTCCAGGTGACAGCTATATCTGGCTCCAATCAGCAAGCTCTTGTGGGCATCGATAATAATGTCTGGGTTTTGTAACTGTATATGGGATGGATCCCTAGGTGGGGTGGTCTCTGGATGGTCTTTCCCTCAGACTCTGCTCCACACTTTGTCTCTGTACCTCCTTCTGTGGCTATTTTGTTCCTCCTTCTAAGAAGGACCAGAGTATCCATACTTTGTTCTTCCTTCTTCTTGGGCCTCATTTGATTTGTGAATTGTGTCTTGGGTATTCCAAGTTTCTGGGCTAATATCCACTTATCAGTGAGTGCATACCATGTGTGTTCTTTTATGATTGGGTTACCTCCCTCAGGATGATATTTTCTAGTTCCACCCATTTGCCTAAGAATTTCTAGTGGTGTTACTGTGACTTCTTGCCACTTCTGAGAACTCTGGACAGTTGGCAGATGCTTATGGATTCTTCTGGACTGACCTGTCATTGCTGATTCATGAATGGTGTTTGCAAGTGTTTTGAGCTACTGCTGCTGATTCATGTAAACTGAACTACTGAAATCCTGACAACACAGATTGTATTTGCTCCAAAGACATATTTCTAAACATGTCCACATCTTCCTTTGCTCTATTAACTTTTTCTTTTCACTACCTCAGGGGTGTAGTGTGCTAGAAGGAATGTTAAAGCATTTAAGAACCCATACTAAAAGTCAGTTTTGAAAAAATCTAAGCCTACAGTGAACTTTTGAGGTTTTGAAGGGAAAGAGTTTATTTTATCTTATATCTTACAGTACATTATAAATGGTAGTCAGGACAGGAAATCAAACATGAATTTGGAGACAGGAGCTGAAGAGGATTCATAAAGTAATGAAATTACTATCTTGCGCAGACTGAGTTTTTTTAAAATCATTTTGTAATTTATAAAGTATAAGATACACCTAACATCCAACCCATCATCTTTGACAATTAAAGAAAATATTCTGTTATCTATCCTAACATAAAAGACTTATAGATCCATATGTTATGTCCTGGTTTAGCTTGCATACTATCTGAGAACTATCCTCTCAAATATATTTTCTCAATGTTAAAGTCTGTGTTGGCTATGAGACTATAAGTAGTGTTTCAACCCTATCAGAAATCTGAGAATTACCTACATTATCTGAAAATATAAGAAGCCTAACTCAGCTTCCAGAACTGAGAGATGTTGTAGAGACAGGTACCTACCCATACAGTAAGTCAAGAAGTTGGAGCATCAGTCTTCAGCCTTCTGGCCCAGGTTCATCTGACAGACCTTGGAAAACCAGGAATTATTATGGAATAGCTTATTTTTTCTTGGCAGAACTAAGCTGTCCTAACCTTTATATTTCCATTTTTAGATCCTGGATGCTGTTGTTCAATTCCTTCACCTGTTTGGTTGTGTTTTCCTGTAATTCTTTAAGGGATTTTTGTGTTTGCTCTTTAAAACTTCTATTTACCTGTGTTTTCCTGTATTTCTTTAAGGAAGTTATTCATGGTCTTCATAAAGTCCTCTATCATCATCATGAGATGTGATTTTAAATCAGAGTCTCACTTCTCTGCTGTGGTGGGGTATCCAGTACTCACTGTGGTAGGAGAACTGGGTTCTGATGATGCCAAGAAGCCTTGGTTTCTGTTGCTTATGTTCTTGTTACTTCTGGTGTTAGCTGATCTTGCTGTCTCTGACTGTGGCTTGTCCCTCCCACAAGATTATGTGTCAATACTCCTTGGAAACCAGTAGTCTCCAGGAGGAATTTGGGTATGGAGAGCTGTGGCACAGGGTCAGCTCTGGGGTGCCGATGGAAACTGGAAGGATTCTGTCTATGTCTTTTCCTTGATTACTGTGTTCTGATGGCTCTGGGCAGGTCCCTCTTAGGCCAGGAATTTGAGCAGAAGTGATGGTGCTACCTATGCTCACAGTTGTGTCAGCACTCCTGGGAAACCAGCTCTCTCCTGGCAGTATTTGGGTATGGAGCTCTGTGGCACAGGATCAGCCTGTAGTGAACTTTTAACATATTAAATGCAAGATTATTTAAAATGTAGGTATAAGCATTTCAGAAGACTAGAATATTGTACTCTCATTCCTTTTAAGGATGCTGAACAATGATAAGAACATGAGCACATTTTGGATATTTCACATTATCTAAATTGAATCAATACACCTCACATTCTACCTGTTGGCCTACTCAAAGTGCCAAACTATGAGCAAACCACAGAATGAATTCTGCCAAGAGCTGAACAAAACAAGGGCTTGGCTAGAAAAAGGAATTATCTGAATGTAATTCCATCCAGCATGAAATGTCACAAAAGCCGAAATCTATGGCCAAATTGCTGCTACTGGGGATTAATTAATATCATTTGAGCATCTGAGCACATCTGGCACTTGACCAAGACTGTCTTTCTCAGGCTTCCCTCACTGAAAATGGTTGTGAAAATTAGATGTAGTAGCTCTATGAAATACATGTTATTCTTGTTATAGCAGATGACAAAGGTTGATAAACACAGGTTAGCCTTCTTATCTCTCAGCAATGCAAAAGCATTTTTGTAATTGCTCATCTAAGAACAGTTTGTCTCTTCCATTCAGAGAAAAATAAAATAGCCAAAAATGTACTGATTTCCAACTATATGCCAGACCTTGAGTGGACTCATCCTATGTGTTTAATCTAGTAGTATTTACAGTAGCCCTTCAAGTTATTATCACCTCATTTACAGAATGGAGAAATGAAGCTTTAAGCAGTGACCAATGTCATGTAACTCTCAGAGTCTCTATCACTAAGGCAGTTTCTCCCTCTCAATGAACATGGTCTTAGTAGATCTAAACTTATTTGCTATGGACCACAGTATGTTGCATCATACTGGAGACCATTATAAATCTGTTAACACAAAATATCCATATTTCTTCCCATATAAAAAGTTAATAATCACTCTTTAGCTCTTAATCTTAATCAATGTGCTATAATCAGCTGAATTTACAGCTATAAAGTCAAATTCCAAATATATAATGGAGAATAAATCTCATAACTGTATTATTCTATGATTTACTGGAAACATAAGCACAGAATGAACCTTTTGGGGGAAATAACAGGGAGCACTCTCCTTTTCTATAATTTCTTCCTCTATAATTGGCCATTTATGAAATCCATACTTTAGGGTATGAAGGATTTTCCTTGTTTGCAAATATAATATCAAAGCCTAAGACTGATCAGACAGACACTTTGAAGATGCAATAGAGACTCTAAGTTGCATTAGATTACTGGCATGTCGATTATTTAAATAATATTATAGTTGTATTTATGAAAACATAAAAAGCTCAAATAGTAAGTTATTGATATACTTTTTAATATGGCTGAATACCTGAGGTGAAGTTTGCTTTGATTTATAGTTTAGAGAGTAAGGATTGTGTGATGGTAGACCAATCCATGCCATGGCAACAGGAGGCTGCTTTCTCCTATCTCAGGAAATCAGGGAACACAGAACAAGGAATGCAGGTACTCTGCTAGTGTTCTCTCACCATTTTTATTCAATCTGAGGTGTAAGCCATGTGATAGTGCTGCTCATTATCAGGGGAGTTCCCAATGTACCTAGTCCTTTCTGGAAATGCCAAGAGTATGCTTCAGTATATACATTAGGCATTTCTTTTCTTTTCTTTTTTTTATTGAAAAAGGAAGTAAAAATATTTTATGATAAAATTAAAGTTTTACATGGAAAATGTTTCTGACAAAATTAAAGAAGCATAAAGAAAAACACATTAAGATTAACAATTTTTATGGAATTGAAGATTATCATGGAAAATTGTATAGATAAAATGGTAGGCGTAAAAATATTTCTAAGTTGGTTGAAAGTGAAATTATAACCATTTTCTGATAAAATTGAAGATTTACATGGAAAATATCTCTGATAAAATTGAAGAAATATATAAAAACACATTAAGTTTGAGTATTTCATGGTAAAATTATACAGTTAAAATGGTAGGCATAAAAATATTCCTAAGTTTTTTGAAAGTGGAATTATAAGCATTTCCTGATAAAATTGAAGATCTACAAGGAAATCATTTCTGAAAAATTCAAGAAATATATAGAAAAATATGTTAAAACTGACTATTTTATGGAAAATTATACAGAAAAAATGGAAGGTATAAAAATGTCCCTAAGTTGATAGAAAGTAAAATTATAGACGTCTGTAAAATTGAAGATTTACATGGAAAATATTTTTGATAAAATTGGAGAAAAATATAGAAAAACATTGAAATTGAAGATTATCATGAAAAATTATACCGATAGAATGGCAGGCATAAAAGTATTCCTAAATTGATTGAAAGTGGAATTATAAACATTTTCTGACAAAATTGAAGATTTACATGGAAAATATTTCTGATAAAATTAAAGAAATATATAGAAAAAATGTTAAAATTAAAGATTATCATGGAAAATAATATAGTTAAAATGGTAGACATAAAAAACATTACTAAACTGAAAGAGGAATCACAAACATATTCTGATAAAATTAAAGATTTACATGAAAAATATTTCTGTTAGACTGTTTTTGGTTGGGGAATTGAGTCCATTGATGTTATAAGATATTAAGGAATAGTGATTGTTGCTTCCTGTTATCTTTGATGTTCTTTTTATGTTTATGTGGTTACATTCTTTTGGGTTTGTTGGAAAAAGATTACTTTCTTGCTTTTTCTAGGGTGTTACCCTACTCATGTTGGCATTTTCCATCTATTATCTTTTGTAGGGCTGGATTTGTAGAAAGATATTGTGTAAATTTGGTTTTATCATGTAATATCTTGTTTTCTCCATCTATGGTAATTGAGAGTTTTGCTGGGTATAGTAGTTTGGACTGCATTTGTGTTCTCTTAGGGTCTGTAGATCTGCCCAGGATCTTCTAGCTTTCATTGTCTCAGATGAGAAGTCTGGTGTAATTCTGATAGGACTGCCTTTATAGGTTACTTGACCTTTTTCCCTTACTGCTTTTAATATTCTTTCTTTGTTTAGTACATTTGGTGTTTTAATTATTATGTGCCGGGAGGACTTTCTGGTCTGGTCTAGTCTGTTTGGAGTTCTATAAGCTTCTTGTATGTTCATGGGCATCTCTTTCTTCAGGTTAGGGAAGTTTTCTTCTATAATTTTGTTGAAGATATTTACTGGCCCTTTAAGTTGGAAATCTTCACTCTCTTCTATCCCTATAATCCTTAGCTTTGGTCTTCTCATTGTGTCCTAGATTTCCTAGATGTTTTGTCTAAGGAACTTTTTGCATTTTGCATTTTCTTTAACTGTTGAGTCAATGTTTTCGATGGTATCTTCAGCCCCTGTGATTCTTTCTTCTATCTCTTGTATTCTGTTGTTGATGCTTGCATCTATGACTCCTGAATTCTTTCCAAGATTTTCTATCTCCAGAAATGTCTCACTTTGTGATTTCTATATTGTTTCTACTTCCATTATTAGATCCTGGATGGTTTTGTTCAGTTCTTTCACTTGTTCTCCTGTAATTCTTTAAGGGATTTTTGTATATCCTCTTTAAGGACCTCTACCTGTTCACCCATGCTCCCCTGTATTTCTTTCAGGGATTTTTGTGTTTCCTCTTGTTGACCCATGTTCTCCTGTATTTCCTTAAGGGAGCTATTTATGTCCTTCTTGATGTCCTCTAACAGCATCATGAGATGAGATTTTAAATCCAACTCTTGTTTTTCCGGTGTGTTGGGGTATTTGGAACTTGCTGTGGTGGGAGAACTGGGCTCTGATGTTGCCAAGTAGCCTTGGTTTCTGTTGGTAGGGTTCTTGCACTTGCCTTTCGCCATCTGGTTATCTCTGGTGTTAGTTGGTCTTGCTGTCTCTAGCTGGAGCTTGCCCCTCCTGTGGGCCTGTAAACCTGTGTCTGTATTTCTTGGAGACTAAGTCTCTTCTGACAGGGTCTGTGCACAGAAGGTTGTGGAGCTGTCTGATTCCCTGAAGCAAATGGCGGCCAGAAGGGAAGACTCCTGTCCCAGCTGCTCCACTGATCTTATGCCCAGTGTGCTCCTAGCTGTACCCCTCCAGAGAGAAGGTGGAGATCTCATCTCTGCACTCAGAAGTGAAATCACTGCTGGTAGATCACTCTCTTATAGGGCTAAGCACAGAAGGCTTTGGAACTGCCTGGTTCCCTGCTGCAAATGGTGGCTGGAAGGGGTTGCTTCTCTACCACTCTTTATTTCCAGTTCGTTCTCTCTCTCTCTCTCTCTCTCTCTCTCTCTCTCTCTCTCTCTCTCTCTCTCTCTCTCTCTCTCTCTCTCTCTCTCTCTCTCTCTGCTGGATATCCCACCTTTGATTTTCTGCCTCAGCTAAAAGGTCATCAGCTTTTAATTGCAGGTGATGCTTCCATAATAGTATAGGAGAGATTCTCTCTACAATGCAAGATTATCTTATAAGCAACATCCATAAAAGGGTTATTTGACCCCCAAAGGAGTCGTGATCTACATGTTGAGAACCACTGTGCTAAAGGAACACAGCAATAAAATGACTTGTGAGGACATTCTGCTATCCTCATATATGAGTGGCTTGCTCACCCATCACCACAGAAGCTTCATCCTGCAGTAGATGGAAACAAATATAGAGACCCACAACCAGACAATATGCTAAGTGAGAGACCTTGGAACACTCAGCCCTACATGGGATGTCTTCATTAAAACCTATCTCCCGGAGCTCAGGGAACCCTGCCGGAAGCAGAACAAATGAAAGAGTTAGAGGGGATAGTGGACACGAAAGAAACAAGGACTTCTAAACACAAGATAACTGACACACATATGAACTTACACAGACTATGGCAAAATGCAGTTCATCTGCATGAGTCTGCATCCAATGATGTCCTAGAAGTGGACACATGTCCCCATCCCTAACCCAGAAGCTATCTTTAATTGATAACCACTTGAAAATGAAAAATCATTTTTCTCCAAGGAATCTCACTGGGGAAAGAAACCAGTCTTAAGAGTAGGCTACATGCCCAACACTACACTCACTGGAGGACCCAGTCTAACATTATAAACTTCATTTTGTATTCAGACTCCATCTTAAGTTTGTCCTCAATCTGAACTCAGTTACTGGAAAAAACACAACTTATTCCATGAACCCAGACACTCCTAGCAATAGCCATCCTACCCTTAGTAGCAGCAAATCAGCTCCTAAGAGGAAAGTACCTAATATACCAGATGTTTTGAAATAGATTATTTAAGTTAACCATAATTGCTCATAACAAGTTGAAATCATTGTTATCCAATAGAAATATGCCAAGCTACAATTTTCAAATGATAACCAATCATGTAACTGCCAAGTTGGAAAATTCCTTATCTTGCTGAAACTATGATAAATAGGCAATGCTTTACCAGCTTGGAGCCTTCCAAACCCATCCACTGCTTTTGGAGAGATTGGAGAAGTCCAAGATTGAACTTGAATAAAGTCTTTTGTATATGAGTTGGATTCCTGGTAGTCTTTAATAGTCTGTGGGGACACTGAGATCTGGGCATAACACAAAATATTAATTCAACAGCATCTAGTCTTGGCTTCTTTTTTTAAACCTTACCAGTCTTTACATATTATTATATTTTCTGGTTTTGTGTTTTATGGGATTCCTGTTTGTGTGAACATGTGTGTGTCTCTGCATCTATATGTTCTTTTTCTTTTCTCCCTTTCTTCTTTTTGTTCTATCCTATTGCAATTTGTTTGTTTTTGCTTTATCTTATTGTATTATTATTACTTAGTCTGTTTTCTAAAGAGAGAAAGGGTATGGATCTGATTGGGAGGGGCTGTGGGAGGAACTCTGGAGGAGTACAGGGAAGGGAAACCATACTCAGAATATATAGTATGAAAAAAATCTAATTTCAATAAAAAGAAAAATCGCATATACATATTGTTAATGGTAATTAATAGTTAGATAGTAACTTTTAATTTCTCACTGACAAAGATTTAACTGGCTTTCTCTCTAGCTTGCTTATACAGTTGAAACTCTTCACTCTTTGGATATAATTAGACAAGATAAATATGAGTTTTTTGAATCAGTCTATACAAGATGATGACTTAAAATGTCCCTTATTCATTCATGTCCTATGACATACTATGTTTCTTCCTCTACACAGTTTACTCCGAAATTGCATTTGCTTTTTTCTATCATGAACTGAAACACAAGCTCTCCCATAATCATGTCATTTTCTTTTCAGCACACTTAAACACCTTTTAGTTTCATTTTAGTGAATCTCTCACCAGACCCTCAGACCTGTTTCATAATGGCTAAGCCTGCTCTGTTCATCCACCGGCTCTTACCTCTCTAAAGAGGATTCACTTCCTCAGCTCAGGTTGGGTTCTGGTTCCTAGCCAAAGCCTTCTCCTTTCTACCTATATTCTCCCCACTAAACCTATCCCTCTCTCCCTTCTCCCTCTGTCCCTTTCTCCCTCTGTCCCTTTCTCCCTCCCTTCTCTCTCTCTCTCTCTCTCTCTCTCTCTCTCTCTCTCTCTCTCTCTCTCTCTCACACACACACACACACACACACACACACACACACATTCTGAAAAAAAGTACATGGAAAGAAAATTTTTCATTCTGTTATATTCTATCCTCACATTTGGGTGGTGTATAGAGGTAAAGAATTTTAAATGGAAAAATATTTTTCTCTATTGTTGGTTGTCTGTGGCACATTTCATCTTAATCTTTTGCAACCATTTTTCCTATCTCCTATTTATTTTTCTAACTCTATGATAACTTATAGAATCATTTCTTTGTTTTCAAAGTTCCAAACTTTCACAACAACATTCTTTAGAGTGTCTATCTGTCTTCAGTTTTAGTGGGCAGTCAGAGAACCTTTTCCAGATATATTTGAAAAGCAGCCTTTGCAGTTACTCTGATTTCACTTTCTGAATTTTCTAAAATTGTGCAAAAGCAGTCCTTTTATTCCTTGTATCCTGAGAGAGTATTGTTTTTTGTTTCATTGTTGTTAACTTGGTCTGTTCACAGCAGTAAAACCCTAACTAAGACAGATGTTGGTCCCAAGGACTGGGTATTTCTGTGATTCGCCTGACCATACTATTTTTGGAGGAATGTGGATTTTGGGACTTTGGAAAGCAGTGGAATGCTTTAACTTGGGCTTAATGAGCTAACCTAGTAGGAATATGGAAGACATTGTTGCTGAGTATGGTTTGAACTGCACAGACCTGGTCCAAGAGGTTTCAGTGGAGAAGAAACTCAGAATCTGGTCTGAAGACAGTTTTTGTGGTAATTTGGTGAAGAACATGAGTCTAAGGTAAAGAGATTTATATTAATTGCATTAACAAAGGAAGTCTCAAAGAAGCCCAGCAGAGACTTTGTTCTCTGGTTAAGTCTCATTAAGAGCATTTTGAACAAGTATAGCAAGCTTAGAAAGGAAAAAGATAAAATATATGGTTCAAGTATTAAAGGGGCACCAGGAAGTGAAATGGAACTGAATCCTATGTTCTAGGAGATAACAGATTAAGGATTTGGGGGCAAGATCTTACCCAGCTAGATTTAGATCCAGGCATGGTTATACACACCTTTAATCCCAGGAGATAAAGTCAAAGAGATCTTTAAGTTCAAGACCAGCCGGGGACAAGGCAGGTTCTAGGTGAAGAAAAAAATCCAGGCATGGGGGTACAATCCCAGCATTACAGGAGACATAGCCATGTAGATCTCTGAGTTCAAGGTCAATCTACAGAGCAAGTTCCAGGAAAGCTAAGCTTAGGCAGAGTAGGACTCGGAAAACAGAAAGCTGGTAATAAGGGGGGCATGCTCCAGTCCCAGCAAGCAGCAGAGAATGACATCTTCAGCCATGTGGCTCTGGATTTAGAGTGAAAAATATAAGGAACAACTGGGACAAATGATGCTGGTTAGCTAGAGCTAAGGAATTAGTGATTAAGAAGAGACCAGTATCACTGAGGTAAAATCTTTTGGGAAGTTTATTATGAGAGCAAAAAGAAACTATGTTCAGAGATAACTAAGGTTGTACCTCATGGTGTATCTGTACTTGGTAATGTGTAAGAGTCACCCAGATGTTTTTGGTTTTGAAGGCATGAAGGGGTCATGAGGAGCAGTTGAGTCTTGGCACTGTGAGAGGCAATGGAAGGCCATTGCTGAAGGTGAAGCCTCAGTTGTGGTTGACAGCCCAGGACTGAAGGGCTCATGCAAAGGATTTGAAGCTTGGCACCAGGCAGAGAGCCTATGAGAGGCTGTTGGTAAAGCCTAGTTGCAGCAGAAGACCCCAGCATATTAGACATGCCAGTACCATGAGATGATCACCAAGAACAGCAGCAGCAGTGGACTGGAGTCAACCAGAGTACTACAGAAGGTGCAGATGGAAAGGTGACACAAACCCTTTGGAGGAGCACAGATTATATGTAGATAGCAGACATTGAAACAAGAAGTTGTAACATTGAAGTTGCTTTGAAGACCCCAAGATGTTCAAGATGCCAGAGCTGTGGGCTATCTTCTGAAGAAAGCTGCTAACAGGGAGTGGAACCAGTCCATGAGAAAGAAGTTTGTTGCAGTAAACAAAGATGAAAAAGAAGTTGGAGATCTGAAGGCTGCTTTGACATCAGCCATTGAGATGCAGAGTTTGGAGTTTGCCCAGCTGATTTCCTGGTTTCCTGTCTTGCTTTGGGAATTATAGTTAAGTGACTGGATGAATGTCAGAAGAGACTTTGTACTTTGTACTTTTAACATTGTTGAGACTGCTATAGAATATGGGGACTTTTGAAGTTGGACTAAATGTATTTTGCATTATGCTATGTTTAGTTATGGCCTCCATAGACTCATACAGTTGAATAAGCCAATGGGTGTCAGGAAGTATAATGATATGGTTCCTATATGCTTGGCCCAGGGAGTGACACTATTAGAAGTTATGGTCCTGTTGGAGTAGGTATATCACTGTGGGTGTGGGATTTAAGACACTCATCCTACCTGCCTGGAAGTCATTCTTCTGTTAGCATCCTTCAGGTAAAGATGTACAACTCTCAGCTCCTCCTTCACCATGCCTGCCTGGATGTTACCATGTTCTCACCTTGATGATAAGGAATTAAACCTCTGAATCCGTAAGCCAACCCCAATTAAATGTTGTCCTTACAAGAGTTGCCTTGGTCATGGTGTCTATTCACAGCAGTAAAACCCTAACTAAAACAGAAGGTGGGACACTATAGCCTTGGCTTCACAGGAAATTTAGAAGAGCAGAGGTGTTAGTTTGGCTAATCTCTAGAGTTAGACTGCAAGGGAGAATTTCATCAATGTAATGAATAATCATAGATTTAGGAAGGGACAAGGCCAGTAGGTCAGAAGCCAGGGCCTAGCCAAATAGGTATGGGCTGTCCCAGAACCCTTGAGGTAGGACAATCTAGGTGAGTTGCACAAAGGCATGAATGTCGGGGTCAGTCCAGATAAAAGCAAACATTTTGATTAGGTTTCCAGGGGGGATAGAAAAGAATGCATCCTTGAGTTCCAGGACTGAGAAATGGGTCCCTGACAGCATGGTGGAAAGAATCATATAAGAGTTAGGCATGACAGGGTAGAGAGGGGTCACTGCATAATTAAGATGCCAGAAATCCCGAACCAGGTGATAGGTGGAAAATTAGAAGTACAGTATCCTAGTCTTTTTTCTATATGATCAAGTTCACTTAACAAAAAGAAGACATGTCCCTACTTAGATCTTCCACCCCAGTGACTTCACACAAAGGAAGAGCCAAGGCTGGATTAGGCTGGGTAGGGGAAGAAGGGGTGGTTGACTTCGAGCAAGAACAGGTAGTAGTGGAGAGGGGGGACTAAAAGCTGTAGGTGAGGTGAAAGTAGGTGCTATTATGGGATGGTTTGAGCAACCTGGAGCTGGTGAGGGAGGGGAGGAATCTGGAGAAACCCTGCAAGGAGAGGAAGCTGAAAAGGTCAGGGGAGCAGACAGGCTGAAAAGCCAACCAGGTATGGTGAGGAGGAGGCTCATTAGCTGGATCAAGGAGCGTGTAAGTTATGTCTGGTTGAGATTTCATAGACAGAAGAAGCAGAGTTGGCAAACAGGAAGAACAGAGAAGGTTTTGGCATGAAGGTAAGGAAAAGTCTGACTGTAGGAAACCTCCTTCCATTTTCTAGCTCCTTGGCAATAGCTTTAAAGATTTCTTATAACAATAGGATCAAAAGTGTCATTAGGCAGCCATTCACAGTCATTATCTAGTGGGTATGGGGGCCAAGTTCGTTTCCAAAGGCATATGAGTCTAGAAGCCTTTATGTCAAGTACTAGGTTTAAAGGTTTGAACTTTTCCAGGAGGCATCTCAGTGGGGAGCTGTTGGACTGTGAAACCAGTCTGTGTTCTGGTTGAGCTAGGTTTAAACCCTGGCAACCCAGTGGACTTAATCCATGAGGGACAGAATGTCTGTTTGCCCATACTCCCAGACACTAGGCTCCTGACACCATGAGGTCCTCAACACCATAATTCTCTGGCCATCAGTCACGTAGGGCCATGCCCAGGCCCCGACCCCTAGTATTCTGGCTGGACTCCACCCCCACATTTATATAGCTACAGCCAGGTTTGCCCCGCCCCACAGTTACCTGGCAACAGCCAGATAGCCCAGCCCACTACAAAAGGGGCTGCTTGGATCCTCCTCTCTCTCATTCTCTTATTCTCTCTCTTGCCTCTTGCCCCCCTGTTTCCCCTCTCTCCCTATTCCATTCCTCCTCTCTCCACGTGGCCATGGCTGGCTTCTACTTTTCTACCTTCCCTCTCTCACTCTACTCTTCTACAATAAAGCTTTATAACCATAGATAGTCTCCCAGAGTTTCCAGCGGCCAGACCAGACCAAGGACTGGCCCTCGAACAGGAACCTGCCCCAACATGCCTCCCTCACTGCCCTTTTCTCCTTCGGCCCAGGGGCTGACCGAGCTGTCCCCAGGGCCCGTTCTCAGCTCTTCTACGGTATGCCCGAGAACTAGAACCTGTCAGCCCTAGCCTCCTCAAGGCCTAGGGGCTCCAAGACTGCACACTTTCCTCACCCCACCCCACCCCCCGCCAAGGCAGCGTCCGGCGACCTCACACAGCCCAGATGTCTGTCCCGTGGCAGCAGCCCATGGGGTTGTACGACAGTTTCCCACATTTGCCCTGCCAGAGCCATCGAGCTCTAGTGAGACTCAATCTTTTCCCCCTTTCCCCACATCACACGTCCTACAAGCCTCCGCAGTGCCCTATGGGGAGCCTGGATATATAGACAAAGACATAATTCCCAAGGGCGAGGAAAAGGTTACTTTCTACCACTTTTGTTGTCCTAAGAGTAGGGAAAATAATAACAAAATACATGTGATACAAACTGGAACAAGTCATCACATGACAGCCAGGGACCAATGGAGCATACATCCAGGAAAAACAGAACACCCAGTACTGATTTTTTTGAGAGAAAAGGGAAGAGCCTTGTCTTGAATAGAGAGAAATCTCATGAAGGGAAGAGGTCCTTTAGTAAAGAATCAGTGAGAAGGGCCATGACATTTAAAATGGAATGGAGGTCAGCCATGTGGCATACAAGGAGCTACATGGTTAGGGGGGACATGGTCAACCTGTACTCACTTGCCCAAGGAAAGATAACTTCTTGGAATGCTGGGGGTTGTGGTTCTTGAAAATTAACAACCCACATGTTTTCATTCCTGTAAATAAGCTTATTTCCACCGGAAGTGCTTGAGTGAATGTAGGCTGGCGGTAGAAAGACAGAGTAAGGAAGAACAAGGGTTGGGGAAACCTGACATGTTATGAACAGCGTGCTTAGAGAAGAAAAAGAAAAGAAAAAGGAGAAGTTGTGTTTTTTGTAATTATTCAGAAGACATACAATGCCTCATGGCTGCAGCCCTGAGAAGTCACAGAAATAGGGGTGGGAATCTTGGGTAGGAAAAAGCAGCCGCCTATTTTTAAGGACTAATTATTCCACCTACCTCATTAGCATGTTTACTGTGAACTTCCTGGAGACGGCTCTTCCCAGGTTATTGAATCAGCCCAAGTGGAGTATCAGGTCTCCACCTAGACTGAAGACTATTGTCTTCATCTAGAGTGTTTTGATTAGTTTAGTTATTTGGTTTGTTTTCATGCTAACATTTGCAGGAGGAACAAAGACTCAGTTCAAGACTCCATCTTGCAATCCTTCACTTGGAATTGGCCTGAGTTTCCTCTGTTTTCAAACAATAGTTTCCTAAGTCCCTGGTCCTGTCAGGAAAGAAGAAATCAGTTTCTTTATAATAAAGCTATCACTTTTTATTTACAGTGCAGTTGTCAACCTATTTACTGTTATCATCACATCAACTATTCACAGCAAGACATTTTTCTCTCGCATTTCTAGCCAATGACTTAGCTGCTTATAGTTCCTGAAGTTTTACTTGTGGCCTTAGTAATTTTTATTACTAAGTATTATTATGATGTACTGCATGTGATTCTCTGTAACCTTAGCTTCAGCCACAATTTATCTTTTGTTCCCTCAGTCTGTCATATATTTCCTTCTCTGCAACTTTAATTTTATAGTTTCTGAGAAGTAGAATGTTCATTTCTAGCATGATTTCTGTAAAGGTCACTGTTGAGAATTTACACATGATTCATTAATGCAATTTCTTCAGATAAGAGAACACTGCAGCCTGCAGGGTATTACATAACCTTATAATGATGGTCAAGCCGTCACATATTTCTCAGAACTATTTTTAATATGTACTTCAGCATTTAAAATAATGTGTCAATGGGGCAAAGGGCACAGTCTACACCATATGCTGAGATACTGTCAAACCTGAGAATCATGAGAGAAAAACCAGTTTCACATTTTTGAGGTAATTTTGAAGCAAGCTTTAATTAAATACTGGCCAGAATGATGGACTCTGGCCAGGTCCACTACAGGGTTCCCAGGAAATGGTGGTGAGTCATGTTTTGAAGAAGCTTAAAAAGGCAAAACCACAAAGCCATCAGATTTCCCATCATGTCAGGGGCAAGCATGTTTCCTGCTTCCTACCTCCAGCCTACATCCAATCAAGTACTTCTGGTGGAAATAAGCTTATTTACAAGAGTGAAAACATGTGGATTGTTAATTTTCAAGGACCACAACCCCCAGCATTCCAAGAGGTTATCTTTCCTTGGGCAAGTGAGGCTTATAGGTTAACTTTGGCTCTTACAATACAAATATGTACAACATTGTCAAAGTAAATCCAGATACAGTACATATATATATATATATATATATATATATATACATATATATATATATATATATATATAATTTTCTACATTTCCAGTTCTTACTTTCAGGATGATATTTAAACAATACATTTCTTAATACCATTAGTCAGTCCATATTATTCCAGCCAATATAGATAATACCTATTTCTTGGTCACTTCTTTTGTTCTAAGCTCTTCCTATACATATTTTACAAAAGAGAATGATAATACCTTTGGGTATAATTTTGCCTGCATTTATAGATATGTAAACCAAGAAATAAAACTAATTGTTATTATTGATTTTATCTATATTTTCTTTGCTTTTCTAGGGAATTTCATATATGTTCACAATGAAATATGATTATATCTACTCCCCATCTCTCTTCTGCAACTCCCTCCATAAACCCTTACAAGGTTCCTCTCCCAAGTTAATATCGTACATGTGTATGTGTGTGTGTGTGTGTGTATGGGTGTGTATGTGTATGGGTGTGTGTGTATATGGGTGTGTGTGTGTATGGGTGTGTGTGTGTGTGTACACGTGTGTGTATGTGATGACCCACTAAGTTCAGTTAGTGCTGCTAAAATGTGTATGACTGAAGGGCCATCCACTGGAGTATGGGAAATCTAGGAATGGAGACATCCTCAAACAAATGTTTCTCCCTCCCCCGACAGCTATCAAACACTAACAGCTCCTCCTCAGTGCTAGCTCTCAAACCCAAGACTAACAATTGAGGTACCTATTTAACACATCAAACTGGACCTGGCTGCCAGGTTTTCTCAGCATGACCTATTACAGGGTCCTCTGGGCTATCATAACCCACCCTCTTCCCTGATCTCCAGCCCAATTATGGGGCTGAACTACCCTACCACAAGTTACTTTCCCATATTTAATCCAGCCATTTGGTTACCTAGTCCTTTTTTGTCTTTTCTTCACCCTACCTTCACCCTCCTGACACCGATTCTGGCTCTCTATTCTTTTCTTCCCCCTTCTCACATGGTCAAACTCAATCTAGTCATGCTCACTCTGGACTCCCCCAGATGTCCCTGCTTCTGGCCATCCTCTCTCTTTTATTTATAATAAACTTTCTCCTCTGTCATACCTAGGAGCAGTCATGCACTTCCTTTTACTTTTTTTCACTCAGTAATAGGTGGGACCAGGAAGATAACAACCCATTTATGCCAGAATTTTGGCTAGCTTGGTCTTATGCAATTGTTTTTCGGGTAATCACAGCTGCTGTAGGTTCATGAGTGTGGTATCCAAGCCATGTGTGTAAAACAGCATTTCATGGGATTCTTCTCTATCCTGTACCTCTTATGGTCTTTTTGCCCCCTCTTCTGTAACTTTCTCTGATGGTGGACTGTGTGGTGGGAGGAGAGGGCTAATAATGATGTCTCATTTAGTGCTGACAACTTATGTGTTTCTGCATTGAGTTTTGCCCATTATTAAAAGAAGGGGAGAAAGAGGAAGAGGAGGAGGAGAAGGAGGAGAAAGAGGAGGAGGAGAAGGAGGAGAAAGAGGAGGAGAAAGAGGAAGAGGAGAAGGAGGAAGAGGAGAAGGAGCAACAGCTCTGACCAACTTGGGTATATGTATAAATATTTAGAAAGCAACTTGACAATGTAACAATTTAAAAAAAGAAAAGAAAAAAAGCAAAAAGCAAATAATAAGTTCTGCCATTGAGCCTGGGCCCTCCCCAGCAATGGTATTTTGATCAGGATCAGGTATTTCATACCTACAGTAATAGGTATAAAATTTCTTCTTGTGAAGAGCCTCACATTCAATCAGAAAGTATGTGGTTACTTGACAATAACTTTGCTTCTATTGTACCACTAGGAGCATCTTATTTAGTGGGTCTTATTGCAGCAAGAAAAGTTCTGCACTGGGAAGGACCAATGGTATCTTTTCTCCTTCAGTGTCCTTCACGGATCTACAACGTAACTTTACATAAGATATGGTCAGACCTCCACAGCATTATTTTTGAGTATGAGTGCTTTAGCTATCTTTGAGATTTTGTGCCTCCATATTAATAATTGAATTGTTTCTACTGAGACTGTGAAGGATAGTATTGGAATTTTACCAGGGTTACATTGAATTTGAAGTTTGTTTTTGGTAGAATGGTCATTTTCCATGATCTTAAAATGTCTTTCAATCTTCTAGTATCTTCTTTAATGTTTTTCCTTTGGTCTCTGCAGAACGCTTTCATCTCTTTAGTTAAGCTTATTACCAGGAATTGTCTGTGTGTGCATGCTAGGGGGAGGGGGAGAATCAGTGCTAAGTGTGTTTTAATGGAGACTTTAAGATCTAATTTTGGTATAGAATTTTATCTTCTGCCAAAAAGATACACTGAATTATTCTTTTCCTATTTGTATCATTTTTATTTCCTTCTCTTATCATATTCCTTTAGCTAAGAACAAACCCTATTTTGAATAGAAGTGGAAAAAACAGACACAGTTGTCTAGGTTTTTTTCTAAGTTTTTTATTTAAGTTCCAAATCATTTCCCCTTTCCCGTTTCCTCCCTCCCCAAAAGTCCCATAAACCCCCTTCCCTCCCTCTTTTCCCCATTCAACCCCCGCTCGCTTCTCTGTCCTGGCATTCGCCTACATTCAGTCTTTCCAGGACCAGGGGTCTCTCCTTCTATCTTCTTGGAAATCTATTGATATGCGATTTGTGTCTAGGGTATTCCGAGATTCTGGGTTAATATCCCCTTATCAGTGACGGCATACTATGTGTGTTTTTTGTGATTGGGTTATCTCACTAAGGATGATATTTTCAAATTCTGACCATTTGCCTAGGAATTTCATGAATTCATTGTTTTTAATTGCAGAGTAGTATTCCATTGTGTAAATATAACACATCTTCTGAATCCATTCCTCCGTTGAGGGACATCTGGATTCTTTCCAACTTCTGGCGATCATAAATAAGGCTGCTATGAATATAGTGGAGCATGTGTCCTTATTGCATGCAGGTAAAGCTCTGGGTATATGCCCAGGAGTGGTATAGCCGGATCCTCCGGGAGTGTCATGCCCAGTTTTCTGAGGAACTGCCAGACTGCTTTCCAGAGTGGTTGTACCAGCTTACAATCCCAGCAGCAGTGGAGGAGTGTTCCTCTTTCTCCAAATCCTTGCCAACAACTGCTGTCTCCTGTGTTTTTGATCTTAGCCATTCTGACTGGTGTGAGATGGAATCTCAGGGTTGTTTTGATTTGCATTTCCCTAATGACTAAGGATGATGAACATCTCTTTAGGTGCTTCTCAGCCATTAGATATTCTTCAGGTGAGAACTCTTTGTTTAGCTCTGTACCCCATTTTTTAATAGGGTTACTTGCCTCTCTGGAGTTTAACTTCTTGAGTTCCTTGTATATATTGGATATTAGCCCTCTGTCGGATGTACTGTTGGTAAAGATCATTTCCCAGTTAGTTGGTTGCCGCTTTGTCTTTTTGGCAGTGTCTTTTGCCTTGCAGAAACTTTGTAATTTAATGAGGTCCCATTTGTCAATTCTTGATCTTAGAGAATAAGCTATTGGTGTTCTATTCAGGAAATTCTCCCCTGTGCCCATATGTTCAAGGTTCTTCCCTAGTTTCCTTTCTATTAGTTTCAGTGTGTCTGGTTTTATGTGGAGGTCCTTGATCCACTTGGAATTGAGCTTAGTGCAAAGAGATAAGAATGGGTCAATTTGCATTCTTCTGCATGTTGAACTCTAGTTGAACCAGTACCATTTGTTGAAAAGGCTATCTCTTTTCCCCTGGATGGTTTTAGCTCCTTTGTCAAAGATCAAGTGACCATAGGAGTATGGATTCATTTCTGGGTCTTCAATTCTGTTCCATTGATCTACATGCCTGTCACTGTACCAATACCATGCAGTTTTTAACACTATTGCTCTGTAGTACTGCTTGAGGTCTGGGATATTGACTCCCCCAGAAGTTCTTTTATTCTTGAGAATAGTTTTAGCTATCCTGGGTTTTCTGTTATTCCAGATGAATTTTTGAATTGCTCATTCTAACTCTATGAAGAATTGAGTTGGGATTTTGATGGGGATTGCATTGAATCTGTATACTGCTTTTGGCAAGATGGTCATTTTTACTATATTAATCCTGCCAATCCATGAGCATGGCAGATTTTTCCATCTTCTGAGGTCTTCTTCAATTTCTTTCTTCAGAGACTTGAAGAGCTTGTCATACAGATCTTTCACTTGTTTGGTTAGAGTCACACCAAGATACTTTATATTTTTGTGGCTATCGTGAAGGGTATCATTTCTCTTCTTTCTCAGCCTGCTTATCCTTTGAGTATAGGAAGGCTACTGACTTGCTTCAGTTGATTTTATATCTGGCCACTTCGCTGAAGTTGTTTATCAGCTGTACGAGTTCTCTGGTGGAGTTCTTTGGGTTGCTTAAGTATACTATCATATCGTCTGCAAATAGTGATAGTTTGACTTCTTCCTTTCCAATTTGTATCCTTTTGACCTCCTTTTGTTGTCTAATTGCTCTAGCTAGAACTTCAAGTACTATGTTGAAAAGATATGGAGAGAGAGGGCAGCCTTGTCTAGTCCCTGATTTTAGTGGGATTGCTTCAAGTTTCTCTCCATTTAGATTGATGTTGGCTACTGGTTTGCTGTAAATTGCTTTTACTATGTTTGGATATGGGTCTCGAATTCCTGATCTTTCCAAGACCTTTAAGATGAAAGGATGCTGAATTTTGTCAAATGCTTTCTCAGCATCTAATGAAATGACCATGTGGTTTTTTCTTTGAGATTGTTTATGTAGTGGATTACATTGATGTATTTCCTTATATTGAACCATCCCTGCCACCCTGGGATGAAGCCTACTTGATCGTGGTGAATGATCATTTTGATGTGTTCTTGGATTCGGTAGGCAAGAATTTATTGAGTATTTTTGCATCGATATTCATAAGAGAGATTGGCCTGAGATTCTATTTCTTTGTTGGATCTTTGTGTGCTTTTGGTATTAGTGTAATTGTGGCTTCATAGAACGAGTTGGGTAGTGTTCCTTCTTTTTCTATTTTGTGGAATAGTTTGAAGAGTATTGGTGTTAGGTCTTCTTTGAAGGTCTGATAGAATTCTGCACTAAAACCATCTGGACCTTTGCTTTTTTTTTTTGGTTGGAAGACTTCCAATGACAACTTCTATTTCTTCAGGGGTTATAGGACAGTTTAGATGGTCTATTTGATCCTGATTTAATTTTGGTATTTGGTATCTGTCTAGGAAATTGTCCATTTCCTCAAATTTTCGAGATGTGTTGAATACAGGCTTTTGTAGTAGGATCTGATGATTTTTTGAATTTCCTCAGTTTCTCTTGTTATCTCTCCCTTTTTGTTTCTGATTTTTATTAATTTGGATACTGTCTCTGTGCCCTCTGGCTAGTCTGGCTAAGAGCTTATCTATCATGTTGATTTTCTCAAAGAATCAACTCCTCGTTTTGTTGATTCTTTGTATGGTTTTATTTGTTTCTACTTGATTGATTTCAGCCCTGAGTTTGATGATTTCCTGCCTTCTACTCCTCTTGGGTGTATTTGCTTCTTTTTGTTCCAGGGATTTCAGGTGTACCATTAAGCTGCTAGTGTATGCTGTCTCCCGTTTCTTTTTGGCGGCACTCAGGGCTATGAATTTTCCTCTTAGCACTGCTTTCATTGTGTCCCATAAATTAGGGTATGTTGTGCCTTCATTTTCATTAAATTTTAAAAAGTCTTTGATTTCTTTCTTTATTTCCACCTTGACCAAGTTATCATTAAGTAGAGCATTGTTCAGCCTTCATGTGTATGTGGGTTTTCTGTTGTTTTGTTGCCATTGAAGACCACCCTTATTCCATAGTGATCTGATAGGAGGCATGGGATTAGTTCTATCTTCTTATATCTGTTGAGGTCTGATTTGTGACCGATTATATGGTCGATTTTGGAGAAGGTACCATGAGGTGCTGAGAAAAAGGTGTATTCTTTTGCTCTAGGATGAAATGTTCTATATATATCTGTTAGTTCCATTTGGTCCAAGGCTTCAATTAGATTCACTGTGTCCCTGTTTAGTTTCTGCTTTCCTGAATGATCCATTTCAGAGAGTGGGGTGTTGAAGTCACCCACTATGATTGTGTGAGGTGTGATGTGTGCTTTGAGTTTTAATAAAGTTTCTTTTACGAATGAGGATGCCCTTGCATTTGGAGCATAGATATTCAGAATTGAGAGTTCTTCTTGGTGGATTTTTCCTTTGATCATTATGTAGTGTCCTTCTGTGTCTTTTTTGATGACTTTAGGTTGAAAGTCAATTTTATCTGATATTAGGATGGCTACTCCACCTCGTTTCCTGGGACTGTTTGCTTTAAAATTGTTTTCCAGCCTTTTCCTCTGAGGTAGTGTTTGCCTTTGACACTGAGGTGTGTTTCCTGCACACAGTAAAATGCTGGGTCCTGTTTAAGTATCCAGTCTGTTAGTCTATGTCTTTTTATTGGGGAATTGAGACCATTGATATTAAGAGAGATTAAGGAATAGAGATTATTGCCACCTGCTATTCTTGATGCTATCTTTATGTTTGAGTGGTTATCTACTTTTGGGTTTGATGCAAGAAAGTTACTATCTCGTTTTATCCAGGGTGGAGTTTCTCTCCCTGTATTGGCGGTTTCCACCTATTATCCTTTGCAGGGCTGGGTTTGTAAAAAGATATTGTGAAAATTTGGTTTTATCATGGAATATCTTGGTCTCTCTATCTATGGTGATGGAGAGTTTTGCTGGGTATAGTAGTCTAGGCTGGCATCTGTGTTCTCTTAGTGTCTACATGAGATCTACCCAGGATCTTTGTGCTTTCATAGTCTCTGGTGAGAAGTCTAATGTGATTCTGATAGGTCTTCCTTTGTATGTTACTTGGCCTTTTTCTCTTACTGCTTTTAATATTCTTTCTTTGTTTAGTACATTTGGTGTTTTGATTATTATGTGACAGGAGGTATTTCTGTTCAGATCCAGTCTGTTTGGAGTTCTGTAGGCTTCTTGTATGTTCATCGGCATCTCTCTCTTTAGGTTAGGAAAGTTTTCCTCCATAATTTTGTTGAAGATATTTACTGGCCCTTTAAGTTGCAAATCTTCTCTCTCATCTATACCTATAATCCTTAGGTTTGGTCTTCTCATTGTGTCCTGGATTTCCTGGATGTTTTGGGTTACACATTTTTTGCATTTTGCATTTTCTTTGACTGTTGAGTTGATGCTTTCTATGGTATCTTCAGCACCTGTGATTCTTTCTTCCATCTCTTGTATTCTATTGTTGATGTTTGCATCTATGACTCCTGATTTCTTCCCAAGGTTTTCTATCTCCAAAGTTGTCTCCCTTTGTGATTTCTTAGTTGTTTCTATATCCTTTTTTAGATCCTGGATGGATTTGCTGAGATCCTTCACTTGTTTTTTTGTATTTTCCTGAATTTCTTTAAGATGTTTTTGCATTTCCTCTTTCAGGATTTCTGCCTGTTGACCCAAGTTCTCCTGCATTTCTCTAAGTGATTTTTGTGTTCCCTCCTCATGGGCTTCCATCTGTTGATCCATCGTCTCCTGCATTTCTTTAAGCAATTCTCATGTTTCCTTTGTGAGGGCATCTATCCATTGATTCATTTCTTTAAGCAATTTTTGTGTTTCCTCCCTATGGGCATCCATCTGTTGACCCATATTCTTCTGCATTTCTTTATGCGATTTTTGTGATTCCTTTGAAAGTGCATCTACCCGTTGATTCATTTCTTTTAGCGATTTTTGTGTTGCCTCTTTGTGGGCCTCCATCTGTTGACTCATGTTCTCCTGCATGTCTCTAAGCAATTTTTGTGTTTCCTTTTTAAGGGCTTCTAACCATTGATTCATGTTCTCCTGTAATTCTTTATGAGATTTATTTTTGTCCTTCTTGAAATCCTCTAGTAGCATCATGAGAAGTGATTTTAAATCCAGATCTTGTCTTTTGGGTGTGATGGGGTATCCAGGACTTGCTGCTGTTGGAGAGTTGGGTTCGGATGGTGCCATATTACTTAGATTTCTGTTAGTAACGTTCCTATGTTTGCCTTTTGCCATCTGGTTACCTATGGTGTTAGTTGGTCCTGCTTTCTCTGGCTGTTGGTTGGACCTCCTGTAAGCCTGACTGTCCCTGTGCCTGGAGGTCCCAATTTGTCTAGTTTTTTTTTTTTATTGTGTTAGGTTTACTATTTCTATCATGAAACACAAAAATACGTTATGGAGGAGTTTATTTAGCTTACACTTCTACATCTTAGTCCATCATTGAAGACAGTCAAGACAGGAACTCAAAAGAGCCAGAACTGGAGCTGATGCAGAGACCATGAAGGGGGTGCACTTATCGACTCAATCATCATGCTTGCTCAGCCTGCTTTCTTATTGAAACCAGGACCACCAGTCCAGAGATGGCACAAGCACAATGGGCTGGGCACAATGGGCTGGGCCCTCCCATATAAATCACTGATTAAGGAAATACCCTACTGACTTGCCTTTAACCTGGGCTTATGGAGGTAGAGAAGGAGGAGACAAGATTAGAACATATTGTCAAAGTTAGTATGAAGTCAAACAGAACAATTCAGTCAAAAGCTCAGAGAAGCCAATTTGAATCAGACAGCTTGGAGAAGAGTTTTAAGCCAGACAGCTGAGTTGAATCATCTAGCCAGAGTTCAAAAAGAACTAGAAAGGGTGAGTTTATTTAACAGTAGGTCTCAGAGGCTGGAAACATTCTAGACCTAGATGAGATGGTACAGAAGCTAGAAGTTTCCAAGATGTGGCCTAGGTTAGCAGACAGAGACAATAAGCCTTGGAGACAATTACATCAGGTGAATAAGAGATATTTTTACATCATTGGAAGGAGTGGGACCATGAGATTGATGTAATACAAAAGAACACATGTTGGTTTGTAGATTGGCAATTGAAGCACCACAAACCTTATAATTTTCAGTAAATTATTTGGAAAAATATGAAATTTTATGAGAATACAGTATGGGGCTGTCTCTTACAACAACAACAACAACAAAAGCATCCAGACTTACTTAATGAACTTTCAAATGATCTGTTTCCTTTTCAATCAATGAGCTATTTAAAAAGATTATGTTTTCCTATTGTCTTAAAGTTTCCATTGCTGTGAAGAGACACCATGACCAAGGCAACTCTTATAAAGGAAAACATTTAATTGGGGATAGCTTATAGATTTAGAGGTGCAATTGTCATCATGGTGGGAAGCATGGCAACATCCAGGCAGGCATGGCAGTAGAGGAGATGAGAGTTCTACTTTTTGTTCAGGAAATGACTGGCCTCCAGGCAGCTAGGAGAAGGGTCTCAAACCCCCCTCCCCCCCAAAGTAACACACTTCCTCCAGCAAGGCCACACCTCCTAATAGTGCTACTCCCTGGGCCAACCATATTCAAATCATCACATTGGTCTTACACATTATTTCTGTCTGAAAACATTGTTGTAATCAATTTGTTTTAATTAGAGGATTGATATCCCATTTATTTGACTTAACAAATTATTTTTGTTTTGTATTGATAATGATTTTAAGAGTTCCATCATTGCTACCTATGATGACAAACCAAAGGAAAGATCTTTCTTTATTTTTTTAACCGAATTTAAATTACATATTTAAATACCCATAGTAAATACCATGGAGAAACATAGGATATTGAAAGAAGTCATATTTTATTTTATTATTTTGATTTATATATTTCCTATAAAATGTATTATTATGTCTGGGAGTGCAGAGATAGCTCAGTGGTTATGAGCACTGACTGCTCTTCCAAAGGACCCCAACACCCCAATTCCCAACACCCACGTTGCAGCTCATAACTGTCTGAATCTCCAAGATCTGACATCCTCAGACAGACAAGCATGCAGGCAAAGCACCAGTCCAAACAAAAATTTGTTTTGTTTTTTACTCTGAGGTTTCTTTACATCCTATTTATCTATTTATTAGATATTTCATAGTATTTATTATTACTCTCTATCATATAGCACCAGGATTTACTTTAAAGTTTTTGTCTCCTAGAGCTCAGGAGTAGGCTCTAACATCACTTTGCCTCCTCACTTTTAGCATTTTGTATTTCTCCTTGCCCCAATTACTACTTTTCATTGTAGATCTGTATAAGAATGACTGCTAATAATCACATGACACAAGCAATAGTAGGCTAACTTGAAATTTTTTCTGCCAATATTTCTCCAAAACTCTTCAATTTAGCCTCAGGCATATTTTTAGGACAAGAATAAAAGGAGCTAAAATCTTTGCCGAAATATCACAAGGAAGGTCTCTAGGCCACATGTTAATATTCTTTGTCTGTGAAACTTCTTGAGTTGGGCTTCAAAATTCAATTCACCCACACCCTACAAGAATGGCTCATAAAGCCCCAGGTAAAGTATCCAACAACTTTTCTAATCCAAATTGCCAAAGTCTTCCATGTTCCTCCAACAAACAGCGTGGCCAGGCCTCCCACAAAGAGTAATACCCCCACTTCTGGAAGCAACTTCTGTTTTAGTACTATGGTATCACTGAATACACATCATTACCAAGTCCACACTTATAAAAAAAGTCAATTGATTGGGAGCTAGCTTGCACTTTAAAGAGTTTTATTCATTATTATCAACGCAGGAACATGCCTGCAGGCATGACAATGGGGCAGTATCTGGGAGCCACATCCTGATCCACATGCAGAGAGAATGAGACAGAGAAACTGAGCTTGTCATGGGCTTTTGAAACCTTAAATCCCACTATGAGTAACAGACCTCCTCCAACAAGGCCACACTATTAGTCCTTCTAAGAAACAGTTCCACTCTTTGGTGACTAAGCATTCAACTATATGAGCCTAAGCAGCAATTCTCAGTCAAATCATTACAGAATTGGAAGTTCAAAAGCCTGCTATCAGCACTGTGTCTCTGTGGGGCAGTAAACCATGAGAAGAAGTCTGGTAAGGTCGAGCTAGGGCTTAAATTCCCAGGGACCCTGAAGGGACTGTAGGACCTTTGCCTGCTCCCAGCACCAGGCTCCTGTCATGTAGCCACAGCTCCCCATAGAGAGAAGTGTGACCATCAGTCACATAGAGGCATTATCTCCAAGCCCCTTTACATGTAGATGAGGCATTCCTAACATCTCAGAACAAGCCAATAGAAAGCACCTACTGTCAAACTCCAACCCACCCAAAAACTGTATATAAGATCCTATCCAGAAGAAATAAAGGTGTGTGAGAATTACTTTTCCATCTGAGAGCATCTGTTACAAGAGCTATAACACTGCCCGAGAAGAGAATGCTCTCCCTAAGCTTTTGCCACCAGCGATCTCTTCAGATAACCTAGTACACTTACCAGCATGTCTCTATGAAGGTTATGAAGGAAGATTATGTCCAACCCTATTATATAGCAATGGATTTTACATTTTGTGTGGGTCTCCCATCCCTTATGTTCCCTCTATGTGTACATATCTAGACCAATTCACCCCTTATATGAAGACATTACTCACAGTAAATTACAGCCTGTTCTAGTCTCATTCATGTAGCTGTGATAAAATACTTTAACCAAAAGCAACATAGAGAAGGAAAGAGTTTATTCGATTTATATAGTTCCAGGTTTTAGTTCATCACTGAGAAAAGTCAGTAACTCAAGGCAGAAACTTGAAGGCAGTCCTGCTTGCTATTCCACACAGCTGTACCTCTGATCTGGAAACTCACAAAGGCAGGCAGGTTTCTAAATTCATTTTCTATGTTTAAAAAAAAAAGTACTTGCTGCAAGAGTTGAGTTATCTACTCAGCTGTCTGGAGAGCCAGACTGAGCAGACCACAGAGTTGTCAGCTTGTACCCACAATTGGCTTCAAGTCATTTCTTCCACCAAACACTACTTCTTCAGGACTCCCTCTTCTAGTCAAGGCTTGTCCTTGGTGTGTGTGTGTGTGTGTGTGTGTGTGTGTGTGTGTGTGTGTGTGTGTACATAAAATTTATTGGAATGATTTCAGGCTCAGGTTGTGATCCAGCTAATCCAAAAATGGCTGCCTGTGAAGGGAAGGTCCAAAAATCCAACCATTTATTCCACAAAGCTGGATGTCTCAGCTGGTCTTCAGCATATACTGGAATCCGAAAAAAGTAGACTGTAGTGCCTGTGAAGAAATGGACTTGCTATCAAGGACAAGAGCAAGCAGGCAAGGAAAAGGAGAGCTTCCTTCTTCTGTATCCTTTAAATAGACTGCCAGTATAAGGCGTGGTCCAGATTATAGGTGGATCTTCCCACCTCAAATGATCTGGAGTTAAAGTTATATCTTACCACCTCAAAGATTTGGATTAGAAGTGGATCTTTTCACTTGAAACGATTTAATTAAGAACATAAACCCTGAGAGGTGTGCTCAGTTATTTGGGTTTTAGTTAATTTCAGATGTAGTCAATTTGACAACCAAGAATAGCCATCTTACCACATATACTAGATTATATCAGCAATGATTCCATTCCAAGTAAAAATTAATTTGGAATTACCTAAGATTGTTACTTTAGAATCAAGATAGATGTTAGTTTCATGCCTAAATATGTCCTCAATTATAACTGTCTATTCATTTCAAATCAACTTCAAAGAAGACTCATAGATAGCATGTCATATCACCTATTAATATATCTTCATTTTTGTAATTCTCAAGAATGCAGGGATAATTTGTTTCCAGTGGGTCTCATGAGCACTGATTAATACAGTATCATATGAATTTATTTAGCTCAGATCTTTTGGTTTTAGGTAGTATAGAGAGTTAAAAGTATGTCACCCTCAAAGGTATAAGTCTCAACCCTATGTCCATGAATGTGACATATTAAAAAGAAAATGGGTGCTAAGTCATGAATTTTTGTATGTCCTAAATCCAATGTTTGGTATAGATATACAAGTAGAAAAGAGGACACTTGCACATCATTGGCCTCCCACAGGATAATTCCTAAAGACAATATAGTGAGATGGCCTAGTCATCAAGTGAGAATCTACCTGAGACATTTCTTTTTGACCTTTGACCCTCTCCTTGAACTCTAAGAGTGAAGCCAACAGGCAGATGTTGTTGTATACCTCAAACTGAGTGACATTAAACAGTTGTTTTTCTTTCCTCATTCTGCATGGTAGAGACAACACTGTGTCTCTCTGAGGGCTATGGTCTTGGCAAGGCTATTCCCCTTCCTGTTGCCTTGCTGCTTGCTAGTTTTTTCTTGCAATCAATAAAGCTTTAAAAAGACCCTAGGTTTGTCAATGCATTGTTACAATCTCTATGTGTTCACATGACTTTTATTGTGTTCTTATGTATCTGTGTATTATTATTGTGACTATTATTATTATTATTATTATTATTAAGCATTTGTTAGCACACTTCTTAAATTCCAGGACCAAGGAGGCATAGGCAGGTGGATCATTGTAAGTTCAACATAGTGCCTTCAAGCAAGCCAGGTCTACATAGTGAGACCAGATCTCAAAAAAAAAAAAAAAAAAAGAAAAGAAAACAAAACAAAACAAAAAAAAAATGTCCCCACCAGACTGCCAGACTTGTCTCTGAGCAAGCCTGTAGTCCATTTTCTTGGTTGATGATTGATATGGTAGGGCTGGGCTTACCATGGTCATGCATGTGTTTATAATACATACATGAATACATACATATAAACATAATATGTATAATATAATATATATTATATATACATATATAGTAGTATATATTTAGTGTATATATATTTTACACACACAAACACACACACACACACACACACGATTCTTTAATTCTTCAGTCTCATTTCCTAAAGGATCTACAACCCTAAAACAATACTACAAGCTGGGAGAAGTGTTCAAATATTTGATCTTCTGGGAGACATCACATATTTAAACCATAGCATAGGACAAGAAGGACTTTTAAAAAGTAGTAAAGCTAAGGCTTTTGAAAACTTTATCATTTTCTTCTTTCATGTCTATTTCTCTTATGCTCACTAGGAAAATCATTACTAAGAATCTTATATATTATTTAGGAAGTGGTCTTATTTGGTGGGAATATCTCAAGTAGCATTTGATGTTAGTTTTATGATCATTGATCCTTTAATAATGTATTGTCATTATCTGTAAGTACAAAATTTTGACTGAGCAATCATGATAATAGTATTGAGGCCTTCTCATTTACTAACCTCTTGCCTATGAAATTTTACTTACACTCTAAATTCACTCTGCTATTCTTAGCTGGTTTAGCAATGAGATTGTCTATGATATTGTCGTGGTTTTCCACCCATTAACAACTAAACTCACTTTCTTATGCCTATGCAATGCATATGGTGAATATGTATAAAAGATTTTCATTTATTAGAGAATTAGAATATGTACATTTTTAGATTAAGTTTGGATATTCACCAGATGTGACTGTCATATTGGAGGCTTATTGCTAAATAAACTTACTATTTCTATCTCTTCCTGAACTTTGACTTGTTGGTTCAACTAAGTTGTTCTGGCTTCTGAATGAATTTCTCTACTTGGCCTCAAACTGATTCTGATAATCTGTTCTAATCATCTGGCTTTTTCATTCTCTGGATTGTTCTGACTCTACCTGTATATGGTTTGTTCTCTCTAAAACCTATCTCTGCAAAACTGTCCTGGTGCCCCACTCCCTCTTTCTGCACTACTCGCTTAAGTTGCTTTTCTTTCCTGTGTTGTTCTTATGTGAGTTGGGCATATCCTACCTCTGACTCATTCTGTCAAACCTTTATCTGATTCATTACTTCATCTACTCCTCAATTAGAAGTCACTTTCAAATATGGCTGCTCTGTTCTACAAACTAACTTTACCTTCATGGATTTGGATTAAAAATATGTATTAAAGGCATGCCTGTTTTCTATCCAGAAGAATTAAAGGTGTGTCATTCCATCCTTCTAGGTCTGTGTGATATGATCCCTTGCCACAGCAGCCATGTTGCTGAATTTAAATTACTCTGAAGGATATGAAAATCCAGTTGAGGTTCTAATGGTTTCAGACCTTTCTAGTCTATCCTCTTATGGGTTCTGGATATTTCTTATTAGCTTCAATAACAGATCTCAAGAGACAAGTTTTTTATGTATGGCAAATTTGTTATTATTTCCATGGGGACAGAGAAACTTGAAAAGAAATGGTATGAATTATACAAAAATATAATTTTTAAAAACATCAAACATAATCAAATTATGTCTATTTATCCGTTTCTTCCTTAGACTTCATGTAAAGCTATTACCATAAATTACCAAGGCAGGCAAAGTTTCAGAATCATAACAACACAATTAATACCTAATAGCTTTTCACATAAATGAGTTTGACACTTACAAGGCATGATGCTTTTGTTGATTGCACTTTAACAATCACTTAAATGATATCCTTTTTCCCAGTTTCCAACACAGCAAATCAATCATCTCTTCACATTCATTATTCTTACTACAGTTTGGTTTTGTTTTTTTAAGAGATAACAAAGAGAAATTCTGTACAAGACAAATAAGTTTTCAGATATTTTTTCTCTGTATAAGAAGAAAAAGGTAAATTAATGGTAATGGTTATCCTTCTATGATTTTCTAGTCATAGTCAAAGCACCAGACATTTCCTAAGTGTTTGGTATGTGCCAAGCCCTGCCCTAGTGCTGAGAATACAGAAAATGACAAAGGCACACACCCTGTCGCAGTAAGAAATGATGAGGCCTTAGACCAACATGTTCTTCTGACAATACAATGGGCTTTTAAACTAATGCTCATATTCTTCAGACCATATTTTAAGTTTTTCTTGAAAAAAATCTCATATCATCTCTCTAAAATGGTTATCTGTGCACACCATTGTGAACCATGTCCCCATGATCAGGATCCTCCTGCTAACTCCAATGAAAAAAAAATTAGTAGAGATTTCAAAGAGTTACTCAAATCACAGTGTTTCTACTTAATCATTCTCAGTCTTCTGAACACTAATGAACATTTTCAAGATCAAAATTTATGTATGAGCTCAAAAGATGACTCAATGGATAAAGCTTTGTTGGGCAAAGCTTAAAGATCTAAGTTCAAAGGCCCAGAACCAAGATTCCAGGTAAAAGTTTATTAGGCATGGTAACTCCTTATAATTCCAGGGGAACACAGAAAAGTCACCCTGGGTCAATGTGGCCAGACAGATTAACCAAACCAGCAGGCTTGGTGCTCAGCAAATCATCCTGCCTCAATTAAATGGAGAGTGATTGAGGAAGTCATACAAGCCAACTTCTGTCCTTGCATATACCACATGGTGTAGCCACACATATCCTAGTGTAAAAGCATAGGCAAAGAACATGAACAAGAAAAGCTGCAACCTTGGGGCAGCCAAGAAATACAGAAGAGATCTTGCTTTTTGATTTTGTTTTAAGAGACTAAAAGTAAGGTATGCCTTTCCGATATCCTTGGTACCCTGTTCCCTTCTTCCTTTTACCAGACTTTACCTCCTAGTCGTCCATTCAGCCAAAAATGTACCAGTGGGTTAATGCACAATGGAAGTTAGTCCTCACCCAGTTAAATCTTCATAAAGTGGCCAGGCTGGATCTATGATACTTTGGGAAATACTCTATATTTAAATTACCAGAGCTATCACAGTTCTTATTGTATTGTTTCAGAGACCCACACGTATAACTTTATTATCTAAAAAAAAAAAAAAAACTAAGCTTTACATAAAAGGCAAATGTCCATTTGGAAATTCAAGTGGAGGTCTATGTTATAAAAATATTGTATACGGACTAAAAGTGACTAATGAGATAAATCCTATGCTACATGTATCCAAAAATGTATTTCAATAAAGACTCAGGAGACTAGAATAAGCATCACTAAAAATTATAATTCATTAAATATTTCAATTGTAAGTTATATTGATAGAGTAAGCAGATTTAATATTCTATGTATGATATCTATAAAAAGTATGTTTCTGGGACTTTGTTATAGGGCTATTAAAATAAAATGGCTAAAATTAAAACATTGGCTGAAAAGCATAGTGACAATATTAGTGAATATATAGTTTAAAAGTTCCATAAGCTCTAGTGACTAAACACAGCTTTTTAAGCTTTTAGAACCTGTTTATCAGTCTTTAATATTATATGATCACTACACATACACACACACACACACATACACACACACACACACACACACATATATATATATATATACATACATACATATATACATATATAATGATAGGCATTTACAAGATATGGGTTATAAATCTAAAGTGGTGACATGCTATCCCCTGTCATTGGCTTTATAAAGATATAAAACATAAGGTGGAACTTGGTCATAGAATGAATAATCAACAGAGTCCTGAACTGGTTTTGAATCAGTTTCTCTCAACATGACATCATTTGGCATATCATTTTGATCACACACACACACACACACACACACACACACACACACACACACACACTGGGTGCATAGAATATTAATGATCTTCCTCTATCAGAATCCCCAAAAATAGAAATCAAAACTATATAATTCTTTCTTTTTAATTTATTCAATTTCTTTTTTTAAAATTCCCAGATTCCTCATCAACAAAATAACCAGGACTGTCTCCCTCACTTATTTCATCATATCTCATCCAAGGCTTGATACTTTCTGTCAAGACATACCCAGACACAAAAGGAAGATATGCTACCAACCATGGATACCACTAACTCACAGAGTACCCTAATAAAACAATCTCTAAAACTTCACAGGTTGAGTCAAGTAGAAAATAAAGAATTTGTATGATAAGGACAGCTTATGAGGGCAGGCATTATTGTAAGTTTCCAAATAGCTAATGCAAAGAGGCATCCCTATGAGTGACTTTCTGGTCTGCTGCACAGAGTGGTACCACAATGAACTTCATTGAGTACAGAAGCCAGAATATGATGCAATAGTGTCTTCTTCCTATATTAATATTTAAAATATAAAAACCGAAATTGAATTTTAAGGACAGTTAGCTGATGGCCTTGAATATATATAGATAAAATCATCAAATGGTAGTAGACAAAAGTGAGATAGACAGGTAAAAGAAGCCTTTGTGGAAGAAAACATCAAAAGATTTTTCCAGAAAAATGGCAGGCAACTGGCTTGTTTGCCTTTCCCAGAAAGCAATTGATTTTGAGGGAAAACATAATGAAGTTTATATTAACTATGGGATAACCTATGTTTAAAATAACTGTTGTTCAACATTACCAGAGAGAACTCTACAAATCATTCAGATACACATTTTATTTATCAAAAAAATATGCAGAGCCTGCCAGCTTCCCTTCCTCGACCTCTGTTCCCGCGGACTGCGCTGGAGCGACCGGTACCCAGGCTCTCCCCCCAATATAACATCACTTGGGACACGGCCTGTTGGGGCTTCCGTCTGTGCCCGAGGGCGGGTTGGCGCTGTGGTCGTCTGGGTGCCAGATCAGCGGGCCATCGTGACCACAGGGAGAGCGGCGCCACAGAGAGTGCCCTCCGCCATCTTTGCTACAGTGACCAGGTAGTTGGGACCGCCAGGCTCAGAGACAGACAGGCTTAATATCACTTCGGTTTCAGGCAGCTTGTGTGTAACCTGCTCCCAGGTGCTGGGCTGATCTGCAGTAACCAGCACGCCAGTTCCGCGGTGGGACCTTCTGCCTGGTGGAGGGACCCCGCGCAGGGAGGGAGCCTGCCAGCTTCCCTTCCGCGACCTCTGTTCCCGCGGACTGCACTGGAGAGACCGGTACCCAGGCACTCCCCCCAATATAACATCACTTGGGACACGGCCTGTTGGGGCTTCCGTCTGTGCCCGAGGGCGGGTTGGCGCTGTGGTCGTCTGGGTGCCAGATCGGTGGGCCATCGTGACCACAGGGAGAGCGGCGCCACAGAGAGTGCCCTCCGCCATCTTTGCTCCAGTGACCAGGTAGTTGGGACCGCCAGGCTCAGAGACAGACAAGCTTAATATCGCTTCGGGTTCAGGCAGCTTGTGTGTAACCTGCTCCCAGGTGCTGGGCTGATCTGCAGTGACCAGCGCGCCAGATCTGCTGTGGGACTTCTGCCTGGCAGAGGGACGCCCCCTCCCCCCCCAGGAGAGATCACACACCCCTGCACAGGGCAGGAGCCTGCCAGCCTCCCTTTGGCGACCTCTGCTCCAGGAATCCACTAGGCTGAGCCTTTAGATGTGCAAGGCCTCCCCAATATAAGATCACTTGGGGCAAAGCACATTAGGGCTCCAAAGTCACTCAGGAGCAGGCAGGCCCCAGAAATCGGTGCCAGGGGAATCCTGGTAATCCAGGGGGGGCAGAAATAGCTTTGCAGGCTCACAGGAGGTCCAACCAACAGCCAGTGGCAGCAGGACCAACTAACACCAGAGGTATCCAGATGGCAAAAGGCAAACGTAGGAATGTTACTAACAGTAATCAAAGTAATGTGGGACCATCCGAACCCAACTCTCCAACAGCAGCAAGTCCTGGATACCCCACCACACCCGAAAGACAAGATCTGGATTTAAAATCACTTCTCATGATGCTATTAGAGGATCACAAGAGGGACACAAATAAATCTCATAAAGAGTTACAGGAGACCATGAATCAACGGTTAGAAGCCCTTACAAAGGAAACACAAAAATCGCTTAGAGAAATGCGGGAGAACATGGATCAAAAGATGGAGGTGCACAAGGAGACAACACAAAAATCGCTTAACGAGATGAATCAACGGGTAGATGCACTCACAAAGGAATCACAAAATTTGCACAAAAAAATGCAGAAGAATATGGGTCAACAGACGGATGCCCATAAGGAGGCAACACAAAAATTGCTTAAAGAAATGAATCAACGGTTAGATGCCCTTACAAAGGAAACACGAGAACTGCTTAAAGAAATGCAGGAGACGATGGATCAACAGATGGAATCCCATGAGGAGGAAACACAAAAATCGCTCAGAGAAATGCAGGAGAACGTGGGTCATCAGGAAGAAATCCTGAAAGAGGTAATGCAAAAATACCTTAAAGAAATACAGGAAAATACAAACAAACAAGTGAAGGATCTCAGCAAATCCATCCAGGAACTAAAAAAGGAAGTAGAAACAACTAAGAAATCACAAAGGGAGACAACTTTGGAGATAGAAAACCTTGGGAAGAAATCAGGAGTCATAGATGCAAACATCAACAATAGAATACAAGAGATGGAAGAAAGAATCTCAGGTGCTGAAGATTCCATAGAAAGCATCGACTCAACAGTCAAAGAAAATGCAAAATGCAAAAAACGCGTAACCCAAAACATCCAGGAAATCCAGGACACAATGAGAAGACCAAACCTAAGGATTATAGGTATAGATGAGAGTGAAGATTTGCAACTTAAAGGGCCAGTAAACATCTTCAACAAAATTATGGAGGAAAACTTCCCTAACTTAAAGAGAGAGATGCCGATGAACTTACAAGAAGCCTACAGAACTCCAAACAGACTGGACCAGAACAGAAATACCTCCCGTCACATAATAATCAAAACACCGAATGTTCTAAACAAAGAAAGAATACTAAATGCAGTAAGAGAAAAGGGCCAAGTAACATACAAAGGAAGACCTATCCGAATCACATCAGACTTCTCACCAGAGACTATGAAAGACAGAAGATCCTGGGCAGATCTCATGCAGACACTAAGACAGCACAAATGCCAGCCTAGACTACTATACCCAGCAAAACTCTCAATCACCATAGATGGAGAGACCAAGATATTCCATGATAAAACCAAATTTTCACAATATCTTTCCACAAATCCAGCCCTGCAACGGATAATAGGTGGAAACCTCCAATACAGGGAGAGAAACAACACCCTGGAAAAAATGAGATAATAACCTTCTTGAATCAAACCCAAAAGTAGATAACCACTCAAACATAAAGATAGCATCAAGAATGGCAGATGGCAATAATCACTATGCCTTAATCTCTCTTAATATCAATGGTCTCAATTCCCCAATTAAAAGACATAGACTAGCAGACTGGATACGTAAACAGGACCCAGCATTTTGCTGCATGCAGGAAATGCACCTCAGTGTCAAAGACAAACACTACCTCAGAGTAAAAGGCTGGAAAACAATTTTACAAGCAAATGGCCCCAAGAAACAAGGTGGAGTAGCCATCCTAATATCGGATAAAATTGATTTTCAACCTAAAGTCATCAAAAAAGACACAGAAGGACACTACATACTGATCAAGGGAAAAATCCACCATCAAGAACTCTCAATCCTGAATATCTATGCTCCAAATGCAAGGGCACCCTCATTCGTAAAAGAAACTTTACTAAAACTCAAAGCACACATCGCACCGCACACAATAATAGTGGGTGACTTCAACACCCCGCTCTCTGAAATGGATCGTTCAGGAAAGCAGAAACTAAACAGGGACACAGTGAATCTAATTGAAGCCTTGGACCAAATGGAACTAACTGATATATATAGAACATTTCATCCTAGAGCTAAAGAATACACCTTCTTCTCAGCTCCTCATGGTACCTTCTCCAAAATTGACCATATAATTGGTCACAAATCAGACCTCAACAGATACAAGAAGATAGAAATAATCCCATGCCTCCTATCAGATCACTATGGAATAAGGGTGGTCTTCAATGGCAACAAAAACAAAAGAAAACCCACGTACACATGGAGGCTGAACAATGCTCTACTCAATGATAACTTGGTCAAGGTGGAAATAAAGAAAGAAATCAAAGACTTTTTGAAAGTTAATGAAAATGAAGGCACAACATACCCTAACTTATGGGACACAATGAAAGCAGTGCTAAGAGGAAAATTCATAGCCCTGAGTGCCGCCAAAAAGAAACGGGAGACAGCATACACTAACAGCTTAATGGCACACCTGAAAGCCCTGGAACAAAAAGAAGCAAATACACCAAAGAGGAGTAGAAGGCAGGAAATCATCAAACTCAGGGCTGAAATCAATCAAGTAGAAACAAATAAAACCATACAAAGAATCAACAAAACGAGGAGTTGGTTCTTTGAGAAAATCAACAAGATAGATAAGCCCTTAGCCAGACTAACCAGAGGGCACAGAGATAGTATCCAAATTAATAAAATCAGAAACGAAAAGGGAGAGATAACAACAGAAACTGAGGAAATTCAAAAAATCATCAGATCCTACTACAAAAACCTGTATTCAACACAACTAGAAAATCTTGAGGAAATGGACAATTTCCTTGACAAATACCAAGTACCAAAATTAAATCAGGATCAAATAGACCATCTAAACCGTCCTATAACCCCTGAAGAAATAGAAGTTGTCATTGGAAGCCTTCCAACCAAAAAAAGCACAGGTCCAGATGGTTTTAGTGCAGAATTCTATCAGACCTTCAAAGAAGACCTAACACCAATACTCTTCAAACTGTTCCACAAAATAGAAACAGAAGGAACACTACCCAACTCGTTCTATGAAGCCACAATTACACTAATACCAATAGCACACAAAGATCCGACAAAGAAAGAGAATCTCAGGCCAATCTCTCTTATGAATATCGATGCAAAAATACTCAATAAAATTCTTGCCAACCGAATCCAAGAACACATCAAAACGATCATTCACCACGATCAAGTAGGCTTCATCCCAGGGATGCAGGGATGGTTCAATATAAGGAAATCCATCAATGTAATCCACTACATAAACAATCTCAAAGAAAAAAACCACATGGTCATCTCATTAGATGCTGAGAAAGCATTTGACAAAATTCAGCATCCTTTCATGCTAAAGGTCTTGGAAAGATCAGGAATTCAAGGCCCATATCTAAACATAGTAAAAGCAATTTACAGCAAACCAGTAGCCAGCATCAATCTAAACGGAGAGAAACTTGAAGCAATCCCACTAAAATCAGGGACTAGACAAGGCTGCCCTCTCTCTCCATATCTTTTCAATATAGTACTTGAAGTTCTAGCTAGAGCAATTAGACAACAAAAAGAGGTCAAAGGGATACAAATTGGAAAGGAAGAAGTCAAACTATCACTATTTGCAGACGATATGATAGTATACATAAGCGACCCAAAGAACTCCACCAGAGAACTCCTACAGCTGATAAACGACTTCAGCAAAGTGGCCGGATATAAAATCAACTCAAGCAAGTCAGAAGCCTTCCTATACTCAAAGGATAAGCAGGCTGAGAAAGAAGTAAGAGAAATAATACCCTTTACGATAGCCACAAACCATATTAAGTATCTTGGCGTGACGCTAACCAAACAAGTGAAAGATCTGTATGACAAGAACTTCAAGTCTCTGAAGAAAGAAATTGAAGAAGACCTCGGAAGATGGAAAAATCTGCCATGCTCATGGATTGGCAGGATTAATATAGTAAAAATGAGCATCTTACCAAAAGTAATACACAGATTCAATGCAATCCCCATCAAAATCCCAACTCAATTCTTCATAGAGTTAGAAAGAGCAATTCAAAAATTCATCTGGAATAACAGAAAACCCAGAATAGCTAAAACTATTCTCAAGAGTAAAAGAACCTCTGGGGGAATCAGTATCCCGGACCTCAAGCTGTACTACAGAGCAATAGTGTTAAAAACTGCATGGTATTGGTACAGTAACAGACATGTAGATCAATGGAACAGAATTGAAGACCCAGAAATGAATCCACACTCCTATGGTCACTTGATCTTTGACAAAGGAGCTAAAACCATCCAGTGGAAAAAAGATAGCCTTTTCAACAAATGGTGCTGGCTCAGCTGGAGGTCAACATGCAGAAGAATGCAAATTGACCCATCCTTATCTCCTTGCACTAAGCTCAATTCTAAGTGGATCAAAGATCTCCACATAAAACCAGACACACTGAAACTAATAAAAGGGAAACTAGGGAAGAACCTTGAACATATGGGCACAGGGGAGAATTTCCTGAACAGAACTCCAATAGCTTATACTCTAAGATCAAGAATAGACAAATGGGACCTCATTAAATTACAAAGTTTTTGCAAGGCAAAAGACACCGTCAAAAAGACAAAGCGGCAACCAACTAACTGGGAAATGATCTTTACCAACCTTACATCCGACAGAGGGCTAATATCCAAGATATACAAAGAACTCAAGAAGTTAAACTCCAGAGAGGCAAGTAACCCTATTAAAAAATGGGGTACAGAGCTACACAAAGAGTTCTCACCTGAAGAATATCTAATGGCTGAGAAGCACCTAAAGAGATGTTCATCATCCTTAGTCATTAGGGAAATGCAAATCAAAACAACCCTGAGATTCCATCTCACACCAGTCAGGATGGCTAAGATCAAAAACACAGGAGACAGCAGTTGTTGGCGAGGATGTGGAGAAAGAGGAACACTCCTCCACTGCTGGTGGAATTGCAGGCTGGTACAACCACTCTGGAAAGCAGTCTGGCGGCTCCTCAGAAAACTGGGCATGACACTTCCGGAGGATCCGGCTATACCACTCCTGGGCATATACCCAGAGACTTTACCTGCATGCAATAAGGACACATGCTCCACTATATTCATAGCAGCCTTATTTATAATAGCCAGAAGCTGGAAAGAACCCAGATGTCCCTCAACGGAGGAATGGATTCAGAAGATGTGGTATATTTACACAATGGAATACTACTCTGCAATTAAAAACAATGAATTCACGAAATTCCTAGGCAAATGGTCAGAACTTGAAAATATCATCCTTAGTGAGGTAACCCAATCACAAAAGATCACACATGGTATGAAGTCACTGATAAGGGGATATTGACCCAGAATCTCAGAATACCCTAGATACAATCAGCATATCAATAGATTTCTAAAAAGATGGAAGGAGAGACCCCTGGTCCTGGAAAGACTGGATGTAGGGGAACGCCAGGACAGAGCAATGAGAGGGGGTTGAACAGAGAAAAGAGGGAGGGAAGGGGGCTTATGGGACTTTCGGGGAGGGAGGAAACGGGAAAGGGGAAGTGATTTGGAATGTAAATTAAAAAAAATAAAATTAAATTAAATTAAAAAAAAAAAAAAAAAGAAATGTTGACCAAACTGGGTTATTGCTGCCCTGAATCTTAGAGGTCTTACCTGGTACTCAAACTAAGGAAAATAGGCTGACAAAGCCATGGACTTCATTAAATAATAACCCGAGACCAACATTAAAGCATGTAGACATTTTATCAGGCTAAGTCTAGAAATTGAAGTTATGCTTCCAACCAATCCAGACATGTAGTCAGTGTTTGTGGAACTCTGGAGAGCAGAGATTCAAGATTGTCAAAACCAGCCACCTTGAAAAAGAATTGCCAAACATTCTGGAAGTTCTTTGGAGATTGTAAAACAGGGCAGCTATGCTTCCTTTACTATTCTTGTCATACGGGGGCAAAGTGTACAAGTGGAATGTAAACTCTTATTTCCATGGAAGTTGTTATATCGTTATATTATGCCACTACTCTCTCAAGGGCACAACGTTTAGAAGTATGGTGCCCAACTACAGTGTGATTATTCATGATGTAGAAGGGTAACATAAGACATATAGGGCAAGGCTAGGATGTCATGGAAGTATTCTTGGTAGCACAACCCAGGTAGGGTTGTGTGTGTGTGTGTGTGTGTGTGTGTGTGTGTGTGTGTGTGTGTGTGTGTGTGTGTATGTGCGTGTGTGTGTGGTGTGTGCCCGCACACTCGTGTGCACATGTGCACTCGAGTGAGTTCAACAGGAATGGTGCTCATAAGGACAGCATAAAAGACCATGTACAGGAATCTAGGATTGTGCCATGTGCTGATCCCAGTGGCAGAGCTAAGTCTAAAGAGAATGCCCTTTCATGCTCACAGTCCTGGTGGTAGAAGAGAACATTGGTTAAACATAAAAACAACCCACAACTTGAGGAATTCCCCTGGCAGCTTTGTCACAGCTGTGTTGTGCAAACCTTTGGGAAAAGGCTGAAAATACTAGGAAAAGCATGGTTCTGGCTGGTACCCAAAGGCACGCACCCCATAAACTGTGTCAGCACCCCATAAACATGCCACTTTTAATGGCAAGTGCATGTCCCTATTCACCACCACCGTTTATTCTACCACAAAGTCTCCCGGAACTTTGTTTCCAGAATTCCTTTTATCTTAACCATTAAACCAGCCTTGGAGAGATATTGAGGTCAGCTGTCCTGGACCCAAGTCGTATCTCCCCTGACCTCACCTGAGCAGTAATCTAACTAGCGACAAAGACTGTTGAGTAATGAGAACAGCCTTGTGGCAGGCTTCCTGATCAGCTAGCCATATTCTGAAAGCTGAACCCATCAATCGTCCAATAATGGTTTATGAATGTTCACTGTGGAATAGAAGCACTTTGAAACATCTGCTATGGTGAGATAATGAACATGGGTAGGTGCCTGAGAGTGAGAGGGTATATTAAAGAGACATGCAGGAAGACAGTTACATGGTCAAGCATTCACACAAAATGTGGAGATGCTGTGAGATTGCATCAGGAAGACCAAAGAGGGGATAAGACTGGCATTTAGGAAACAACAGGAAACCCAACTGAATCAAGTAACTTACTGGCCTCCCTCAAAAGATCAAAGAGAAAAAAGAAAAGAAGGCTCTTTCTGAGTGCGTCTTCCAACTCCAGGTCAAAAGTTTATTTTATTCTGAGGCTCCCATGGTTATAAGAATGGTCATCAACAAGAAAGACAAGAGGACCATAGCTAAAGAGGCAAGTGCCATGAGGGGAGAGAAAGTTAGAGCTTATATGGGCTGATGTTCCAACCGGAACTGAGTACCAAGGCTCTAGATGGGGGATAGTTAGCAAGTGTAAGGATAATAGACTAGTCAGCCATTTTTGAGAAGTCACAAAAGATGAAAGAGGTGTCAAAGATTGCACAAAAATTCTGTCTTGATTTTGACAGATATATTACACACACACACACACACACACAGAGAGAGAGAGAGAGAGAGAGAGAGAGAGAGAGAACTGGATCACCTGCCTAATTTCAGAATACTTTCTAATATGGTGTGTGAAGTGCTAGTAGAAAAAGTATAGCTTACTTCATGGAGGTACTGGGTAGTTTATTGTCAATGTGACACAAACTAGAGTCTTCTGGGAAGAGAAAGTTTTGGTTGAGGTATTGCTTTGACTAAATTTTATTGTGTGCAAGTTTGTGAGGTATTTTCTTGATTAGTGATTATTTGAGGGGGACCAGCTCACTATGAGTGGTGGCACCCTGGACAAATGGTCCTAAATTGTGTAAGAAAGAAGCTGAGCAAGCCACTAGGCAACATTTCCTCTGTGGTTTCTGCCTCAGTTCCTGTTTCCAGGTTACTGCACTGCTTGAGTTCCTGCCTTGGATCCACCCATCCCCTAGTGATGGATTGTGATCAGTAGTGTAAGCCAAATAAACACTTTCCACCCCAAGTTACTTTTGGTTAATGTTTTATCATAAAAACAGAAAGCAAACTAGGGCAGTTAATAACCATGTGGGCTCATAAGAACAATTCATTTTAATGCAAACAAACCTCTTCTCTGCTTCCTTTATCTCTCTCTCCTTTACATTAAAAATTGTACAGTTAAGGGAATTCTGTAAATAAAATAGCTTATTTTCTTTAAAAAAAAAATATGCAAGTAGCTATTTCATTATATTTTCAGAATATTGCTTTTGTTCATTTTATATGTTCCTTTTATGCTCATTTTATATGTTCTCATATGTTTATATGAGATGTATTAGAACAACTTACAGGCTACAGGCCAAATACTGCAATAATGGCTGTCTATAAACAGACAGACCAAAAATCCAGTAGTTGCTCAGTCCATGTCTCAGCTGGTCTTCAGTATATGCTGGAATCCTGAAGAAGGTGGCTCTAACGCCAGCGACAGAATGGATCTTCTAGCATGGGAAAGTAAGCAAAGAGTCAATGCTTCTTTCTTCCATGTTCTTATATGGGATTTCAGCAGAAGGCATGGCCAAGATTAAAGGTGTGTATTTCTTCCTTAAGATCTGAATCAAGGGCATGTGTGTTCCTACTTCCAAAGTCAGGACTGTAAGTGGCTCCACTTCAAACTAACCAAAAAACTCTCTCACAGATGTGCTCTCTATTTTATTCCAGATGTACTCAAGTTGACAAGCAAGAAGAGCAATCACACTTGCTTTCTGGCAATGCACTTAGCAACCCAGGATCCTCAGCTCCGTTGAGTTGAATACACAGTCCTCTCCAGAGTCATTGATTACCCCAACCTCTAAACCTAGTCTCCCTCAGTAACTTCCATTTTTAAAATTTTGAGATTATAATTATTTTTTTAATTTTTAAGATTAATATAATTCCCATTCTTTCCTCCAAACTCTCCCATATCTCCTCTACAATCTCCCTCAAAGTCATGGTCTCCTTTTTCATATATATATATATATATATGCATATATGCATATACATAAAATACATACAAATAAGATTATACAGGCTAAGCAGGTTTTATATAGCCTGTATAATCTTATTTGTATGTATTTTTTCAGGGCACACCATTTGGCACTAAACTATTGGTGTGTTTTTCTTTGTGGAAGGCCGCATCTGTTGCTCACAGTTCTTAATATAAGGTTGGGACCTTATAGGCTTTCCTTCATCCACTTTGGATGTCCAATGGGGTCATCCTCATTCTGCTCATGTTTCAGCAATCATGTTGATGAGACTTTATTGGTGCAGCTTCTGATGTTACTGGAAAACACAATCTCAGAAGAAACTCCCTGATTCCCTGGCTCTTACAATCTTTCTGCCTTCTCTGCAAGAACGTTCCCTGAGCTTTAGGTAAGGGAGTGTTTTGTAGATATATCTATTGGGACTGAACTCTACAACTCTACATTTTTTTGGTTGTGTTTTTCTGTAGTGTCTGAGTAACTCATCCTTTTATGTTCAAACAAATTCTGGAATACACGTGGGAACTAGGAGCAGTGAGTCAATCCATTCTGTTATTTATAGTATATGAAAAATTTATTCCTTTGCCTCTCAAGTATTATTATTGTTATTACTTTAAACCAACATATATGCAAAATCCTCTGAAAAGCTGTCTTGTAGTTGGCCATGTGACATATAACTGTAATTTTAGTACCAGGGAAACAGACATAGGGAGGAGCAGAAGTTCAAAGTTCTCCTTAATGAATGCATAGTGAATTTGAGGCCAGGACTCACGAGATCTTATCTTGAAAATTCAAAGCAAAACAAACAAAAGGATCCCTCTAAAATTCTGGTGCAGAGTTGGTTTCATGAGTTTGTATGTGCATCCCCATCACTGACCTTGCAAGAGTTGTGTAATTGGTTTAACAATCTCACATTAACTACTTGAGACCTTTAATAGTTTTTAAAAGTGTCCACATTTGTCCCTCCTGTTCCTCCTATGCATGTTATGTAGGAAGTATTAAAACTAAAATGGAAATAAGTTGTTCTTACACCCTTCTGAAAGCCATATGAAAACTCATAGTCCCTGAAATGCAAATGACTTGGCACAGATATGGTCCTTACTCCACACTTCTGCTTCTTACTCTTCTGCTTCCTTGTGTCAGCAGGTTCCCCAGCAAACCTACTTGGGCTTTAGTTTCTTCAACTGAAAACAAGCGATGACTTTCCACAGTGACTGGGAACTAACGTGAGGAGTTTTGAGATCCTGACTCCTTTAATGTAGGACCTGGCAGCACTAATTTAAAGCTGTCTCTGTGGTCAATATGTCTATTTCTAGTTGGGAACCTAATATAGGATGCTGTCCAATTAATGGTGTAAATGGACACCATTTAATTCTTTAAAGTCCTCAACAACAACATCAACAAAAACAACAAAACAACAACAACAAAGGACAAATTTGCTTTTACTTTGAGATGTGACATCCATCTTCTTTGCTCTCAAACAGAAGACTCCACACTTAGACCATCAGAGCCCTATTTCTCAGGCCACTGGCTTGGGGAAGAACTATATCACCTGCTTTCCTCATCTTACAGACAGATGAGGGACTTAGCTTATATAAACCTGTGATCTAATCCTTCCTATACACCTACATATCACATGGCCGGTTTTGCTGAAGGCCAGGAGAATGTGTGTCAGTTACTGTCGCACCCACCTGAGAGATAGAAGAAAGGAGTTTTGATCCAATGGTTGTTATTACCTGTTGGCTAAATGTGGCTTTATAACTCCTGAATCTTTTCATATTGTACATGAAAGAGTCAGGAGAGAAGGGCATGGTAGCTGATACTGGGTTATGTCAGGACCATGTCTGCTTAAATCTCACTTCAGCAGCAGGGTCCCAGGGGCAAAACCCTACCACAATGATCCACCTCACTGGGACTCTGCACACGCAGATCGGTACTTCCCAGGATACCAGCTGACATCTTTGTGGATGCATGTGCCAAAGACAGAGTGATTTAGAATGAGGTCGATACTATCAGAGTTAGATAGCCTTTTTCAAAGAAATAACCCAGTTGGGAGGCTGGGTTAAACATCTGAAGAACTGTAGGAGAGCTGAGAGCATACAGCATGAACGCTGTCAAGGGCAGCCATTGTTCTGAATGTCCTCCCACAGACAAAAGCATAAGCAGATAGCCACGCCTACTCTGCCAGCTCTCTTCTCTGTAGATCCATAAAGTTAGCAGGGATAGCATTTTATTCTAAATTAGACATCTTTTAGATTATTGCTACACAAGACAGGAAATATCACATTCTGCCTGCAAACTAGTAATAATCAAAGTTTTGTGTAAACTTGGCTAACTAAAATTATATAAAGAGGTTCTTTCTTTGTTTAAGACAAATCTAAACACATGGAATCTTAGCCCCTGGCAGCTGGCAGTAATTTCCCTAGATGTACATGTTTCCCTACTATACTTGTTTAGTTTGTTTTGTTTTTTGGTTTGGTTTTTTTCGAGACAGGGTTTCTCTGTGTAGCCCTGGCTGTCCTGGAACTCACTTTGTAGACCAGGCTGGCCTCGAACACAGAAATCCTCCTACCTCTGCCTCCTAAGTGCTGGGATTAAAGGCGTGCGCCACCACTGCCCGGCTTTATACTTGTTTAGTTATGACAGCAGATCCATAGAGCAACCTTAGAAAAAGAGCTGGTGTGGCTTTCACATAGACGCAAAGCAATTAACACAGAAACAAAACAGTTATTACATAGTTAAATTATACTTTCTCCTCTTACCTAGGAAACTAAAACCAGCTATTTCTATCAATAAAAAACTTGCAAGTGTCTTTTCTGCATCACTTGCTTTCCCTCCCTTTCTCAGGCCATATTTACCCAGTACTGATGCTGTCCAGAGCCCTGACCCAGAGAGCGTCAGCAAGATGTTCATGTATCTAGCAAATCACCAGAAACTCCATCTCTCAGGAAGGCTGTGCTTAAAATAGCAAGCTGACATATCTTTCACTTGTGAAGAAAGAGTTTTTCCAAAGGTTTTCAAAACCCATATTTATCCTATGATTAAATCCTTTGAAAGAATGTTTATATCAAGATGCTTGAAGTGTAATTGACTTGCTCATCACTCTGTGTGCAATTAGAAGACACCACTTTCCATCTGTTTTAAAATGTGAACACCCACAATGGCTATAAGTGGCCATTTTCCCGTAAGTTTCTCTGTAGTGCTACAATATAATTTTGCTTATGAGTAGGGAATTTCATACTGGCTCAACAGCATGTAGTTACAAAGCAAGACTCCTTTTATGCCACAGTACAAGTGAAGCGATCACCACAAAAAGCATTCTTTGTGTACAACTGTTTGATGTGAACTTATTCTTAGATACAGACACTGTAGGTTAGATGGAGCATGTCCCCCAAAGGCTCATGAGTTAAAGTCTGGACCCTCATGCAACAACACTCAAAGGTAAGAAGTGACTCTATCTTGAGGGACAGGACCTCACCCATGGATTCATTTATTGGTGTGTTCACAATCTGATTTGTCAAAGGGAGTGACAGAATTCTAGGAGAGGAGGCCTAGCTGGAGTGTGTGCTTAGGAACTTGCTCTTGGGGGCTACATCTTGTCCCCTGCCTCTCTCTCCCATCCTCTTCTGGTTCAGCCACAAAATGAGCAATTTTTTTTCTACCATTTACTCCCCACCATGACATTCAGACTTACCTCCAGCCTACTGTGGTGAAGCCAGGCAACCACAGATGGAAACTCTATAGTGATGAGTGGAAGTAAAATGTTCTTCCCTCAGGTGATTCTATATATTTATATATTTACATACATACTTATACAAAATTATATATATATATTATATATATATATACTGATTTAAGTCTATACTTACTTATATAAGTAATGACATTATTTCTTAGACCCAACATAAGCAGAAGTTTACTTTACAATGTAAAAGCTACAGGTCACCCAAAATATTTCCCTTGGAGAAAACTCTGGAAGTTAATGTCTCTGCATTTTGTTAATTCTGTGTAACTTATTTTTTATTTGCTACATCCCCACTGATCATTAATTAAGACAGAACAATATGGTATGGCTCCCCTTCAACCCGAGTCTGGGTTACTGTTAATCCAGCAAACCATAATAATGTTTAGAAGTGTGGTACCTGATTTATAATATACAAGCATGGTATCAAAGAACCACCATTGTCTTTAAGTGGTGTGCTTAAATACTGACACTGTAGCTTCTAAGTAAGCCATCTGGAGAAGAAGTGGCCTGAAAACTTGCCCATATTTTCCCAGGTTGGCAAATTGAGCAGCAACCTTATTTCACTCTTTCTTTAGGTTCCATTAAGGCTACCGTTGCTGTGGTACTTTCTCTGTCCTGTGGGTCAACTCAAACCATTCATCTCAGAAAAGAAAGCAGAATGGTATACCTAAGGCTTGGAGAGTAGGGCCTGGAAAATGAGTAAGGGTAATAAAGGAATACAAAACCATACTTAAGAGAAGTAACTTCTAGTGTTCTGTAGTTCAGTATGGTGTCTGATACTAATTAAGTATATATTATATAGCCTATATAATAATATATATGTATATTTAAAATTTAGAAAATTCTAAATGCTTCCCACACAAAGAAACAATCAATGAGGTTATATTTATTAGTGATATGCTTACTGTACATTGTGTGTATGGTGATTATACTGTTACTGTGATTATATAATTACTGTGATTAACTATACTGTGGTACTTTCCCCTATGGGACAGCTCATACCATTTATCTCATATACATACCATATATACATATATATATGTACATATACATACACATATACATATATGCATATACTGTGTGTGTATATGTATGTATACATGTATGTATATGATAAGATCAGAGTGATACGATCAAAGCACTTGCAGATGAAGCACCCTTAACCCAGTGACTGCAGATTCACCTTTGTTCTACTCCATCCAATTCCTCAAAACTCAGGCAACCTGACACTCACTACCCAAAAGTAACATGATCTTTTGCCAAGGAAACATTTAAGGATTCCTGTCAAGCAACTTACTCAGAGCCTTTAAATCTGCACTGTAAATGCAAAGACTCTACCCCTGCCATCAGAAGCTCGAATCCCCTATTTCATGCTCTCATTCTGGACTATGGGCGGGCATCAAGGATTATCAACATCTGAGCACAGTCTTCAGTGTGAATAGAAGAGAACAAGGCAAAGGACAGAAGCAAAGAAAACATTGATAATCATCTTCGGTATCATAAGAGGTTTAAGAAAAGTTGGTGCAACAATAAAAGGAAAAAAGGAAAGGCTCCTTAAAGGCAAAGAAATGAACCGCCAGAACGCTCCTCACTATAGGCCTCAAGGAATCTAGGTGAGCGGACAGCAGAGATACCTGTGCCAATATTAGTCAATATTAACTAGCACTGTTAACAACCAAGAAATGGAGCCAGCACCTATGTTCACCAAAAAATGAATAGATAAAGAAAATAGGATTTTGCTTTTCTCCTTTGATTTTACTGGTAAGAAAAAAATATGAAATGTAATTATTAGTTTCAGAACCTTAATTTAATAAGGAAACTTATTAAAGATGCAAGAAAAAAATGCACATCTCACTGACACATATAATTGAAAAATCTGATGACTTCTAGAAAAACACTTGTTCTAACAAATGACAACAGGATTTTTCTTTGTCTTACTTTGCTTTGCTTTGTTTTGTTTTCTTTTAAGACAGGAGTCCTACCATGTTGTTGAGACTGGTTCAGAGTTCCTAGGATCTTTTGATCTTTCTGTCTCAGTTTCCCAAGTAAGTTAGACTACAGGCAAATGCCACTGCATCTGACCTAACAACTAATATTACTTATTATTAGCTAATCACCCTTATTCTTTACATTCTTAAAAAAATATTATACTGATTGGGTTTTGTGGTCTTGAGGATTAGGGCTCATTTCCTTAGATTTTGCTTGCACCTGCAGTGAGGACCATTCACTCTGACAATGGGAGCATTTGGTCACAGCTTACACAAAAATGTTTCTAACACAAAGGCTCAGAAATGAGAAGAGTTAGGTATTCCATTGGAGGACTAGGCGGTAACCTTTCTGTCATCCAAAACAGGAAAATTCAATGCGTAAAGACACAACTTTTTCTTTCAATGTCTATTCAAAGCTAAATATAATTTAAAAATCCCAGCATCACATGAAGGGAAACAGGCTACAAAACTTGTGCATGTGCTCATTCTGTCCTGTGAATGAATATGACTTAGTGTATTCTGTTACCCTTCAAAAGGTACAGACACGTTTGAATGATTGACTTTCAAATAGGAAAAGAAAAACGAATCCCCTCTGTACGTGGAGGTCTGCCATATCACTAAGGTGCTGCTTCTCTTCCTAGGCATTGGCAGTAGCCCCTTTCTTACTACAAATCTTGAGGACAGCTAAGATGGTATGCTTACCATATTGATGATGAGAACAGGAAATAGAAACTAGTCAGGCAGTTTTAGGGTAAGGGATCCCTAAAGTTCACAACTTTTCTTTACTGAAAACTAGAAAGGTCCCTGGCCTTATCCTGACGAGAGGCCAGAGTTGCCAGATGTGCTTAAGCCAACACATCATAGGTTCAAGCCAGAGGCAAGGGATGCCAGTAAGACAGCCTAGTCTCCTCTCCTCTCTCCTCTCCTGCTTGAAAAGTATATTGGACGATGTATCAAAACTGAGGCACATGGACATCTAGCAGATGGACCAGCTGGATTCTGGTCAGTTCATCTCTGCTTTGTACTTCTAGTCCGTAAAGCCTTACAAACTCCAAGTTAGTACACCCCAAGTTTCCCATTTCTGGGGTACCTGCTCCTGAAACTATCTTCTTCCCCTTCAAGCTCCTACCTATCAATCAAATTCATTTCTAAATTCATCATCAGTCCTGTAAGATGGGTCAACAGGTAAAGGAACTTGCCACTAAACCTGGTAACCTGAGTTCTATCTCTGGAAGAAGAGAACAGACAAGCTGTCATTTAACCTGTACATATGTGCCATATAGCACATGTGTACCTACACACACAGACACACACACACACACACCTTCCTATTTGGTGAATTTAATGCTTGGAATTCATGAGATAAGGACCTACAAGCCACTAACTCAGTGGATGCTTTTTCTGACCTTGAATACTCAGATCCCTAGTCCTTAAGTTAGAATCCATTTGAGACTAGGAATCCTCCATTGTTTTCATGAATATCCCACTTTCAATCAAAGTTTGCTTTCTTTAAAAAAGGCAAATGGAAAGGGTTTTTTAAAGACTTGCTTATCCTTCTGACCATTGCAGCTTTCTATGTAGTAGACATCTGTCTTAGTTCCAGTTCTATTGCTATGAAAAAATAATGTGACCAAGGCTACTTATAAAAGAAGGCATTTAATTTGGCTTATGGTTCCAGAGGGTGTCTTAGTTGGAACTTCTCTTTCTGTGATAAAATGCCATGACCCAAAGCAAAGTAGGGAGGAAAGGGTTTATTTCAGTTTACATGTCCTGATCATAGACCATTAAGAATGAAGTCAGGACAAGAACCTGGAGGCAGAAGCTGATACAGAGGCCATACAGCAGTGGCCTTTACTGACTTGCTCCCCATGGCTTGCTAGGCCTGCTTTCTTATAGCACGAAGGACAATGAGCCTATGGGTGCTACACTCATAATGGGCTAGGCCCTTCCACATCAAAAACTAATTTTAAAAATCCCCTAAAGACTTACTCACAGGCCAATCTTGTCCTGATTTTTTTCAGTTGAGGTTATCAGTTTTCAAATGAATCTAGCGATGTCAAATTGTCATAAAACTAATCAGCACAAAGGGTTAAAATCCATAATGGCAGAGTGAAGAAACAGCTGAGCCCTTTCATTGTGATCTACAATGACAATGTCCTAGAGTCAGCACTAGGAATTACTTGAAACATCAAGGCCTTCCTCCAGTGGCATACCTCCTTCATGTCTCCTAATCCTTTCTAAACAACTCCACCAACTGGTAACCAAGTATTTAGAGATAAGAGTATATAGAGGCCATTCTCATTGAAACCACCACATTCTACTCCATAGCCCCCATAGGGCTGCAGGCAAATCATAATGCAAGCTGTATTTAGTACAAATTCAAAAGATCCATAGTCTTTCACAATCTCAACACTGTTTGAAAGTATGAAGTCTCTTCAGAAACTCAAAGCAGTATCTTAATTACAATTCTTGGTAAAATAAAAGAGAAAACTATTCACTTCAAAAAATAATGGCACAGAATATAAATTACCATTTTAAAGAGAGTAATAGGGTTATGCTGATGAAATACTTAGCTAAAACAAGACTGAAACCCAACAGGACAAACTTCAAATTCTGTGGCTCCATGTCTGTAGCTTTCTACCTTGGGTAGGTTCCATTCTTTGTATGCAACTCTCTGTGGTAAATATTCCACAACTGTCCAGCTTCCAAAATGATGGGGTTTCCAGTGCAAGCCAAGCTTCATCTTCACAGCTTCTTGCAATGGCTTCACAGGAACTCCCTTACCATGCACTTTCCCTTAGCAGCTCTCCTCAACAAAGAGGGAGATTTTACAACCCATTTACTCCTATATCATTCATGACTCTAAAACCAGAACCAGATGGGTGTCACTGTCAAGTCTGATTAACAACTAGAAGTGAACCCTGACACCTTTAGATCTATTCATAGCAACGTTGATTTGTTTTTTGTTTTTAAGAAGCACAAAATTTCCTCAGCCTTTATTTTAAAGGCCTCCCTTTAATCTTCTCATCTCTTCTAGCACAAGCCTTGGCTCCAAGATTAATTATACAGGTGTGTTTTCAATTTAAACTGTGCATGTCATATTTCTTTTTGTCCCACTTGCTCTTCTTAATTGTAGACCTGCATAAGAGTGATTACTAGTAACAATGTCCTTCTACTTCCTCTTCTTCCTCCTGCTTCCTCTTCCTCCTGAGAGTTACTTTCCCAAAATCCATCTTTAGGGTAAGAGGGATCAAATATAGCTAACTATGAAATTTTTTTCTATTGTATATGTTATAATCATGTATTTCTGGAACAACTCATGCATCTGCTTAAAAAGAAATCATTGTTCTGGAAAACTATGAGTCTTCTGGAAGTAGACAAGGTGGATCCATTTATAATACTACAACTGATATTGAGACATGCAAATTCCCAGTACTACTAGGACTGTACGTCCTAAAACGCCACTGGAATGGACTCATTTATAAGAGCTGTAAAGTAAATATAAGTGTGTGTGTGTGTGTGTGTGTGTGTGTGTGTGTGTGTGTGCATGTGTGAAAGAGAGAGAGACAGTAATGAAGAACTTTTGCATATATGTCTGGTTTGGGTATTTTAGCAATGGCTTGATTACTTTACATAATAAACAATAGTTTTTAGAGAGCCAGTTGTCTAAGCATATAAGAATTACTAATTTTAATGGTATTTTATATCTGCTATTATAATCATAAAGTATTTGTTTCATATGTGTAGTGTGTTTGAAAATGTTGGGAAAAATAATTGAAAATCCAAATCCTCTTTACTACAGGACTTTGGGGAAGAAAGCTATGGAGTAAACACTAGACATGGATGTGATGCAAATCAGAGGCAACTGCTAAGAATTTGAACTCAGAAAGCAATCCCAGTGTTAAGGCCTACGTAGAAAGTTAAGGCCTAGGCAACTGTTACCTGCCTAGCTTGCCATTTTGTGCTGTTACTAATATTATAAGAAAAATTTCTCATATGTTGTTTGTGCTGTTACTAGGAAACCTTTTAATGCCCAAGTTGATTACATATTCTATTATGCTCTGTGCCCCTGGAAACCAGTCACTACAGATGTCAGCAAGAACAGCTTTGTATATTTAGCCACAATGAGTTTGGACTCGAACCAACTACCCAGCAGCACTTCTTAAACTTGTGTGTGAGCTTTTATGGCATTTGCTTTTATAAGTTGTCCCTGAGATGGACTCCAACATAAGACAGACATCTGCCCTAATATAAAGAACTATTTGAAATAAGACTTTCATTTTGAGTAGGGGTCTACTAAAATTTAAGTTTCCAAAACCTTCCTAGGAACTGATATCCTATTTGACAGAAAGTGATATGTAAATGGGTAACTGATATCCTGGTTGGCAAGTTAAGACATGAATATTAGGTAAGGCAAGTCTCCTGTCACAGTTGAATACTCCAACCAATGGGAGCAGAATAAACGTACAACAAAGACATGTTCCTAAGGAAATCCCCTATCTCTAAATCCTGATTGGTAGAATGACTTGTAGATCTCTGGCTTAAAAAGCCCTATAACACCTTGACTCTGGGTCATAGTTCAGCTCCCGAGTCTGTACTATGGTCTTGATCAGTCATTTCTGGAGCATAAACTAACCCTGTCTGACTGAAATTAGTGTTTGAATGGTTTGTGATACAACTCCTGGACCCCAATACCCAGGCTGCTTTCTAGCCAAATAGGCACAACCCCTTAAACAATAACTAGTTCTGAGTAATCTGACTTCCAGTCAACATCAATCATCTCTAGTCCTCTAGTCTCTGACAGAACTTAACATTGATGACACCATTTGTCTCAGTCCACCTTCATCACCAAGTTGCTGATAAGATGATGATGTGTTTCAAGTCTTCTAATGAACATATCCCACTGGGGAAAACAAAACCTATTGTCTTCTGCATTCACAGTTTTGCATCAAACAGTTTAACTCCCATGCTCTTATTTGGAAGTGTTCTATCTGTAGCCAATCAGGGCCTGACTAGCTAACGTTTAAGAATGCCACTATTCTACCCCCTAAAAAAAAGCTCACTTCTGTAACTTTTGCCCCCCTGAAGGGGGAGGGTCATCTGTACTCTCTTTCCATTCTGAGTGCAGGGTGGCAGATTCAAGGGAAGTCTACTCAACAATGTCTCCCAGTGTACTGTTTTTCAGTTAATATTGCCACCCAGTTTATCCAAAGAAGAAACCAACTGTTCATAGTTTCCTGCTTCCACAGCTTAGAGCAAGTTGTCCTGGGAGGCACCTGCAGTCCTGCAGGGACTGGTTTATGGGATGTATCTTCCTAGATGATTATGTAATAAAGAGATGGCTCCGCAGTTCTTGAGAAGTTATAGATGAGTCAGAAAGATGGTCAAAATCTTATCTAGGCTTTAGAAAGCTATCTATACATTTCAGAGAAGAAAGCAGTTCCAAGATTTTAAAAGTAAATCATCAAAAACAAACAAGCAAACAAACCAAAAATGTAAAACAAACCAGGTGGAGGTGGACTCAGTAGGTAGGGTGCAAACCTATAATCTTAGCACTGGGGAAGGGAGAGACAGAACCAAATTCCAAGGTTGTTTTCCATTGCATGGCAAGCTCAAGGATAGCCTGAACTGCAAACAGGTAAGACTGAGGACACGTTTCCTGTCTTTTCAACATGAAAAATTAAGCTTCTTTTAGCTTTTGTTTGTCCTTGAAAAGGTAATATTTAACACAATGTCCAGTGGCTTTTTATTGATAGATTTTTTTTTCTCCTGTCAAAAGACAAAAGTTACAACATTTTGGTCCTAAGTCTTTCTTACTTTCCCCAACTCCCTTTTTTTTCTTTTTTCTTTTGGTTTGTTTGTTTGTTTGTTGAGTTTTGTTATTGTTGTTGTTGTTTTGTTTATTTTTGAAGACTGGGTTTCCCTGTGTAACTGCCATGGCTATCCTGGACTTGCTTTGTAGACCAGACTGGCCTCAAACTCACAGAGTTCACCTGCCTCTACCTCCCAAGTACTGATGTGTGCCACCATACCCAGCTGGTCTAAGTTCTTATTTTTATTTTCTATTCCTGAACTGGACGGCATTGCATTTCATGAGTGGAATTGGACTCACAGGAGCCTACTTCTATAAACAGAAAGGGGCTGATGAAAGCAAAAACAGAAACTTTAAAATAGATTCAATTTTTCATATAAGGCCAATCCAAAGTGTCAAATGAGAAAGAACTGAATGGTTAGGTTCAGGAAGAGGACATTAGGTTACCATTTCTTGTGAAAGGCAGAGTGAACTTAAAGGCAGAATGAATATAATCAGTGCAAATGGAACTCTATCTCTAGTCCTAATCCCTCTGTGGTAATTAAAGGTATCAGCTTCCAGACAGGACCTTAGCAGGACGGATGCCCCTTTGGTTTCTGACCTGGTTTATTGGAGATAATGTAAAGTGTAGTTGAAAACAATGACCTTCTATAATGTGCATGTAATCCTTAGCAAAGTCATGTCTAGATCAGCTCTCATTCAAAGCTTTGCGTATTTATTTTTCTTGGACTGTTTATCCTACATGACACTACACACCTAACTAATTATAAATGATTTTAAATGTTATTTAATAACTCTTTTAGTTATTAATATGACCCAGCCAACCCCTAATAACTGAAGAAAAGTCCTATGGATTTTTTTTAATCAGCACTAGCACAATTACTGGGCATATTACCCCTAATCTATTTTTCTATGTAATAGACTGTTGATTTCCCAGCTGTTCTCCCCAAGTACTTGTTGTTTGAGCTTCACTGAGTTATTTCTGCTCCATTAGCCTGTCCTCAGGGTCTGTTTCTCCTGGCCATGTGTTCATGGTCCATTTCCTCTCAGGGCATTCTCCTCCCTCCTTCTCCTTTCTCTTTTTCTTCCTCTCTTTCTCCTTGTGGTTCCTACCTGCGTCTCCCCAGTCCATTTACTGAAACTCTGCCTACTTCTATTCTTCTGGGTAACTGGTTGTAGTCACTTTTATTTAACCAATAACTTTAAATTTAAAATCATGTACTCGGTGTATGTGAGGATCTGTTGTTCATCACAGGCAACCAGATTTTAGGGACCAGTATTTAGCATCTGAATACATAGCAGCACCAGACCAACATCCAATACCTGAAGACAACTGCAAACAGGAAACAGGATAATATTTAAAGGCTCTTCTGAATCCTGCCAAGTCTAAAAGTTTCCTCAGAATCTGCATCAAGGACAGTTCTAAAGTGGTAACCCACAGATTTCTCCAGCTCAGCACCAAAGACTGCTCCAATTGATCCTGCAACACTCCTACCACAAGATGGTCCTACATCCAGAATAGCAGTGAAACAGTCAGCTCTTCTTAGACTTGGCCAGCATTCCAGCTTTTTACCCCACCACCCCAATGTCAGCAGGAAGTAAGTAGTCATAGATAATTACTTCATCCCTTAGTCATTAATTATTAATAAAAAGTTGGGATGTTTGGTTTAGGACCCCAGAACAATGGACTGATATGCATATTTTACATAAAAAAGAATTATGCTTTGGGGGAGGGTCCCCCAAGGCAACTAGAACTGTAATCTATAGTGTTCCGAATGTAATAGGACAAGACAGTGCAGAGGTTCCTCTATTTTGTATTTCTTGCTAAGACCATTTTAGGTTTAACTAGAAGTTAATCTCCTCGATGGAGAATCCAATTAAAACTTACCCAACTCCATTCTAGGATGCTCCAGCTAACTTAGATTCTATTAAGCCTTCTGCTTGTGCAAACCCCGTCGTCAAGATAATTACTTACCTTACCTTCTGTTAAACTGTCTGTGCAAAACCTTCCACTGCAGCTGCTGAAGAGGATACTAGGATGTGGTTATTGGCTTTAAAAAAACCCTTATTCTAAACATGGCTTACATGTATAAGGGCCATATCTGTTACTACCCTGATGGTAAAAGAAGCTGACAAATTAATTTTAGAGCATGTGTAGAGATCCATTGTAATGCCATATAGCCTCTAGGCAAAATTCAGCTGCCTGCATTTCACCTACACGGAGCTGAGGAATTCCAGCCACACCTCCTCCCACCTGACAAATGTCAGAGCCCCTCTGACACTACAGTTTCCTGCGAAAGTCAAGTCGCCATCTCCTGCTGTGTATCAGACCCTGTGATCTTTCTGAGATCTCTGTTATGGCAACATCTCTCAGCCTGCCAGAGACCTGCTGAGACGACTCTGCAGCTTTGGGAGGGAGGGTCACGCCCACAGCCCATATATTGTCGCTCTTGTCCCCAAAGAGATATAGAAAGACTTTGTACAGCCATGCACTAATGTCTCTGTGTGTTCTTTTCTCTCGACCCCTGTAGTTTCACTCTTCAGCTCTCCCCAACGTAGAACCCGCTTGTGAGCAATTCCCGGGAAGTTCCAGATGGCGCCCAACGTGGGGTGTGGAAAAGGAGAGAACTACAGAGGAACACTGTCTGTTGGTGGAGCTCCACGGAAAAGAAGAAATAAAGGTTAAGTATCCAGGGCCGGGTAAGCAACATAGAGTAAAGGCTATGGTTGCAAGGGGCAGAAAGAAGGGATATGGCAATACTAGGTGAATCAGCATAGCCCGACGCTGAGATCAACTAGGGGTGACAGTGATGTGAAACCGGGAATTTTGTCAGGCTAATTGGCCACGGTTTAGAACCAAACTCCAGGCAAGAGAAAATTAGGGCATAAAATAAAATAAAATAAAAAGTATAAAAAAAAACAAAAAAAAGAGAAAAGCAGATTTTAGAAACACGAGAAAGACAGAAAGAAAATAGATTTTAAAAGTCTCCTAGGCACAAGGAGAAATAGAAAGCGTGCTTCCCTTGATTTACATGTCCTTGGTGTATGTGCTTTGTTTGTCCTTGGTGTACCAATATGTCCACGTGTCAATTTGTTTCTTGTTGTTTGAATGGCTGTTCTATGTTTCATGTTGAAAAGAAAAAATGGTAAAAACTTCATCTGCTGGTGGGCCATCTCTTAATGCAGTCTCAGTTTATGCTTACTTATCCTAGAAAAAGCTATATAATTGTAGTTATTAGGTCCAAAGTGCTTTTTCTCTTAAAATTACAGCTAGAGAAAAGAAAAAATGTTTGATTTAAATTTATAAGACTTGCATAGCTGCTTTATTCTTGTTTTTAATTGACATTAAAGATATAAGTATTTTTAAATATTTTGACTATAGAATATTGGCTCATAAGTGTTTTAAAGGATGTAATGTCGGTAACAAAAAATTAGTTTAAAACTGGTAATTCAGGGTTGGAGCCATCTTAAGCAACACGTGGCATGACCCAACCCAAGAAATACAGGCCTCTAAGATACATCCAGATTGGTGTAATGTTTTATGTGGATCTGATCCTAAGAGATTAGTTTTATAAGGGATAAGATTTAAAATAATGTTTTCTTAATGAGATATTATAAGTTACACTGTCATGCATTCAAACATGAGAGCTGGCAGACAAAGTTTAAAGTGTACAAACAATGTGTTTACCATTGATTTTAAAAGGAATAGATGGTTTAAAATTGGGCTTTACCTTTCAAAGTTGTAGGTATTTTCTAATATTACAAAGAAAGTTAAAAATTATGTTTAAAAACTGCGGTTTTCAGTCTAATTAAAGGCTCATGATTCTCAAAGATAACTTCTAGAGTGATAAAGTTTAAAAACAGCTGTGGCCAGTATAGGCCTGTTGCTACCTAGTTTATTAGATACAGTTGTAAAGGTAATTTTTTTTCTCAAGATTAAAAAGGAGATTTCAGTGCGATTTTAGTAAAGTCTTTACAAGAGCCCTCAAATTACCATATTGGCTGGCTGCAGGCTAAGGTCCTACACAGGCGGGTGTGGGCCTGGTTTTAGACAATAGGCTCAGATTAGAAGGTATTTACACTAGAGATTTATCCAGGTGTGGTTTAAAATATAGTTCAAATTTAAGATCTATGAAAGATCAATGAGGCTATGTAGTAATTATGAAGATATTAAAATTTGGCCTACAAAATTATTATAGATTTAAAAGGTTTTTTTTTTTTTTTGCTTTGAGGATCCTGATAATTGTAAATGTGAGAAAAAATGTTTCGTCTCTGCTTCAGTACAAGAAGTTAGGATTTTAAATCTTTCAGTGTATATTCATAGAATTTTATTATAGGTCTTTTCTCTTAACAATGGGTTTTAAAAAATTTTTAAGTAGTTGTTGCCCCTAAAAAGATTCAAAGGTAATGTATTAATTGTATCCTAGGTTAATTGAAGCATTTGCAGAAGGTTTTATATTATGTATTCACTGCCATTCCTTGGCAAAGGGAACATTAATGTAGAATCACCTTTTTCATCTCCAAGTAAAGTTTTAACATCCTCCAATAAAGATATTGGTGTGTTAAGTGTTTTAAAAGAAATGTCTTAAGAACCTGATGAAACATTTGTTCCTTGTTTCAAACAGCAATCAAATTGGTCATTGCAGAGTATTGCTAGTTGGTCTACTACATGGCAAGCCTTTTAGGCAAAATTGATAATTGTTATCCAAAAGACAAGTTGTTAACATGCATCCTATAAAGAATGCATCTACTATGGGAGTGAAACTCATGCAATTGGATTACATGTTTATTCTTTTTGAGTTTCCCCCTGCTTCAGTACAGATAATTGACCTGGGTGTTGTAGCCACTATTTTTAAAATGTTAACAATCAAGCCTTTAATTTATATACTGATAGCCAATATATATATAGCTCATGGCTTATAATTGCTTGAAATTGTTCCTTTTTTAAATACTGATAATTCTTAAATTTTGCAATGATGTATGCAAATACAACTCAAGTCAAGAGAAGATACTGTTCCTTCAGATGACTGTCCTCTGGACATTTAAGAGCTCATCCCGGGGCAGGAGGGTATGCCAGGCAGACTATAGGCCTTGCATAGGAACAATTGGCCATACAATCATATTCTTTACATCATCAAAATAGTAATAGCTTAAAAATCATTTTATATTTTTAGAAATTGTGCACATCAAATTGTAGAGGCTTGTTCTTGGTGTCCTCAACTTCTCCTGTACCACATAATGGTGTTACAGGAATTAATCAATTATTACAAATGAATGGTACTCACATTTCTGATTTTAGAAAATTAAAATATGTGCATATGACTAATGATACATTTTCAGGCTTTCTAGTTGCAACTGCTCTAACTGGAAAAGCAACTAAAAATGCTACATTTATTTTCTATGCTTATATTATTGTCTATTCTTAGTGTTCCAATTAAGATTAAAGCAATTAATGGAACTAGATATTTATTCCAGTCATCAAATATTTGAGATGATTTTAACAATTTAATGTGATATAATTCTCAAGGACTAGATATTGTGTAATTTTCAAACAATATCTTCTAATAAAAAACAAAAAAGGAGGGAAACTGTATCCCTCTGCATATTGTTTAAATTATACTTTATATTTTTAAGGAAATTTTAAAAATTTGGATGCCAAGGAACTCCTTGCTGAGTGTATAGCATCCAACAACTAGGCATACTCATGCCTAGGTGAGATGAAAAGATCAACTTATTGTCATATCGCATGATCCTGTTCAGTTATTTAATATGGAGAAGAAGGCATGTTTATGTTTTTCCACAGAATGCTACAGAAGCATTCTAGCTGCTATAGTGATGAGTGTGACATGCCAAAAATTATGCATACCTGTGAATTTGCTGAGTGCCCTGACAATGGTGACTTTACTTGCCTATGTCCCAGATTAAACACACTGTCTTGCTGTAAGCTTTAGATCTTGTGGGACAGAGAACAGTGGAGACTGTTAAAACTGCATTAAAAAAATTAATCTAAAAGAAGAGTTATAATGACTCTTCTCCTTCCTTTAATGTGATCAGTTTACTCAATTATGAAGTGGTCTAGTAATAAGTCCAATATTAGAGATTCCAATTATAAAGATGGCTAATAATAATTATCAGCCAACTGAGTTAATTTCAAATATAGTCTCCATTCTTTCTGAGAAGTAACAGGTCTCTGTTAACTCTCAAAGCCATTTCTCTTCACACTGGGAAGTTTAGCTTTGTGAACTACTCATTTACAATTGAATACCTGGGACCTTCCAAAGACAAGCTAATTTGCAACTGAGTATTGTGTCTTTCTTAACTCTTTGCCTTGTATTTTAAGCAGATTGACTCCATCCAGGCTCACCTGAATTGAAAACAGGCTATCTGTTAAGGACTAGTAAGGCATTTGGCAATTACATGACTCCGGCATCAAAATCTATAGATAAGTGGATCTCCTTCATGGAGCCACATAGAACTCAGATCTATGTGTGTCTGCTTATGAGCTGACATGGGCATCAGGGGATGTACAGCGAAGCATTGCACAGAGAGGATCTAAGTATCTGGTTCTGAGTCTCTGGAGAGCAAGTCTGATTTGCAAAGGGGTTGGTGTCGGTCTTCTGATCACCATGCACTCTGTGGGGATGTCCCACTAACCTAAGGCTCTGCCCCTCCCCTCCAAAAGACACCAAGAGCCGTCTAAAAGGTGGAAACAATTATTTGTCCTCCATGAGGGGAATTAGACCCCTGCTCCTGCCCCTGGTCAATAGCCTGCCATCATGGACGGATTTACTATCCACTTGTTTAAACTAATAAAGAAGGAGGAGATGTAGAGATCTATTGTAATGCCATATAGCCTTTAGGCAAAATTCAGCTGCCTGCATTTCACCTACACGGAGCTGAGGAATTCCAGCCACACCTCCTCCCACCTGACAGATGTCAGAGCCCCTCTGGCACTACAGTTTCCTGCGAAAGTCAAGTCGCCATCTCCTGCTGTGTAGCAGACCCTGTGATCTTTCTGAGATCTCTGTTATGGCAACATCTCTCAGCCTGCCGGAGACCTGCTGAGACGACTCTGCAGCTTTGGGAGGGAGGGTCATGCCCACAGCACATGTATTGTCGCTCTTGTCCCCAAAGAGATATAGAAAGACTTTGTACAGCCATGCACTAATGTCTCTGTGTGTTCTTTTCTCTCGACCCCTGTAGTTTCACTCTTCAGCTCTCCCCCACGTAGAACCTGCTTGTGAGCAATTCCCGGGAAGTTCCAGACATGAACTATTCCTGACAGTCCCACACTCTGTTGAGGCCCTCTTAGGGGGCTGGGGGTGGGTACCAAAGAAGTGGATGTCTTTTTTTTTTTTTTTTTTTTTTTGACTCTTAATTTGGGGCTTTATTTTAATCTCTTCCTTTAAGATGCTACATAGTTGAGCAGAACTGGATCGGTCTTTATGGCATGAAATTAATTCAGTCAAGACTCTTCATCACCAGCAGATGAATTTGCTGAGGGCCTCCCCCACCCCCACCCCACCCCTCTATCTATGCCCTTCACCCTCTGCAGCCTGACTCATTCATCCCGAGAAGGGCAGGTCAGAGCTGGCCTATGTTCTAGAAGGATGAGTGTTAGGGAGAGTGGGGAAGAACACTAGAAGGCTGGGGATCCAGAGTTGACTGTCATTACAAAGGGCGTCCCTCCTCAGGACAGCTGTTACTGACCTACGGTAAGACGCTTCTGATTCAGACCCTCCCCACCCCTCAGAGCCCACAGCAGCAGCAGCAGCAGCAGCAGCAGCAGCAGCAGCAGCAGCAGCAGCAGCTACTCTCTGGTGGTCAGGCTGCAACACTCAGTGCCTGTGCTCTGGTGGCAGCAGGGACACGAGATGAAACAGGTTACATATGCACCAGCCAGCTTCGGTAACAACTCAGTTTACTACCCCAACCGACAGTAATTTAGCTTGGTCCCTTCAAGAGAACAGAGCACAGACTGTGACTCCCTGTGGTGGCCCGTTGGTCCACTCATGTCTCTCCCACATGACCTACAGGTACACAGGAGGTGGCCGCTGTACAATGCAAGAAGTGGATGTCTTATAACCAGGTGACCCAGTATCAAGTCCTACATCTGGATCAACCCTGCACTGAGTTCACAAGACTTCAACCCACAACCCTACTAGTTTCCTGCCAGTCTCTAGACAGATGATGATCCCATAAATTCTGCGCATGACTATCTTGAAATGATTGACCTAATCCAGTCTCTCACTCATGTTGTTGACACCAGATCAGGTATTATTCACAGATAGGAGAAGTTTTGTCAAAAACAAGATCAGGTATGCAGGAATAGAGGTGGCAAACCAAGATAAGACTATCCGATCATAATTTTTAAGCAGGGAAACCCAGCTCCTGAACTTTTAGCATTGACTCGGACACTCTGCTGGGAGAAAGACAAGGCTATCACCATACACACATAGCTGGTATGCTTTTGCCACAGCCCATACAGGAAAGAGGATTGCTAACCACAAAAGGAAAGAAATCAAAATAGAGAAATCTTAGCCTTGTTAGAAGCTATCTGATTACCCAAGAGGATGTCATTGTCCATTAAAAAGGATACAAAAAAGAAAATTGTCCCAAAACCAGAGGCAACAGAGCTTGGCCACCCTAGAGTCAGTAGGGCCTCTCCATGTCTTAATATACCCTGCTGGAGCCCAGCTTATGGAACCACCCAGAATACATGCTAGTCGAGAATGACAGTTAAACATGAACTGATCACACAGATAAACAAGGATGGTGATGCTTCCAGACAGAAGACCATTCTTCCTGAGAGCCTGAGAAAGTGACTTGTTATGGATCGCCATCAAGGTACCCATGTAGGGCCATAAAAACTGCTGAACTCCTCAGACCCAGGTATTATGTTCCAACTTTTGAAGGCCTGATTAAAAGCATCCTTTTTAGGTGTGCTACCTGTGCTCAGTAAACGTTAAAAGGGGAAGAAAGATCCCATGAGGGATCAAGGCACAAGGCTTGGAGAACACTAGGAGTTGAAATTTATTCAAATCAGGCCTACTCTTTTTTTCTATGCTTATTTTCTGGTGTTTGTAGACACTCATGATAAATGGAAGCCAATTCCACTCTAACAGCAGTTGTTTCTGTACTTGCTATGAAACTTCTTCAGGAAATAATTCTTAGTTTTGAAGTGTTTCTGACTTTGAGGTTAACAATGGCTTGGCCTTTATGAGCAATGTGTCTCAAAATCTGACAAAAGTATTAACTATTAATTGGAAATTATATTGTATGTATAGACTACAGAGATCAGGTCAGAGTTTTATAAAGGATGAATATAACTCTTAAGAAGACTGACCACCTTAGTCCTAGAACCTGGTGAAAACTGGGCCAGCCTCTTTCCCTTTGCCCTACTCAGAGCTCGATGTACTTGGGGGAGGAGGACTTACTCCTCTTGAAGCTATGTTTGGCGGACCACCTCCATCCTTCCCAAATTTTGAGATATTTCCCAGACAAAAATGTCTAATCACTACTCCCCTCAAGTCCTTTCAGGTTTTTCAGGAAATTCTCAAGGCCATTGGCCAGATTGTGAAGGGAACCCTGCCATCTCCCACCTCCAAACCCACCCACCAGTTCCAGCTAGACTCCATGTGACTAAAGAGGATTCATGCCAAGACCCTGAAACCTATCTGGAAGGGACCCTACCCAGTGATACTCACCACCCCAAATGCTGTGAAACTGGCTGGCTCTACTCCCTTGCTTCATCAATCCCAATTTTTACAAAAGGCTATTGAGGATGAAGACGCATGGATTGATACTTTAACCCTGGACCTCTTCAAAGAGAGGCCAAAGTTTAGTTACTTGGGGTTTCAAACCTAATCATCAGAGTTCAGAAAACCTGGAAATGGGAAATTATCTTTTGGGTGGACCTTTGCTCTCTTATGTCCTTTCCAAGGTTGGAAAAATATGGGTCTAGGGAATAGGTGTTGCAGAATATTTGATCAGCCTTCAGAATCTGAGATTTTGTTATTTACTGAAAAAAATTTGTTTCTACTTATGGTGTGGCTCAGTCCTTAGCACATACTTTTAATCCCTCTGGCTGGAATACAAACAACTTAGTACACACCTGTAACCCCAAACAATGAAGGTACAGTTAGTTTGTAGAAGGAAACTCCCAAGTTTGAAAGTGATGTCTAATTGAGTGGCAGGCAAAGTGATGAGTCAGAGAAAGATTTGACAGAATAGGCTATGCACAACTCTCACAAGAAGATAGGGGAAAGGGAAACTACTTGAAGAGGTAATGCAGAGAGAAGAAGGCGATTTTACCAGGACAGTTTTACCAGACACAGAGATAGCTTGCAGAGAAAGAACAAGCTAGACACAGGTGAAGACAGAACAAGCCAGAGTATAAGAGAGCCAGAAGATTAAAACAAATTGCCAGAGTTAGTTTTGAGGCCAAACAGAGCAATTCAGTCAAAAGCAGAGAGAAGCCAAATTGAATCTGTCAGTTAGGAGAGGAGTTTGAGCCATAACAGCTGAGTTGAACCAGCCAGCCAGAGCTCAGAAAAAACAGGAAGGGATGAGTTTATTCAGTAGTATGTCTCAGACAATGAAGACATCTAGGCCTAAATAATATTGTATAGAATTAGGATTAGGCCTATGTTAGCAGACTAAGGCAGTAAGCCCCAGACAACAATTACTACAGGAGAATAAATCTCATGTTTACAGATAGGGGTAAGTAAATCAAGTTGTAGACAAGACTGCCTAGGCAAAGGCCTTCAGGGATTACAATTTTATGCATGGCAATGGTAAGTCATATAGCTTAGAATAAGGTATCTGTATCATGTTTTCAAATTACCTGGCTTGCTTGTTATAACAGTTTGACTAAATGTACATATCTGACTCACTGGAAAGTTATAGCACTACTCTATGTTTACTGGTCTGTGTTATCCCCTATGTGTATGCCCAAAATGAAGAAGAACTGAGAGTTCATATTGGCCTTGAATCAATTTTAACATAGGACAATCATACCCAATTCTGGTCTCAATCTTAATAGGGACAGGAATAGCCAGTAGAATTGCCATAGGCACCTCAGCCTTGTTGGAACTAAAATTATAGGGAATCAATTCCAAAATATAATAAATATAATACAATAAATATTTCCAGGCTGGAGGGCCAAGTTGACTACCTAGCAGAGGTAGTCTTATAAAACTAAAAGAGGCTAAGCCTCGTTTTTTGAAACAAAGTTGTACTTTGCATGGCCTTAGGAGAAACTTGCTATTTCTATGCCAACCATCAGGGTTAATTAGGGAAAACCTTGCCATTTCCAAAGAAAATCTTTTTTAAAAATGGAATAAAGGAAACATTAATCAGATTGGTATCAGTCTCTTTTTACCTAGTCACCATGACTGATCACCTTAGTGTCAGCATTAGTCTAACTGCTGATTGTTATCCTGAGTAGGGCTAATGATGGGACCCTGCATCCTCAACTGCATAGCCAATTCCATTAAGCCAAGAATAAACTCAGTCAAGCTACTGGTCCTTAGAACCAACTATGTACCCCTAGAAGAGAATGAGTCAATAGTTTGATTCATGCTCAAAGAGTTCATAGAGTTCAATGCCCTGAGTTCAATTCCCAGCAAACACATGGTGGCTCACAACCATCTGGAATGGGATCTGATACACTCTTCTGGTGTATGTCTGAAGACAGCTGCAGTGTACTCACATAGATAAAAATAAATAAGTCTTTTTTTTTAAGCCCTATTCTAAAAACTCAGCACTGCACTTGGGTCCCAAATACCTGAGCATGCCAAGGACAAGCCTCAGATTGGAGAGGGCTTCAAAGGAAGGGTTGTTTGGGAACTGTGAAAGAAAGACTCAAAGTCAATCAAGTGTACAAGCTGACAGTCTTGTAGTCTACTCAAAATGGCTCCCTAGTCAGCTCTGCCTAGATAGCGTTTGGCTCTGTAGTCTGCTCAAGATAGCTTTCTGCTGAAGATAGCTCTCTACTCGAGACAACTTTCTGCTAGAGACAGCTGTCTTGTGGTAGAAAAGTTCTAAAAGCTCTCTGGATAGCTCCTGGGTTTCAGAAAAGCTGCTAGAAAAAATTTCTTAAGTTTTACAACAAAAGTCAGAAATCCTGAAAAATTCTAAAGGTCTGTGTTCACTCTCCAAGCAGCTCTCTCAGGTTAGCTCTTCCTTACAGACTGAAGCCCAGTATTTTATTTACATGTCAATTCAGTCTTTAGTTCCAGGTTCCATTTTGATTAACCCATGAATTAGCATTGAAGGACCTTAGTGCTTTAATTCTTAGAAGAAGACAGCAAGTACACTTTTTTAACATTGCAAATGAATTCAGAAATCTACCTGCCTTTGTAAGTAGAAACAATAAGCTTAGCTGTGAGGGATTCCATCCTGAGATTATCATTCCCACCACTCAGCACTTAAATTCCATATCTTCTAGACTGGCCTTGAACTCAGCAATCTGCCTGTTTTTATAAGCACAAACAATAAACTTAACTGAGTGGAATCTTGCCCTGTTATCACCATTCTCTAAATTTTTTTATCTCCCTCCTTAATATCTTTCTGACAAGCTTGTTCATAGAGCATCTGCCCCTATTGTTTTAGGTCACTGAAGCCTCTCATAAAAATCATATCGCATCCTTATATTTTGCATAGTTGAGAAATTATAAATTCTTGAACTCATATTTTCAGAGTTTTTCCCCACAGCCTTAAGGGTTATTCTGAAGGTCTTAGCATTTACCATTTTGCTAAGGGCACAGGACATCATCTTGGACTCATGCTGTCTCTGATTATCATGGAGTTCTTAACCTTAACAGAGAGGACATTTCCCCAAAGGAGGAACATAAACTAAAATATACAAACAAGCCTTAAGGCTAGCAACCATCAACACTAGTGGAGGCCCACACCCTGCTGACTCTGCTCCAGTAGGAACCATGTTATATCATCCCTTGAATGCCCAAGCAGGACTTGGCATGAGTGTAGTCCCAGACAGCTGGAATAAATACTTCAATTGGCTGAATAGTTGTCTCCATTTACTATGGAAGTATAAGCAAAAACAAAAATCTCCAAACTCTACAAAGGTACAAAAGAAAGTGAACAATTTTATTGTTGAAAATTTTAACTAGAGAGTGATACTGTCATGGACAATCTAGTAAAGACATTGAAAATCCAGAAAGAAGTCTCTTTTCAGTGCCTAACTGGGCATGCTATTACATTCATGTTTAAAGAGGAAAAAGTGAGTTTATATACACTTGAAAATAAGTTGGTTTTGTAAGTTCCCAGAGCCTTCAGACTGGCTGTTATCTTTCCTGAGCCTTACAGGTCTGAGAAACATTCCCAAGTTATAAGACTTACTAAGAAGCTTAAGAAAGAAGTGTATGATAGATATGATAGATTGGACAGAAGACATCACAAAGACAGCCATGTTTATACTTGAGAAGCAGGGCACTCTCATGCTTCCCTCAAAAGATGCTATGTGCTTGAAAAATGTGTATGTGACAAAGGTGACCAATGAAGATTTGAGAGCATTGTGGTTTTTACCAAATGCTTAATATAATTAAGATTCTCACTAACGATACACACACACACACACACACACACACACACACACACACATACACAAACATAAACATTAAAATAAGTAAACTTTTCATCAGAATCAGATTGAATTTCTTGTGCCATCATTGGAAGTAACACAATAAATAGCATTCAAGTCACTATGTTTTGTTGCTGTTTATTACATAACACCAATTACTGTTTTGTGTGAATAAGACTTAAAAGATTCTTGCTGTAAGGGAAATCACATATAGCAGAAAATTCACACATTTAAGTGGATGATTTTTAAAAGATTATGCTTTTGTTACAAAACAAAGTAATGAGTTTCATTGTGGCATGGACGCAGATATATGTGGTTATTCATTGTTCTTTTGTTCCTCTCTCCTTCCCCAAGGTCCCCTCCATGTGGTTGCCTTCCAGCTAGTCTGCTTTTCTGCTCTTCCATATTTCTATCCCTTTAGCCTTTTTTCTACCTCCCTCAAGATCTCATCCCTCCCATCTCATAATCTCCTTTCTAGTTTCGTTAACTACAAATATACATCCATCAATACACACATGTACACACAAAGTTCAAGCTTAGTTTCCACATATGAGAGAAAACATGCAGTTGTTGTCTGAGTCTAGAATTTCCCTTAATGTAATGATTTCCAGTGACATTCATTCTCCTGAAAATGTCAGGCTTTCTTTTTCCCTTTACAACAGCACAAGCTCCTATATGTGCCACAGTTTATCTGTGTTTCACCTGTTGATGGGAATTTAGACATGTTCCCCTTCCTAGTTACTATAAATATAAACAAGCAGATTGTTATAATTAAGAAAGATAAATTCTAAAAAAAAAAGAATAGATTATGTAAGATGCCTAAGGATTTCAAGATGCAGAAAATCTAGAATTTTTTCATAGTAAACCTTCATTATTTGACTCAAAATGTGATCTATGACAGTCTAAAACAAACTACATGGTTGGTTAAAATTTTCTACTTAAAAATGATTTTAAAGCTTAAGGTGGGAGCTACGGTTCAATAGGTAAAAGTATTCTTCGTATAATCATAAGCACTTGAATTCAAACACCCCGGTACCCAGGTAAGTTAAAAAATAATAAAAATAAAATAAAGCACACACAAAATTTTGAACAACTGGAACTGTAGAGTTAGAGGGAAGAGACAGGCAGCTCCCAATAGCTCACTGACCAGTCAGGATAAGTAAAGTAGTATGATTGACATCCAATGGGAGACTGTCTCCTGGAATAGAGTAGAAAGCAACAGGAGAAGATGCTGACATTTGGCTCTGGCATACACATGTGCATGCATGTACACCACACCTAGAGACACACTCCTAACATGATTTTACCTCTATTCTTAAAGAAACATAAACATAGCACATAGTATTTATGAACTCTTTAGCAACAATCTTCTTAATAGCTTAGTTTGGGTATATAAATGGCTTATTGCAATATTTGATTGAGTGAAAGAGAGCTATTTTCAAGAGAATAAATTTATGGAAAAGAGGATTTTTTCACTAGAATAGCAATACATTCAATTAAATATATCAAATTTAATGTAAGTTAGGTAAAACTGGTATCTTTAGATTCCAACACTAAATATATGGTAAGTAACAGATAATGATAATTAGAAGGTTCCCTAGTTGTGTTTTGTCATGTTAAATATTAGCATGGGCAAGGGTACTCATCATGTGAAAATTAGTCCTTAAATTAAAAAGCTAGATATAATTACAACTCATCATTTTAATTAGATGATTGTTTCATCTGAAAGGGTGCTTGCTAGAGCCATAATATGATAGCTTTGGAGAACAAAATAATCCCTGAATTTTTCCTTATTCACTAATAGATCTATTTAGCAATCAAAGTAAAGGTAATATAGGTCTATGTAATTATATTCAAAGACTAGTTCAGAGATTGTAATGGTTCTGAAAAACCTCTGGGCTGGTAAAATGGCTGTTAAAGGAAACACCAAGATCATAAATATGTCACCAAGATAATTTTGCCTCTCATGTGTAACATTCCATTGCTTCATAATTGTGATATTAAGTCAGTCAATTGGTCTTCAAGATCTTCAACATAGATTTAGCTTCCTTAGATAGTTTCAGGTCAAAGCTAAATGCAACTGAACACTCATCCCTTCAGTTAGATGTAGAAATAAGCCAATGGAAAGCACACACTACTTCTTTTAAATTCTCTTATGAGTGCTTATGGGGACAGCTGTTCATTGGAGAGATTTCCAAGGAAACTGAAGTCCAATCTAGGGAAGATCATAGAAAAAAGCTGCTCCAAAGGAACTAATTGAAAATAAGATTCACAAAAACAAGTTGTACCCTACAGGAGCCTTCTCCATCTTGCCCCTCATTAGCACTTTCCATGAAAGAAAGCAAGGTCTGTAGCCATGGTTCTCAGGCATAAGTAGCTAGTGTAGAAAGTCTCTTATTATTTTCGTCTGGGGTCTGGCATTCAAAGTCCATTATCTACTTAAGTAAAAGAGGCTGCAGTTGGAGAGATGGCTCAGTGGTTAAGACTACCATCTGCTCTTTCAGGGTTGCTGAATTAAATTCCATTAAACACATGGTGGCTTACAACCATCTCTACTGGGATCTGGTGCCCTCTTCTGACACACAGATGCACATGCAAATAGCGTACTCATAACATTAAGTAAATGAATAAATATTTGTTTTAAAAAAGTAAAAGCTGTGCCTGAATTGAGATAGCCCAGAAGACATTATACAAGATTTCACAAACATGCATTCAATAAACATTCACAAACTTACTACCATTAGTTGACAGGTATCTTGGGAAATTAACAAAAGAATGTAATCTTACATAGTCTAATTCAGGATATGTTACCTGATATAAGCATCTACTAATTGTCTTAAGAAAAGGTCTGTTATAGTTAACATATAAAATGGAAATAGCATGGCAAAAGGTTGACTTCAAGGTTGGCACAGTAGCTTGTACTGGACATCACTCAAATGCCTCCAGCTAAAAAGAAAATGAAGGAGGAAATACTATAAACATCTCTGATTTACTCAACATCTAACTCTCAATTCCAAGGATTAGCTAAAACTACAAAGAAAAAAATGGTTGAGTAGGCGAAACTGCCTTTTACACAGGTTTTTAAAAATCATCTTAATTGGGTAAGTGCAACTTCTTTTCTCATTTGTTAATATTAACTACCACACTACATTCTGTGGCAGCCATTTCTCAAAGAATACACATACAAGAACAAAATTACAATGATTAAATGCATAATACAACTGTAGTAGTAATTATACTGAATTTATTATTGGAGAATATAAAAAGCAATTGTGGAAGAAAATATTTTTAAACACTTCAATTCATTTCTGGTGAATAAATAAAATTTATAAAGACATTTAATTAAGCAAGAAGTGTGAAGGAACTCCAACTTAGTGGCATTCGCTAACAGTCTTTTTTAACAACTAAGGGTTTAGGTCTTATGGTTTCATTTAATCCCATCCATTATTTGTACTCACTGCCAGCTTCATAAGATATTCTTCTCCAATTTTAAATTCCTTTTCAATTTCACACATGTATAGTAGCCACAGTTACTGGGAGTGTATAAGTACAATGGCCATGTTACCAGAAGACAGCATTTGATAGTATTCCTCCACATCATCTGGTTATTACATTACTCCTGTCTCTTCTCTCCAGTATTCCCTGGGCTGTGGAGGAGGGTGATACAGATGTTCTATTTAGAGCTAGGCACCCAATAATCACTTACTGTTTGCACTTTGACTGCAGAGACCAGTGGTCTCTGTATTAACTGTTACAGTCTACAAAGAGAAGTTCCCCCTGACCAATGCTAAGAATAACTCTAATCTGATTGTCTTCTCTATTCCTTCCCCTCTGGGAGGTCCACTCTAATAAGAGGTCCCTTTCTTCTCTGGAACATCGTTTTCTGATCACAGTACTAGTGCTGTGCTGGTGTATGGGCAGTGATTCACAGGTAGAGTCTTAAATCCCCTCACACCTTTGAAAATTCCTTCTATGTTTTCCTCTTATTGTTCAACATATATTTATAACTTAACAAACACATGTGCTTGTCAAGAAATTAAGTATGATAAAAAATGCTTTAAAAGGGACCATTCAGTAAAAAGGTTAAACAAAGGTACCTTAATTTACCATTGCAAGTTAACATTACATACATTTTTTGCTTTGTTTTATTTTATTTTATTTTTTATTGAAAAAGGAAGTAAAAACATTTTATGATAAAATTAAACATTTACATGGAAAATGTTTCTGACAAGATTGAAGAACCATATAGAAAAACACATTAAGATTGACAATTTTCATGGAAAATTAAAGAGTAAAATGGGAGACATAAAAAACATTGCTAAATTAATTGAAAAAGGAAGTAGAAACATTTTATGACAGAATTGAAGATTTACATGGGAAATATTTCTAATAAAATTGTAGAAAAACATAAAATAACATTAAAATTGAAGATTATCATGAAAAATTACAGATAAAATGGTAGGCATAAAAATATTTCTAAGTTGATAGAAAGTGGAATTATAAACATTTTCTGATAAAATTGAAGATCTACAAGGGAAATATTTCTGACAAAATTCAAGAAATATATAGAAAAACACATTAAAATTGACTATTTCATGGAAAATTATACAGATAAAATGGTAAGAATAAAAGTATTCCAAAGGTGATTGAAAGTAGAATTATAAACATTTTCTGATAAAATTGAAGAAATATATAGAAAAACACATTAAGATTGACTATTTCATAGAAAAAATTATACCGATAAAATGGTAGGCATAAAAATATTCCTAAATTGATTGAAAGTTGATTGAACGTGGAATTATAAACATTTTCTGACAAAATTGAAGATTTACATGGAAAATATTTGTGATAAAATTGGAGAAATATATAGAAAAATGCTAAAATTAAAGGTTATCATGGAAAATAATACAGTTAAAATGGTAGACATAAAAAAACATTAAATTAGCCGGGTGGTGGTGGCACACGCCTTTAATCCCAGCACTTGGGAGGCAGAAGCAGGAGGATTTCTGAGTTTGAGGCCAGCCTAGTCTACAAAGTGAGTTCCAGGAAAGCCAGGGCTACACAGAGAAATCCTGTCTCGAAAAACCAAAAAAAAAAAAAAAAAAAAAAAAAAAAAAAAAAAAAAATTACATTGAAAGAGGAATCACAAACATTTTCTGATAAAAATTGAAGATTTACATGAAAAATATTTCTGTTAGAGTATGTTTTTTGTTGGGGAATTTAGTGCATTGATGTTATAAGATATAAAGAAATAGTGATTGTTGCTTCCTGTTATATTTGATGCTATTTTTATGTTTGTGTGGTTAATTTCTTTTTGGGTTTGTTGGGAAAAGATTACTTTCTTGCTTTTTCTAGGGTGTAGTTTCCCTCCTCTTGTTGGCATTTTCCATCTATTATCTTTTTTAGGGCTGGATTTGTGGAAAGATATTGTGTAAATTTGGTTTTATCATGGAATATCTTGGTTTCTCCATCTATGGTAATTGAGAGTTTTGCTGGGTATAGTAGTTTGGACTGGCATTTTTGTTCTCTTAGGGTCTGTATGAGATCTGCCCAGGATCTTCTGGCTTTCATCTCCTCAGGTGAGAAGTCTGGTGTAATTCTAATAGGCCTGCCTTTATAGGTTACTTGACCTTTTTCCCTTACTGCTTTTAATATTCTTTCTTTGTTTAGTGCATTTGGTGTTTTGATTATTATGGGATGGGAGGACTTTCTGGTCTGATCCAGTCTGTTTGGAGTTCTGTAGGCTTCTTGTATGTTAATGGACACTTCTTTCTTTAGGTTAGGGAAGTTTTCTTCTATAATTTTGTTGAAGATATTTACTGGCCCTTTAAGTTGGAAATCTTCATTCTCTTCTATACCTATAATCCTTAGGTTTGGTCTTTTCATTGAGTCCTGGATTTCCTGGATGTTTTGGCTAGGGAGCTTTTTGCATTTTCTTTGACTGTTGAGTCAATGTTTTCTATGGTATCTTCAGCCCCTGAGATTCTTTCTTCTATCTCTTGTATTCTGTTGCATCTATGACTCCTGAATTCTATCCAAGATTTTCTATCTCCAGAGATGTCTCACTTTGTGATTTCTTTATTGTGTCTACTTCCATTTTTAGATCCTGGATGGTTTTGTTCAGTTTCTTCACTTGTTTGTTTGTGTTTTCCCACAATTCTTTAAGGTATTTTTGTGTTTCCTCTTTAAGGGCCTCTACCTGTTCACCCATGCTCTCCTGGAATTTTTGTGTTTCCTCTTTAAGGGCTTTTACCTTTTGACCCATGTTCTCTTGTATTTCTTTAAGGGAGTTATTTATGTCTTTCTTGATGTCCTCTAACAGCATTGTGAGATGAGACTTTAAATGCAACTCTTGCTTTTCTGGTTTGTTGGGGTATTTGCGACTTTCTGTGATGGGAGAACTGGGCTCTGATGCTGCCAAGTAGCCTTGGTTTCTGTTGGTAGGGTTCTTGTGCTTGCCTTTCACCATCTGGTTATCTCTGGTGTTAGCTGGTCTTGCTGTCTCTGGCTGGAACTTGTCCCTCCTATGGGCCTGTAAGCCTGTGTCTGTACTCCTGGGAGACCAACTCTCTTCTGGCATGGTCTGTGCACAGAAGGTTGTGGAGCTGTCTGGTTTCCTGTTGCAAATGGCAGCCAGAAGGGAAGACTCCTGTCCCAGTAGCTCCACCAGCTCCACTAATCCGTATGCCCTGTGCGCTCCTAGCTGTTCCCCTCCAGAGAGAAGGTGGAGATCTCACTTCTGTACTCAGAAGTGAAATCAATCGCTGCTGTGAGACCACTCTCTCCTGGCAGGCCAAGCTCAGAAGGCTTTGAAGCTGCCTGGTTCCCCACTGCAGATAGCAGCCAGCATTACATACATTTTTAATGAAATTTTAAAAGGCAATAAAGTATAATGTGTTTGGATAAATTATGAGGCCATAATTCTCACCACAAGAAATCCCCCTTTAAGGCTAACATACATTGTATGCTGAAGCAGTTATCCTGTAATTATTGAGTGCCTATTAAAATTTTAATTATGTATATAGGGTTTGTTGCATGTAAGTACCAGTATTCATGAATGCCAGAAGAAGTGTTAGATCTTCCTATATCTGGAATTACATGTGATTTTGAGCTACCCTATTGTGGGACCTTAATGAGAAACAAGACCATGCCCCAGGTTCTAGCCTGACTCCACCTCTGCAGTCACCTGACTGCAACCAGGCTCTCCCCTGCCCCTTGGTTACCTGGCAACCCAACTCACTAAAAATAGCTCTCTCTCTCTCTCTCTCTCTCTCTCTCTCTCTCTCTCTCTCTCTCTCTCTCTCTCTCTCCCCCCCCCATCCCCACTTGTTCTTTCCCGGCCCTTTTCTTTATCTATCTCTCTGTCTCTGTATTTTATTCCCTTTCCATGTGGCCATGCCTTTTCTTATCTATTTTCTCTTTTTCCTTTATCTTTCTATCTCTTTTCTCTTCTTATTTTCTTAATAATAAAACATTAAAGCTATGGGTCATCTCTTATTAAATTCTCCACATGGAGCTAGCTGCAATGCATTGTCAGAGACTCAGCTACACAGCGAACACAGTACCACAGAGAAATTTCTACCAGAACGGCCCCATTTCTCTGCACACACACCCCACCTCCACCCCCACATGATAGGCGGCAGCAGCAGGCTGGCAGTGTGATTGCCTGCTTGCCATTGCGCTGAGGCACGCTCGCATCTTGCCAGCTTCCCCAAACCCCGCACAGGATCCTCTTCCACCTGTATCCTTTGCAAGACGCCTGCTGCCTCGGCCCGAGTTTGAGCCACACACCACTCGTCCAGTCTGGTGCACACCCCCTTTCTCGCGCCCCTGTGCGCCTGGCCCCGAGCTTCTTTTTTCATTTTTTCCCACAAATGGCGCCCAAAGTGGTGCACAAACCTATGACCCTGAGATTTAGAGTCTTGTGATGGCTTTTCTTATCTATTTTCTCCTTTTCCATCATCTATCTCTTTTCTCTATTTTCTTCATAGTAAAACATTAAAGCTATGGACCGTCTCTTATTAAATTTGCCACACAGAGGTAGCTGCCAGAGACTCAGCCACACAGCCATATGATCAGCGAACACAGGTACCTCTGAGAAATCTATATCAGAACGGCCCTGCATTCTGAGTGAGATTTCTCTGCCCCTGCATTAGCGGGCAGCAACAGGCTGGTGGTGTGGTCTCCCGCTCGCATTGAGCTGAGGCACAGGCGCATCTTGCCAGCTTCCCCAAACCCCACGCAGGCTCCTTGCCCGCCTGTATCCTTTGCAAGACTGCACTGTCTCACCTGGAGTGAGACCCACACGCTGCTGCGCAAGCGTGCCCCTTTCCCACGCCCGGCCCTGCTTTCTTTCTTTCTTTTTTTTTCCCCCACACCCTATATAGATGGTTAGAATGGAATTTGGGTTCTTTGCAAGAGTAGTATGAGCTATTAACTTTTGAACCATCTCTCCAGCCCTATTGCTCTGTAATCATAAGAAAGCATATATCCTAAGTTAATTCCCAGCTTTCTTTACTCCATATAGTACTTTTATAGATATTCATTCAATGCTTACTGTTAATAGATTAAAAAAATATACTGTTCTATTATAAACACACACACACACATATATATATATATATAATTATTTTTACTTGGAGATTTAAATACATGACATAAAAGAAGTTCAAAGGTCGTAACCATACATCTTTAATTGTGTTGTTGTTACAATTTTTCTAAAGAATATTTGACAGAAACATGTATAAATTAGGGTTTCATAGTCAGTGGTTTGAGGCTCATGGAGGTTTTAGCTTCAGTCAAATTGTCATGATTATCATTTCTAAAAGTTACCTTTGATGACCCAAGCTTCCTAAATTGCTATTTTTAAGAATATATATTCTTGGGCTGGAGAGATGGCTCAGCCCTTAAAGGGTAGGCTCACAACCAAAAATATAAGAATATATATTCCCATATACATACATACACACAGACACACACACACACTTGAAACATCCAAATAACAGGGGAGCCAAAGCACCAACTAAACATCTATTGCCACCAAATGACATCCAGTGCCAAGAATATGTTATATTTAATTGCGTTCTTGGCCAAAGACATCCTGTAGCCACCGTCAAACCACCTAGGTTATTGCCAAAGCTTTGCTTTCCAGAAACAGATGGAGAAGTCCTATTGCTGAATACAAAATCCCACATCACCCATTGAACATGAGAAGTCTAGCTGATTCCTACCTGCAACCTTTATCCCCACTCATTTGTGTTAATTCTACTAGAAGGTACTCTGCTCACTACTAGAGGAGAATGGTGAATGCTAACCCAGCTACAAACCCTGTGACCTACAACGGTGACTTGCTTGCAAGATATGTTAGTGCAAAAGTGGCACAAAAGTTGTAGAATCAACCAACCAGTATCTGACTGGATTTAATGCCCACTCCATGAAACAGACACTTCTTGGGTGGCCAAGAATCTAAGACTAAATAGACAAGGGACCTAAGGAAAAACTAAATACTATTGTTCTGCTTAAATAGGACACTAGGAATGAAGCAATAATATGACTTATTAACATTTTGCTATATTCATAGATCAGTACTTTGCTCAGTTATCATCAGAGAAGCTTCTTCTCTAATGGGAACAAATACAGAGACCCACAACTAGACAATGTGCAGAGAGTGAAAGATCTTGGAGCACTCGGTTCTAACAAGAATATCTCTGTCAAATCCCCCGAGTATGTGTCTTGTCTGGATGTGTTTCTTCTACTTTTCTTTTGCCTCCTTTTACCTGCCTGTTTGTTTGTTTGTTTTGTCCTATTCTGTTTTGCTTTTTTGTTTTTTTGGGTTGTTCATCTGGTTTTTTTTGTTTGTTGTTTGCTCTGTGTGTGTGTATGTATATGTGAGTGTGTATGTGTATTAGTTGCTGGTTTGTTTTCTAATGACAGAAAGAATGGGTATGGATCGGTTTGAGGGGAAGGAAATGGGAGAGATGATGAAGGGAAAACCTTGATTGGAATAAATTGTATGAAAAAAATTATTTTCAATTAGAAAAAAGAAAATATCTACATTTTTTAAGGCAGGTATTAGGGTATATGTGGAAACATTTTAAAATTTTCCTCAAATTCTAAACTTTGTGCTACTTAATTCTTAAACAAATTTCCTCTGTCTCCTGTCTGCCAGGAGATGAGCATCTCTGTTCTAGCACATACTCACTGCCATGACATTTGGCCTCACCATGAGCAACCCTTGGATCAACAGAAACCAAGTGACTCTACATACTGAGCCTCTGAAAGTGCAAGGGAAAATAAGTCCTTCCTCCCTGCTTTTCACAGCAAAAGAAAGTGACTAACACCTTGTGATTCTTTTCAACATCAAAGCTAAGACCGCTCAAGTTGTTCATGCCCATACTAAGAATAAAGCAGTGTATTTTCTTTGTCCAGTTTTGTTCATCTTCTTGTTCAGGTTTGTTTCTGGCCTTGTTTCCTGTTACTTTATGAGCAATGCTGTGTTTACTTGTCCCAAACCCTGGTCCATTTTATACTTCCTTATAAAAGTTGAGCTGTTCTGCAGGAAAAACTGGGCAGAATTCCTAACCTCAGGCAAGTCCAATGTTCCTAGAGTCTAAAATGACTAGGTCCAGAGGAACTAATTTTCAACACTGCCTCACACTTAGGCAGAACCATACAGGCCCTGGTAGTGTTGGCATTTCTTCTAGGCTCCACCCCATAGTTACCTGGCAACAGCTAGGTGTGCCTGACTCACTATAAATGAGGCTGCTTGCCCCCTCCTCACTCTCTTCTCTTGCTCTTTTACCTTTTTCCCCCTCTGTCCCCTCTCTCCTCAGTCCCCTCTCCCCCTCTCTCCACATGCTCATCACTGGCCTCTACTCCTCTCCTCTCTCTTCCTCTCAACTCCCCTCCCCATGCTCTAAATAAACTCTATTCTAAACTATACTATCATGTGGTTGGTCCCTCAGGGAGAATGGATGCCTCAGCATGACCCTGCAGTGGCATCCCTTCCCCAACACCATACCATGCCTCCACCAAACATATCCCTGGCTTCTTTTTCTTTTTTATAAAACACAACAGTCAAATATGTGGTTTATGGGTTAATTGACCATAGGGTGTTATGTTTAGTTCTTACTGTTGGTTAGCCCCTTCAAACTGTTTAGAAATACTATAACTACCAATGTCTTGGATTCCCTTGTTGCCAAGAATGAACTGTTCTTTAGGAGAAGTAGTAAAAATTCTGATTGTGTTTCGACTTGAGTATAACTATGTCAAGGAATTTTCTTGTGCTTAAAATGACTCTTACCAAACTGGGGAGGTGGCTCAGTGGATAAAGAGCTTCCTGTGCAAGCATGAAGACCTGAGTTTGGATCCCCCATCATTTACATTAGAAGAGCATAGTGGCTCATCTCTGTGATCTTTGTGGCATGACTGCTGTAGGGTAATCAACCACTTTCTGATTGGATTTGATGCTTGTTTCACAGGATGGAATTTGTACCTGGAACAGTAAACAGTAAACTTGATTTAAAAAAAAAAAATCCATGCCAGGGTCACAGGCACTAGATGGAGTCCCTCCTAAGGTTATTTTGTTAAATGGTTATTGTTAGTAAGGGCACAGTAAACAAACTGCCAATATGGCAATTCCATGATTAGGAGGAAGATTTTTATTGTGGCAGAGAGAGAGAGAGAGAGAGAGAGAGAGAGAGAGAGAGAGAGAGAGAGAGAGAGAGAGAGAGAGAAATCAAGTATCCAGAGGCATCTGGAAGAGTCCAGAACCAAGAGAACATGACAAAGACGGGGCATGGAAAAATCATGCAGATTGTAGGAGGATGAATAGCTGAGGGGAGAGAAGCCTCCTAACTGGAGCAGCCTGGGAGTTCAGGGCGGAGGAGGAGCTGAGAAGGGCCAGAATGCTCTGAGATGTTTAACAAGTATGCCTGAATAAGTGTTGAAAGGGTCTAGAGGCCAGCATGGGCTTTAATATGCTCATAGGTGCCACAGGTGTATGTCAATAGAGCCTTCGTCCTTTCTGCCAGAGGCAAAGAAAAAAAATCTACTTCTTTTGGTGGATATGAACCTGTTTTACAAGTTCCTAAAGAATGCTGGCCTTGATCTAAATGCCAGAAATTCTTCTAAAGTCCAGTTTAAGCTATGCCTAGACTCAATTTAAGATGAAATCAGTGGGCCCTTTGAACATAACAGTTATGTTATCAAAGTACTTTCTAAAGATTTATGTTTGCACCCATACACTGATGCTACTCTCAAGTTTGGTCAGAGGTTTCTTTTTGCAACGGGTAATAGTTAATACAGAAATTCTTAACTATTCAAAAAGTGCTAAGAATCAGCAGTCATGAGTGCTCTGTCACAGATGGGGCATCTATCTCAAATCCACTCACATACACAGGCAGCATCAAGACTTAGGAAACATTTCAAAAGAGGTGATAGAGTTGGAGGATTGGGAGGGATGGTGTGAAAGGCTGTCTTCTGGTTGTGGCATACATATTTATTTATTATGCATAGGAACTCACGGAAGCTGTGACTTCTTACCCAAAACCCACACAAGCTCAAGCAAGTTAAAAATTCCTGCATTTGGGAGTGGGGGTTCCAGAGACTCCACCTTTAGTTGAAAAGCTCTTCCTAATTGATTGGTGCTGGGAGGGAGGAAGGCTAACTTTTCTCTAGGAATGCAGTCACTAGTAAGTTTCCCACACCCATAAGTATATAGGCAGTACGAATTGGATATAGTACGGGCTGGATCTATTCGACAGGTCTCATGTGGGAGGTTTATTCGGGGACAGGGCAGGATACAGAAGCTGCCTCTGATGGAAGTGGAGAAAAAGGGGAATTGGGGAGGAGTTTGGGGCTAGTTTGTGGTCTTTGATCCCTGGATCAGAGCAAGTTTCAGGATAGGACTGCTCAGAGAAACTCTGTCTTGAAAAACGAAGTATACATTTGTGTGTGTGTGTGTGTGTGAGAGAGAGAGAGAGAGAGAGAGAGAGAGAGAGAGAGAGAGAGAGAGAGATTCCATTCAGGGTACTATAGCAAAAATACCATCAACTGTGTTATAAACAACCAACACTTAGAGTAGTCATGAGAGCTGGAAGTCCCAGATCACACCACTGGATCAATCAGCATCTGCTAGAGATCTCCTTCCTGCTATGGATGCGAGCGCTGGACCTCTTGTGAAGACGAATGCTGTTGTTTGTTTGCTCTTTCATTTTTTGTTTTTATAGTGGCAGTAAATTTTATCATTAGTTTTATCTCCTTTTATGATGGAAAGCCCAAGGGAACTCTAGTGATCTCTTTTAAGATCTCTGATCCCATTTATAAGGCTTTTGTAACTTAATCATGTCTTATGACTTGAAGCATTAATATTTCAACATATGAATTTAAGGAATACATATAGACACTAATAATGTATGTGACAAACACATGCACAATGGAAGGACCTCGTATCTGATCATGAACACCACGGTGCCACTGCAAAAAAAACCACAGTTTGCCTAGAGGGCATTCCTCCACTAAGACACTCTATAGTCTCAACTCTTAAATGCTATCGCCTTTCAATAATTCTTTGGGCTAGGAACCAACCCTTTAGTAAATATTCCTTTAAGGGATATTTACTCAAACTGTAGTACACTCTACCAATAAATTAAACTATTTTATGCTATGTGTTTAACATATTTATTAGATTGGATTTCCTAGTTAAATATTTAACATGTTAGATTAGGTTCCCTTTTGATGTAGATCATGTAGTCAACGGTGTAAAGAGCAGAATTATAGATGGTGGGACTAAAGTCTCCTACAGAAGTCAAATTAAGGAAATAAAATTGAATGACTAAATGTGAAAAGAATAAGAAAAGATAAAAATTAGCACTGATGTAACTTGGAACCAACAGGACAAAGATTATTACAAGAAAGAAACACAGCTTTCTTCTATGTTTCTAAATTAACTGAAGGATTTTTGTCATACCTAAGATTTTCTATTACTAAGATAAAACACCATAACCCAAAACAACTTGGTGAGAAAGGGTTTATTTAATCTTATACTGCTAGGCGACAGTCAGGAAAGGAACTCAAACAGGGCAGAGACCTGTAGGCTTGAAGCAGAGGCCATGGAGGCACGGTACTTAACTGGCTTGCTCCTCCTTGCTTTCTCGGCCTGCTTTCTCAGACAACTTAGGACCACTCAAGAAAATATCCCACCAGCTTGCCCACATGCCAATCTTCTGGGGACATTTTCTCTACTGAGGCTCCCTCTTCACAAATGACTTTAGCTTGTGTCATTTTGACAGAAAACTGATCAGGAAAATTAACCCCTGGTTAGTTTCACTCACGAATATATTACTATGAAACCATACCTTTTGTTTCTTATTTATCTCCAAGAGCTCATATTAATATCAGTATTTCAATATAAAACACATACCAAACTTTAAAATCTTCACAGTCTTTTGAAATTAAAATACTTTAGAAGCTCAGTCTCTTTCAAACATCCAAAGTCTCTTTCAAATTTTCAAAGGAAGTCTAAAATATCCAAAGTTTCTCTAAAACATCCAAGGTTTCTTTTAAAATTCAAAAATCTCTTTCCTACCCCCCCCCGGTCTCTCTCTATTTATCTCTCTAAAACTGCAAAATCTCTTAACTCTTGTAAAATCAAAAATAGGTTAAACAGTTTCTTATTTCAAAAAGGACGAGCCAGGGCTCAGCTACAATTGGATCAAAGCAGAATCAAAGCCCAACACTGTGAAAAGCTCAGGGTCTGAGATCTGGGACTTACTATCTTGTGCTCCAAGAAGCCACATTTCCCCAGCACTGCTCTTCACAGCACAAAGCTTGTTTCATTGGCTCAGGGGGGCTCAAATGAACAGCTGCTCCTCTCCTTGGTGGTTGATCCATAGTACTGGTACCCCCAACGTGCTGGGGTGGCCACTGAAACTGAAGCCGAACCCTTGCCAATATGTCCCTTGAGGTCTTTCTTCAGGGACACTGGCCCTGCCACGAAGTGCCAAGTCTCATTTGTTCTCCATGAGCCCTCCATGACTTCAAAACCAGTACTACCTGCGTGACCTTTACACAATCAGCTGCCAGCATAAGATGCAGCCTTAGCCCCACCCCCATCCCCCTGGACCACCTCTTTCTGTGTGCTGAGCCCGAGGAAATACCCTCAGAATAGTTCCCCCCAATGATGCTGGTCTCTTCTTAATCACCATTAATTTCTCAGCCTCAGATAACCCATATCCATTGCCCTAATAAAGCAAAGATTTCACATTAAATGGTTCTAGTGTCTTCTTAATGACGGCTGACTCTGCCCCTGCTGACTAGAATGACTGAGGCTTAATATAAAATGGCATATGAAAGACCCAGGTAGAGTCTCCATTTCCCTCTGAAACTTCACAAGCCAGACCTGCATGCACTGCTCTTCACATTTTTATCCTCTAAGCACCCACCGAACTCCAGGCACCCACTGAGCTCTGAGCACACAACAGTTTTCCAGCCCAAAGTTCAAAGCAGGTCTACAACACTCCCATAACGACAAGGCCCTGTCACAGCATATGTTGTAAATCCGGTACAAATTTATCTTAGGCCTTCTATTGCTATGCTAGAACACCATGAATAAAGGCAATATGGACAGGAAAGGATTTATTACACCCGTGTTCATCACTGAGGGAAGTCAGGGCAGGAACTTACCTAAGCAGGGCAGGAACCTGAAGTCAGGAACCTGAAGGCAACAGGAGCTAAAGCGGGGCATGGAGGAATTACTGGCTTGCTCTTCATGGCTTCCTTAGCTTGCTTTCTTATATACAGCTCAGGGGTAGCACCACCCACAGTGGGCTGGGTCTTCCTACATTAATCATCAATCAAGGAAATATCCCACAGGCTTGCTGAGAGGCCAGACTGGTAGGGGCATTTTCTCAATTGCAGTGCCTTCTTCACAAATGACTCTTATTGTTCCAAGTTGGGAGGAAAAAAAAAAAAAAACAAAAAAAACCAACGAGCTAACTAGAACAACTCACAAATTGAAATGGGGAATAAATGCAAAATGGAGGACTGTATTAATGTGGGAGCTGGGTACATATGAAAGGTAAGAATGAGGAATGATTTAATTTTTTAATGTAATCCAAATGAAGATATAGTAAGCCACAGTGTTCTGTGCTACAGTTGTGCATATATACACAGGTGGACATTATTGATCAGCATATTTGTGAGAGTTAAGACAAAAGACTGGAATGAAATGCTAAACTATGAATGTACAACAATGCAAAGGAAGCAACACTGTCCATGGTGAGAATAGTAGCCCCTTAACCATATCTGTGGCCCCATTCTAAGATCCGAGAATATGGTAATTGTACATTGTATAAAGAGACTCTATGGATGTTAGTACCTTGAGGGTCATGAGTTGGAAAGGTATGCTGTAGTAATCATAGAAATAATTTCAAATTAAAGATAGGGATCTTCAAAAGCAAAGAGGACAGCAGAAGAGTGGGATGCTACACTGCTGGCTTTGAAGATGAAGACAGGAGGCTCAGTTGGCTTCTAGAAGCTGGAAGCATAAGGGAAGGGGTTTCTCAGACAATCTTCAGAAGAAGAAAAAAATGAAGCTCTTGCCTGCCAACTTTATTTTCATCCAGTGAGAACCCATTTCAAACTCCTACCCTTCAGAACTGTGACATAAAATTTGTCTTGGGAGCTGGGGAGATAACCTAACTGTTAAAAGCACTTTTGCTCTTCCAAAGGACCTGAGTTCAGTTCCTAACACACACACATTAGATGGTTTAAAAAACACCTATAACTCCATCTTCAGAGGATCCAGTGCCCTATTCTGGCCTCGTTAGGCACATGTAGCATACATTCTTACACACACACACACACACACACACACACACACACACACACGTAAAAGCTAAAAATAAATATTTTTAAAAATTGTTTTTTTTAAGCTACCAAGTTAGTGGTCATTTGTTGTACCTTTATCAAGGTTTAAGATCTATACCAAAGATAAGTCACCAGAAACAAATGAAAAGTGACCCAAGGAGATTGATAAATATTCAAGAGGAGTCAGTGACCTCAAAGATAGAACAGGTCCTGAACCTATGAAGAGAAAGGAGACATTCCTGAAGATGAGTCACATGAAGAGCTGACAATACCTGCTGCAATTAGCACCTCTCAAAATAGCTGACAGTCACTGTTGTAGAAGATTTAGTGGCAAGAGAAGTAGAATTCAGATATGTAAGAGTTGAGAGGTATCCGGAAAGTTTATATAAAAAGCCATAATAGTCTTTCCAGAAATTTGGCACTGATCAGTATGAGAAAAGTAGTTAGTCATTGGATAATAAATATGTGAACAAATGCATGTACACACACACACACACACACACACACACACACACACATTTATTGAATACAGCCGAGAATCCAGAATTTGTGAAAAAATAAAACATGTATAGTTTGAAAAGAAGAATAATCTTTTTTAGAAGAATAATCTTTAAGAAAAAATATCAAGGTATTAAAAATTATGGTAAGGTACAAAATATTGTTTGGGAAAGAAAACATCACAATAAATTGTTATGCAAATTCCATCACTCAATCTAAAAAGTAAGCATTACAATTTAAGATATTAAGTAATACCTGACAGCTCTGTAATACTTTTTGTGTATACGTATTGGGTATATTTGCTGTATATTTCTTTGGATGACAAAAACAATCTAACTTACTATAAAACATAACACAGATTAATTCAGTCATTCTTTGAATATGATTGGCCAAACTTTATTTAACATTTATGGTCAGTACTGTGAAACTTTAGACTTCAACTGCATAGAGAGACACTGCAAACATAAGAACTCAGATAAGCTCTAATTTCCTTTATTCTTATTCAGAAGAAACAAAAACATGAGTTGAATTTATTATTGTTGAGTATGTTCCAGAGCAAGATGTTCCGAGTTCACTAGACTTTAGTGAGAATTGAAATGCTCTTCTTATGACTTTTCCTATTAAAATTGGAACAAATTCCCACCTATTGGCTTATAGCTCCAAACTCTTTTAAACATCGTGTTTCCATTTCTGCCCTCACAGTACCTTCATGACAGAAGGTTGAGTGAGTAATGAGAACATTCTGGAGCCATTCCTACACTGAGCTTGTTAGCTGTAACTTAATAACATATGAATGCCCTTAAACTAAATTAACAGTGTTCCCAATTCAATTAGGATGCTCCAGTGTCTGCAAACCCCTAGGCACAGAGGAAACAGGTTCCAAGCAAGGAGAAAAGAGACTGTGCTTCCAGAATGAGTGAGAAAATCCTGGGACTTAAACAGGCTTCATTAGCTTTACATCCATCATGTCCAGGCTGTGAAAGAAATTCTGATAAAGAAGAAGACATGCAAATACAAGAAAGAGTTGGATCAATAAAAACTGAGGGCCCCTCTAATAGAGGGAAAGTTTGGGATCAGGACTCAGAAACTGGAAAGGAAACAAAGTGGTTTCAACCAAAGATTCACCAAGCCCAAGACTAGCCCATCTCAAAACAAACAGGAAGGACAATTCTGGCTGTAGGACTGGAGATCATTTCTTACTGTAGCCTTCAACCTGAGGTAAAACTCAGTCAGTGAGTAGAAAAGTGGCAGACATGCTGTCAAAGAAAATGCATGCCAGAGAGAACAGAGGGAACCTTGCCAGAAATGAAAGCAGGGTATGTTCTCCTTTTTAGTCTGTTATATGCGCCCAAACACACAAAGAGAAACACTAGCTGAGGAGAGGCCTGACCAGAGACTCCAGCCGTAGATTGGGGTTGATTCAACTCCTCAGAAGCCACTTAGTTGATGGTCGAGGGCTCTATCAAAGAGTGTTCTCATCACAGTGACTTGACATAATTATTTCAAAGGACTGAGTATTGATTGCTTGGTCCTAGGTCATTAGACACAATATCACTGTGGCAGCTGCATGCAGAGGAGAGTCACATGGCAGACCAAAAAAAGAGAGGCCACAAGAGCCAGGGTCAAAATACCTGCACCCCAAGAGACCTACTTATTCCCTCTAGATCCCACCTCCTAAGGCTTTCAGGACCTCCCAAAATAGTGCACCATCTGGCAACCAAATGTTTATCACATGAGCCAGTGGAGCACACTTGTATTAAAACCATAACAATGACCAAATACATGAGCCAATGTCTAAGGCAGGGCCAGCTGTTAAGAGACTGAAATCCTAAGGCTCAGTTTGACAATTCAAAGCTTTTTCTTAACTTAATGCCCGACGACATTTTCTTCCTAGTCCCTGAGCCTCAAAGAACAGTGGGTCGGAATCCTTACAAATTGCTAAGGAATTTGCTCTGGGCTCTAAACCACAGCCCATGATTCTGAAACTTTATTAACTTAAAAGTAAACCTGCTAAGAAATGAAACTCTCATTCTTCCTAAGACCCATCTGAAATGAGCCATGGGACGGCAACAGACAAGAAAGGGCATTTAGGAGACACAACAGGGGTCAGCCAAGTAACTTATTAGATGTTATGATTCCAAAAGGCTTGTTAAAACTCTTATTTTATTTTTTATTTCTAAGTTGTATGATCTGATTATAAATATTAGAGAGAGGCAGAAAGACAGACAGAATAGGATGATAGAAAACTTAGGAGCCATCACTGATCCCAGTCTACTTAAATGGTTTCTTCTGGTTAGCCACATTTCCTGCGGCTCAAGAAGCTTTTGCAGGAGCTGCTGATTAAAACGTGAATGTTCTATAGGACTATGGGGAAGTACTGAATGAATTAGGTGTAAGACTTCCTTAGGAAGCCTGCAGCAATGATAGCATGGGCATAATTTGGATAAGGCCAGGAAATACACTAAGAATTTAGCACTAGGCATTTGTCTGTGGGAGTAAAGTGAGTATAAAAATGTAATAATTAAGATATGAAGTCACGTGCTGAAGAGATGCCTCAGCTGATAAGAGCACAGACTTCTCTCCCAGAGGTTCTGAGTTCAATTCCCAGCAACCACATGGTGGCTCATAACCATCTGCAATGAGGATCTGATGCCCTCTTCTAGTATATCTGAAGATAGTGACAGTGTACTCACATACATGAAATAAATAAATAAATCTGAAAAAAAGAAGAAGAAGATGAAATAAAGTCACGTGGTGAGAAAATATCCTCCATGATTCAGCACTAATGCAAGGACCATGAGATGGGATCAGTGTTCTTTCACATGGGATGCCTGTTTTCAGTTGACCTATATGATCAGTTCCATATAACCCTCCACTCAGACATCAGGAATCATAATCTCCACATAGTGTCCATACATCAGAGGTAATTAGTAATATTTATTCAGATTTGAACAAAGTCGGTCCAGGTTAGTAGCTGGCTTCCACATACCAGGGAGAGGTTGTCTACAATTACCATTCTTTAGGGTCATATTTAGCTCATCAGCCCTGTAAGCACCTAGACAGAATAAATAGAAGAGGAAGTGGGAAAGGGGAAAGAGCTAGATAAAGAGAAGAAAAAAACAAAGCCAAAAAAACAAAAACCCTAGCAGCCACATTGTGAAGCCAATGTGAACAGGTGGAGAGCAATGTTTACAAAGTTGCTAAGCTCCTTGGCCCTGTAAGTGTAATATAACCTTGCTATAATACTTGTAACTTGTGCTTTCATATGGCAGCCTGTTTCCTCCACTCATATTGCTTATCTCCAGCCCCACCAATGAGAGTGCTAGCTCAACAGCTAGCACTCTATAAATACACAATTGTCTTTGTGAGCTAGAGTAATACGTCAAATAGACCATAAATGTATCCAGAAAGCCTTGATGTGTTAGATACCCTGAGTCTCTTTACCCTGAAACACAACCCTCTCCAGCAACCAGACATGAAGACATAGCCACACATGAGCCAATGTTCAGAACACAGGGAAGGTGGTGACAGTAATTTTCTTGCCAGGACAGAATGGTCTAATAGGGCCAGAAATAATTCCAGAATTCCTCCTGGATGCTTAGTTGTTTTGACTCACCAGCTTATTTGAGCACTTTGTCCTCTGTTGCTGACACTGTTTTGAGGATGTTGTGGAACCTTGACAAGGGTCTTACACAAAGGAAGTGTTTTGCTCCGGGACCTGGCCATTCTTGGTTATTGCCTGGTCCTATTTCAAGCTCAAGTCCTCTGCTTCCTGCCTGGCACTGCGACGCATCCATTTATTCATGTTCCAGCTGTAGGTTGCTCCAACACCAGAGCATCCCGACCCCTGTGGTAGGTTGAATCCTCTGAACAGTGAGCCAGCACATCAAAACCTTCCTTCCTGAAGCTGCTTTACCATGTGTTCTGGCACAGAAGGGAGAAAGGACATCAACACTGAGCCTGATGAAGAGTTTGGCTGGTCCTAAGTGAAAACTGGTTGATGTGTCCTACTTCTCAGCCAGGATATGACTGTTACTCATAGTTTACAGTCTGGAATACTGAGTAAATAATAGATAGTGTTTGAAGAGTGGACCAAAGAGATGACTCTGTGCCTAAAGTGTTTACTGCATGAGCATGAAGATCTGAATCCAGGTCCCCAACAGTCACACAAAAGCGGTGCATGGAGGCATGTCGCCCATGAAGGTACATGCATGAAACTCAGTGCTGGGTGAGGGGGAAAGTAGCTATGTGATTCTTGCTAGCTAGCCAGTCTAGCTGACACTGTGAGCCCCAGGTTCAGTGAGAGAAGTAGTCTCAAGATGATGATGATGATGATGATGATGATGACGACGACGATAACAACAACAAATAATGTGAAAAGCGATAGATAACAACATTGACCTCTGGCATCCACACCGAACGCACTGACAAGCAAATACACAACGTCTATACACATGTACAAATAAGCGCGCACACACACACACACACACACACACACCAACATAAAGGACTAGACTGCACATGGAATAACTCTTCTGAGTGGATAGTACACAGAAAGGAAAGGAAGCCCATTGGCCCTGGGTGAAAATTTTCTTCTCTTGAGAAAATGGCCAGAACTCCTGGTTCTTGATCAAACAAACAAACACTGATTTAACCAGCACTCATTTCTTTTTCACAAGAATATCAAAGTAAGAGGAGCCTTGTTAGGAAGAAGGGTTTCATCAGGAAACCGAGACACAAAGCTACAAGGTTATTAGTCATTGTTTCAGGAAAATACATCTATGTGGCCAAATTCTATCCACATAATAGGGATGTTAGTCACAAATGTAATTTCTAGGTGTGATCCATAAACACCTTCCAGGTGTTTTCACATGCTCTTTCACATAATCGCTGTATATTAGCACATAGGGATTTATAGGGAATGGTAGAAAGAGGCTCATCATGCTTCTGAACCATCTTTTAAATTTGCTACCATGGACATCACTGCTGATGTTAGAAGGCAAAAGACCAGAACATAATTGAATTAAGTTGAGAAATAGGTATCATAAGTACTCCGGACGTGTATGTGTTCTTGGTTTCAAAAAATATTTTGGGGACTGGAGAGATGGGTCAATTGGTAAAGTACTTCCTGCTCAAACATGAAGACTTGAAATTAGGTTTGGGACCTCATAAAAGCTAGGAACTAGAGAGAAGAAGACAAGAGATTATTGTCTAGTTAATTCACTGAGCTCCAGGTTCGTCAAGAAACTCTGTCTCAAAAAAATAAGTTGGGGAGCAACTGAGGAAGACAACTGATGTCAACCTCTGGCCTATAAATGGGCACATGTACACACACACACACACACACACACATACACTTCCACACATACACATGTACATGCACACACACACATTTATGCAAGCAACCTCTGTTAAACTCAACTAGACAAAAGACATGGATATCAAAGTAAAAAGGGCCTTGTTAGGAAGAAGAGTTTCATCAGAAAATTGAGAACACACAATTGTAGACAATTGTGTAGAGAGACAATTGTAATGATATTAAAAAAAAAGAGAGCAGAACTAACTTAGAAAAGCAAGTCCCAACATCAAAGTGAACAGAAGAAGCCATTCAAAAGAGAGGAGTGGGTAAGGAGGTTTAAGTCAGGAGGCCCTTACGTGAATTGGGTTGCTAAGTGTAGAGACAATCAGATCGATTGGGCAGATAGGGCAGCAGAGATCTCCCTTCCTTGGGTGACAATAGATGGAGTTTGAAAGGCATAAAGAAAACGTACAAGTCCATACAATGTCTACCCTCACCTTCAACAACCAGCTACCCACACTACTAATTTCAAGAGGTCTCTATGCCTGTCTTACAAATCAGTCCTTGACATTCTTTTCTCTCTCCTTAGCCTGGAGTTGTGTTTCTACAGAGTTTATAGTATATTACAAACTAGAAGATGACTGGCGTTGAAGATACATTATTCTACTGACAATGGTCAGTGGAAAGAATGCATGTCATATTACAGGGAACTACACAAGTAATCACCAGGGTCTGTCACAACATAGGGTAAAAAAATCGATGGCTTCCTTAGAAATGAATCCCTTGAGACAGGGAGAGAGATCTCTAGACTAGCAATTTTGAACAAATTCAGCCAGATCAGGGCATAGGCAATGTTCCTAACTGTCTGATATCTGATTATGGGACGATTGGGATAAGGGAGTATAGTATTTGCATCACCTATCAGACATCAAAATAATGATGGCTGCCTTGATGTGACTTGATGTGGGCGGTCTATGGTTTTAAAGTGCAGTGACAACCTTAGCCAGGAACTGACAAATCTAGTACTTATAACCTTTACTTTGCTTTAGCCAGTACTACTTGTGTATTTAGTATTTCAATCCTTTAGTATTTGTTTATTCATGGAACAGAGACAGTAGTCACTTTGGTCAAATAGATTTCTGAGCTGATTTCAAAAAGTACAACATGACCCCTGTGTCCACCCCATGTGTTTTCTCCAACTCTGCTCTTAAGGGACCAGTCATCTTTGTTTTACAGATTGGTTGGTGTGTGTAAGTTCTCAGTACATCTGCAAGACTCCAGTATGATTTGACTGTCTTTTCTTTTTCTAAACTTTTTTTTATCTAAGGCATCTTACTGTTCTGATGGGAGACTTGTACCTTTGTGTCTATTCATCCATGTGTCACATCTGGGATTGACTCTCTATTCCCAGTGTCTTCCTGGCAAAGACAATGAGCATAGTGAGCATATTAATAAATGTTACATAATAACAACTATTAAATGTTCCTTTGAAATCTCAAGCAGCTTTTTATCTTTAGCTCCTACTTTGAGATAATTATACATTTCCCTAAAGCTATTAATAGCTCCAATCAGGAAGAACAGCTGAAAAGAAATGTGTAGAGTCTTGCCAAATCTGTGGGGCAAGTGATTTCAAATCCACAGAGCTGTGGGAAGTGTGAAAAAAAATGGTATTTGAAAGATAGATGTCAAAAAACACCAGTAGAAAGCTTTCCCAGGCACATTTTCAAGATACCACAGCATCCTAGCTATAGTGCACAGCTGTCCATATCGCCAGCATCATTCATTTACAAAGACACTTAGACCACACAGAAGAGAGGCAGCACAGCTTTCAGGTTGGCACACAGTCCCTGGCACACAGCCCCTCAGAATGAGCATCACAAATCATGTCCTCCCTGTCTTTTGAAAAGCAGAGGTCCTACACATTTAGTCAAGACCATAAGTCACAGACTAGCCTTAAAGGAATGTGGTAGATGATGCCTCCATGCTGTGCACTAGAAATCACAAATACTTGTAGACCATTCTTCAGGTTTGCAGGTCCAGAAAATAAAGTTACCAACCATCTCTCTTGGGCGCACTCATTCCTCACCTTACTTGACACATCAGAGAGAAAAATTAAAATAAAACCAATGACCAGGATTACTTCCTCCCATTAAGGAAGAAATTAGTGGAGTAAGTATGTCATTGGACTGCAAGACTCAAAACGTGGGCCCTGACTCAGTTCTTGTGGCTTACAGTCTATGATTTTGCCAAAACTCTGTTATCAGAAGACTCATTTTCTGTACTTTTGGGGATACTAGTCTGTGTGAGCAGCCATGATAAAAGACAGAAACAGTTTACAAGCACAGAGTTCCTGCCCCCAGGAAAGGTAGCATCTAAGAAATTGTGGGCCCAAGGGGAAGGAATGGAGAAAAATGGATGAGAGGCCACTCATTTGTTGCTATATTGTTATTATACCTCTGAGATGTTACACTTCTGTACTTCATTTTTCTGTCTCCATTTGGTTTTACGATGTTTCTGTGAGAAGTCATTTGTCTTGAGATTACATAGAACCTATTTATTGCTCAGCAATAGTAGTCTTTACACAGAGTAACCTAAAATATTGTGGTTTCTTACAATCTAAGATAATCACAGCTTTTGAGACTATACTTAAGGTGAAGTTGCACAAGAAAAATTCATCTTTCTCCCTGTCATAAAAAAATGTTTTCTGTATGATTTATAGATGCTATGCTAAGAAGAATAGCCCAGAGAGATATCAAAGCAGAAAGAAATGTCTGCTAATAATCAACTTCCACAAGTGTCTCCAGTCAAGGGAACAAAAGGGATAGCAACGAATTCCAGAACAGGTGGTGGGTAGAGTCAGCTCCAGATCTCAGGAAGCATAGGCTCAGGTCATATTGCAGGTCCAACTACTGAGAAGCAGCAATTCCCCACCTCACCACACCCACCTATTGGTTCTCTATAAACACATCCTTTTTCTTAGTTGTTAGGCTTGTGTGATAAAAATATGAAAATCACAAGTAACTAAGCATTCCATTATTCTCCACTATACTAACAAAAATGAATCTATTAGGGCTACACAAATAGATTGGTAAAGTTGGTAAAGCCTTGCAAGAATAAGGACCTGAGTTTCATTCCCAGAACTCATATGGAGAAGAAGGAGGAGGAAGAGGAGGAAGGAGGAAAAGGAAGGAGGAGGATGAAGAGGAAGGAAGAGGAGAAAGAAATAGGAGGAATTGGGGAGGAAGAGGAAGAGGAAGAGGAGGAGGAGAAGGAGGAGAACCCAAGCTTAATGGAACATGTTCTTGTCATCCTAGCAATGGGAATGAGGAACAGGTAGATCACTCTAAGTTAACTAAAATCCTTAAAAGCCAGAGTTAAGTTTTCTTCAAAGAAGAAATTCCAGCCATGGATACCTCCCATTTGAATCAGTCTGTTTTTCCATTCTGCCATGTGGTTCTGCATAGCTAATCCTACAATTGTGTTAACTTTTTCAATAAATGTCATAATCTCCTACCCGAGTTCTCTTTCTGGTTAGAGATGATTCCAGACAGCCATGGAACTTGTTCTCATTCTACAGTAAAAACCAACTGCATACATTTTTATGTTTTAAGGTAGAAACTGCTGTGCTCTGGTGCTAATATAGATGGATCCATTCTTTTCACAGATGAAGCTTTCAAATGCAGCATGATATTCTATTTTGCTAAATTGTTCTTGCCTTTTGTTTCAGAAGAAAACAATGACTATATATTCAGTGTAACTTTTCTTTATAAGTTTAATCAAGAAATACATTCAGCTGCACATGAAAGCCAGGAAATCAGGTCCTCACATCTAATGGGCACAGAGCCTCAACTCTTGTATTCAGATAAATACTCCCTGTTTTTATCTAAAGGGACTTCTGGAATTGGAGTTGCAGCATGAATCATATCACCCACATAGCAGCCTCGGCTTCACAAATGCTAATCATTTTAAATGACTCAGCAGTACATTTTCGAAACTCTCCTAGACAGAATTTCCTAAATGTTTCTTAACACCCATCGTCTTCGGTCAAATTTCATTTTAGCCAGAGCTACTCCAAGAATTTCTAAACCTAGAACACAGTCACACGCAAACAGATTGGACAGCTAATTTAAAACCAAGAACGTAAAGGGAGAAGAATTTGAAATAAAACTCAGATTTCCATTATTTGTAACACAATTTTCTAGGATGAAATGAAGTCTTTAAAGAAAGACAAAACAACTCCACTTTAGAAATAGTAAACATTTATTCATTTTTTTTTATTGGTAGCTCTTTTCTTGGTTGTAGTAAGAATATTAACAAATAAGCTTACTTCTGATATTTAAATTTTACAACCGCAAATTAAAATTCATTCATTTAAAGGCTCGGTGCCATTTTTAAAATAAATTAATTTTAATTACAAATGACAAGTACCTATAGATAGCTTAGAAATGTACTTACATTTATTTGCGATAACAAACATGTGCTTTGATATTTTTATTATTATAAAAGTTATGTCTTCAATGAAGTTGAAGTTCAGTTTTTGAAGTTCATCAAAATTATGGTTATGGAAATAAATTTGAATCTAGTAGTAATTTTAAGTCAAATAAAAATCATGACAGGATAAAATAGCAAGCAGGTGGAAATGTTTGTGATCTATACCTACACATTCTCATGTAAACAAAGCAAAGATCAAAAAAATTAAATATCTTTGTCACCAGCAAAAGTACAAAGATTTAAAGGTTATTGTATTTTACTTCATGCTTCAGTGGAACAACTGGTCTGAGAATTAGGAATTAGATGAGCCTTTACATTTCTCTCACTCTCTCCAGGAAATTACATATAATGAAGAGATGCCCTATAGAGACATCTGCAGGAAAAAAATACTATACTAATTGGCGTTGTGGAAGTCATGACTTACAATTAGTGAGTCATTTGTTGACCCCTACTGTGAAACCACATGGTGCATCAGACTTCGCCAGTGAAAAAGCTGGTGTTGTCCAAATCTGCGTCAGTGCACAGGGCAACAGGACAGGCAGACACCATGTAGACTTCCTTTCATTGTGTATTCCCCCTGGTTCCCAACGCACAATGACTTTAACGACTTTAGATAAAACAGACAGTATTTAAATGATATTCTTATTTTCTATAGGAGCGTATCTTGTATCTGTGCTCTGGGGACCATCTGAACCAGAATCAGGCAAAATACTCAATGGAAAAGAAAATAAACATGCCTACATCCAACCACTGACCCAAGGGCCTGGGAATTTGTATTGTTAACCTTCCTGAAGATATTCAAACATGTATTAAATTTAAATATCACTACTGCAAACTATTTGAAATTTCTCTTTACTCTGTTCTGTTCTTTAACAGCAAACAGATATTTTCTTATCTCTTTCATGCATCGTATTAGCTAGGAAGAAAAGAAAGTAGTTTCTGCTTATGTCAGTCAGCAGTGGTCTGTAGTGGTATTTTCCCTATCAAGAAAACATGGAATAATAGGCAACATGCAATTTTATACCTAAATTCCTTAACGGTGCACCACAGTATTTTTTCCTAAAACTTTCAAAAATGTATATATAATTAAAATATTTAAAGTGATCTGTAAACTGTAGTCTGACCTGATTATCCAGTGTAAAGAGAGCTCCTATTCATGTCTCCTTCCCCAAGGTTGTTCATGTTTGCTCTGCAGTCTCCCCAGAGCACTCACCAAGTGTAGCTGCCTATGAATCAGAAGAGAGTACCCTCAACTGCACATAAGCAAGAATACAGAATGCGAAACCCAGTACAACTACAGTCACAAAAAAAGTCTCAATAGCTACCAGTACGCATCAATATTCACAGCACTGTCTTTCCTGAAAGTTGAACTTTTAACAACTGTACGAACATCTGCCTAAAGTCCAGTTTATATTGGCAATGTAAAGCAAAATGCATTTCCATGTGCTGCTAATATCTATTACAGTCCTTTGTGATCCCAATGGACAAAGACATATTTACCTTTGCTAAATATAAATTAGAAATTAAAGAGGTAGGTGGCTATCATACGCAGTGACCTCAACATATGTGGCGAATAGTGTTCACGAGTCCCTAAAGCTATTTAGGTGAATTACAACACCATTGCAACTGCATCAAATTGCCTCAAGAGCAGGATTTCCTAGGTGTTTGGCCCTGTAAACAAATTTCCAACATCCCATTTCCTGATCATGATGCCAGAGAGCTTCAGACACCCATTTTAAGAAAAGAGCTAACAAAGTAAATGTAAAATAATACTGGAGACCAGACAACAGTTATGCCATTGGCTGGGCTCTTCCAACTATACTTGCATATGGGGGGAGTAGGGAGAGCAACAAAAAAACCTCAGGGTTGGGTAAAACCTTAGCAAGTCTTGCGATCTAACTTGGGTTTCTGTAACTGAAGAAATGTAGGCTTGTTTTTCCCAATGGCTCAGAAAGCAGTAAAATTCTGAAAAGGTGCTATACACCTGAGTTTAGATACTGCCTTAGCCCAGGACACAGTCATGCTTTCAGCCCTTTTGGCTTCAGTCTGCAGACCAGGCAGACAACTAAAGAAAAAAAGAATGAGAAATCCGAAGCCTGACCTATTAAAGTTAATCTAAGCTCAGACCAGGGTTAATCTTCTCTTCTCTGTGGAAGACTTACCTGAGTTTGTTCACAACCTCAGCTCCGCTAAGGCAAGCACTGAGGCAAAATGTTCTACTACTGATCAGGTAGATTGCTGGAAGCTTCCAAAGCTGCCAGGGTACGACGCGCACATAGGTGAACCGAGCACTCAATAACTGTCAGTCACTTGCTTTACAGATTCAAGTTTATATTCATCATCAGATTTTTGAGTTCCGTCTGAAAGGCTGGGTCTGCTGTTTGTTTCTTTTAGAAACTCCAGATCTTTCCCAGACACAGAGCAACTTCAAGGCATACTTGAGCTTCATGCAATGCTGTCTCAGAAAGAAGGAGAGAGAAAGAGAGAGAGAGAGAGAGAGAGAGAGAGAGAGAGAGAGAGAGAGAGAGAGAGAGAGAAGAGTATATGAAGTTTCCCTTGACTGTGACAAGTTTAAGAAGAGTGGGGAGTCTAGATGGGACAATGGAAAAGCCATGCCTGCACCTCAGATGTCTGGAGCCCAGCTCATCCAAAATCCCTGAGCAGGATTTCTATCCCTCTAATACTTGGCTTTCTTCACCTTTAAAAAGGAAATAAAGGATGCCTACCTCACACACACAAAAAAAATAATAAGGATAAAACTGTACAATGCCTTGCATACTGCACCACTGCCGAGTGGGGGTCCCTCCACTCTCAACCGGTGACAGTGTTTGCATCAGCAGGAGGGCCACAGGCTGGACCAGCCATCCTCTCATTCTGCTCCTCCCTGAAGTTCGCCATAGTGCTGTGCCTCCTCAGTGTTTCCCAGGCACTCTGAAAACTCACCCTTGTGCTTAGAAACATCCCTGTGCATTTATGTTCTTTTAAAGTTGTACATGCAATTAAAACATTTTAATAAAAAGCTGTCTACCTAGACATCACAAGCGCGTATCTCCCACAGCACATGTCATGTATTAAAAACAACCCTAAGAAATACAACTGAATGAATCTGTACATTGTCTCTTAAAGTGCTCCAAAGTAAATTGTAATAACCTTTAAAATGCCACTAACCTCCTTGGGATTTGTTTTTAAATAAAACTAAACATCTACCAACTGAAAGGCAGAGGGATTTGACTCCGATACTATAGCAATGAGCAGCACTGGCTTGTAGGAGAGGGAAAGGAACTGATCAACTCAACCAAGCTTACCTCAGCAGCACAAAAACCACCTACAATTCAAGTTAACTGCAGGTTCAATGAAGCACAATCCTGATTCATGCTACAAAAATAAAACCAGTCAACTGCACTAATAAAATCCACCCAGACACACACACTCTAAAATTTTCTTAACCTAGAGGTAAACATATGTGACCACTTTCTTACAGTATATCCTTGGTTTCAGGATCAAAGTATTTACCATCCCTTTGACACGTCCACACACATGCACACACACTATAAAAACCAATAAAACTTTAGAAGCCATATGGAAAAATATCTCAGTCAATAAAGAACCATAATCGCTCAATATATCTCAAGAGTTCAGGTATTCACAACACCGTCCGATGTTCCCCACACACGTAGACGGCACTGGGGCGAATCCGTCGCCTTGTGTGACCAGGGAGCCGTGGCAAGAACTTGAAGGACTTGGGCATCATGTCCAAGCAGGCATCGTGGAACTTCTTAATCCTCCAGTAGTATATTAGTGGGTTCAATGCAGACTTGAGGTAGCAGAGCCACAGTAGCCAGGTGCTAATCTCAAAGAAGTTGTGCTGATAATAAAAATGCTTACTGAAGGTAGCCACAAGGCTGTAGGTGGTGAATGGGGCCCAGCAGACAATGAAAATGGCGAAGAGGATCAAAATGGTGGTGAAGGCACGTGTTTTAAAGCCCATGTCGATGCTCATTTGGAAGGGTCTCTGTAGACTCATGAGACCAAGTTTGCTGGCCTGGCTGAGGCATATCCCTTCGGGGTAGCTATGAATCCTCAAGGCATTGTGCCGAAGGGTGTTGAGGATGCCCATAAACGAATATAATATCACTAGGAAAGGTATAAAGAAGGAAATGAGTGAAACCAAAATCACATAAGCCTGGTATCCAGAATTGGTTGTGTACCCAAACACACACTGTGGGGCTCTGGAAGGTATCTGCAGTTCAGGGTTTCCCACGGCCAAAGGAAAAGCTACAGAAAAAGCAGTTGCCCAGGAGACTGCAATGAGGACCTTAGCTCTGTATGGATTTAGCTTATCTTGCCTCTGAACTATAATCAGGAACCTATCGATGCTAATAATGAGCAGAATGGCTACTCCCTCTATCACAAACAACCAGAAAAACATAGCAGACAACCGGCAGAAGAATTTCCCAAATATCCATCTGGTAGTAAGAATAGTTACCAGGGCAAATGGCATGTTCAGTACTGCAAGCAGCATGTCTGCAAAAGCCAGGCTGGCCAGAAGGATGTTAATCGCGGACCGCATGGCAGCCTTTTGGTAAACCATGAGGCAAACAACCAAGTTTCCAAGGAAAGATACAAACAGAATAAATATCATTATAGCCGAAAGAATAATCTGGACAGCTAAGTTTAGACCCTTAAAAACTGCTGGTGTTGGGGTCACAGCTGTGCTGTTCACTGCCAAGGAACTAAATCCAGTGCTAGCCACAGTTTCAAGGCTGTATCTAAGCAGTGGACCAGGGCTAGGATGCTGAAATGGTAGAGGGGTCGTAATATTCAAATGGGAGTTTTCATAGACTACAAATGTCGTGTTGGATGTCCCAGTATGGGGTGCAGTCAACACTGCCGGAGCAGTCAACACTCCCGAGACAACCATGTTTTTAGGAGGATGGCAGGTTCAGGCAGAAGTGTGGGTCCTCTTCAGGCATTTCCATCCAGTGCTGTCAGGTCAGGTTCCACTGATGGGCTCGGATACACATTCTAGAAAATGAATCTCCACACAGCTCCATCTTCCACAAGAATCCTTTTGCCTGAAAATAAGCCCAAACAAAGAACATGAGACCAGATTAGTAAGTATTCTTCACTTTGTTGTATTGCTTATCCAAGTACGAGCAAGGGCCATATATCCCTGTTTACTCCTGAGATAAGACGAGACTGTCTTCAGGATAGTGTGACTGTAGATCCATTTGACTTTATCTCTTATCCTGTAAGATCATTTTCTTTCTTTTTAATCTCTAAAACTCTGCCCTGTAACCCAGTCATCCCTAAAATAATCACTGTTATATTGTTTTAACGAAACATGATGGAAATTTTATAGGATCTGTACATAAAGCAAGATGGATCTTGAAATGCATTAATGAAGCAAGGATGGAAATCAAAACCTTAACGACTGATGCTTTCTAAAAGATTGCAGTAGCCCTACATCCAGAAGTAAATGGACAGCGCAAATTGGACTCAGTGGGTTATTGAATCAAATAGGAAGACACAAAGTTGGGGGTATGGGGAAGGGTGGTGGATCTTAGAGGACTGAGGAACAGGGTTGAATAGAATAAAAATAGATAGTATGAAAATCTCCAAGAATTAATAAAAACATTAAAAAAACAAACTTCAAACCTTTGTAGCATCATAGCTTTCCAGAGTCACTATTGATGCATATTTCACTAATTCCCTTAGGAGAACAAATTTTAATAGTTCTTTTCTACAGGTTTTATTCCTTCTTTACATTAGCATAAAGTTGAATGTCAAAAATAACCAACCTCAATTCCCAGCATAGCGTGGTAGTACTAACACACTTTAGGTCTGACAGCCCTTAAAAGTAAGAATGGGGATCTTTTCAATTAAGTTCTGAAATTTTCTTTGTCTTTCTTCCTCCGTTTTTTCTATTCCTTCTGCCTCTTCCTCCTCCACCCACCTTTCCTCTCTATTTCTTCCTTTCCCTTCCATAGGATTTTTTTCTCATATCCACTCCCCCTTCCAGAAGGCCATTCAGGGATAGGAGTCATTTTTTTCTAAGCTCTTTCTCATATTCTCTCTTTTCTTCTAAGCCTGTCCATCATTTTCATCTTTTTTCTAAGATGCAAACTTCTATTTCTTCTCCCATAGACTGAACTGATACTATTAGCAATATGACAGGAAATGCTAAAGTCATAAAGACAATTGTGCTAAGGAAGATGAGTAGAAGAATACCTGAATATTTAGCAAATATTTAGAAATTTACAAAGATATTTGACTATCTTTTCTCAAAGACTTGCTTACCTTTTATGTAGTGTTACTCCCAAGCTCTCACCGATTTATGAAGCCTTCACTCTTACTTAAGGGGATTCCTTAATCTATGATCCTATCAACCCACGTTCTGACATAGTTTCCTCTTTCTTTTGGCCTTATTGGGGGGTAATCTTTTTAGTTACAAAGCACTGGATTTCTGGATAGATTCTTTCAACAAATTCTTAAAAGATTAGAAATAGTAATGCATAGAAGAATACATATAACAAAACTACAACTAACATTATACAGCCTTACACTTAGTCATTGATTTTTAAGGGTAATTGTCAACATTTCATTCATCCATTTCATGGGGTGTCAAGGGAAGAGATGGGATTTCGTTTGTGAGATCCAAGACCCAGCATCCGTAGCCAGATCATGTTCTTTCTACCAACTTTGCGTCTATAATCCACTATCTTATATAGGATTGCTTCTATGAATAAGAAAAATAAGTCTGCATAAAATACTGATTTTACCATTTCCTCTCATCTTACAGCTTATTTCATTATTCCTACTAGATTTTATCTATCCTCATATATTCACTCTAAAATGCTAGCACATCTTGATAAAATACTACATTAAATTAGTGGCTATCGGAGTCTATGATCACAAAGGGGCAGTGAAAAATGAACAAATATCATTATACCTTCTCATCATAATGTCAGTCTGTTCAGAAAGACCTCACTATACAGTGTTAAGACAGTAAATAAGCCAGTGTTGCTACAAACTACCTCCAGAGAAAACTAGACAATTTGGTATTTTAATCCTAAAGTAACACGTTACTTAAATCATGTTTGGCCAGCCTGTGTTTTAAAAAAGTGTTTAAAATTGTGGCAAAGTAGCTCAGAGTGTAAAGGTTCTTGCCACCACAGCTGACAATGTGAATGTGATCTTTGGGACCCATGTGGTAGAAGGAGAAAACTGATTCCCATAAGTTGTCCACTGACCTCCATAGGTCATATGGAATATACATTCTCCTGCATATTACATACATACATATGTGTGTATGTAATATGTACATACAAGTAAATTAATAATCAAATGTAAAAACAATTTTAAACTGTATTTCAACAAACATCTATTGAACCTGCAGTAATCCATTTGAAATACTTAATGTCCTTGGGGCTAGAGGTATGGAGGCAGAGCCCTTGCCTAGCATGCAAAAGGCCCTGGATCTGGATTCAACTCCCTAAATGGCAAAATTAGCTGATTAAAACTAATTAAAATTAGATCTAGTTTTTTTTTTGTTTTTTTGTTTTTTTGGGTTTTTTTGGTCATGAGGAACAACAATTAAAAATTGAAAGAAACAAAAGGAAAATATTAAAGTGTGTTTTTTAACTTTTTATACTTCCATCGACAACCAAAGTATCTTTTTCTTTGCCAAGCCTCCCATTACTACACACACAAACTTCTAATTCAACTACTTATTACTCAGCCTTCATATATTTACTGAAGGTTAGCTATGTTCTAGTTACTAAAAGGAAAATTGTTAAAAAATGGTTCTAGATTTTGGGTGAAAGAAAGTGGAGTGATCAAGGATACAATATCTTGAAATTCGATTTGAATATATTTATTATCAATATAAAAAGAATAGAATTTATAAATGTAAAGTCCATTAATAAAGAAATTTTTGTTGTTGTCTTTAGGCAAACAAAAAAACAAAAACAACAACAACAAAAAAAACCAATGTTACAGTAACTGGCCCGACAAACCAGGAGAGCAGTTCATCTCCAAACTTTCAGAAAATTTTGATTTGAAGAAAGTAAAATTCATAAGGACTTCCAGGAAGTCTGATTAGCAGTATCCTCAGAAAGCTCAGGGGAAACTGCAAACAAGTGATTGAAAACTAATGGGCCAGTGGTGGCGCACGCTTTTTAATCCCAGAACTTGGGAGGCAGAGGCAGGCGGATTTCTGAGTTTGAGGCCAGCCTGGTCTACAGAGTGAGTTCCAGGACAGCCAGGGCTACACAGAGAAACCCTGTCTCGAAAAACCAAAAAAAAAAAAAAAAAAAAAAAAAAAAAACCAAAACAAAAAAACCCAGAAAACTAAGACACTGGAAAGTCACATCAGGCCGATGTTTGCTCCCAGCATGCAGTCAGAAGCAAGCATACATCTCTACTCAATTAGCTCCAAGCTGGTAACAGGCAGCATCCAGGCTGCAGATGAGATCAAACAAATGCCACCCCTGCAGAGGAATGGTAGTTTTTTCACCTTCTTCCCTAACTGCTGGAATCTAGACCAGGCTACCTACACAGGCAGGGGGCCCCATCCCAGAGCAAACAACTGTCATGGTCACTAGTTCAGCCCACAAAGTGAGAACTCACTCCCACAAGGCCACATCAAGCTGTTCCAGGGGTAGATCTTCTGAATTGAAAGACCTCTTAAAAGTTCCACCACTTCCCAAAAGTGCTGTACTGGGGATCAGCCCTTACCATGAATTTTGGTGGGAGCAAGCCACAATGAGACCATAACATCACCCAGAAATCTCTCCTATGGAACAAAGGTGAAAAGCTTCATTTTTAGTACACCTGAGGAAGAATAATCATTTACTTATTGTTTGTTACTTCTCATCTCCTCTTTTTCATTTTCTCTCATTATCTAAACACAGATAAGTGTTTCTATGGCCCAAACCAAGTTTCTGAGTTCTACCCTTATGCGTCTATGTGTGTAACTATGCCAAGCATGAAAGCAGGAGTGTAAGGCCCACAGAGGGCCCTGATCTCTGCATAAGCCAAACCCTTCTTTCACTCCATCACTGTGGTTCTGTCTGTTTTTCTGAGTGAAAGGACTTAGTGAGCAGTCATTGTACTGTGTAGTTTTTGTTAACTGGACATAAACCTAGGTTTATCTCGGAAAACAGAGCCTCAACTGAGGAACTGTCTCCATATGACTGTCCTGTGGGCAGTGCCACTCTGGGCAGGTCATCCTGGATAGTTTAAGCTAGTAGACTGACCAAGCCATGAGGAGCAAGCTAGTAAGCAGCATTTCTTCAGAGTTTGGCTTTAGTTCCTTTCTCCAGATTCCTGCCTGGGGCTCCTACACTGGCTTCCTTCCATGATAGATGATAGTAAACTAAAAAACAAAAAAAACAAAAACAAAACAAAAAACCTCTTTGCTCCTCAGGTAGCTTTGATCTGTATTTTATCACAACAGAAACAAAACTAGGGCCATCATGTTACACTTTTCCATGTCATTCCTTCCTTCATGTTCATGCAGAGCACTTGGGGAACAAACTCCGGGTGAATCTCTAAGCATTCATAATAAAATGATTTGGGGTGGGGGTGAGGAGGAAGATGGGGTAGACACACTTTTCTTAATCCAGTTAAAAGTCTAACATTTAGTATGTACTTAGCAAAAATCCACTGAGATATTAATTTCTGTCCTTACACTTAAATTTTTTTTAAAACTTCCTATTAGGAAATCCTTAAAGGCAGAGTTGTTTATGCAGTATTGCTTTTGGAGAATGTCCTTGTCTGATTCTCTGTTGCTTATCAATAGTTCCTTAATGAAATATTTGGTGTGCGTTATCTATTTGGGAAGAAAGCTGCAGACACCAGTTCAGTAATATTGACTGAATAGATGAAATAAAGTGGAATCCATCTTCCTAAACAATGTGCCAAAGAAATAAATAAAAGAATGCAATGATATGATAGGAGCAGAGATGAGGAGGACTTAACATCTGTCCCATCACCACTGGGAGTAACTGTGACCAGCAGGACCCAGGCACACAGGAACCATGCCAGACCAGTGGCACAGATTCCTTCCAGTCTGAACTGGTTTCCCTTGTGAACAAATTCCTAAGCCAGCCCCACAAAACCCAGAGGAACCTCTGCTCACAGGATCCCAAGATCCCTGGAGCTTGGTCACACTAAGATCCCAGGGCCACAGAGACAGCTTGACTCCCAGGAGTTCTGATACACCTAGGATCTCAGGATCCCAGGATCCTGGAATCACAGGACCACAAAGACAGCTGGACTCTGAGGAGTTCTGACACAACCAGGATTACATGAAGGACAGGCTACAGTCACATATAGAGAGGGCAAGTAGCATTAGAGATAATCAGATGGCAGGGGCAAGCATAAGAACATAAGAAACAGAAACCAAGGGAACATGGTATCATCAGAATTCAATTCTCCCATCATATCAAGTCCTGCATACACCATCACAAGGGAAAAGCAAGATTTGGATCGAAAATCATTTCTCATGATGATGATAGAGGACTTGACGAAGGACATAAATAACTCCCTTAAAGAAATACAGGAAAACACAGGTAAACAGGTAGAAGCCCATAAAGAGGAAACAAAAAAATCCTTTTAAGAATTATAGGAAAACACAATCAAACAGGCAAAGGAAATAAAACCATCAAAGATTTAAAAATGGAAATAGAAACAATAAAGAAATCACAAAGGAAGACAACTATGGACTTAGAAAACTTAGGAAAAGGATCAGAAGCCACAGATCCAAGTATCACCAACAGAATACAAGAGATAGAAGAGAGAATCTCAGGGCAGAAGATACCATAGAAAACATTGATTGACACAACAGTCAAAGACAATTCAAAATGCAAAAAGTTTGTAACCCAAAACATCCAGGAAATCCAGGACACAATGAGAAGACCAAACCTCTGGATAACAGGTATAGACAAGAGCTAAGATTTCTAGCTTAAAGAGCCAGGAAATATCTTTAACAAAATTATAGATGACTTCCCTAACCTAAAGAAAGAGATGCCCATGAACATACAAGAAGTCTACTGAACTCCAAATAGACTGGACCAGAACAGAAATTCCTCCCATCACATAATAATCAAAACACCAAATGCACTAATCAAAGAAAGCATATTAAAAGCAGTAAGGGAAAAGGGTAGAGTAACATATAAAAGCAGCCCTATCAGAATTACACCAGACTTCTCACCAGAAACTATGAAAGCTAGAAGATCCTTGGCAGATGTCATACAGACCCTAAGAGAACACAAAGGCCAGCCCAGGCTATTATAGCCAGCAAGACTCTCAATTACCATAGATGAAGAAAATAAGATACTTCATGACAAAAGGAAATTTACACAACATCATTCTACAAATCCAGCTTTACAAAGGATAACAGATGAAACTACCAACACAAGGAGGGAAATTACACCCTAGAAAAAGCAAGAAGGTAATCTTTCAACAAACTCAAAAGCAGATAGCCACACAAACATAATTCCACCTCTAACAACAAAAATAACAGGAAGTAACAATCACTTTTAATATCTCTTAACATCAACGGACTCAACTTCCCAATAAAAAGACAGACTAACAGAGTGGATATGTAAATAGGACCCAATATTTTGCTGCATACAGCAAACACACCTCAGTGACAAAGATAGGCACTACCTCAGAGTAAAAGGTTGGGAAACAATTTTCCAAGCAAATGGTCCCAAGAAACAAGCTGGAGTAGCCATTCTAATATTGAATAATATCAACTTTCAACCAAAAGTTGTCAAAAAAGACAGGGAAGGACACTTCATACTTGTCAAAGGAAAAATCTACCAAGATGATCTCTTAATTCTGAACATATATGCTCCAAATGTAAGGGCACCCACGTTCATAAAAGAAACTCTGTTAAAGCTCAAAGCACATATCACATCCCACACAATAATAGTGGGAGACTTCACCACCCCACTCTCAGCAATGAACAGATCATGGAAACAGAAAATAAACAGAGACAGAGTGAAACGAACAGAAATGATGAACCAAATGAATCTAACAGACATTTATAGAACATTTCATCCTAAAGCAAATGAATATACTTTCTTCTCAGCACCCCATGGTACCTTCTCCAAAACTGACCATATAATTGTTCACAAAACAGGCCTCAACAGATACAAAAAGATAAAAATAAGCCCAGGCACCCTTATCAGATAACCATAGTCTAAGGCTGGTTTTAAATTCCAACAACAACAAAAAAATGGAAAACACACATAAATATGGAAGCTGAACAATGTTCTACTCAATTATAACTTGGTCAAGGAAGGAAAAAGAACAACACACCAGTCAGAATGGCTAAGATCAAAAACACAGGAGACAGCAGTTGTTGGTTAGGATGTGGAGAGAGGTACACTCCTCCACTGCTGGTGGGATTGCAAGCTGGTACAACCACTCTGGAAAGCTGTCTGGCGGTTCCTCAGAACACTGGGCATGACACTCCCGGAGGATCCTGCTATACCACTCCTGGGCATATACCCAGAGGCTTCCCCTATATGCAATAAGGACACATGCTCCACTATGTTCATAGCAGCCTTATTTATAATAGGGAACCCAGATGTCCCTCAACGGAGGAATGGATTCAGAAGATGTGGTATATCTACACAATGGAATACTACTCTGCAATTAAAAACAATGAATTCATGAAATTCTTAGGCAAATGGTCAGAAATGGAAAATATCATCCTTAGTGAGGTAACACAATCACAGAAGAACACACACACATGGTATGCAGTCACTGATAAGGGGATATTAACCCAGAATCTCGGAATACCCAAGACGCAATTCACATATCGATAGATTTCCAAGAAGATGGAAGGAGAGACCCCTGGTCCTGGAAAGATGGGATGTAGGGGAATACCAGGACAGAGAAGCGAGAGGGGGTTCAATGGGGAACAGAGGGAGGGAAGGGGGCTTATGGGACTTTCGGGAAGGGAGGAAACGGGAAAGGGGAAATCATTTGGAATGTAAATAAAAAAATATAGAAAATAATAAAAAAAGAAGAACTTAAAGACATTTTAGAATATAACAAAAGTGAAGACATATCATACCAAAAATCATGGGATAAAATGAAAGCAGTGGTACGAAGAAAACTCATAGCTATAAGTGCCTCCCAAAAGAAACTGGAGAGAGCTTACACTAGCAGCTTGACAGCACATCTGAAAGCTCTAGAACAAAAAGAAGCAAATACAATCAAGAGGAGTAGACAGCAGGAAATAATCAAACTCAGGGCTGAAATCAACCAAATACAAACAAAAAAATCTATACAAGAATAAGCAAAAACAGGAGCTGGTTCTTTGAGAAAATCAACAAGATAGATAAACCCTTAGCCAGACTAACCAGAGGGCACAGAGACAGTACCCAAATTAATAAACTCAGAAACGAAAAGGGAGATATAACAGAAACTGTGGAAATTCAAAAAATTACCAGGTTCTACTACAAAAACTTATACTCAACAAAATTGGAAAATCTGGATGAAATGGATAATTTTCTAGACACATACCAGGTGCCAAAGTTAAAACAGGATCAGACAAACCATCTAAACAGTCTCATAACCCCTGAAGAAATAGAAGCAGTCATCAATACTCTCCCAACCAAAAAAAAAAAGCCCAGGACCAGATGGATTTAATCAAGAATTCTATCAGACCTTCAAAGAAGACCTAATACCAATACTCTTCAAACTATTCCACAAAATAGAAGAAGAAGGAACACTACCCAATTCATTCTATGAAGCCACAATTACACTTATACCTAAACCTAACAAAGACCAAACAAAGAAAGAGAACTTCAGAACAATTTCCCTTATGAACATTGATGCAAAAAATACACAATAAAATTCTTGCCAACCATATCCAAAAACACATCAAAACAATCATTCACAACGATCAAGTAGACTTCATCCCAGAGATGCAGGAATGGTTCAATATATACAGAAATTCATCAATGTAATCCACTACATAAACAAACTCAAAGAAAAAAAAACCACATGATCACGTCATTAGATGCTGAAAAAGCATTTGACAATATCCAGCATCCCTTCATGTTAAAAGTTTTAGAAAGATCAAGAATTCAAGGCCCATACCTAAACACAGTAAAAGCAATATACAGCAAACCAGTGGCTAACATCACACTAAATGGAGAGAAACTTGAAGCAATCCCACTAAAATCAGGGACTAGACAAGGTTTCCCACTATCTAGTCAATGTAGTACTTGAAGTTCTAGCTAAAGCAATTAGACAACAAAAGCAGGTCAAAGGGATACAAATTGGATACAGTTGACAGAATGAAATAAAAATATCACTATTTACAGACAATATGATCGTATACTTAAGTGAGCCCAAAATTTCCACCAGAGAACTCCTAAAGCTGATAAACAAAGCAAAGTGGCTGGATATAAAATTAATTCAAACAAATCAGTAGCCTTCCTATACTCAAAGGATAAACAAGCTGAGAAAGAAATTAGGGAAATGACACCCTTCAAAATAGTCACATATTATAAACCTTGGTGTGACTCTAACCAAGTAAAATCCCAAGTCAATTCTTCAAAGAGTTAGAAAGCAATCTGCAAATTCATTTGGAATAAGAAAGAACCCAGGATAGCAAAAACTATTCTCAACAATAAAAGAACTTCGGAGGAATCACCATCCCTGACCTCAAGCTGTATTACAGAGCAATAGTGATAAATACTGAGGAATATGTAATGGCCAAGAAGCACCCAAAGAAATGTTCAGCATCCTTAGTTATCAGGGAAATGCAAATCAAAACAACCTTGAGATTACATCTCACACCAGTCAGAATGGCTAAAATCAAAAACTCATGTGACAGCAGATGCTGGCGAGGATATGGAGAAAGAGGAACTCTCCTCCACTGCTAGTGCAATTGCAAGCTGGTAAAACCACTCTGGAAATCAGTTTGGCGGTTCCTCAGAAAATTGGACATAGTACTACTACCTGAGGACCCAGCCATACCACTCCTGGGCATACACCCAGAAGATGCTCCAACATGTAATAAGGACACATGCTCCATTGTGTTCACAGCAGCCTTATTTATAATAGCCAGAAGCTGGAAAGAACCCAGATGTCCTTCAACAGAGGAATGGATACAGATGGAATATTATTCAGCTATTAAGAATGATGAATTCATGAAATTCTTAGGCAAATGGATGGAACTAGAAAATATCATCCTGAGTTAGGTAACCCAATCACAAAAGAACACACATGGTATGCACTCACTGATAAGTGGATATTAGCCCAAAAGCTCTCTGAATACCCAAGATACAATTCACAGACCAAATGAAGCTCAAGAATGAAGACCAAACTGCACGTGATTCAGTTCTTCTGAGGAGAACAAAATACTCACAAGAGCAAATAAATAGATAAGTGTAGAACAGAGATTGAAGAAAAGACCATCCAGAGACTGTACCACCTGGGGTTCATCCCATATACAGTTACCAAACCCCAAAACTATCATGGATGCCAAGAAATGCTTGCTAAAAGGAGCCTGATATAGCTGTCTCCTGAGAGGCCCTGCCAGAGCCTTACAAATACAGAGGCAGATGCTCACAGCCAACCACTGGAATGAGTGTGCGATCCCCAATGGAGGAGTTAGAGAAAGGACTAAAGGAGCTGAAGGGGTTTGCAACATCATAGGAAGAAACAATATCAACCAACCAGACCCCCCCAGAGCTCCCAGGGCCTAAGCCATCAACCGAGGGGTACACATGGCTCTAGCTGCATATGTAGCAGAGGACGGCCTTGTCAGGCATCAAGGAGAGAGGTCCTTGATCCTATGAAGGTTTGATAGATGCCCCATTGTGGGGGAATCGATGGTGGGGAGGTGGAAGGAGGGTAGGTAGAGGAACACCCTCATAGAAGTAGGGGGAGGAAGGATGGGATTGAGTGCTCAACAGTTAGTGGAACTGTTTGGACAGGATAAGGAGGTCTAGCCTTGTTGGAAGAGGTACGTCACTGGGGGAAGGATTTGAGGTTTCTCTGTCTTTACTTGCAGATAAAGATCTGAGTTCTCAACTACTGCTCTAGCGGCATGCCTACATGCCTGTTGCCATTCCTCATGCCATGATGGTTGTGGGAAAACTCTGCTAACTGAAGTTGAAGTCCACCGTGACTGGATAGCCTTTGGGCTCAGAGCAATATGGAAGTCTCCATTAGCAGACCTTCTCCTTATCTGATCTTGTCTGGGAAATTCTAAGCCCCCACATATGCCTCTACATGAGGAATATCTTGTAGCCTCGGTTTCCTCTCTCCTAATAGGAACCTATTCAGCCAGCACTTGAGATTGCTGAGATGCTTCTGTTGAGGTTTGGTCTTTGCTATGCATTGTAATGCTAAATGATGGGCCCCCAAGGCCTGGTTACACCCAGGAATGAGAGAATCTGCATGGACAATGTGTCCTCATTCCTCAATTTAAAACTATTGGTTAAATAAAAATGCCTACAGCAGCCCATAGCTGAGCTGAATTAAGATAGGCAGAGTTTGGGGTTCCCAGGCTTGGGGTCGGAGAAGAACCATGAAAAGAGAAGGTGGAAAGAGGAGGAAGCCACCATGGGGTAGATGAGTCATAAAAATATGGCTATGAGGGTTAGCCAATTAAAGTTAAGAACTACCCAAAAGAAACAAGGAAAAATATAAAATGGGGTTACCAATAGGGAAATAGATTCTAATAGCGAAAAGTAGATACCTGCCCAGATCTAGTGCTGATTAAGGCTTATTATAAATATAAAAGTTGTATATCTTTTATCTGGGAACTGAATGATCAAAGTCGGGGTAAAAGCCACTAACTGAGATTAAATAATTCCACACCAATTTCCCCAGGCTAATGAGGCATTTCAGTACCCTAAGACCTCATCCAATGACCTTTGCCTATCCTGGATGTTCCTACCCTCAAACCCCAATAAACCCTTTTTCTATAAGTTACCTTGGTTAGGGTGATTTGGCTCGGAAATAGATATGTAAATAAGACACTATCTAATCTGGGCAAAGTGCTCCAAAGGCAGCAGCTACTTTCCCACTTTGAAGTAGACAGAGGCTCAGCAGGAGGTATTCCTGTAGCCACAGTACTGGTGGGAGAGTTGGAAAAGAACCCAGGGTTGCCTGGCTCTACATTCCATCCCTTTTCAAAAGGTCTTGCTGCTGCTCTCATCATCTACAGAGCAAGTGACTTCTATGTCATCACCATAGCAATCTGCAATGTCAGAAAATGCTGTCCCTACATCTGCCCTACATCCCTGGTCCAACACCTTGAGGTTTTATTTTTAGATAGGACTTCCCTAGAGACTTCTCTTTTCTTCAGAACATTATCCTCTGAGGGCTTAGGGCAGTATGAGAGCAGACAGTGTTTTGCACAGAGTTAATGAAATGACCAGAAAGACAAAAAGTAGGACAATAACTAAGCAAGGACATTTCTGTGAATAAGGATGCACTTCAAACTTAAAATAGCTCCATCATACTCATGCCAATACTGCACCCATGGGAATATCTTGCCATGCATATCTGTTTTAGCTCACAAGGGCTCATTGCTAGGTAAGACTGTTGATAATTTTTTCCCCTAGAAGCCTGCATAACACCTTTCAACTTTGAAAGCTATCTAAAAGGTAGGCAGCTTCACGGTCAGCACCAACTTGATTCCTCTGTGTCCTAAGACCAAACTGTGTAGTGTCTTCAGCAATTGGGTCATATTATCAAGTTATGATGAACAGCTAAGAACAGTGGCAAGAACCTTTGTCTGATGGTGTGGGACAACACCTGATCAACAACTCTGGAGGAGGTTATATGACATCTGGCATTTGGCTTTCTATTTGGTAACCTATGGCTAGTGAGAGAAATACTATGATCTGCATATAGGTTAACTCCAATTAAACTTGTGTGTGTGTGTGTGTGTGTGTGTGTGTGTATCTGCATAAAAACTAGGCTATCAAACAACAGGTAGGGAGGGCTGGAAAGATGGCTTAGCAGTTAAGAGCACAGGCTGATCTTCCAGAGGACCCAGGTTCAGTCCCAGCACCCACATGGCAGCTTACAAACATCTGTAATTCTAGTCCCAGGGCATCTGACACCATCTTCTAGACTCCACAGATATCAGATATGTATGTTACACAAATAAACATCCAGACAAAATACTCATGTATATAATTTTTAAAAAAAAAAAAAGGTTTCCATATAGCTTTTCTTACATACTAGCATTCTTAGTATTAGTTTTCCCTTTATCAATCCTTCCCCCACCCTACCCTTTCTCTTTCTGATTGAATGTAAGGCCACCAAAGGAAATACATGGCTGGCTAATATAAACCCAACCAAGAAAGAGCCCATGGCTGGAAAGTGCTTAGCCCCCAGGAGTGAACTCACTACTAGTCTTTTGTTAAATGGACATGGTATCAAGTGCCCTCTATATTCATCTCTCTCCACCACAGATGAGTGTAACTCTCAGAGCTCATCAGAGAAGTTTCTTTGTGCCGCAGAAAGTGGTTAGCATAGACACCTACAAACTGAGAACTCTAGTAAAGAGTCCAGCCACAGTGGGACATCTATCTATAGCATACACTCCTGCCAAGGCTCAAGAGTCATCTCTCATAAGAAGCTACGGGAAGACCATAGAAACCAGAAGTTAGTAACATCCGGAAAGAAACGGTGTCTTCTGGATATGACAGGACTAGTAAACACGTAGAAGCTGAGGCAGCCTATGCAAGGCCTATGCAGAGATCAATCCAGCCATGTTCCAGTTAGGCCAATGGAGGGACTCGGGAGCCTGGATCCACAGCTGAGGAGCTATTGACAGTAGATGGCTTCTGGGAGAAGGAGTAAGTTTCTCTTATGAATGTGACCTCTGGTAGGTTGATCATGCTCCAGATGTGGTCTCAGACCCATGATTACATGGGAAGTACAAACTGGACTTGCTGGGTTATTTTTAAAAGAAAAAGGAAGTGAAGTTGGGGTAGGGGTTGTGGGGTAGATCTGGTAGTTTTTAGGAGGGAAAGTAGGGGATGTATATAATCAAAACATACTGCATGCATATATGAAAAATCTCAAAAAGTTAATAAAATATTATATTTTAAAAAGTAAATCAAGGTATGCCTAACCTAAGGAAACAGCATGCTATACTTCAGCAAATACAGTATTTTCATAAAGTTAACTAAAACTAAATTGTCTAAATGAGCTCTTGAAATCCAAACACAAGGTTAGAGTTAGACAAACTTTAACTCTAAAGTTTCATTCTGTGTGACTGAAGAATATTTTTGGCTCCTCATCATTTTATATAAACCCTCTAGAATTCTGAACTCAGTCTAAAACTGTCTTATTCACAACCACCTTGAAACTTCAACTGGTAAGGTTACCACTCAGTGTTAATATTATCCTTCTAGAAATGAGAGGAGCTTCACTTCATATAAGGAAATGAGGCATAATCATTTGCTTTTCACATTGCAAATAAGGAACTCATCTTCAGTGAACGTGATGTATGACAAAGAAGGATGTGACCTTAAATTAGTAACTTCTGTGGGTGTGAGAAATAAGGGATGCCTCAAGACGAGAGGCCTCTGAGACAATCATAGAAGCACCTAAAATAGCTGCACTTATAGAAAGAGACCAGAATGTGGGCTCCCAGGGGTTGAGTGAGACTCTGAAAATCAGCAATCATTTCTCTGAGGATATAAAGTTTGATGTGCAAGTTAAAATATCCACCACTCTTGCCACCCATTCTTAAAATTGTATAAAGATGAATGGGAAAACCAATTGTTTTGAAGTTTGTTCACTTGTTTGCTTGTTTGTCTATTTGTTATTTTTTAAAGACAGGGTTTCTCTGTGTAGCCCTGCTCTGGAAATCACTTTGTAGATCAGGCTGGCCTTGAATTCAAAAGATCCCCCTGACTCTGCCTCCATAATGCTGAGATTAAAGGCATGTGCCAACATGCCTGGCTACTTTGAAGTTATTACTGTAGTAACTCATCACTCTTCATAATTAAAACAAAATCACACATTTAAAGTTCCTTAAAATTTTTGAAAAATACTGTTATGAGTAAAAAAAAAATCATGAACAGAAAATGAAAAATAATAATTTCAAAGAGCATTCGGCCCCACTAGAATAAAAATTTTAATGAAAGTGAATGTGAATTTTTGTTTAGCAAATCTTCAAAGATTTTTTTTATTTGTTTTTTGGCTTTAAATGAAGATAAGAGAAATTAAAGTAAAATAGCCCACCAATGGAATTTCAATTTAACAGTAACTGAGAAAGCTGTATCAACTGCATTACAAACATCCTCCAGGACTTCCTCTTCTGACAAAGACAAACCAACACTCCAGCAAACACATGGCCATGGACAATGGATAACTGCTGAGAACCTCCTTGCAGACATCTAAGAGCCACCAGAGCAAGGGAACGTGAGGAACCCAGATTTCAGAAATTAAAGTAAAGGAGACAGTGAGGTGGCGACTCTATAGTCAATCGCACTTTTTCCGCTATGCATAAGCCAATTCCAAAATGCCAGCTCAGACGTAAAAGACATCTGAGAAGCTGAAATCTTGAGAAGTGGCAGCTGAAAGGCTCACAAGCGGCCGGGAAACTGTAAAGCTGAGTAAAAGAGGCATCTGGGCAGTGGGTTCAGGGTGTAGCAGAGGACCCAGGGAAGACCACAGTATTTTAGGAGCACAAAGAAACCAAAGGGCCCAAAGAATGACCACGCACTAGTTTAGGTCGAGTTCTTTCCCTTAATTACATTTCCTAATCAGTTATTTCTTAAGACCCAAGCTAAATATCAAAACACTCCATATACTATGAAGTGGTTGACCAGTAGTCGGAAGGCAGAGAATGAAAAGACCGGAGAAGGTCGAGGCTCCTGCAATGGAGAGCCTACCACAGATTTTGCTAAAGTCTGGATCTTGATTGACTACCAGGAGCCCAAGTGTTGAAGGCTCCATCTCCACAGCCTGTGACTGGGTTGGAAAGCAGCAGAACTGTTATAGGAGGTAGGGCCTGGTGAACAGAAGGTAGGGTACCGCGTGTGCCCTTGAAGGGGCTACTGGGGTCCCAGCACCTTCTTTTCCTTTGTCTCATTTTCTGGCTACTGTGAAATGAACAGTATTACTCTACCACGCACTCTCGTCCTACAGGTCATATCACAGTTTCCAAAACAACAGAGCCTAAAACATGAACCAAAATAAAACTTCCCTACTATATAGACTGACTGGCTCGCATCTTTTGTCATAGTGACAGAAAGCCAGCATGTGACTCAAAATTTGAAATGTGTGTGTGTGTGTGTGTGTGTGTGTGATGATTTACACAAGAAATACAAGGAACTAAGTTGAAAGATAAGCAAAAGAACGTACACTAAAACATCCACATAAGGGAAAACCAAAAATCCATTACATATATAATTGATGTTGTCTCTCACCAATCAGCAGTGAGATACAAATACATATCGTACAAACCTAAGATTGCTAAAGCTTAAAAAGTAACAGCAAAAGAAAGTAGTTTTCAGGATGGCATGGAGATGGGACTTCCACGAACTGCTGTTGGGAGTAGAAATTGCTGTGCTTTGCCACCTACTAAAACATGCCATCCCCTCATCTCTGCTGCACCACAACCCCATGAAGTACTGACTGAACAGAAATGCTCTCATCCTTCTAATACGTGGCATACATGTGTTACTAGCAGCACTGTTTTGAGATAACAGAGAGCAGAATGGCAGGTATCCATAAGCAGCAGGATGAATAATAATAAGAAATCTATTCATACAATGAAGTAGTGGACTAACAGAGAAAATGAGCAAACTACTCAGAACAACACCTAGATGGATCTAACAAAAATAAGACTGACCATAAGGCATAGACACAGAAACACATTGTACTGCATAGCAAAGGCAGGGTCAATATGATGCTGGAAGTTGTTGGATGGTTCCTCTAGGAGAGGGGTGATTCAAGGACAAGGAAGGGACTTGGGAATATTGGGACCCCTGAAGTGATGCAACATTTCCTTAATCTCTGTGATGGTTGTACATATGGACTCCTCTTTCAGCTTTTACTAAATTGTCTTTTATGATTTTTATATTTTTCTGCCTATATGTGAAACTTCTAATAAAAAAAAATCATTAAAGCACTGAAGTGTTAGGTCATACCAGTAATCCAAGTCCTCAGGAAGCAGAGGCAGCATGTGGGCCTGAGGTAAACCTGAACTATATAATGAAACTCTGTCACAAAAACACCAGGGTTTAGGCATACAGCTCAGTGGCCAAGTGTTTGCCTTGAACATGCAAGGGCCTGGGTTCCAGCCTCAGCAATGAAAGTAAGTGAATATATTAAAATTTCAGATATTTAATGTACCAGAAGTTACCTTAAAAGTTAATACAATTAAAATATCTGTTAAAAAAAAAAAGCTTGAGAACTTAGGTCAAAGAATTCATATATGTCACACCAAAATAACTGTTCATTCAAGAAAAAAAAAACTGATAAAAAAAATCATCTCATCCAAATTCTTAATTCTTGTGTTTCTGGAAGACATTAAGATAATGAAAATTCAAGTAACAGACTGAACATATTTTCAAATAACATATCTAACAGACTTGTGCCCAAATCTTACAAAGAACACTTATGTCTTACTTAAGGTTTCTACTGCTGTAACAAAATACCATAACCTAAAAGTTGAGGAGAAAGGGTCTATTTGGCTTACATTTCTCCAAAGTAGCTCATCACTGAAGGAAGCCAGAACAGGAACTCAAACAGGGCAGGAACCTGGAGGCAGGAGCTGATGCAGAGGCCGTGGAGGGGTGTTGCTTACTTGCTTGCTCCCATAGCTTGCTCAGTCTACTTTCTTATACAACCCAGGACCACCAGGGATGGCACCACCCTCTCCTGCCAATCACTAATTAAGAAGATGCCTTACAAACAGACCTTATAAAGGCATTTTCTTGAGATTCTCAACTTTCAGAAACTAGCTTGTGCCAAGTTGGCATAGTCAGCACACTTGACCCCTTGTCAACTTGACACACAAATATATCACTGTTAAGCCATAATCTTTTTGCTCATCTCCAAGATTACACATGAATAAAGATGTGGGACCTTGGTGTGAGATAAGGCCAACTCCATAATCCTGTGGCCATCAATCACGTGTAGCCAGGCTTTCTCCACCCCTCTAACCCGACTCACTATAAATGGACTCTCTCTCTCTCTCTCTCTCTCTCTCTCTCTCTCTCTCTCTCTCTCTTGTCTCTCTGTCTCTCTATTTTTCTCCCTTTCAGTCATGGCTTTTCTCATCTCTCTCTGTTTTCTCCTTTCTCTTTATTTTTCTATCTCCTCTTCTCTTCCTATTTTCTTAATAATAAAGTATCAAAGCTATGAGCTGTCTCTTATTAAATTCGCCACACGGTGCTAGCCTCAGTGTTCCAAGCTGCCAGAGAAAGATGCTGTGTCTCAACCAGGCCACCTCTCAGCAGCAACAACATCTCAGCCAAGCAGTCCACAGGTACTGGGACCAGAGGTCCACGCCAGAATGGCACCGCCTTCTGAGCGGGATCTCCTGCCTGCCAGCTAGTTGGACAGCCTCATGCTCTTACTCCAGCGCCAACACTCGCTATTGCATGTGAGGCGCGTGTGCATTCTGTCGACCTCCCCAATCCCTGCGCGATCTGCGTCTGCCTGTGTCTCCTATGTGGGGTTTGCCGCTGCCACTCGAGCAAGACCCATGCGCCACTTCTGCCCTGCGTTCTTTTCTTTTCTTTTTTCTTTTTTTCCCACATAAAGACATTACAATACAAAACTTTCTACAAACTTAAAAAGTCTACGACCTTACAAATCCAAACACTTTTTTAAAGTTGTCTCTATAAAAGTATCCAGTCTCTTAAAATCCAAATTTTCTGTAAAGTTCCAAATCACCACCACCCCAATGCAAAGTCTCTCAACTGTGGGCTTGTACAAAATCAGAAATAGGTTAAGTACTTACTTCTTACTTTTAAGAGGTAAGAACCTTGAAACATTTACAAATCTGAGCAAAGGAAAACCAAACTACCGAGTGTTAAATAACTCAATATGGAATGTCTGGGATTCACTCCCAATCTTCTGGGCTCCTCCAAAGGGCTTGGGTCATTTTTTACAGCTCCACCTTCGGCAGCACATACAGATGGATTATCTATCCTCTAGGCTCCAGCTGGCTCCATACCACTGCTGCTGATGTTCTTGGTGGGCATCCCACAGCACTGGCATCTCCAAAACTGCTAGAGTCCCTTGCTATAAATGGGCTATACTTTCACCACTAGCCTCTCATAGGCTCTCTTCACGGTGCCAAGCTCCACCTTCTTTGCATGACCCCTGCAGTCCTGAGCCTTCATCTGTCACAGAGGCTGCACCTTCACCAATGGCCTCTTACAGTCCCAAGCCTCATTGCCTTCCATGACTCCTTCATGCCTTCAAAACCAGTGCCACCTGGGTGACTCTTACACTACCAAGTTCATCTTCCAGTATGAGGTATGACCTCGACTACCTCTGGATCATTACTTCTGTGTGCTGACTCTCAGGAAAACACTTCCCAGAAGATTTCACCTCAGTGATACTGGTCTCTTCTTAATCACCAGTCATTTCTCAGCTCTAGCCAAACAGCAATGAATATTTCAGAAAGGCAAAGGTTTCAATTTAGTAGTTTTAGTATCCTATAAATCATATCTGATTCTTCAGCCCAGAACCATATTTCCAGCTAACCAGAACCACAGAATCTTTTTTTTTAGATTTATTTATTTATTATATGTAAGTACACTGTAGCTGTCTTCAGACACTCCAGAAGAGGGAGTCAGCTCTCATTATACATGGTTGTGAGCCACCATGTGGTTGCTGGGATTTGAACTCAAGACCATTGGAAGAGCAGTAAGTGTTCTTAACCTCTGAGCCATCTCTGCAGCCCTGGAACCACAGAATCTTAAATTCAGAATAACAATTGGTCCCGATATAACCTTAAACTTCCTTCTGAAACTTTGCAAGTCAAACCTCCATCTTCTGCATTGCACTCAGCATTCCCATCTCACAAGCTCCTATAGAACAGCTCGCCAAGTACCAAACAATCAATTGAACAAAATTCTGAAGTCCTTCTGTAATCCTCCCTCAAAACAACATGGTCAGGTCTGTTGCAGCAATACCTAGCAATCCAGGTACCAACTTGTCTTAGTTAAGGTTTCTATTGCTGAGATGAAACACCATGGCCAAAAGCAAGTTGGGAAGGAGAGGATATTTGGTTTATACTTCCATATCACAGCTCATCACTGAAGGAAGCCAGAACAGGAACTCAAACAGGGCAGGAACCTTGAGGCAAGAGATGATACAAAGGCTATGGAGGGGTGCTGCCTACTGGCTTGTTCTATGTGGTCTGTTCAATCTGCTTCCTTATAAGAACCCAGGACCACCAACCCAGGGAAGGCATCACCCACAATGGCCTGGGCCCTACCCCATCAATCACTGATTAAGAAAGTACCTTACAGCCAGATCTTATGATCCATCAACTGATGAATGGATAAACAGCAGGCACTGCAGTCACAGTATTCAGTGGAAAGCTGTTAACAACAAAAAGAAATAAAGTGCACGTGTGCTGTGCTATCCACATACCTCAAATATACTCAAAAATACTATAAGCAAAGACACTCAGTCACATGAAATCACATTCTGTTTATTTGAATGCTCACACTGGCTTCCTACTGCACTGTGATTGTGACACTGCACCTTTGGTTTTCATTCCCTAACCTTATATATACCATAAATAGCAACTTTCAGTAATTCCTTTCCATATAAAAAGTCGGGTAGACTCCTATCCTTTCATCCCACCTCACCACCATTGAAAGGTGCACCTTCTGACACGGCGTAATAGAAACTATGCAGCATGTACTCCAGCGATCTTCACACCACCATAATATAGGTAGCTCTTCTTTAGTCTTTTACTTGCTTCAAAATAAGCCTCTCTGTGTCCTACTATATTTTCTAGAAACATCATACCACAAAGGTACCTAGGTTTTTTCCTAGATCCCCACATGAGACCACAAAATAACTTACTTGTTTTTTATAATATCACATTTTGTTTCTGACTGACTCTTCCTGAGAGCTCAAATCAAGCCATCAAATATGTCTCAGACATCAATCGGGTTTAGGCGCTGTACCAGGAGATTGACAACTGACAGCAACATGCAGCATGCTATATTCTAAAGTCAAATAGGACTCAGGAGGTAGTACAGTTTGTATAGTACTTGCTCACAAGCGTTAGGAACGGAGTTTATTACCTGCAGCACCCACATACAAACCCATAAAGGAGGTGCATTCTATAACCCTGGTGCTGGAGGTATGAGATGAAGACACGCACACTCCTGAGTTCATGGCTCAACCACAAACACGTCCACCTGCACATGTATCTACATGAACATATACACACAGAGAAAGAGAAAGGTAAAACAAAAAGATAGGGGAATATTGCACACACCATGGTGTCTCTTTCCTACCTCAAACCCAGACAATACATCTGAGATAGTTCAAGCACGGCCTCTTGATAATGCAGATAGTTGGGTAGACCCTTACATACACAGCTTCACCATCCCATCTCACCTCTCCCCAGTCACTCCAGCTCATCTTCTCACGTTGTATAATAGGTACTTCAAGGCAGGTACTCTGAAGACCTTCACATAGTCAGAGACCTCAAATCTTTTATGTAACAGTTGGTCATTAAAAAAAAAAATGGATCCTTTTCCCCTACCTGGTCAGACCTCAGTGAAAGAGGATGTGCTCAGACCTGCTTCGACTTGATGTCCCAAGGCGAGGTGAGTAACCAAAGGGGCCTGCCCCTTCTTCTCTAAGGAGAATGGGAGGGGTAATGAGAGGAGAGAGATTTGTGACGGTAGTACTCTGAGGGGAAGGGAGCACTTTGATAGGGATGTAAAGTCAATAAATAAATAATGAAAAAAAACTACTGAAGGCAAAGGTAATTCAATTAAATATATGCAGATGATATGAAAAAGGGAGAAAAAAAAGTATAGGCCATTGTCTCCTTGATCCTGCATTGTGTAAATATAACTCAGTATCATGGCAATTTCAATGATGAACACAGAGGGAAATGTGGAATTAGCAGTCTTTTTTCCTGAGCAGGAAGCTAGAAAAGTCATGCAGGAAGAGAAGCACAGAACTAAAGATCACAGGGCTCTCCATGTGTTACTGCAGCACAGGGCTGGAGACCAGCAGGGACTCATCGCGGAAAGGGGTGGGGCAGCTCTGACCTCCAGTCACTGCCAGTTCTCAAAATAATGCTAGCAAGCTCAAGAAGATTCAAATGGCCTAAGGTCATATTTAAAATACGCAAAGCTCAAAATTTGTGAAAGAATACTTGGGCTTTAGTATTCGAAGTAGTTATGAGACAAAAATACAATTGCCCACAATGTTACTATACACCAATTAAAATTACCTTTACTCACTTACTGTGCTCCAATCCCCAATTCTTATGAATGCAACACAACCCTTTCACACACTTCAGTTTACTTCCTTCATTAAGATCTCTTCCCCCCTGTACTACAGAGCAATAGTGTTAAAAACCACATGGTATTGGTACAGTGACAGGCATGTAGATCAATGGAACAGAATTGAAGACCCAGAAATGAATTTACACTCCTATGGTCACTTGATCTTTGACAAAGGAGCTAAATCCATCCAGTGGAAAAAAGATAGCCTTTTCAACAAATGGTGCTGGCTCAACTGGAGGTCAACATGCAGAAGAATGCAAATTGACCCATTCTTATCTCCTTGCACTAAGCTCAATTCCAAGTGGATATAGGACCTCCACATAAAACCAGACACACTGAAACTAATAGAAAGGAAACTAGGGAAGAACCTTGAACATATGGGCACAGGGGAGAATTACCAACCCTACATCTGACAGAGGGCTAATATCCAAGATATACAAAGAACTCAAGAAGTTAAACTCCAGAGAGGCAAGTAACCCTATTAAAAAATGGGGTACAGAGCTAAACAAATAGTTCTCACCTGAAGAATATCTAATGGCTGAGAAGCACCTAAAGAGATGTTCATCATCCTTAGTCATTAGGGAAATGCAAATCAAAAGAAGCCTGAGATTCCATCTCACACCAGTCAGAATGGCTAAGATCAAAAGCACAAGAGACAGCAGTTGTTGGCGAGGATGTGGAAAAAGGAACACTCCTCCACTGCTGGTGGAATTGCAAGCTGGTACAACCACTCTGGAAAGCAGTCTGGCGGTTCCTCAGAAAACTGGGCATGACACTCCCGGAGGATCCGGCTATACCACTCCTGGGCATATACCCAGAGGCTTTACCTGCATGCAATAAGGACACATGCTCCACTATGTTCATAGCAGCCTTATTTATAATAGCCAGAAGCTGGAAAGGACCCAGATGTCCCTCAATAGAGGAATGGATTCAGAAGATGTGGTATATTTACACAATGGAATACTACTCTGCAATTAAAAACAATGAATTCACGAAATTCCTAGGCAAATGGTCAGAACTTGAAAATATCATCCTTAGTGAGGTAACCCAATCACAAAAGAACACACATGGTATGCAGTCACTGATAAGGGGATATTAACCCAGAATCTCGGAATACCCTAGACACAATTCGCAAATCAATAGATTTCCAAGAAGATAGAAGGAGAGACCCCTGGTCCTGGAAAGACTGGATGTAGGGGAATGCCAGGACAAAGAAGCGAGAGGGGGTTGAATGGGGAAAAGAGGGAGGGAAGGGGGCTTATGGGACTTTCGGGGAGGGAGGAAATGGGAAAGGGGAAATGATTTGGAATGTAAATAAAAAAAAAACCTTAGAAAACAACAACAAAAAAAAGATCCCTTCCCCCCTTGCCTGCTCCCTCTCTTTCTTCCTTCCCTCTATATCGAAAGTATAGATTATCATCTATCCAAAATGCTTAGGATCAAAAGGTTCCACATTTGTCTACATTTCTGAATTTGGACTATTTTTAAATCTGAAATTAGAAATGTTCTGCAATCTGAAACTTTTGAGCATGAGAGAGCTTGAAAATACTAGATTTTGGAGCATTTGGGAATTGAGAATTTCAAACGATGAAATCCAATTTGTGTGCAGTGTCTGCTCCAAGTTTGAGAAGGGACCAAGCAAGAATCTCCTGAGCTTATAGAACTGAAAGTCTTGTGAGGAAATACCCAATAATCTCTGGGCTCCAACATTCTGCTCACATCCTACAAACACCAGGCTGTTCCAAGACTGCAAAGTGAGGAAACAATTCATCATTTACTCTCTCATGATAATCACTAAATCTCATACTTCCGGGCGGGGGGGAGGATCACATACTGAACACGAGTATATTTTTGTTTCAAAGGTATAGATTATATATCCTTTTTGGTAGAGAAGAAATAGAAAAAGAGGGGGTTACAAATAATAAACAAAAAAATAAAATAAAAACCACACTACACTTAAATAAAATTTTAAAAAATGAATATGGGTCCTGACCAAAATTCCTTTTTTATGTTTTATATTTTCTTTTTTTAAAAAAAAAATGTATATGTGTATTCTATCTACATGCACACCTGTGTGCCAGAAGAGGGCAACAGATCCTATCATAGATGGTTGTAAGCCATGTGGTTGCTGGGAATTGAATTCACAACCTCCTCTTAACTGCTGAGCCATCTCTCCAGCCCCACTTTTTATGTTTTCTAACACTGGATTACTAACAAATAATTTTAGATACAAGAATAGTTTGTTTCTTAGAATTTCACTAGCTGAAAGATGTTCTACACTAACTTCTATCACAAGGTCAAATTCATTTATAAAATAATCTCCTCTAAGAACACAGTTCTACTTTTTCTAAATTTTGCCATTCAATAAGGAGTACTGTCTATAAAGTAACCCAGTAGGACTGGCCCAATAAGAAGAGCCACCACGACTTACAGGGTCACTGTAAATTCAAAGTATTCCATATGCTTTCCAAAATATTCCATATTCTATGAACCCTGCTCAGTGCCAAGAAAAATACCTTAGAAGGGAAGAAACCCATTAAAACAAAATCTGTAATAGTCATTTTCTACTTAAAAAAAAAAAGTCAGGCAGAACCGTGACACACTTCAGCAGGTGGCAAGAGACACTAAACACCGAGGGGCTGTCGTCTTGCCTTCACGTCTGCACGCACAGACAAAATAATTTTAAACCGTTAAAGACATTTCAAATCTATTTAAAAAATAAAGAACTTAAGAGCTAAATTCTAAACATCAAGGAAATATATCTCAAGCTTCGTCACAAAAGTCTCAAGAGAATAAAGTCTAAGGGGGCCCAGTACTTGCCTGTCACTGAGGTTCCCACCAGTATTGGGCATAAGGGGTGTTGCTATTCGGTAAGGTCCCTGCTGCTCTCAGACAAAAGAGCCAGGCAGCAAAGGCTGGGCAAGTTCGCCAAGTGCTGATGCAACTGAGGAGAGACTGAAGACCCAGAGCCCAGAGGGAATTCACAGCCCTGTGTCAAGTGCACACAAATGGCCAGAACTGCAATTCCTGGATGTCTTAACAAAAGAGGAAAGGAGCAGCACCAAATGACACTATAAATATCATCTATGCTGGTGTGGAGTTTGTGAAGCTTTATTATATCTTACTCATGCCCTTTTTCAAGTGATTCTTCTAGCAGAAGAGCCTATAAGAGTAACTGATGCTTCGAAGCGGTGTATATGTGTGCATGCATCCAGTACATAGTCAATACCTCAAGACCGGCAAGAACCTTTGCTGCAGTGTGGCCTAGATGTTAGAATTTGCCTAAGAGCTAATAAAATAAATGTGAAAATTCTCTTTATATTCATGGTTTCTGTTATGCAGGAAACTGAATAGGAAAAAGGAAAAAGAAATTGAATGGAATTTTAGGAAAAAGATATCATTTACTGAATGGCCACATCTCTATTTAAATTAGATAAAGGAGACTGACCCTTCCTTTAAGCTAAACTGATATAGAGTACAGCCCTGGAGACAAGTACCTTTCCATTACCTGCCAGAGAGACCCATTTTCCTGGAGCCCCGGTGTAAGCCGAGTGAAATTATACTTTAAAATTAAATCTTAAACTAGAATCTAGTTTAACTAAACTAAACTAGATTAGAGAGAACTTTTACTCTGGTGCTTTGTAATGTAATGTAAAGAGAATTGGGATTAAAAAATATGTTAACACTAAGAATGCAGGGACAAATTATTTCCTAAAAGAGCACAGCAGAATCTAGGAGAGTAACCCTAGCAATGACTCCCAATAACAGAGGGAGCAATGCCTGAGTCAGCCATCTTTTGTGACCTTCCAAGGCCTCAAATGGAGGGATTGGGACACCAACCCAGCCACAAAAACCTTAGATCTACATTTTGTCCTGCCGCAAAATTGGCAAAGGGACTAGAGAGACTTCATCCAGAGGCTGAGTACCACAGCCAAGCACAAGGTGGGAGGAGCTAGGGGAGTCCCGTGGAAGAGAGGGAGGAATGATTAGAACCAGAGGGATAAGAGACAAACCAAGAGGTCATGGTCCACAGAGTGAGTGACTGGGACTAATGGGAGCTGGCATAGATGAGGGGGCCTATAGGAGTCTGCATATATGTTATGGCTGAGTAGCTTGGTTCTTGTGGAAATCCTAGCAGTGGGAGCAGGTGCCCTCTCTCACTCATTTGCCTACTTGTGGAACCCTGTTCCTCCTACCTACCAGGTTGCCCTGTCCAGCCTTGCCATGAGGGTACGTGCCTGGTCTCACTGAAGCTCCTTATGTCAGGTTTGGTTGATGTCCCTGAGAAGCCTGCTCTTTTCTGAGGGAAGCCAGAAGGGGTGTGGATGTGGGAGAGAAAGGGGTTTGTGGGGAGAGATTGAGGAGAGGGGAGGAAGGAGAAACTGTGGGTGGGATGTAATAAATGAGAGAATAAAAACCAATAAAAAAGGGGGAAAAAAAGCACAGCAGAGTAAAAGCTCAACTCTCCTTACCCAACGATGGTCACTCATTCTAATCACTGATGAATGAACTAGTGACCGAAAGGGAGCCCATTTTGTATTACTTTAAATAAGCCATTCTCATTAGTTTCAAGTTATGTATACTTGTATAGGGATCTGTGCACATGGATGCAGGTACCAGAGGCTTTGGATACCCCAGAGTTGGAATAATAGGTGGCTGTGAGCCTCCTTACATATGTGCTGAAAGCCGGGTCCTCTGCAAAAGCAGTACATGGTCTTAGCTGCTGAGCCATCTCTTCAGCTCTTAGTAACCTTCTCTGTTTCACCACTGTGCTTGCTTTTATTGCTATTTTATAGTAAATGTGTACTGGGTAACACAAAGGCTGAGGTCTTTAGTCTCTTTCTGTTTGTCTATTCATAACAAAATGGTACCCACACTGAAGTACTGTATGGGTAAAAAGTAAAAGTAAATATGTTTGGCTTAGTCCATTTTGGTTTGATAGGATAGAGTAGAATACCTGAGATTGATAATGCGTGAAGAGAAATTATTCGGGTCACTGTTCTGGAAGTGATTAAGAGACTCTGGCATGACAAATGACAATGTGTAGCGTCACTTGGTACAGGAAAGAAAAGCATGATAGCTCTGCCTGGGAGAAAGAAACAACAGGGACATAGAAACCAGCCACAGAAGGCCAAACAAGTAAGACATGACCCAGCAGTGAAGAGCACTAGCTGTTCTTCCCAAGGACTCCTAACACACGATGCCTTACAACTGTTTGTAACTCCAGTCCCACCAGATTCAATGCCCTCTTCCAACCTCCAAAGACACAGGACACACATGGTACACAGGTACAGGTAAAACACCTATACGTGTAAAATCAAACAAGTAATTTTAAAAAAAGAAACTCTGAGAGAGCCCAACTCACACACTTTGAAAAGAAAAAAAAAGATGTTTCATTTATTTTGCATTTATTTGTGTATATTTATATGTGGGTATTCTCATGGGTTAGGCGCATGTGTGTGGAGGGGCACATGCGTGTGCGTGTGTGTATGTGTGTGTTTGTGTGTGTGTGTGTGTGTGTGTGTTCACATGGAGACCCACCCTGCCCTCTGATGTCACCATCAGCCAAAGCAATGAGCTCAGGAAAGAGCAAGCACAAAGAAGGGACATGTCAAGCTGATTAACTTTACCTGTCAACCTGATAGAGCCTGGAGTCACCTGAGAGGAAAGTGTATATCATATTGTCTTATGGAACTGTCTGTAGGAGAATGTCTTGATTACTCATTGATGTGGGATGTCATAGCCTACAGTGGGCATCTCCATCCCTAGACAGGCGGTGCTGGACTATGTAAGCATACAAGCATGACTCCACCTGAGCTCTGCTTCAATCCCTGCTTGCATCCCTCCCCTGACTCCTTCAGTGATGGACTGTGACCCAGAAGCTAACTAAGCAAATGAATCCCTTCCTTTCTGCCACTGATCACTGTTGGAACAAGTGCTTTATCACAGAAGCAGAAAGGAGGCTAAAACACAAACCACAAAGACTTCAGGTACAGAAACTATTCAACAAGGGATATATTAAACAGTAAGGGATTGAGCAGATTTGGGAAAGTACCAAACACTCATGTAGAAATGAAATAAGCCTGATATTAATGCTAAGTCAACAAAATGGCTTGTTACTGAAGTAAAATAACTTTATCTTAAAATGGACAGTTCCCTGAATGCCAGGAAAAGCCATATGCGAGAAGTGAATGAGAAGAGGTACAAGAAATGAGACAATGAAATATATAAAAGGACTAATAAACTTACAACCAGAGGGTAAGATGATCATAAAAAAATTTATAGAATAATCAATGGAAGGTTTCAAAATTACCAAAAATGCTAATGTTCAAATAGAGTCAATCTGATGTCTTAACAGGATGAGTGTCTAATTCCCACTCAGAAACAACAGGAAATTTTTAGCATACATGTGCACACACAGAGACACACAAGTACCCACACAAGGAATTATCTTTGTGGAGAGAATATCTTTACAAGATCTTAGAAGAACTATGTCTCTGACAAAGGAGGCAAACAAGCTTGGGTGCTTAATTCTCCATGGCAATAATAAAATGTAGAGGATAATGGAATCATATTTTGTGATATGCTACAAGTAATTATCCATCAAAAAGGAATTCAATACCCAAAGGATATCTCTTCAAGAAAGAAGGTAATTAAAATCATTATTATAAACAAACTCTCCCTACACACTCACTCAGCAAAGGAAAACTAAGGATATTTGTCAGACAAAGAAAATTCCCCAGACAGAAGACCTGCTATACAAGGAAGGTGAGAAAGTACAGTCAAAATACACAATTACATATAAGTGCTGGATATAACACCAAAAAGATCATTTAGAAGAAAAAAGCTTACAAAAAGCATTAACAAGACTGGTGGTAGGGTTATATGCATTGCTCTTAGGAATTAGTAATTTTAATAAGGAAGGTAAAGCCTCATAACAAATACAGCATCAGTGGATTAAACCACAGAAGTTCCCACATGTCTTCACTCTAGAAGCTAAAGTTCAAGGTGAAAGTAGCATCAAGATCAGCTCCTCCCTAACTTGCTCAACCTTCATGTGTCCCTTAGCAAAGCACTTTCATATGGCCTTTCCTCTCAACATGCAGAGAGGAAGGGAAATCTCTGTGTCTGCTCTTACCAGATCAGGGCTACCAATAAAGTTCATTTAGCCTGAATATCCCATTATAGACACAATCTCCAGATACTGGAACTCAGGCTTTCCATATATACATTTGGAAGGATACAATTCAATTCTACAATAGAGAATGAAGATACTAATAGCCACAGATGAATAAAGATGAATATTCATAATAAAATTATCTGAGTCATCACTAAAAGTATACAGAGCGTCCAGCCAATACCTTAAGCTCATTTAGTAAACAGAATACTAAAAATAAAAGAATCAATCTATCCAAAAGCAGGTGAAGACAGGAAAGAAGATGCAGAAAAAGCAGGGAAGAAATACATAACTATAGATCATAATTAAATCTGAATTTATCAATCGTCACTCCAAATACAAAGGACTAAATTCTCCAATGAAAAGCAGATTCGACTACACCATATTAACGAGAGACACATCCAAAACTATAATGGCACATATCCAGTTTCAACTGCAGAAAGAAGAATAGCATATAAAACCAAACACAATCTATATGGAACAAAGGATTGTTTCATTAATATCAAAGGAAAAAGATTTTTAAGTCCAATAACAGTACCAGAGATAAAGTCATCATATATGACAAAAAGGTTTAATTTACCACAAATAATTTTTTTAAATTTAAACTTGCATCTAATAATAGTCCTCAAAAGGCAAAACATTAATTATCCCGATGAAAATGCTAAATCCATAATTAAAATCTCAGCAGTTGAATTTTTAGGCAGACAAAAACATTACTAAAGAGTTAAACAACATGATTAGAAACAAAGGAATACATACTGCTTCCAACTGACACATGAAACCTTTATTAAAACAGAATACCTGCTGTAGCCTACAACACTAACAATCATCAAAGGACTGGTATGATACAGAACAATTTGTCTCAGCATATCTCAGAGTTCAACAAAAAAAAAAGCAATACATATCCAGAACCTCCACTCTTAAGAACTGGAACCAAAAACATAATACCTAGGGCTGGAAAGATGTCTCAGCAGTTAGGAGCACTGGTTGATCACCCAGAGGACCCATGTTCGATTCCCAGCACCCACATGGCAGCTCATAACCATCTATAACTCTAGTCCAAAAAATCCGATGGCCTCCTCTTGCCTCCACAGGCACTGCACACACATGGTACACAGGCACGTGCAGGCAAAACACCCAAACACATGACTAATTGACTAGGTAAATTAAAAAAAAAAAACAGGGAAAATACTTAGAGATACACGACTTTTTAAAATTATTTTGGCAAAGAGCTAAAATGATAATATGAAGGGAATCTCTATATAGTCCTCGAATAAACTAAGAGTGAAGCACACAAGCTAAATGATCAGAATAGGGTGAAAGAAACCTGAAAACCATCAAAGAGAATACACGTATAAGTTAGAAATAAGCACATAACAGATGGAAAACTGAAAGTTCAGAGAAATTATATACTACAATATTTTAAAAGGGAAAGGGGTGAAGAAGAAGCACTGAGGGACCACAGCAGCCAGAAACCCATTTTCTGATAGGATGGAACACTTGGTTCTACCTTTTGAAACACAGCAATAGTGACAAAAGTCTCTTCATAAAAGTACAATTGTGAAATTCATAAAAACACACACACAAGAATAAACTTTTCCCCCAACATCACTGATAAATTCCAAAATCTTAAAAGTGAGACCCACATAAATGTAGTTGAATTGGCATAAAGCCCCCAAGTAAACAAAAATAAGAAATCAGCTATTTTAGGCCAGGGCAGTAGTAAAATCGTTTCCAGGAAGATATTCTGCACTTTCCCATAAATGCTAAGCCTCCTCATGAAAAGAAATGTACCTGTTCAACGTGTGCATGCCTACTACACCCATGCCAACACAGAGACAATGCCCCCAACATCCATGTGTTACAAGTTGGTCACCAGCTAGTAGATCACTCAGAGACTGGTGGATCTTAGTGGATCTTAAGAGTTAGCACTGAATCAATGGGAAAAGCAGCTGATGCAGTCACATCTTTGGGACTTTACTGGGGATACTGAAAATTCTGTGGATGAGACCTAGTTGGGAGAAGCAGGTCACTAGGATACTGTCCTTGTATTCTGTATCTTTTTGCTGGTCTCTGACTCTTTGCTTCCTGACTTTCATGAGGTGAGTCCCATATCTTCCTCCATAGGCTCATTACACCATGAGATAATTTTCACTTTAGTCCCTCCAAAAGTAGAGGCAGGTGATCTTAGACTACAACTCCTGAGACGATGAGCAAAATGAAGCTTTCCAGCATTAGGCTATTTTTAGTAGGTCTATGTCCCAGCAACAAAATACAAACTAATACAAACACAGGGGGTTTTTTTTGGTTTCTTGGGGGGGTTTGGGGTTTTTTTTTTTTGCAATATTAAAGAAAGAGAGAAATGATATTCAGATAAGCAAAACACTTGATTACAAGTATAAAGTCAGAGTAAAACATCAGATTGGAAGAAAAGAGTGAACTAAGCTTGATTTAGACAAAGAAAGAAGCTCCTGTTCTGGGGTTGGGGGTGTGGGATAACTGGTTCAAAAAGTGAGAGAGAGAGGGACAGAGGGGAAGAGGGAGAGAGGGAGGGAGGGAAGGAGGGAGGGGGAGAGAGACAGAGAGAGACAGTGCTCTGCACAGCTGACGCTAAATTCTACAAAATTCTACAAATAAAGAATGGGCATGGAGACCACAGTCATGATGTACTTCTGAGAGTCATGTTAGATGGTTAAAGATAACTTCCGTTCTGAGCACGAGGGAGCCTCACACGTGTTCTTTTCCTGTTGATGACCATTCTGCATCTCTTGTTCTGTCACGGAGATAAGCACAGTTTAAAGATGATAGCATGACACGTATCTGGTTTCAAAGATAACTTCTGGCTAAGACATCATTTTATATTATGGACAGAGGAAAGAAAGACCAATACAAGAATATGGATAAAATACGGATCCACATGTGCAGACGCAACTCAAATCTAAGTTCTGTGCATTTAAACCTTACAAATTTATTTTCAAAGTTAAGGGTATAAGAGCTGGTATCATAAGTAAGACAAACATCTTTAAGTTTTAAACATGACTACAGAGTAAGCAATATTCATTAAATCCCAGAGCAGTTATGTATGCCTTAAAGTGTGTGGACCAGAGGACAAGCATGAATAAAGAAGACTGAAACTGCAAAGAGAATATTACTCTCACCACACCCTGTTATCCACTGTAGTTCCTTAAATGCAAATAGCATTTACAGCTGTCACTAGACACTAATGGATGGTCTGGGATTAAGGCTAAATCTTTGTGAACATCTGAGATTATTTCATTTAGAGAAAATGAGAACAGTCTTAAAGTTCTGACTTGGGGCTTCTACATGAAGAGAAGCAGAACCTATAGAGGAAAAAGAAAGAGACGCTGCTAGGTGACTAGACTTTTCTATTAGGAATAATAAGGTATCTTCAGGTCAGTGTCCTTATTTCTCCCACAAAACCCTGCAGTTAGGATATTACTCAGTGTAAACAGCCTCAGATGAGTATAAAAATTGTGTTATAAAAAGATACACCCTGCTCTACAGTAGGAGAGGAAGAGGAGGAAGAAAGGAGGAGGAAGGGGAGAAGGAAAAGGAGGAGGAGGAAGAATAAGGGGAGGGAGGAGGTGGGAGAAGCTGGGGCAGCGACAACAGTGATAGCACCCTGTCATTTATTATCACACATATGCAATAAATCATAACATATCTGTAGAAAGCACTATTCAACACATCAATGTTGCACGTCATTTCATGACCTGGAAAGTGGCTACAGGGCAGTATGTAAAGTTAGAAACTAAAATATTTTCTACATGCATATGAAATATACAATAAAATGCTAATAGTAATCATCTTTCAGTACGGGTCTTTTCTTTTTGCTTATCTGGATAGATTTTCTATACTAAAGACATGTCATTTCTGCGATGAGAAAAACTATTACCGCGTAAGAATGAAGAGTAGGGAGCCAAAGCCTTAAACGCAAATATACATGAAAAAAAGAAACAGAGGAAAGACATTATCAATGGCATTTCAGCTTTGAGTGGGGGGGCAAAGTTACCCAACTCATAGAAAACCGGCAAACCTTAAGTTGAAAATTGGTAATAAATATACCATAGAAGAAGTAGACGATGCAAAGAAGATAAGCAAGTACTGAGAGACGATGAACTGAAAAAAATCAGGAAAGGACTCTTGCTAGTGTTTGACACTGAAACTTTAGATTGCAAGTAGGACCCATCCCTTGCCACCTGGATGAAAAGGGAGTAAAAACAATGTTAGGATAATACTGAATAGGGATAGTGCTGAAACACTTCCCTCTGGAAGGCAGGGGATTGGTTCCCCTTTTTTCAGCATCCTTCCTAGACCAGCAGAGAACAAAGAACTTAGCAGACCAGAACCCAAAATCCAGCAGAGAGTTATTTGATTCTTAGGTAATTTCCAGTCAAAACACTAATTCTCATCCAAACCTGGGCATTTTAAAATCCTTAGTAATGTTTTTTTTTTCTTTAAGAAAATAGGACAAGATGGGGTGTCTCCCTGTGGTAGGTAAGCACTACGATGCAGAATGGTGTCTGTCTTTTCTGCACCAATCTCCTCAAGGAGGATTCCTCCCAGTCCTTCCTATAGACTGAGCTCATCTGGTCAAATGAAGAAAGTTAACCAAGAAGCTTTGGCCAAAACTTCCCAAAAGGTATAAAAATACATGAATAAATAATGAGGTTCAACTAGAAATTACCTAAGAGTCAATCAGCATGTAGGTCAGGTGATTGATTCAGGATCTGACTGTGTACCTTCTCAATCTTAGTTGGGCCAAGATGGGCATAATTTCTTTTGCATTATTTATAAAATGATATGCTGAAAACAATAATATTATTATTAACTTCAATATGTGACCAATAATTAACCCTCTTAACTGCAAACACCAAAACATTTGAGCTGAATTAAAATCCCACCTAGATTCACCTTCCATTTACAGTGAACATGAATGAACTTTCCAGTATACTAAAGTTTCATTCTATAAATTACTAAACCTTCTGTCATACAGAAATGCACACAAATTATATTTGCCAGTCTTGTCCATATCCATTGGTGTAGAGGCAAAAGGCATTTTATCTTATGTGCCAACCTCAAAGACAGAAACAGCTTGTTGTCAACTTGAGAAACCATTTTTAAGAAGCTGGGCCTGCTGCCTCAAGTCAACTAAACACCAAAGCATGCTGGGCTGCCCACACTGCAAATTATGTGGAATGTTCTCCATGTTTTGTGGTTGCAAGAATACTGATTTTGTTCATCATCCAGTCCAAATTAAAAGACACATCTGAATTTACACAGAAATTTCCCAAATAATTCAAACTAACTGACAAAAGTTCCATCAGCTTCAGGGGGGGAAAAAAGGGGGCTATTTCCAAGTTCAACATTTCAAATGTGTTTTTTTTTTTAAGTTAAAGAGACATAATGTAAATTTTGAGAAACTTCTTAAAGGATTTCAAGAGAACAGGAAGAACTCACCCTAATCGTGGCTGTCAAAAGCAGAGGGAGGGATGTGTTATGATGATCACTTGCAACAATGTAAAGAGTACTTATAGCAAAAGCAAATTGCAAATGTATTTCCCAAATAGCTAGCAAATTAAAGCAAAAATAAACAAAACACTCTAATGGGATACTGATTCTGAAATCCCTCAGCACCAGCTGTGGAACGTGATTGTTCCAAAGGAAGAAGATCTTGTTACCCTTAATAGTGACAGCAGCACTGTATTCTGGGTACGGTTTACTGAACCATCAGTGGGCCATTCTCAAATCAGACAACTAAAGAGTTTTCACAGAGGGGAACCTAGAAACTTCCTCTCGGATTGCTACTGAGGTCAACTTTCTTTTTTTTTTTTTTAAGATTTATTTATTTATTATATATAGGTACACTGTATCTATCTTCAGACACTCCAGAAGAGGGCGTCAGATCTCATTATAGATGGTTGTGAGCCACCATGTGGTTGCTGGGATTTGAACTCAGGACCTCTGGAAGAGCAGTCAGTGCTCTTAGCCGCTGAGCCATCTTTCCGGCCCGAGGTCAACTTTCTAAGTTGTAAACTTGAGAAGAATCACCAGAGGTCATCGCTGATGTGCTGAAAAACCTAAGTTTTACCTAGAGATCCGCCTTCTAATGGTAAAATTTTTTGAATGAGAAAAGTACCTGATTCAATCAAACCAGTGGCGGGATTGCTTTGATAGTTTCATGTATGTTTAAGATCTTTGGTAGATCGCATGCTAGTCCAAGCTTTATAAGAGTTGAGGTGTTTGTTAGAAAGCAGTATTCTTTAACTAAAATGTTCGAAGATAACAAACCCTAGCTAGAAAAATTTTTAGCTTCTAACCATTTAGATCAGCCATTCTTAGTAAGCATGCATCATTGTGTCCCTGAATGATTTCCCTGTGACAGGTGACAGAGATACAGACAGGTCCATGACATGTGTGACATCATCATAAATCTGTAGGCATACACGTGAGTACAGAGAAAGGGTCTCAAAAAGGATCCTCATACAATCTATGTCCCAAGTCAAGTATACCGATATAATCTCAAGAAGTCACACTGATCAGAATTCAGTCAAAACCACCTTTAGAACATCACACTCTTACCAACTTGCCTGAAGTACAACCAATTTAAGGGACAATTGCAACCAGAGTTAGGGTTTTAAGCATGAGACTTCTGAGCAAATTTTTCTCCAAGAATGTTCATAGAAAATTACCAGAAAATGCTTAAAGAGTTGTTTTAATCATCAGTTCTGATGTGAGTGTGTGTGTGTGTGTGTGTGTGTGTGTGTGTGTGTGTGTGCGCGCGTGTGTGTGTGTGTGTGTGTGTATAGAGAGAGAGAGAGATGCATGTACACATATATACATATATGTGAATATATATACATATATGTAACAAATTGACAAAATTATATTCCAAGACAATAATCAATGTTCCATTTTTTTTACAGTATTACTGGCTATTTCTGTTATTTCAAAACTTCCATGGTACAGATGAGGCATTTCCTTAGTTATCCTTACTATTTTAGTAGCAAGTAGTTTTCTTCCACATATATGAAAGATAAGCTCAGCAACTTACTCTGAAAAGTTCAGTATTTAAGGGCGAGAATTTGATTATAGTTGTTCCAAGTGAACTAGATGATACAATCAATTGTGTCACTAAAATGTGGGCTATGTGATACTGTGTAATACAGCACAGAACTCTAACAGCACTTTTGATTTTCAGCTGACATCAGATGACCACACTAACTGGAGAACACAGAATACATGAACTGAGGCCAGAAAGGTGAGCACGTGGGGGCTCCCTTCACATACGGGACAGATGGAGAAAGACGTACATACAGTAGATGAACTTTCTATTAGACTTTATCAAATGATTACTTACCTCCTCCATGGGTAAAACTGAAGTAAAGTCACATCATACAATAAACCAAGTATTGTTTACCATTCTTAGAAACATTACTTCTAAAATCCTTAAGAAGTTAGAGCATTCTTAAGACATAATGAAAAGCAAACTTGTCGATAAACAAAGAAAATCCTGTTTTAAAAGGGTGCAGCTAACCTTCAACCCCTGTCTCACTGGGGTGGGGGTGGGGTGCATTCTAACTCGAAAGCCTAAGTATTCCAGACAATCCAAATATTTCATCAAAGACTAAATAATCACTTTTGAAAACTGGATCAACCCCGGGGGTTAATTTCTCCTAAAGCTGCGTTGCTGAGCTTTTTTAAACACCCGGGCGAACAAGCTGAGTCTCAGTCCAGAGTGGAGAGCCCAGGGCGGGAAAGTTCCCGAGGGTCCCAGCCCTCTGCGAGGTCTGCTCGGCGGGGCCCTGACTGGAGCGCCGGGGACCAAGGAGGCCCGAAGCAGCGCGGGGCGTCGGGTGGCCCCGGGAAGCCGCGGCCGCTCCGGGAGCCTCTCCCGGTTGCCGGCTGCCGAGCCAGCCGCTTCCTGCCGCGGGGTCCAGGGAGAGCCCTGCTCAGCGCCACCATCCCGCCCGCCTGCCCGCCCAGGATGCGCTCGCCTGCCCGGGACGCGCTCACACCTCGCACAAAAGGCGCCGCGGCGGGACCTCGGGGTGTAGGCGGCCGCTGCCTCCCGGAACTTTGGGGACATCGCACCGCAGCTCCGCAGCTCCGAGCCCCCGGCGCAGGAGGAGGCCGAGGCGGCGGCGGAGAGTCGGGGCATCGCCCCGCAGTGCCTCCGCCTTGCCGGCTGCCGGCGGCTCCCGCCCCCGGTTAACCAGCGCTCTCTCTTAAAGGCGCCCACTACTGGTTAGGCCGCGAGTTAAGAAAGAGGAGTGGGGTGGAGGCATGGAAAGGGGGAGGGGGCAGCACAGTCAGGATCCCAGGAGCCTTCTGCAGTCTAAACTCACATTCCTTCCTTCCGCTCCAGGTCCCCAGGTCACCCCACCCCATGCACCTAAGGGGGAAAAAAACAATCTAAGGGAGTTAAGTGCTCAGACCCTACACCAAGGATGCTTGGCCGCTGCTGGCTGACCCAGGAAACCTCACTTTTGCTTGAACTGCCCACACCCCTTTTAACGTCTTGATCTTAACACCCCATCCCAGCCCACACTTGTCATTGAGCTAAAAATCGGTGCCCTATGGGACTGCGCTTCCCTCCGCTGATTGTGCAGCCTCCCGGGTGTTTCTTCATTTCCAACACTGTGATGAGAGTCTCATCCGGAGCACTTCAAATTGAAGACCAACTTGGACCCCTACCTGGACCGCTGAAGGAATCTTGAAGTGTAGTGGCAGACTTGCATTGCTTTGCCCCTTGTTCCAGTTCTTTCCAATAGCCACTTGCCAGGTGGCTTCCAACTGGATTGCTAGAACCACTGGCATTCATGATCACCAAACTGGACTCAGGAAGACCCTGAAGGAAAAATACCATCATCAAGTCTCAGTAATGGTGCTTTTGAAATGTTGCTTCCAAGTGATAAATGATACATAACCATTTTCCTAACCATCGTCAACATTTGTGGCAGAGTGGAGGGCCCAGGAGGCTCAGAGCACCAGCAGTTTTCCTGACTCCGCCGCCGACCAGCTCGAGGGACCATTCATCCAAAGCTGCTCTTCTGTCTGCTGGTTTCAATCCTTGCTTCTCAGTCAAATGGAAAGGAAGACATTAGGCAATTAGGGGTTATGGTCCAGCCTGGGCTCCAAACCACCAGTCACAGCAAAGGACTCTGAAGGTGTGAGTGACATTTTCTAATTCAAAGGAACTTGCACCTTTTAGCCCTGGCTTCAACCAACTTGGTTCTTACTCTCAGGCCACTGTGGAGTACAGGACTGTGTCCAAGAGGTAGGACGCAATTTTTGTTACCACACAGAGAGGAACTAAGGTCCAGGCTTTGGAGAACAGAAAGGGGGAGGGGAGGAAAGGAGACGAGAGGGAAGGGGAAGAGGATAAAGAAACAAGGAAGGCTCAATAAGAGTGAAGAGAACCAACCTACAACCCATCATCGGAAATCAGTCAGGAAGGTTGGATCTAATAACTAGGACCTAATCCAAAGAGACTTAAGAAAATCTGTAGCGAAGGCTGTGGAATGTATTGGCTCATATTTATAAAGATTAGTAAATGTCGTAGCCACCCCTCCCACAAAAAATTCTAATATTTTTCCCCACTGGACACTTAAAGACTCAGTTTCTCTCCATGTCTGCCTGTGTTTTCCTTGTACTGATTCTGTTTTCTCCAAGCAGGAGCAAGGACTGTAACTGCAAATGTACCCCCACCTCCTTAGCATGTGATGCCTTCAGCCAGTGAGCAGGCCAAGGAGCACTGGACCAATGGAATCCTGTGCTTGACATTTTATTTGATTTTTCCCTTAACTTATGGCAGCTTTGCCAGCATATACGCCAACGTACACTCATTGCTGGTCCTTCTATTTTTATGTTATCAACTCTACTGCATAACAGCCTATAGGAATTTTTTTGCAAGTGTGTAACCATTATCTGGGAAAAATATGGTTCACAAATAGTCACATTTTCAGTGTCCCAAGGACACAGGGCCCAACTTCTTTTTTTATACCTTAATAACTAGTCTGTCTTTTCAGAGCTAGAATGGAGAAGTTGATGTTTTCCTACCCAAAATGCCAGCTCTCCCACTGAGAAGATAGCTCAGTGGGTAGAACTGATTTCCACCCAAGTCCAATGACCTAAGTTTGATCCCCAGGATGGTGGAAGAACTAACTCCCCAAAATGGCTCAGCATGAATGAACCCACACTCACACACATACACAGAGAGAATGTAATAGAATTAAAATATGGTAGTTTCCACTTGTTTCTTCCCACATAGGAAACTTGATAATTGTCATAGAGCTAAACCATTTCATACATTTCTTTTCATTTGTAAATGTTATAGGATTCCTTACGTGTCATATCGATAGCTCTAGAAGAGACTTTAGAACAACCTAAAACTTCCCTTTCATTTAAGAAATAAAGAAATGAAATCTCAGCATCTGACTTGCTTGGGCCACACGGCTGTTCTCGCCTTCTGTTGTGTGCCTACTTCTAGATGTACAGATGCAGGGATGGAGAATGTGGCCACAATCCCCATGAAAAGTAAATTTAGCTGAGGAGAGATGACCCTCCAATGCACAAACCAATCTCAAGGCATCACAGTGTATCATACAATTTGGTACAAAAACAAATGATGAGGGAAGATGGCTCCATCAGTAAAACACTTGCCAGCATACGTGAATTCTGATTCTTAGTCAGACATGGCAGGACAAGCTCAGAATTCCAGCAATGGAGAGCAGAGATGGGAGCTTGTCAGTGAGCCAGTCTAAAGGTGAGCTCCAGGTTCCATAGGATAACCTATCTCAAAAACATGGTGGAAAATGATTAAGAGTACTGACGTGACCTCTGGCCTCAACATGCACACATGTGCACATACTCAGACACAGTCAAATACATAAGAATAGGTCTCAAAATAAGCGCTAGAGATGGGAGTCATCTTGAAAGTGCCTTTTTTTTTAAAGGAAGTGATTCCACAGCCTTTATAGACATACAAAGGCAAGAAGCACCTAAGTGGGTACATAAATGAGAAAGCCTTGGTGGGGAAAAGGTATTGCCTTTTGTTGGAATAGAAAAGAGCCCTGGATTTTCATGGCTTAAAGAAATGTCTCTAATAGTCCCAGTATCATTTTGCTACATATAAATCCCTATCATTTTCTCTGTTTTAGAGGAAAAGGACAGACTAGGAATCTCACCTCATATATGTACTAAGCAAGTATTCAAGGCTAAACACCTAGACTCTACCATTATTATTTTAATTAGACAAAATAAAAACCTGTGTACTCCTTTAAAATATTTATTAATTTTTAAATATTGTCAGTACTCTCTATCATGTATGTTTGGAGTGATGTAAATGCTATCTTAAAGTTCAAAGTAATTTCAAAAGCCTTGTTTCTGAAGCCAGATAGACTAGATACGAAAATACTTTTCTGGCAAGATATTAAGCAAATAGTGTCTTTCCAACACTCAGTTTCACAATAGGTAAGGCAGCACATTGCTTTTGTCCTGGCAACCAGAGGGTTAACGGAGGAGGATCATAAGTTCTAGGACAGCTGGAGCAACATGCCAAGTCCCTGTCTCAAAGGAAGGAAAAGAAAACAGACTCCATATGTACCCAAGATTTATAATGTAGCCAGGTACACATGGTAGGGCCTATAAATGGTTGTTCTAATTTGCTAGCTAAACTGAAATTTCTCAACACTGACTACACATGAGAATCACCTGAAAGCTTGCTAAAACTAGCACCTGGAGCCCACTAGCAGGGAAGCCCTACAGAAATGAAACAGAAACTCCTTGATGATTCTGATCTGCCATGGTTGAGAGCCCCGGGATGTCCACACAGCAGAATTCATCTAGAACTGAGGAGCATGACCGTATGCATGCCCTTCTTCCATATGCACAGTGATCCTGACTGATCTTTCTGGTGCTACAGAGCATGGCAGGCAGGTGGTAGACTTCTGACTGCTTTCTGCTCTGCATTGCCCCTGAGACATTCTTCAACTGTGGTGCAGACTGCATGTGGTTTACCTCAGTCAGCAGTACGGCCTGAATCCTACGTCATAATTTCTCCTGTTCCTTTCTGCATGTACGATTTGTGGGCAGTTATCAGCACACAGAAGTCTCAGGAGGCGTTAAAAGGGAAGAAAACACCACCAAAGAGTTCCTCAGGAAGAGGACAGAAGCAAGAAGCGAGTGGTTTTGGAAATCCAGTCCCTGAATAATTAAAAAAAAATCACTCATTAAATTTTAGCTATTTGGATTCTGACATTAATATGATACATACATACATACATTTCACTTGTTTGAAATTTTATTAATATTAATTCCTCTTAAGTGTACATACCTGTATTAGTTACTTTTGTGTTGCTGTGCTAAAACACCTTGACCAGAAACAACTTAAGCAATATTTGGTGGTGAGGAGAGGGCTGTGGATTCAGAGGGAGAGTTCGTGTTACAACAGAAAGCTGATCGTCCACAACTCAACTGCAGAGCAAAAACAGAGAGGGCAAAGTGGAAGTGGGCTGAGGCTGCACACTCTCAAATTCCACCCCTAGTGAGGTACTTCCTCCAGGAAAGCCCCACCTCCTAGAATTCCATAACCTTCCCAAACAGTACTGCCAACTAGAGACACATATTCAAATATACGAGCCTATGAGGGACTGTGGACCTGCCCCAGTCAGCTAGACTAAGTCTCCACAGATCAAAGGAAATGGCAAATATCTGAGTGAGGTAACCAGAGGACTCAAGATTTTTATGCTCAAGACTAGTACAAAGAAGCCACTTCTAATTTTTATTATTAAAGCAAGCAAAACCTGAGGTGATGTTCATAGTGTAGGCGAATAAAGTACAGTTTGGATTACACCTAGTGTTACATCTTACCATGTTGGCCATGTGAAAAAGAACAAAGAATATTCCTCCCAGGCCTTTGTCTTTCCCACAGAGATAATGAGGACATGCCAGGAAATTCCCTTTATGCTCTTGCTTTAAAGTGAATTTGTTTATCATAGTTAATACATTTCTTTTTTGAAGGCCACCTCGTGGGAAGAACATTCTGCACTTGGCCCATACATAGTTCACAGTAAGTTCACAGCTTTTAGACACAGGTTCCCACAAGAGACATTTCTCATTCAAATCACCACAATAATTAACCCACTCTCCCCTGTACAGGCAATCTGTTTGCATTCAATTAGGAGAAATTCTATCAAATACAACTTATCTAAAAGGCCATAATCTAGTACCACTAGTATTTTGCCTAGTAAATTTGTCAATGTAAATCCAGACTGAGCTGATCTTTGGTTCAGGAGAAATAGTAACAACATAACTTTGAATATTTCTAAAGAGATAGAACAATGAAAATGAGGAAGAAAAAATGTAAGTCCAATTGATGAACCAGCCTGCGTCCATCTTAAGCTTGAAAACCATTTTACAAAAAGGCAAACTAGATTCATTCCTGTTTATGATTAAATGTCTGGTTGTTAAGGATTGGGTTACCATCTGTAACCTTAACTACAAATGTTTCTATACTGCTTGTTCCAGGAAACAGCAACATGTCTTTGTTTCTAGAAGTTGTGATCATTTTGCAACCATGACCATCTTACAACCTTCCCTTTGTTTCAAAGGGTTATTATGACTACCTTGTAATGACTACCTTGCTATGTTCTGCTTCTGCAACACCACCCATTTGTGTGCCAAATTCTCTATTGGGAAACTCCCCACCCCTGAGCTATAAAAGCCTTTATCTTCCCCATTCCTGATTCTGACGTTTGAACCCCACTTTAGAGGGAGATAGTCATGTAAATAAATAAAAAGCTTGCTTTAATTAATTGCTTACTTTAATTTGATCATGATGATTTGGATCAGTGGTCTTTCACCTCAGATCTTTGCAATTAACACAATAGCAAGTGTTATGTATTTTGTAACTAACAAAATCAAAAGTCCATGTAGGGGTCTTAGCAACTGAATCTGCATCTAATCAAGAAGTATAAGGGAGGGAGTGAGGGTCAAGTTAAAACAACTTCTATAAGGCAGTCAGTCAAGTGCAGGATGAAACGAAGAAAGTTAGTTTTCCCACCAAATCAATAACAAAAATAAAAGAAATCAGACTGTAAAAGAATTAAAAGACATTTAAGAATTATAATTAAATGTGACATTTAAAACCCAGTGTTCTGTTATGAACAACCTGAGCGACTGGGAGTTTAGACAGAGTCCCCGGTAGGAAGACAGACAGGAAAAGAGTATGATTATGTATCCAGATGGCTGGCTTCTCGCTAACCCTCAGATCTTAAACAACATTGTAGCAACTTAAAAACAAAACCCTTTGGGCCTTTTCTTCTGCCAATAGGCCCCCTGCTGATGGAGTGACTCAACAACTCTGAGGCTGGATCCAGATGTGTTTACAGGTGTGGGCCAATCAGCCACCCTATCTTTCTTCAAAGTGTAGACATTGGGGGAAGAAGATTCTTCTGACGCAAAACAAACAAACAAAAACCCCAAGAATAAAGCCAAACAAGTAAACAGAAGCAGTCTTGGAGAGATGAGGTTTCAGCACAGGGTCTTTTTCCCTGTGTCTAGCATTCATGCCTGTGTTTCTTCAATCAATGCTTCAGCGCTTCTTAGAAGGGCGACTAAATTCTCACAGGAGGAAATATGGAGATAAAGTGTGGAGCAGGGACTGAAGAAAAGGCCATCTAGAGACTGCCCCACCTGTGGATCCATCCCATAGACAGTCCAGTAGCCAAACCCCAACGCTATTGCTGATGCTAGGAAGTGCTTGCTGACAGACTGATATGTCTGTCTCCTGAGAGGCTTTGCCAGAGTCTGACAAATACAGACGCAGATGCTCAAAGTCAACCATTGGACTGAGTGTGGGGGGTCCCCATGGAAGAGTTGTAGAAGGGACTGAAGGAGCTGAGGGGGTTTGCAGTCCCGTGGGGGGAGCAACAGTGTCAACCAGCCAGATACCCCGCCCCTCCCCCAGCTCCCAGGGACTGAACCAGCAACCAAAGAGTGGTTATCATCAGGGTGGGACCCATGGCTCTGGCCGAATATGTGGCAGAGGATGGCCTTGTTGGACATAAGTGAGAGGAACGGCCCTTGTGCTTGAGGAGGTTAGATACCTTTCAGGGCAGGAAGGAGGGAGTGGGTGGGTAGGTGGGGGAGCACCCTAATAGAGGCCGGGGGAGGGCAGATGGGATAGGGGAGACCTGGAAAGGGGATAACATTTGAAATATAAATAAACAAAATATCTGATAAAAGGAAAAACAAAGTCTTTCTTCATTCGATCCTGCCTGCTGTTGTCTGTAGTGTTTGAAATTTCTCCATTGCTCCGTGTTGTGCTTGAGACTTTTTTGTTCCTTTTACTTCGTTAACTGGCATAGAAAACAAACCTGAGTTTGGGGAATGGAGGGTGTAATGGTTTGCATATGTTCATCCCAGGGAGTGGCACTATTAAGAGGTGTGATCTTGTTGGAGTGGATGTGTCACAGTGGGGATGGGCTTAAATACCCTCAACCTAGCTGCCTGGAAGCCCGTCTTCCACTCGCATCCTTCAGATGAAAATGTAGAACTCTCAGCTCTGCCTGCATCATGGCTGCCTAGATGCTGCCATGCTCTCACCTTGATGGTAATGGACTGAACCTCTGAACCTGTAAGCCAGCCCCTATTTAATGTTGTCCTTTATAAGACTTGCCTTGGTCATGGTGTCTGTTCACAGCAGTAAAACCCTAACTAAGACCAAAGTGATAAAATGGTTTCCTCATCAAATCAATGACAAATAAAAAAACATCATACTGTTAAAAAAAAGACATTTAAGAATCATGATAATTAAGTGCAGCATGTAAACCTTGTGTTCTGTTTTGAACAAACTATTAGGTTCACTATGGGCCCGTCTTAGTCAGGGTTTCTATTCCTGCACAAATATCATGACCAAGAAGCAGGTTGGGGAGGAAAGGGTTTATTGAGCTTACACTTCCATGCTGCTGTTCATCACTAAAGGAAGTCAGGACTGGAACTCAAGCAGGTCAGGAAGCAGGAGCTGATGCAGAGGCCATGGAAGGATGTTTCTTACTGGCTTGCTTCCTCTGGCTTGCTCAGCCTGCTCTCTTATAGAACCCAAGAATACCAGCCCAGGGATGGTACCACCTACAAGGGGCCTTCCCCCCTTGATCACTAATTGAGAAAATGCCCCACAGTTGGATCTTATGGAGGCACTTCCTCAACTGAAGCTCCTTTCTCTGTGATAACTCCAGCCTGTGTCAAGTTGACACACAAAACCAGCCAGTACAGCCCCCAAAGTGGGTTTTGTGTTTTATTTTTTTGTTCTTTAAATGAACGGCGAGGTCCGACATGGGCAGTACTAATGACAATGACCTAAACAAATGGACTCTTGCCTAGTAAACAGGATTGTTATTGGATAAACAGGAGCTTAAATTCATCATTCCTTAGAAATCTTATAGGCAAGGATTTTATTTACCAGTAACCTCCCTTCCTCTAACCCAAAGGTCAACTCCCTTGGACAAAGGTATCTACTTCCCTGTCAATCTTAACAGCCTGTATCATCTCAAATACCCGCACCCTGCTGATTGTCATATAAGATTCACTTACTTTTTGCAATTTCCTTCTCTCTGTCTCCTAGAGAGATAGGTTTGAAAGTTTGATCCCCAGTAACCTTCCTTTCTTCCCACGGCATGGTCCAGTTTGGTGGTTTCACTATGCCTCACTTACAGAAACCATCTGTGAAAAGAATCTTTGAAACAACCAAAAAACTTAGACCGTGGATGTATTGGACATGATAAATGAGTTATTGTGTTAGTCATAATAATTACATGTCAGTTATATACTAAGCAAAATGTCATTATAAGAGCATACTGGAGAATTTACAATCCTGCAAAATAATAATGGAAAGAAAATAGATGAGAAAATAATTTTTAAGTTTCGAAGCTGGCATGTAGGGGAGTCAGGGTAAATAAATGGAAGGTTCTCATTCTATACAGCTTACATAGCAACCATTCTTAAAGATCTCCATTTCAAGGGTTAATTATATGGTACAGTAATAAAAGCACTTACTCCTGCAGAGAACCAGAGTTTGGATCTCAGCACCCACATGTAGGCATTCAATTTTTCCAGAACTATTTGTTAAAGGTAATATCCACAGGAAGAAAGTGGGTGGCTCATAACCACCTTGTCTCCATCTCAAGGGAATCTGTCACCATCTTCTGGCCTCTTAAACACTTGCACACACACACACACACACACACACACACACACACACACACACAGAGAGAGAGAGAGAGAGAGAGATACATATGCAGATAAATAAATGATAAAATAACTATTTCATGTTGATATAACCTTTTATTAAACTCTTTGTATGTGTTAATAGGACTGTGATAAATACATACAAGGCTAAGACTGGTTGTATAATAACTTTATAAGAAATTTTGAGGCTGTCTTAGGGTTTCTATTGCAGTAAAGAGACACTAAGACCACAGCAACTCTTATTGGGGATCTGCTTTCAGTTACAGAGGGGAGTTGCCTTAGTTAGGATTTCATTGCTGTGAAGAGACACCATGATCAAGACAACTCTTATAAAGAAAAACATTTAATTGGGGTTGGCTTACAGTTTCAAAGATTTAGTCCATTATCATCATGGTGGGAAGCATGGCAGAATCCAGGCAGATGTGGTGCTAGAGAAGGGGATGAGAGTTCTACGTCTTGATCTTCAGGCAGTAGAGGGGATTGTGTGCCATACTGGACTGGGTATAGCTTGAGCATATATAACCTCAAAGCTTGTCTCCACAGTGACATACTTCCTCTAGCAAGGCCATACCTATCGAACAAGGTCATATCTCCTAATAGTGCCACTCTCTATGACCAAGCATTCAAACACATGAGTCTATGGGGGCCATTTCCATCAAACTACCACAGTAGTTCATTATTATCATGGCTAAAAGCATGGCAACACATAAAGCAGGCATGATCCTGGAAAATAGCTGAGAGCTATATCCTGATCCACAGGTAAGCAAGTAGAGCAAAACTTGACCTCCTGAACGAGCTATTAAAACCTCAAGGTCTACCCACAGCGACATATCTCCTAACCCTTCTAATCCTATCAAACAGTTCTATTCCCTGGTGACTAAGCATTCAAATATAACAACCTAATCAAACCACCATATTCCACTCCCTGCCCACTATAGGCTAGTAGTCATACCATAATGCAAAAAAAAAAAAGGATTAAGTCCAACTTCAAAAGCCCCTATAGTCTATCATAGTCACAACACTGTTTAAAAGTCCAAAGTCTTCTGAGACTGAAGGCAATCTCTTAACTATAACCCCCTGTAAACTAAAAATCAAAAAGCAGATCACACACTTCTAACATACAATGGCACAGAATATATATATATATATATATATATACACCCATTTCAAAAGGAAGGAAAGGAGCATACTGGGGAAGTATTGGATCAATGAAAGGCCAAAACTGAGCAAGGCAAATTCCAAATTCTGCATCTCTGTGTCTGATGCCAAAGCACTCTTCAGATTTCCAACTCCTTTCAAATTTGTTGACTACAACCTCTCTCTCTCTCTCTCTCTCTCTCTGGCTGGTTTCACTCCCTGTTAGTAGCACTCCTTAACATGTATCCCAAAGCTCTGGTATCTCCTTGATCTTGGAGTCTTCAAAGCAAACCAGGCTTTCTCTTACCAACTTCACGCAGTGGCCTCTCTGGGCTTGTATGCAGGGACACCCCTGTCATACTCCTGGCTTCACTGGCTTTCCTCAACCACAGAGGAAGATTCCATAACCCCTCTCCTGTATCCTTCTTGATGATAAAGCCAAAACCATGTGGCTGAAGCTGCCAATTTCTTCTGTTTGCTGGGGCTAGAACATGAACCCTTTCTTGATTTGATTTGTGTTTCCATGAGTTTTTTATTGTTGATGGTTTCCATTGAGCCTTAAGATTTCCTTCAATTCCCTGTAATAAGTTGGAAGCATTTTTTTTACCCTAAAGGCACCACTTTCTTTATTCCATTTAGGTTCAGCTTTCTTTAAGCTTTTTATCTCCTGGAGTACTGGACTTGGCTCAAACATTACATTTCCTAGTGCTCCTTTTCTCCTTAAACTGTACATTTTTATATTTCTTTTTGTGTGCTAACTCCTTTTCATTGTAGATCTGCATAAGTCTGATTACTAATAACTTCACAGCAGAGTTAATATTAGACTGTCTTAAAGAAATTATCCCCAAAACTCTTGAATTTAGCCAAGGCCAAATACTAGCCACATTCTTTGCCAAAGTGTCACAAGATATTTGGTCTCTAGACAAGTTGCTCATGTTCTTCCCCTCTCAAACCTCTTGAGCTGGACTCCCATAGCGCACATAGGCCTCAGCACTGCTATCCATGGTCCTAATACTATGGTCTGTTAAAGCCTGCCTAAACCCACCATCTTTGCTCCAGCGACAGAGACAGGGACTCCAGGTTCACAGAGATATCCCGAGTATAACATTGCTTGGGACACAACCAACTAGGGTTCCACCTGCGCCCAAGAGCAGGACAGCTCTGTGGTCATCTGGGTGCCAGCTTTGCTGTGGGCCATCAGCCCTGCAGAGTGACCCATGCCTGGAGGGGGTGCAGCAGCCTCCACCATCTTTGCTCCAGCGACAGAGCAGACAGGGACTCCAAGTTCACAGAGATATCCTGAGTATAACATTGCTTGGGGCACAGCCAGCTTGGGTGCTGCCTGTACCCAAGAGCTGGGCAGCTCTGTGGTCATCTGTGCACCAGATCTGCTGTGGGACATTTGCCCTGCAGAGTGATCAGTGCCTGGAGGGAGTACCACAGCCTCTGCCATCTTTGCTCTGGTGATAGACCAGACAGGGACTCCAGCGCGCCATCTCCAAGTGGCACAGGAAGCCAACCATCTACCCAGCTGCCTGGAGAAGTCAGGTAGCACAGGTGAGACCTGCATTGCAGAGCAGAGGACCCCATCCTGAATAGTCTGGCAGGAGATTTCCGGCTCTGTTCCCAGGTTTGGTACCATCCTTGCCATAGCACACCATCTCCAAGTGGTGCAGGAAGCCAACTGTCTACCCAGCTGCTCGGAGGAGTCAGCCAGCATAGGAGAGACCTGCATTGCAGAGCAGAGGAGCCTTCTTCTGCCACTGGGTACCATATCCAAGTGATACATGGAGGTAACTAACCACTCAGGAATGCAGAGAAGCCCGGTGGTATAGTAGGACCAGCCCTGCTGCTAAGAGGAAACAGCCTGAAACCCTAAGGACACAAGAGCCTAAAAACAGACTGGGACAGGAGTCTTCTGATTAACACCTGCACCCAGAGTTGATCTGGGCCACAGAGGTACATACCCAAATACAACTATAAGAGAGCAGGTCTTGCAGAAGTACTTACATATCAGTGTACACAGAGAGAACAGGTCTCCCAGGAGCACAGAGAAACCACAGTCAGAGACAGCAACACCAGCTAACACCAGAGAAAACCAGATGGCAAAAGGCAAATGCAAGAACACCACCATCAGAAACCAAGGCAACATGGCTCCATTGGAACCAAGTTCTCCAACAATAGCAAGTCCTGAATACCCCAACACACCAGAAAAGCAAGAACTGGATTTAAAATCACTGCTCATGATGCTGATGGGGGGCTTCAAGAAGGACATGAATTACTCCCTTAAAGAAATACAGGAGACCACAAGTAAGCAGGGAGAAGCCCCTGAAGAACTAAGGGAAAACACACACCAAAAAAAGGTGAATGAATTGAACAAAGCCATTCAAGTTCTAAAAATGGAGGTAGAAACAATGAAGAAATCACAAAGGAAACAACTCGGGACATAGAAAACCTAGGAAAGAAGTCAGGAGTCTTGGATCCAAGCATCAACAACAGAGAACAAGAGGTAGAAGAGAGAATCTCAGACGAAAAGGATACCATAGAAAGCATTGATACAACAAAGAAAATGAAAAATGCAAAAAATTCCTGACCCAAAATATCCAGGAAATCCAGGACAAAATGAGAAGACCAAACCTAAGGATTATAGGTATAGAATAGAGCAAGCATTTACAACTTAAAGGGCCAGTAAATATCTTCAACAAAATTACAGAAGAAAACTTCCCTAACCTAAAGAAAGAGATGCCCATGAACATACAGGAAGCCTACAGAAGTCCAAATAGATTTGACCAGAAAAGAAATTCCTCCCATCACATAATAATTAAAATACTGAATGTACTAAACAAAGAAAGAATATTAAAAGCAGTAAGAGGAAAAGGTCAAGTAACATATAAATGTAGACCTATCAGAATTACACCGGACTTCTCACTAGAGACTATGAAAGCCAGAAGAGCACGGGCAGATGTCATACAGACCCTAAGAGAATACAAATGCCAACCCAGACTGCTATATCCAGCAAATCTTTCAATTACCATAGATGGAGAAACCAAGGTGTTTCATGACAAAAACAAATTTACACAGTATTTTTCCACAAATCCAGCCCTTCAAAGGATAATGAATGGAAAACACCAACAAAGGGACAGAAACTATACACTAGAAAAAGCAAGAAATTAATACTATTCCAACAAACCTAAAAAAAGATAGCCACACAAACATAAAAAAATTACATCAAAAATAGCAGGAAGCAACAATCACTTTTCCTTAATATCTCTTATCATCAATGGGCTCAATTCCCCAATAAAAAGACATAGACTAACAGACTGGATATATAAACAAGACCCAACATTTTGCTGCATACAGGAAACGCATCTCAGTGTCAAAGACAAACACTACCTCAGAGTAAAGGGCTGGAAAACAGTTTTCCAAGCAAATGGTCCCAGAAAACAAGCTGGAGTAGCCAGTCCAATATATGATAAAATAGACTTTCAACCAAAAGTCATCAAAAAAGACATGGAAGGACACTTTATACTCATCAAAGGAAAAAATCTACCAGGAAGAACTCTCAATTTTGCACATCTATGCTCCAAATACAAGGGCACCATTATTCGTAAAAGAAACCTTACTAAAGCTGAAAGCACACATCACACCCCACACAATAATTGTGGGGGACTTCAACACTCCTCTCTCCTTAATGGACAGATCAGGAAAACACAAACTAAACAGAGACACAGTAAAACTAACAGAAGTTTTGGACCAAATGGACTTAATAGATATCTATAGAACATTTCATCCTAAATCAAAAGAATATACCTTCTTCTCAGCACTTCATGGTACCTTCTCCAAAATTGACCATATAATTGGTCACATAACAGAACTCAACAGATACAAAAAAATCGAACTAATTCCATGTCTCCTGTCAGATCACTATGAAGTAAGGGTGGTCTTCAACAGCAACAAAAACAACAGAAAGCCCACATACACATGGAAGCTAAACAAGGCTCTACTCAATGATACCTTGGTCAAGGAAGAAATAAAGAAAGAAATCAAAACCTTTCTAGAGTTTAATGAAAATGAAGGCACAACATACCCAAATTTATGGGACACATTGAAAGCAGTGCTAAGAGGAAAACTAAGCTCTGAGTGCCTTTAAAAAGAAGCTGGAGAGAGCATACACTAGCAGCTTAACAGCACACCTGAAAGCTTTAGAACATAAAGAAGCTAATACACCCAAGAGGAGCAGAAGGCAGGAAATCATCAAACTCAGGGCTGAAATTAACCAAGTAGAAGCAAAAAGAACTATTCAAAGAATCAACAAAACCAGGAGTTGGTTCTTTGAGAAAATCAACAAGATAGATAAAACTTTAGCCAGACTAACCAGAGGACACACAGACAATATCCAAATTAACAAAATCAGAAATGAAAAGGGAGAAATCACAACAGAAACTGAGGAAATTCAAAAAATCATCAGATCCTACTACAAAAGCCTACACTCAACACAACTGGAAAATCTGGAGGAAATGGACAATTTCCTAGACAGATATCAACTACCAAAGTTTAATCAGGATCAGATAGACCATCTAAACAGTCCCATAACCTCTAAAGAAATAGAAGTAGTCATTGGAAATCTTCCAACCAAAAAAAGCACAGGACCAGATGGTTTTAGTGCAGAATTCTATCAGACCTTCAAAGAAGACCTAATACCAATACTCTTCAAACTACTCCACAAAATAGAAACAGAAGGAACACTACCCAACTCCGTTCTATGAAGCCACAATTTCACTGATACCAAAACCACACAAAGATCCGACAAAGAAGGAGAATCTCAGGCCAATTTCTCTTATGAATATCGATGCAAAAATACTCAATAAAATTCTTGCCAACCAAATCCAAGAACACTTCAAAACGATAATTCACCATGATCAAGTAGGCTTCATCCCAGGAATGCAGGGATGGTTCAATATAAGGAAATCTATCAATGTAATCCACTACATAAACAAACTCAAAAAAAAAAAAAAACCCACATAGTCATTTCATTAGATGCTGAAAAAGCATTTGACAAAATTCAGCATCCTTTCATGTTAAAGGTCTTGGAAAGAACAGGAATGCAAGGCCCATACCTAAACATAGTAAAAGCAATATACAGCAAACCAGTAGCCAACATCAAACTAAATGAAGAGAAACTTGAGGCATTCCCATTAAAATTAGGGACTAGACAAGGCTGCCCTCTCTCTCCATATTTATTCAATATAGTACTTGAAGTTCTAGCTAGAGCAATTAGACAACAAAAAGAGGTCAAAGGGATACAAATTGGAAAGGAAGAAGTCAAACTATCACTATTTGCAGATGATATGATAGTATACTTAAGCAACCCAAAAAATTCCACCAGAGAACTCCTACAGCTGATAAACAACTTCAGCAAAGTGACCGGATATAAAATTAACTCAAGCAAATCAGTAGCCTTCCTATACTCAAAGGATAAACAGGCTGAGAAAGAAATTAGAGAAATGACACCCTTCACAATAGCCACAAACAATATAACGTATCTTGATGTGACTCTAACCAAACAAGTGAAAGATCTGTATGACAAGAACTTCAAGTCTCTGAAGAAAGAAATCGAAGAAGACTTCAAAAGATGGAAAGATCTTCCATGCTCAAGGATTGGCAGGATTAATATAGTAAAAATGGCTATCCTGCCCAAAGCAATATACAGATTCAATGCGATCCCCATCAAAATCCCAACTCCATTCTTCATAGAGTTAGAAAAGCAATTCTCAAATTCATCTGGAATAACAAAAAACCCACGATAGCTAAAACTATTCTCAACAGTAAAAAAACTTCTGTGGGAATCAGTATCCCCGACCTCAAGCAGTACTACAGAGCAATAGTATTAAAAACTGCATGGTATTGGTACAATGACAGGCAGGTAGATCAATGGAACAGAATTGAAGACCCAGAAATGGACTCACACACCTATGGTCACTTAATCTTTGACAAGGGAGCTACAACCACCCAGTGGAAAAAAGATAGCCTTTTCTTTTTTTTTTTTAATTTTATTTTATTTTCTAAGTTTTTTTTTATTTACACTCAAACTCATTTCAAAGATAGCCTTTTCAATAGATGGTGATGGTTCAACTGGAGGTCAGCATGCAGAAGAATGCAAATTGACCCATTCTTGTCTCGTTGCACTAAGCTCAATTCCAAGTGGATCAAAAACCTCCACATAAAACAAGAAACACTGAAACTAATAGAAAAGTAACTGGGGAAGTGCCTTGAGCATATGGGCACAGGGGAAAATTTCCTGAACAGAACATCAATAGCTTATGCTCTAAGATCAAGAATTGACAAATGGGACCTCATAAAATTACAAAGTTTCTGTAAGGCAAAGGACACTGTCAAAAGGACAAAATGGCAACCAACTAATTGAGAAAAGATCTTTACCAACCCTACATCCAACAGAGGGCTAATATCCAAGATATACAAAGAACTCAAGAAGGTAAATTCCAGAGAGCCAAATAACCCTGTTAAAAATGGGGTACAGAGCTAACCAAAGAATTTTCTCCTGAGGAATATAGAATGGCTGAGAAACATCTAAAGAAATGTTCAACATCCTTAGTGATCAGGGAAATGCAAATCAAAACAACTCTGAGATTTCACCTCACACCAGTCAGAATGGCTAAGATCAAAAACTCAGGAGACAGCCAGTGCTGGCAAGGAAAGAGGCACACTCCTCCACTGCTGGTGGGATTGCAAGCTGGTACAACCTCTCTGGAAATCAGTTTGGCAGTTCCTCAGAAAACTCGGCATAATACTACAGGAGGACCCAGCTATACCACTCCTGGGCATATACCCAGAGGACTCTCCAACATGGACACATGCTCCACTATGTTTATAGCAGCCTTATTTATAATAGCCAGAAGCTGGAAAGAACCCAGATGTCCCTCAATGGAGGAATGGATACAGAAAATGTGGTATATTTACACTATGGAATACTACTCAGCTATGAAAAACAATGAATTCGCGAAATTCTTAGGCAAGTGGGTGGAATTGGAGAATGTCATCCTGAGTGAGGTGACCCATTCACAAAAAAATCACACAAGATATGCACTCACTGATAAGCAGATATTAGCCCAGAGCTTGGAATACCCAAGGAACAATTCACATATCAAAGGATACCCAAGAAGAAGGAAGGAAAGGCGCCTGGTCCTGGAAGGGCTCAATGTGGCAGTGTAGATGAATACCAGGAAGGGAAGGCAGGAGTGAGTTGGTTGGGGAGCAAGGGGAGGGAAGAGGGTGTATGGAACTTTTGGGGAGGGGGGAAACCAGTAAGAGGGAAATCATTTGAAATGTAAATAAAGAATATACCTAATAAAAAAATTAAAAAAAAAACTAGAAGAAAAAAAAAAGCCTGCCTAAAGTGTTCAAACACGTTTCTAATACAAAGTCTCAAAATCTTCCCTATTCCTCTGACAAGCAGCATGGTCAGGCCTATCATAGCAATAACCTACTTCCTGGTAGGTCAGGGAAATGTCATTTTCTGTGTATGACCCAGCTTATGCACTCATGCTCTCAAAGTTGCTGACTGCCTTCAGCTTTCAATGGGCCTTCATAACACTGGCCATTTTAGCTACTGATGTATACTACAGGAGGAGAAGATTTTTTTTCAGCTATGCTCCAAACCCATGTTCAGACAGATAGCCCTGGTTAAATTTAGCAAGTCATAATACAAAGAAGAAGACATTAATGATGTTACCTATAATTTCTCAATAAGATGTCTCACAAGCTAAGCTGATGGCTATATACTCTCAGTTGAAATTTCCTCTTCCAAATTGATGTTAGCTTGTTTCAAGTTGACAAAAAACTATCCAGTACATTTGAACTTTTATCTTCTTGACACATAAATATATCACTATTAAATTATAACTTTTTCTTGTTTGTTATCTTTAAGCTGTCATATCAATATCACAATATAAATCATACTCCAAACTTTTAAAATTCCTAGTATTTAAAATTTTACTCTTTTTAATACATTTAAAATCTCTCAACTTTGAACTCCAGTAAAATAAAAAAAAGTTATTTATTTTTTTTTAATCCAAGAAGAATTAGGACACAGTCACAGTCTGAACAAGCAAGACCAAACTCCACCATTATAAATAACTGAATGTCAAATGTTTGGGATTCACTCACCATCTTCTGGGTGTCACAGGGCCTTTGAACAGCTCCAAATGGAGCTTTACTTTCTGAAATACACAAGTTTATTTCACAGACTCAGGCCAGCTCCACTCTCCAGCTGCTTCTGTCCTTTGTGGTCATTTCATGGTACTGGCATCTACAAAAATGCCCAGATCTCCATAGCAACTGATTTGCACCTTCACTAACAGTCTCTCCTGGGCTCTCTTCAGGGACTCTATCCCCACCATGCACCAAGCCTCAGCTAGTCTTCTGACTCATTTATGACTTCAAAACAAGTTCCACCTGGGTGGCTCATACACATTACCAGGTTCAGTTGCCAGAATGTGATGTACCTTCCATCCATTCTTGACCATAGCTGCTTTGTGCTCACCCTGAGGAAATACTCCAGAAAGAGTTCAAGTCATCGATGCCAGTCTCTTCTTGATCACAGATGATTTCTCAGCCCTGGTTGGCCAGCCCTAATTATCACCCACTGTTATTCATGGAAATGGGAAAAAATGGGGCTAATAAATAGTAGTAAATTGTGTGGGAAGTATTTAAAGAGCATTAGTGGATGTGATGAACTAAATTCTCTAACAAGTTCATAAGTGTAGCGTATAGTTTTAAGCTCTACCTGCCTTTACTCCAGGAGGTGACTGTGCTACCAACCCCATTCAGTTTCCCTTGAATTCTCAGACAAAAGACACACACACATAGTTTGTTCCTCTTCTACTTGCCTTCTTGGCACAATTGCTGGATGCTATTATCTCCCACCTGGGAAAGTGTGCCTTTATCAGTTTCTTATCTCTCCCACCTGTCCTCAACTTCAGTTGTTAAAATCCACTGACCAAACCACAGGTACGAGTAGCCTGTGTAGTCACTCTCCGTTTTGGGATCTCACATGGTTGTCCGGTTCTTCTCTTTCCAAAGCATGTTGAACTGTTGAATTCCCTTTCCCTCCAGGGATCTGGAAGTCCCGTCTGTACCTTCCACCCAGCAATTGGCACATGGCTCCCATTACTGACAGATGGAGAACCAATTGGAGAATAGGGCCTTAACATCAGAACTGCCCCCTATACATAAGTAAAATCAAGAAATAAGTACATCAGTATTATTTTGTAATAAAGATCAAAAGAAACAAAAGAAAGCACTCAAAAAGTTGGTGTGACTGAGTTTGTGAAGTGTGGCAGGGGCAAGATAAACCTGAACTGAGACTTGATGTTTTGCTTCCTGTAGACCCACGGCCTTTTGTTTGTTTCTTTCTTTCAATATTGTTGCATATAACATCTTAATAAAATATTTTAATTACATAAAAATTTAAAAATATGTAACTAAAAGAATCACTTGTGATCAAAGCTTAGAAACAAGATCTTGGGTTGGTAGGAGTTATTAGAGAGCAAGAAGATTACAAAATATAAGACTCTGATGCTAATCTAATCTTGGCTCTGACTTCAATGAAGTGGGATTGTTTGACTAAACTACTGGGCCAGACTCCCTCATTTGGAGTTTGAATATAATACCATAAAAGGCATTCCAGTGTTAATATTTTTCTTTCATTATTCTAATGTAATATTTATGCTTTCATCATAATTATCCTCTTTTCATGAGCACACCCTTGGGCCCAGGAGTTCTTTGCCACTATTTCTGCAGCACCTAACTGCCCCAGTAGATTGGATATTTGCTGGGAAGAGTACCCTTTCCATTGAGATTTCCCCCAAATCAGGAGGAAGTGCTCCACTTGCTTCCTGCTCTATATCTCAATAAAGAGTTTTCTTCTGAGAGTGAAGCCATCTGGTGAGGCAGAACCTAGCTGAACAGACCCTACCTTATCCCTGACTCAAGGTAAGAAGTCTTTCATCATCTTGGCAGAACAAGGCCTACTTATTCCAGACCCCTTCTGCTTCCTGCTGAGGCTGTGCACTTTGAACTTCAAAGCTTAAAAATAGCATGGCAGGATTAATATAGTAAAAATGAGCATCTTACCAAAAGTAATACACAGATTCAATGCAATCCCCATCAAAATCCCAACTCAATTCTTCATAGAGTTAGAAAGAGCAATTCAAAAATTCATCTGGAATAACAGAAAACCCAGAATAGCTAAAACTATTCTCAAGAGTAAAAGAACCTCTGGGGGAATCAGTATCCTGGACCTCAAGCTGTACTACAGAGCAATAGTGTTAAAAACTGAATGGTATTGGTACAGTAACAGACATGTAGATCAATGGAACAGAATTGAAGACCCAGAAATGAATCCACACTCCTATGGTCACTTGATCTTTGACAAAGGAGCTAAAACCATCCAGTGGAAAAAAGATAGCCTTTTCAACAAATGGTGCTGGCTCAGCTGGAGGTCAACATGCAGAAGAATGCAAATTGGCCCATCCTTATCTCCTTGCACTAAGCTCAATTCTAAGTGGATCAAAGATCTCCACATAAAACCAGACACACTGAAACTAATGGAAGGGAAACTAGGGAAGAACCTTGAACATATGGGCACAGGGGAGAATTTCCTGAACAGAACTCCAATAGCTTATGCTCTAAGATCAAGAATAGACAAATGGGACCTCATTAAATTACAAAGTTTTTGCAAGGCAAAAGACACTGTCAAAAAGACAAAGCGGCAACCAACTAACTGGGAAATGATCTTTACCAACCTTACATCCCACAGAGGGCTAATATCCAATATATACAAAGAACTCAAGAAGTTAACTCCAGAGAGGCAAGTAACCCTATTAAAAAATGGGGTACAGAACTACACAAAGAGTTCTCACCTGAAGAATATCTAATGGCTGAGAAGCACCTAAAGAGATGTTCATCATCCTTAGTCATTAGGGAAATGCAAATCAAAACAACCCTGAGATTCCATCTCACACCAGTCAGGATGGCTAAGATCAAAAACACAGGAGACAGCAGTTGTTGGCGAGGATGTGGAGAAAGAGGAACACGCCTCCACTGCTGGTGGAATTGCAGGCTGGTACAACCACTCTGGAAAGCAGTCTGGCGGTTCCTCAGAAAACTGGGCATGACACTCCCGGAGGATCCGGCTATACCACTCCTGGGCATATACCCAGAGACTTTACCTGCATGCAATAAGGACACTTGCTCCACTATGTTCATAGCAGCCTTATTTATAATAGCCAGAAGCTGGAAAGAACCCAGATGTCCCTCAACGGATTCAGAAGATGTGGTATATCTACACAATGGAATACTACTCTGCAATTAAAAACAATGAATTCACGAAATTCCTAGGCAAATGGTCAGATCTTGAAAATATCATCCTTAGTGAGGTAACCCAATCACAAAAGAACACACATGGTATGCAGTCACTGATAAGGGGATATTGACCCAGAATCTCGGAATACCCTAGACACAATCCGCATATCAATAGATTTCTAAGAAGATGGAAGGAGAGACCCCTGGTCCTGAAAAGACTGGATGTAGGGGAACGCCAGGACAGAGTAACGAGAGGGGGTTGAATGGAGAAAAGAGGGAGGGAAGGGGGCTTATGGGACTTTCGGGGAGGGAGGAAACGGGAAAGGGGAAGTGATTTGGAATGTAAATTAAAAAAATAAAATAAAATAAATAATAAAAAAAATAGCATATCCTACATAAAGGCGTCCTTCTTTTTGGCTTCCAAATTTCAGAAGTTCTTCTTGCTATGAAATCAGTTTCCAAGGGTATCAGCCTCAGGTTATGGATTCTGACAGCACTGATGAGTGACTACAACCAAACACGAGGTGACTCCTTGTTAAACAAACGGAATCAGAAAATAAGTTATTCTACAATATATAAATCAACATCTACTAGTACCATCAATATCTACTTTTGACTCATCATTTAGAACAACATTTGTATAAAATCTCTTTTTAAACGTATATTGGGGTTTTAGCTCTGTCCCAGAGGGTAGAGCACCTGGCTGGGATGGGCAAAACCCTGAGTAAAGGAGAATATCAACTCAGCTCCTCAGAATATCAAGAAGTTTGAGTTTTTTAATTGGAGCATTTTCTATCAGTATTCCTGGGCAGTAGTCAGTCATTACATTACACATGTCCTAGACAATTTATGGACTGTGTTTTTCTCTTTATGATGTATCCCCCAGGGACCTGGGTACCAATAAAACAAGCTTACCTCACTGAGAATCACTCCCGGTAAATTTAACTCAACATTCCTGGATGTTTTGTTGTTTGGTTATTGTTTTCATATTTCTAATCCTATTAGAAGTTATGATTAAGAGGCCCTGTCTGGCTTATATTTCTCTTTTTTTATGACTGTGTCACTTAAAGTACTTTTTCTGATCTATTTCTTCCAGTAAAATTTAATTATATAGGCTCAAGGTTATAGCTTCAACAAAGCTTATGAGTGACTAACTTCAACAAAACTATTACATAAATCTCTACTGTCTGTGGAAAAACAAAGCCAAAAACAAAGTAGTTGGGTTATGAGGGGAAATTCATCGTGAGTTTTTTTTATTATTATTCATGCAATGGGCAACTGATTTTGTCAATTATTCCAAGCTTGCCATTGCAAGGCAATAGGACTCTATCATCTTGGAAAATTCAATTACAGTTTCATTTAAAACAACAAACTTTCATTGAGCACCTTCTTTGTATAAAGCACTGCCCTGAGTATTGCAAGAGAAAATCAAGGAAGGAAAAAACAGATGGCTGCCTTCTAAAGAGGAAAGTTTCCATCTACAGTCCTGCAAGCAAGTGCAGATAATAAGAGTGAATGCAGAGCTGATGTGGCAGAGAGACCCTTTGTGCCACTTCAAAGACCTTTAAAAGCTTTAAAGTAATGAACATGTGACTTTGCTCTTAAGGAATTAACAAGAATGTTACACAAGGACATGAAAATAGAATAAAATATATTTCATACAAGTACCATCTTGCATGCCTGAATTTTAAGCTACTTGAGAGGCTGAGGCAAATCTGGGAAAGATATAACTCCATTTCCACAAATATTACACACACACACACACACACACACACACACAAACACACACACACACACACACAAAGAACTACATCCTTAGTTTAGAAATACATATATATATATATGTATCTTTAATAGAGTGGATTATTAGAATCTTGACTACAAAGTTGTACAGTATGTTAAAGAAACACCAAAACCCCATAAGAAAAGGAAATAAAAGATATCTGTAGAAGAAATGTGTGTCAAAGATCATTAGTATTGAAAGAAATGTAAATAAAGGCACTGCAATTCTAAAAGATTTCTTTTATTACTTTAATCATGTGCATGCATATGTTTCTGTGTACGCATATGTGCATATGAGTTCAGGTGTCCTTGGAGGTCAGAAAAATGTATCAGATGCCCTAGAGATGGAGTTACAGGTAGTTGTGAACTGTCTGACATGGGTTCTGGGACCCAACTCCTCCACTAGAACAGCACACACCCTTAACTGATAAACCACCTCTCCAGACTCAGACAATGGCTATATTCAATCTTTTCAAATTACAAAGCATCTTAGAAGATACCACTTAGGAAATCTCATAATAAGAAAATGGATTTTCACCCATGAACTAGAACAAATTCTCTAGGAAAAAAAAAGTTGGAATATAAATGAAGGATCACAAAACAGTATTCATTTTGTCCTAAGTAATGCCATAGTTAGATATATGTTATAAGAAAAGAAACTAAGTACAGATAAGGTTAAGCACAGTGGAAGTTATGGTTTATCACCATGAAAACAATGCTCAAAAGAACAAATTAAAGTTGGGGATGGAGCTCAGTAGTTGCCTAACATGGTCAACACCCTGCATTTATTATGGAATACTGCTAAATAAAAACTGAATTCATTAAATAAACTTCTAATATATCTTTCTGATCAGTTATGCAATTATTTTAAAAAAAATTTCTAGACAAGTTTTGAAAACAATGGAAAGGCTAAAGATTCACAATTAAGTGAATAGGCTAAGAAACTGTGTGTACAGTACACTTCAGCTTTCTAGTTTGATTTCTGTTGCTGTGCTAAAAAGTTTACCAAAAGCAACTAGGGGAGGAAAGAGTTTATTTGGCTTATATGTTCTAATCATGGTTTCTCACTGAGGGAAGGGAAGGTAGAAACTCATACAGTGCAAGAACCAGGATGTAGGAACCAAAGTAGGGACCATGGAAGAGTGCTGCTTACTGAATTGCTCCCCATGGCTTCCTCAGCCTACTTATGAGACTTAGGACCTCTTTCTTGCCCAGGGATGGTGCCATCCACTGTGGACTGGACACTCTCTTATCAATGGAATCAAGAAAAGGCCCTACAGACTTGCCTACAGGCTAATCTTATGGAGGCATTTTATCAATTGAATTTCCTTCTTTCCAAATGATCCTAACTTGAGTCAAGGTAAGTCTGATGAGCACCCTCTAGTACCCAGTGTTCAGTGTCTAGATCTAGTGTCCAGGTATCTGGACACACACACACAAACACATAATTTTGATGTATTTGTTCAGTTCAGTTGAACCTGTACAACTCTTGCCATTAACAAAACAGATTTCTTTTAAATCAGCTTGGTAATTATCTGTCTTTTTTCTTTCTATATCTTATCCAACAAATTACAGGGAACCATGTATTTGCAGGAGTGCTTGTATACCCTGGGATTTTCTCTGGCTTTGCAAAGTGTTTAACATTTTATATCACATGCCCAAATTAAGTCCAGAACTGCACTCCCCTGCTTCTACTTCTGCACAAAAGTTTCTCTCTCAAGCCAATACTCCTGGAACATCAGCACAGACTTAAGGCTTTACTCATCCATAAGTTAGGAAACTTATCTGAGAATTAGCCCAGAAAATTTTTTCCATATCTAGGGATCTGTTATGAGAAAATCACCATATATCTGAAGTTTAAGTGCTGTGACTATCACATAACTTTACATAAAAACCTCATTTGGGGGTTGGAGAGATGACTCAGCTGTTAAGAACACTTGTTTCTCTTGTGGAGGACCTGGGTTTGGTTCTCTGCACTTGCATGCTAGCTCACAAATGTCTGTAACTCCAGTTCTATGGGACCCTCTGGCTTCTGTGTGCACCATGTATTTACATGTAGTTTGCGTGTAAATACATGGTACACAGATATACATATAGGCAAAACACTCATACACTTAAAGTAAAAATTAATATTTTTAAAAGAGCTTCATCTAAAGGCATTTCTCTGAAAATTTCAGACCTTTGACTGCAGGCACTGGATCAGTTATTTATATAGATCTGAGTTTTCTATATGCAAGCAATAGACAAGAAAGATACCTAAAATGTGAGAACATGCTGATATTCAACTTTATCTGATAAATCCTCACCATATGCACTAACATCTAACCTCTTTCAAACAGAATTTAAAATGTGACAAGTTGGAAGCATTTTCATCCATTTCAACAAGCATGGTGGTCTGGATGATCTTTGTCAATATTACTATTATTGCTAGGTTCCACTAGGAAGAGGAAGATCACAGACTGAGGTACCCAGAAGAAAACAAGAATGCACCTGAGTTGTATTACTGTTCATAGTGGCGGTGGTGGTGGTGAAGATGCTTCATTAGTGTTTGGCCAAAGTCAATACTGGATAAAACTGCAACAGATTAAAAAAATTCAGCCCACAATGTCATGCACTAAAGGAAATTCACTTCACTTTCATTAACTCAGCCAGGTTCTTTCTTAAGTTTTGTGCCCGCGGTAGGAAATTTGTTTTGGTCATGATTATCGCCCCCCCCCTTTTTTTCCATTCGAGATCTGCACCAAAACTGAAAAGCACACTGGTGTGTAGCCCCAGTTTTGCTTTTAGGCATGCATGTGACAACTCTTTTCACATTGCAAACTTTTGACCTTACAAATTCTCTTCTTTCAGGACACAGGAATCTTCCAGAAGATTACTTCGATTTCATTATAATCTTAAAGTCTTTCCCAGAATTAGAGTTGTGGGCTTAGGGCTTCTTTTCTTTCCTGTACATAGATCTCACTCAGGCTTGGGAAGTCCCCAGCCTGGCATTTCCACCCCAGGAGGCTCCTCTGAACAAATTCCACACTATTGTCATTGCTTCACACTAACCTGTGGGGTCCACTGTACTAAGACAAAATCTTAAAACTCAGCTTCCTTCCTCTTCAGATCAGGAGGTTGACCTTTGAAACTCAAATTCCTGTAGGGGGCTAGAGGGATGGCTCAGCCATTAAGAGCACTTTTCTGGAGGTCCTGAGTTCTATTTCCAGCAACCACATGGTGGCTCACAACTATCTATAGTGCGATCTGATGCCCTCTTCTGTCATGCAGGTGTGTATGCAGATACAGCACTCCTCTACAATAAATATAAATAACTCTTAAAACAAACAGGTGTTTAAGGCAAAGCACATTCTGGGGCTGGAGAGATGGCTCAGCTGCTAAGAGCACTGACTGCTCTTCCAGAGGTCCTGAGTTCTATTCCCAGCAACCACATGGTGGCTCACAACCATATGTAATGGAATCCAATGCCCTCTTCTGGTGTTTCTGAAGACAGGGACAGAGTACTTACATAAAACAAATAAATAAATCTTTTTAAAAAAAAAATCCTACATGGATTTTGTCCTGTTTTATTTCTAGTGTAGGAAAGAGCTCAAAGTATCTGATTGAACAAGTCTAAATGCTTATAATCTGCCTCATTAGTTGAAGGACCTTAAGTCTCATATTTGTACCTCCCTCACAAGCATGTTAGTTCCACATAACCTTCACCCCCAGTCTTTTCTCTCCCTCAAGTCATCTAGGTACTTGAAGTTTTCCTGGTCTCTCATGCCCATTCTCTAACAGTTGATAAAATTTGAAAGGAGATTCTGTATTTTACCCATGAAAATCTGCCATACCTTCTTTTCTCTTTAATTTCTATCTTGTGTGAATGCTACAGAAATGTATATGCTCTTTTATGCACATGAAGGTACACAGCTACAAGTGCCTGGTGGAGGTCAAAGGTCATCCACCTTTCCATTGTTCCCAATTACAAATGCAGGCTAGATGGCCAACAAGACCCCAGGAATTCACTCAACTCCACCTCCCATAGGAATGCTGGAATTCCAGACAAGCTACTATGCCCAGGTTTCACAGGAGTTCTGAGGATTCACATTCTTGTTCTCATACTTACTTGGGAAGTGCCTGTATACACTGAACCCTCTTTCCATACCCCTCAATCTTTCTTGTAAGCTATCCCCAAATCTGGACTCTCCTTCTTTTCTATTTTATTTTTCTCTTATGTTTTTTGATTAGTGTATATGGCCTATGTGTATGTGTATATTTGTGTGTGTGTGAGTGTGTGTGTGTGTGTGTATGTGTGTGTGTGTGTGTGTGCAGGCATGAACCCATAGCTCTATGTCAGGTGACCACCTCTGTTACTCTATGCCTAACTTTAGAGAGCCTTTCACTGAACCAGAGGCTCCCAGATTCAGCTAGACTGGTTGGTCTACAAGCCCTAGGGATCTACCTGTTATCACTTTCCTAGCATTGTGATTACAGACATGTATCTCAGCTTGGATTTTTATGTGGGTATTAAGTATCTGAACCTTGAGTCTTCATTCTTGTATGACAAGCACTTCACAATGGAGCCATCCCCCAGCCCCTCCTTTTTCTTTTTTTAAATGATGAATTTCTAGATAACAAGAACTGGATATGCTTATGGTGCACCACGTGATGCTTTCATATATGCATTGTTTCTGGTTCATCTTGTAGAATTAGGAATAAGAGATGTAAAAGACACAATATCCCCTTGTGAATATTTAGAAAACTCTGATAATACTCGTGGGCTCAAATTCCAGCACCTAAGGTAACAGTGGGCACAGAGGTACTCTATTTTGAATGCCTTCCTGTAGATGCTTTGAGCACTCCCTTCCTGTCTGATAGTGAGGTAAAACTGAGAAATTCTGCAGCTAAGTCCCAGCTAATCTATCCCTTGAGGGAATTCTACACTCAGCCCTGAAACACAAAGTAATCTCTACATTTGTTTGCTTCCAATATACTCCTCTCCACAAAGGGACATGGCACAAATTCCATGCTTAAGGTTTTGTGGCTTTTCATCTTATTTATAACACTAGTTAAGACCATTTTAGCTGCCAGAAACAAAAAAACAACTCAAGGGCAGAACTGAGTCCAGGAAGCAGCAGATGCTGAGGACTCGCTCCCTCCTTGGTCTGTCTGCTGGCTTCTTGCCTCTCTCAAAGCTGGGATGTTTCACTTTTCCATTCACAGAACAGCTTTCATAGGAGAGAGCTTTTCCTGTCTGAGCTGTTGCATTACTCACAGGAAGTGGCTGATTTTACAGATTCTAGCCTGAACCCCATTTTATTGGGAAACGTCTGTGTTATTAAACCCAAGACGAACCTAAATTTAGAATCTCAAATAATTTGTTTAAATTTTTGCAAATATATTTTTCAAGCACTGAACAAAGAAAACAAGCAAGTCCCTGAATGCAGCAGCAGCAAGAGGTCTGGATTCATTCTGTTACTGGTGTGGAATTCAAAGCAAACAATACAGGATTGCTCTGGTCAGATTCCAGACTGGGTTAGAGATCACCACTCATTTGGCCGCTGTAAAAGGCATAAAGAAGTGAAGTGATCCTGACTGGCTAGGAGTGTAGCCTTCATGGGAGCCTCCAAGAACTTCATGGAATCCACATGCTGAATCAGAAGGAAGCCAACTCTCCCTCAGGAGCAAGCCTCCTTTCTCTTAGATGCTGCCCAAGAAAGAGGAAAGAGATGGCTAGAGCTCGAGACAGCATCTATTTGGGCACTTGGCAGAATCTTGGGGAAGATATATTTTTCTCTTCAGATTTAACTACTTTGTTCCCAGACTTTTCCTTGTTTCTTTACACAATCACCACAGAATCTGAAATCCGCTTACGAGACTGAAATTTAAGTGTCCCTCCAAATATCCCAACAAGCACATCTTGGACTGAATCTCATCAGCCTGCCAAAGCAAAGGTGTTGGCGTGGCCTGATAATGAAGTTGCACATTCTCTCACCATTGTTAATGAGAGGAAAATGCAAAGTAAGACAATCCGTGTTGATCAAAGAAGACATGCAGAGAGAACAGAGGCTGAGCTAGAGTGTGCTGAGATCTAAGATAGGATGCACAACCTGATATCAAATACAGTCTGAAAAGCCTGGGGTTTGAGGTCATGTTTCTACCAAAGGACAATATCTAAGTGATGCCATTGTTTCCATGAAAGATTACTAAAAGGGGGTGGTTTGCTACTTTTAGCCAATATATAACTTGGAATCAAATGCCTTTTCAAGGCTTCTAATTTAATATAGAGGGCACACTTGTATCGATTCACACTTCTTACTTACTTATGACTGAGGGTGCTATAACCAGGACTAAAGGACTTCCAGCATACAGACAGTTCTCTCAGTACTGTGTTGCAGGTGAGGGGCCACTTGTCCAGTGGTAACCTTGTAGGTCCTGGAGTAGACAACATGACTCATTCTCCCAAATCCTCCACTTTGATCAAAAAACTCATCTGAATCTTCATTGTGATAGTCTATTCATCTCAAAAGTCGGAATAAATACAGTCCCTAACTCATCAGAGGGCCAGATGAGTCAGGTTCCTTAAGCAGATGCCAGAAACTGCATAAGTACTTGATTCTCTCAATGCCGTTGTAGGAGCCATGGAACTTTGACATGCATAGGAAAATGTTGATGTGTAAACGATTTTAAATCCTTTTTCTATTGAAAAAAATTTTTCATGCAATATATTTTGATCATGCTTTCCCCTCCCCTGACTCTTCTCAAATCTTCCTAACTTCCCCATGGACACAACTCCAGGCCTTCTTTCTCACTCTTTAGAAAACAAACAGGCAAACAAACAAACAAGAACAGAAACAAACTAGAATAAAAAATTAAAAGAATAATATGATACACACACACAAGACCAATAAGACCCCCCCCCTCAAAAAGGCATTTAAAAAAGGAGGCAGAAAACTTGCAGTGCATGCTGAGTTATTAGCCAAAGGGGCTTCATGTAAACTCCTGAAAATTAAGGCTATAGCCAAGGCTATTGGTTTCCACAAACTTATGGTAAGTCCTATTACTGAAAACATTTAAATATCTCATTGAACATGGAGAAGTCAGGCTGGTGCTTAACTAGAGTATACTACCTAGTAGTCATGCTACTGTAAGGTGCTGTGCATGCTACCAAAGGAAAGAGGTAACCAATAACCCAGGTACAAATTCTTCAGTCTACAATAGTGACCTGCCTACCTCCATGATAAGCTAGTCCAATAGTGGCACAAAAGTTGTATGAGTAACCAACCACTACCTAATTAGATTTAAGGCACCCTCCATTAGATGGAACCCATACCTCACACTGCTTGGATAGCTAAGAACAAGAGACTAGATAACCAATGGTCCCAGAGGGAAAACAAATGCTATTGTTCTGCTAAAGTAATGCAGCAATAAAATGACTCCTAATGATATTCTGTTATACCTATAGATCAGTGTTTTTCCCAGACATCATCAAAGAACTTTCCTCTTGTAGAAGATGGGAACTAACACAAAGACTCACAACTGGATAATGTGCAGAGAGTGAGAGATTTTGGAACACTCAGTCCTAAATGGAATGTCTTCATCAAACCTCTCTCATCAGAGGTCAGGGAACTTTGTGGAGGAAGAAGCAGAAGGACTTTACAAGCCAGCGTACAGATTGGAAAAGGATCTTCACTAAGCCTACATCCACAGAGGGTAAATATCCAAATATATAAAGAACTCAAGAAGTTAGGAACCAACAATGCAAATAACCCAATTAAAAATGGGGTACAGAACTAAACAGAAAATTCTCAACAGAGGAATCTAAAATGGCCAACAAGCACTTAAAGAAACGTTCAATATCCTTAGTCATCAGAGACATGCAAATCAAAATTACCCTGAGATTCTCCCTTATACCAATCTGAATTTCTAAGATCAAAAACTCAAGTAACAGCACATGCTGGTGTGCATGTGGAGAAAGAGGAACACTCCTCCATTGCTGGTGGAATTGCAACCATATATAACCACTCTGGAAATTAATCTGGTGTTTTCTCAAAAAATTGGAAATTACCACGCCTGGACATACAGCCAAAAGATGCGCCACTACATCATAAGGACGCATATTCCACTACATTCATAGCAGCCTTATTTATAATAGCCAGAAACCAGAAACAACCCAGATGCACCTCAACTAAAGAATGGATACAGAAAATGTGGTTCATTTACCCAATGGAATACTATTCAGCTATTAAAAACAAGGACATCATAAATTTTGCAGGCAAATGGATAGAACTAGAAAATATAATCCTGAATGATGTAACCCAGACCCAAAAGGAATGCATGGTTTATACTCACTAATAAGTGGATATTAGCCATAAAGTACAGAATATCCATGATACAACCCAAAGATCCAAAGAAGTTAAACAAGAAGGAAGGCCCAAATGAGGAATCCACTTAGAATTGGGGGGACAAAATAGTCGTGGGAGGCAAGGGGAGAGAGAGAGTGGCAGAGGCATGGGAAGGAGAAGGGAAAGGAGGGGAATAGAGGAGCAGGAGCAGGTGTGGGAAGAGACAGGAAACCCAGAGGGCAGTGGAAATCTGCTGCCGCCCCAGGTCAGGGGGTGGGGGAAATCTCTAGGAAGGCCCTGAGAGCTGGGATGGGGAAGGCACCCAGGAATCAATGCAGGTGACCTTAACTGAGATGCCTAACAGTGGGAACATGGAAGAGGACACCTCCTATAGCCAGGCAGGACACCAATCTACCCACAAAACTTTTGACCCAAAATTTGTCCTGTCCAAAAGAAATGAAGGGACAAGATGGAAAAGAGACTAAAGGAATGGTCAACCAATAACCAGCCCATCTTGATACCCATCCCAAGGACAAGCACCAATTCCTGGCACTATTAATGATACTCTGTTATGCTTGCAGACAGGAGTCTATCATAACTGTCCTCAGAGAGGCTCCACTCAGCAGCTGACTGAAACAGATGTAGATACTCACAACTTGGATGGAGGTCGAGGACCCTATGGAAGAGTTGGGCGAAGGACTGAAGGTCTGGAAGAGGATGGGAACCCCAGCAGAAACCAACAGACCCCAAGGTAGTTCTTTCAGTAGCCTCCACCCAAGAACATACACAGCCTGGACCTAGGCCCCAGTGCCTATGACTGAAGGCTGCCTTGTCCAGCCCAATACTAAAAGAGGATGTACCTACTACTACAGAAACTTGATCTACCAAGGTGGGGGAATATCCAGGGTGGGACCACCCTCTCAGAGGTGAAGGGGAGGAAGGATGGAGGAGGGACTCTGTGAGGGGAGGACTGGGGAGAGGGGTAGCATTTGGGATGTAGCTTAATTAATTAATTTTTTTTAAAAAAATGTAAGAACCAGAGGGTATGGATGTCACAAAGTAAACAATGACTTCCACACATGACAGGAGTGGTGAACTATGAATTCACAAAGACTGTGGCACCATTCCTCAAGCCTGCCTCGGTTCAAACCAGATAGGTTTCCAATGCTGAGAGTGTGAAGGGGACAAAAGCTCTCTCTCACCCCTAACCAAGAAGCTATCTCCAATTGAGATCTGCTAGAAAAGGAAAATTTTATTTCTTCCAATTTTATTTATTTATGAATGATTTATTTATCTTTATTTTATGTGCATTGGTGTACTTGTATGTGTGTGTGAGGGTGCTAGATCCCCTGGCACTGTAGTTGCAGACAGGTGTAAGCTGCCCTGTAGGTGCTGGGAACTGAGCCTGGGTCCTTTAAGAAGAGTAGTCAGTGCTCTTAACCATTGAACCATTTCTTCAGCCCAGTTTGCTTCTGTTTTAAATCTTGATGTCCAAACAGGACTGTCAAAAGTAGATGGGAATGACCAGGAAGACAGCTCAGTAGGAAACATGCTTTATAATTGCATGGATTAAATGGATTGGTGATTAGTTCTAAGTCACCAATAAAGGATGACTATAGCATTACAGAAAGAAATAAAAGCATCCTCCCCGCCCCCCCCCGAGCTGTTTAGCTGAGAGTGAGTCTAGATTTGAATTCTCTACTTTATGCTCCTCCTTGCGTCTTCTGTCTCCACCTGTCTATTGTGAGTCTGAGTCTCAGGCTGCCTGAAAGTCGTCTTGTGAATCTTTCCCTGTGTCTGCCTCGTCTGTCTCAGTGTGCCTGTCATGTTACTGTTTGTGTCTGTCCATGTTCGACTGTGTGTTGGTGACAGTTGTGTGACGATTGCTAACAAAAGGCTTTGCTCTCTGTTCTATTGTACAGAACAGAAACCACCACATGGAGAAGTAAGGGGAAATCACAAAAAATCTTTAACAGGGTTTGAAAAGGGATTAAGTCACTGACTCCAACTGATCCCAATGGACTGGGTGATAAGTACCATTATCAACCAATATTCATAAATGTTATATTTGGGCTTTATGGTTGATTTTAGGAAGTTACTTGCAACATCTGTATTTGCTGCTTTCAGAAAATAATGCACATGCATTTTTTTTTTCTGGGTCAGGGGCATGGAAGCACACATAATTTAAGAGCATAGCTAGGCATTAGGTTAGGTTGTAAAAGATCATTACAATGCAAGGCAAGTAAGGTTGACTGCTAACACCATTCTCTTAAAGACAGGTTAAGCAAACAACCTGAGCACATAGTAGGATGGTAGTCTTAAGTAACCTCAAGGTATATTATTAACTTTCAGCTAGGTGATTCAGTGAAAGTTTCAGTCTCTTAGAATGTAAAATATAGTTTCATAATAATGAAACACCTTGATGACCTATTCTGATCCCCAGAACCTTCATTTAAAAAATAGAAAATACCGCGCACCAAGGCATTCATCTATGATCTCAGCACTCGATCAGAAAGATTAAAAAGCAGAGATAGGAGAATCAGCATTGCAGAAACAAGATTGGCCCTGAATCAATAAGGTGGACGGTAAGAAGTAACTCCCAAAAGCTTTCCTCTGACCTCCACACACACACCATGGCATGCATGTGCCCACACACATACAGTTATTAGATTAAAATTAAAAGAAATAGAAGTACATATTAATTGTTTCCTTAAAAGATATAACTATAAAATAAACAGCTTTTGTTCCTGCCTGATTAAGCACAGAATTTCTACTTTAAATGCCTCCATGTCATCAGCCAAAGCAATCTTGTCCATAAATAATCACTGAGAAACAATACAACTCACTGACACATGAAAAATATCAATAATGCTAGAAAGTGTGGGATGCAGTCTAGATAATCACACAGCTGCTCTGTCAACTCAGCTACACAAGAGGCTGAGGCAGGAAGATCCCAGGTTGGAGAATTGTTTCAGCCATGGAATAAGTACAAGGAAAAAGTGAACAAATTAGTAGGAGGAACTGTGGGGGAGAAAGGGAGAGCGAGAGTGAAAGGGAAAGAGCAAGAGAGAACAAGAGAGAGCGAGAGAGTCAGAGAGAACAAGAGAGAGCAAGAGAGAACAACAGAGAGCTAGAGAATAGGACAAGAGAGAGAGGACAGAGAGGGAGAGGGAGAGGGAGAGGGAGAGAGAGAGAGAGAGAGAGAGAGAGAGAGAGAGAGAGAGAGAGAGAGAGAGAGAGAAAGTTGGGGATGTGACTCAGTTGTAGAGCACTTGCCTAGTATGTGCAAGGCCCTGGATTCAATCCCACATAACAAGGAAAGATAGACATTTTCGTGAAATTATTTATCAAATACAATAAAATAAATATTATCAACATGCTATTGTGCTGGCTGCCATAATCTGTGTCATGTTATAAAGACACTTCCTGAATCTTGGGTTAGACCTTCCATTTGAGGCAGAAATTCAGTTCCCAATCAATAACCAGAGATACAGCTGTTGGAAGACTGCTGACAGGTATTCGCCTGCACTGGAGCTGATGGGAGACTCAGACATGGGCTTATGGAGTAAGGACAGGTGTGTGCCCTGTTCTGATCTCTGTGCCTGGGCATCAGCTTCCCTGGGTGTACTAAGAGAGAAAGAGGACCCCAGGGCCAGGAAGTTCCACTGAGCAAAATCCAGCAGGAAAATTAGGTGCATGCACAGATGGTCTTTGGCTCAGTCATGACATGGACCCAGGATCCGAATTGGCATTTGTATATTTTCTCCACGTTTTATTTTGTTTTGGGTTTTTTTTTTGGAAAAGAAAATTATTACTTTATTTTTGGTTTATGTATATTGGAGTGTTGGCTTCATGTATATATGTCTACTGCTTATGTACAGTGCTCCAAGAGGCCAGAAGAGGGCAGTTGGATCTCCTGAAACTGGAGTTACAGACACCATCTTCTTGGCGGTGGGAATCAAATCCAGGTTCTCTGGAAGAAGAGCCAGTGCTCTTAACCACTGAGCTATCTGTCCACCTCACATTTATTTTCTAAGAAGAGGAATGTTAAAGGTAAGGAAAAGCGAAGGTTCACAAAACAGATTCTCCATCGTGTCCAACATGTACATGTTTCTACCCCCTAAGAATCCCAGTATTTTTATCATGGTTTATATTTCTCTAGATATGTTTCAGTTATGTGTGAACATATAGTCATATTCTTTATATGCACATGTGTACTTTCCTATTATCTAATATTTTTCAGGCAAAATATATTTTGGATAATTTTCCATGACAGCACATACAGATCTTTTTTGCAAATATAGATTATTCTACTTTATGATTCAACTAATTTCTAATTTATGAATATGTGTTTCCAGTTTCCTCACATTTGAACAGTTTTTCTGTGGTATGTGTGTGATTACACAAATAACATTCACACTTTGAATCCATATATCTTTTTAAGCTGGTTGCCTTACCACATACATCTTGTCAAATTGATAAGTCCCTTCCACAGTATATACAATGTGAGAGATCTCTACCCTCAGCACTAGCAATACAGCAATATCATCAGATTGGCTAGCAACTGAAAGCATGTGTGTCACCTATATGTTAGGAAATGTATGTGGCTATTTAAAATTATAGTGTAAAGGAATAACCATATTAAGAGTATAGTAATGATATGTTAAGAAAAAAAGCAAGGTTCAAAGTGTAATATATAACTCAATGTTCTTTTTAAATATGTATTTTTAAAGATTTATTCATTTTAATACTTGTGTGTGAGTGTTTTGTCTACATGTATGTCTGTACAAACATGTTCAGACAATGCCTGTGGAAGTCAGAGAAGGGCATTGGGTCCCCTGGGACTGGAGGTACAGATAGTTGTGAGCTACCATGTGGATGCTGGGAATCAAACCCAGTTCTCTGGAAAAATAGTCAGTGATCTTAACCTCTGAGACATCTCTCCAGCCTTACCATGCTCTTTCAAGAAAACCTTTCTGAACTTTAGCTTCCTCGCTAATAAAACAAAGATGGTACCAACTCACCCTAATGCTTCAGCAATAACAATAAATTAATAGTTATGAAAGACGAATGAACCATATAGTTTCTGACAAATTATAAGATTCCCCAGTTGTCACTCTGGAAAGCAGTCTGGCGGTTCCTCAGAAAACTGGGCATGACACTCCCGGAGGATCCGGCTATACCACTCCTGGGCTTATACCCAGAGGCTTTACCTGCATGCAATAAGGACACATGCTCCACTATGTTCATAGCAGCCTTATTTATAATAGCCAGAAGCTGGAAAGAACCCAGATGTCCCTCAATGGAGGAATGGATTCAGAAGATGTGGTATATCTACACAATGGAATACTACTCTGCAATTAAAAACAATGAATTCACGAAATTCCTAGGCAAATGGTCAGAACTTGAAAATATCATCCTTAGTGAGGTAACCCAATCACAAAAGAACACACATGGTATGCAGTCACTGATAAGGGGATACTAACCCAGAATCTCGGAATATCCTAGACACAATTCGCATATCAATAGATTTCTAAAAAGATGGAAGGAGAGACCCCTGGTCCTGGAAAGACTGGATGTAGGGGAATGCCAAGACAGAGAAACGAGAGGGGGTTGAATGGAGAAAAGAGGGAGGGAAGGGGGCTTATGGGACTTTCGGGGAGAGAGGAAATGGGAAAGGGGAAATGATTTGGAATGTAAATTAAATAAATAAATAAATAAATAAAAAGATTCCCCAGTTGAAGCTGATGCTCAAGTTGTCTTCAAAACTTCTCAGTTCATGGTAAAATGCAGGATAGCCCACAGGACTTAGGCACATAAAGCCAGTCAGAGACAAGGTTAGCCGAGGACAGCGTTTGCTCTGTGCACAGTAATAAACATGTAAATGACAGCCACACCCAGTCATGCTGGGACAACCCACACAGGCTTCCCTACAGTGTGAGGCTTCCAGCTCCCACTGTCAGTCTCTCAGTCTCCAAAGAACTTCCTGAGAGCACCCAGCATGGGACAGCTTTTCCTTTTCTTACCCTCCATACACTGGAACGGTGAGTCATTCCAAGCCTTGCAATGCTGTATGCCATCTTAGAGGAAGAAATTCACTCCAAATCTCTGTCCTACCTGGATCCCACATAACTTCTGGGGCCCTTGGCTTGTCATCTCAAATTAGAGAGACAATTCAATTTATCTTAGATTATGTACTGAAGGCTCCTTTCATCTTGCTTGACACAAAACAAGGTTGCAGTAAGTATCAATTAATGCTGTTAATTCTTCCATTCATGTTTCTATTGCCCCTTAAAGGCAGCCATGAGAACTTATTCCAACAAAATTTCAAACTCAATTATTTTTTCTAAACTAATTTATCTAGATTTTTGTATATATTTTTAATAAAGGTGGCCCATTGGTCCTTTTTAGATCCTTTTATACATTCATTTTATACATTTAGACACTTTTATGCACTCATATTTAAATTCACAATATTAAAATAATAAAGCACCAAAGGTTACAAATACTTTTGTATATTAGTTTGGATAGAAGGTGAAAAAGCTAAGAAAAATGAATGCACATAATTCTCAAAACCTTAATTCTCTAGACTTGAGACATCATTAACTAGTTCTTAGAGCATAAGAAAAGGCAACAAGATCTTTACACAAAAACGAGAGATGATGATGATAGCAATGATGATGATGATGGTGTGTGCATATGTGTGTGAAAGGGCTGTTTAGATCAACAACATATATGTGCATCGTGTATAACCAAGTGTGTATCTATTTCTTTTCACAGAGACAAAGTCCATGTGTGCAACACTTGGACGTTTGTGGTGAACAGATGTTGCACTTCTCTCTTCATTAACTGAGCAAGTGTCACACGGTTTGCATCTGAACAAAATGTCTGCAACTAAAATTTGACTTAATGATGTCAGATAGCTCAAAGCAGTTTGCATTCAGTGAAGCAAAACATCAGCACACTGGTCTCGGGGGTGTGCTCACTCAGAGGACAGGGACTGCAGTGTGCAGACACATTTGCACCACGAGCTCTCACCTGTAGGAGGATTTCAACAAGCCGAAGGCCACCTTTGCTCCCTACAGCCTCACTTGCTTGTTTTTAACACAACCGTAGAAGAAATGCAATGCTTGTTTTTTAAATCGTTCCCCTCATTTGTGGCTGGTAACAAGCTGTATCAGGGCAGGACTGCTAATTGGCAATTTTAAACACACATGGGGCCAACAAGGTCTGCTAAGTGGTGATCAACAGGCCTGATAGGTAATGAGAGAGGGAACCCTGGGGATTGACAGTAAAATGTGTCCATTATTCTATTTTAAAGAGATTTATTTTAAAGAACAAACCATATGAAGATTTCAACTCCATACTTGGAAAAAAACTCAGTGTATTGCAGTGTTCTGTATCTAGTATTAAATAATAAATTCGAATAAATTGTATAATGTTATATATACTAAGGCCACTAAGTACTTTGGTGTGGAACTACTCAAGGAATTTAAGCTCACTGTTGATCTAATTTGGAGGTTTACTTAGACTGGATTAAATGGAAAGTGCAGATATAAGAATAAATTCATCAAAGGGCAGCAGCATCTATAACAGAATCTCTGCATCATACTGAGCATTGACTACATTTTAACTTCGTTACTAGCCAATAAGCAATTGAGCATAATAAGCTGATGACTTCTGGATGTTTGCAGAAATGACAGTCTTCCACTGAGGGCAGATAAGTTTGCAGGGACAGGGAGCAGAGAGAAGGAAGGAGGAATCCTTCTGGGCTGTGAGGCACAGTGCACAGGCTCTGCACTCCCCATGCCACTGCGGGTCTGGATGGGGTTGTTCAGTAGCTCTACCGACAAAAAAATTCCATGCTCTGAACATCACAATGCCTAAAAGAGTAACAGATCCGTAAGATTATAAAGCCTCTCTCCTAGATAACAAACTCTTGGGAAACAATTATAAGAGAAGAGACACTTGGCACCTGCTACCATCATTTACATAAGGGAGTGGGGCTCTGGAGTCAGAATACATTTGTTTTTGCAATAGATTTGAACCATTTAAAAATAAGCGTATGCAGAATTTTGTGAAGAATCAGCCACATGGATTTCATTTTGCCATAGAAAATTTAAGGATGATTTTAAAAATGCCTTCAACACAAAGCATTTATTCAAAGTAATGTCACGTCTGAGGGGGTGCATGCTCAAAGGAGAGGTCAGGGTTCTTCCAGGTCTCTATTTCTTAAAGCTTTCTCTATAGGTGAGATTTTATAAAATTGAATTTAATGTTAATATTGAAAACTGTATGAGAGTAATTTTCAGGGCTATTCTATCATTCAGGATTCAAAGGAAAAAAACCTTTGTAAATTCAGAATATTACCTGGTTTTGTTCCCCCTTTACTATTTAAATGTGAGATGAAATTTGTTTTAAGGTTAAATAGCAAAGTTGAAGATAGAAATTAAGGTATTCAAGCAAGGTTATAGTGCTGATTAAATCCACCCAAAATATATTTCTTGGAGGATTGAACTTATATTCAATAAAACATTTTGATAATATCTGTCTTAAGAAACACATTGTAAATAAATGGCTACCCTGATCCATTTACCTATTATTCTGGTTGTGCACATAGGAGTGAGTAGGAAAATCTACAAGTACACTTTCGATGTTATAAAACCTCAGGAATAGAAGAAAATCATAAATTTCTCACAATGACCTTAGATAGTTCTTCAGTAACCCATATGTTCCCCACACAGAACTAGCAACTTTCTAAAAGCTAATAAATATTAATTAAGTAACAACTAATAAACATATTACCAAATTAGCCTTTGATGAGTTACCTGCACATAGGCACCAGAGGCAGGAAGATAGACCCAGTTGCTATGCAGACCAAGCTCAGGGAAGGAAAGACTATTAAGTGCCTATTTTCAGGTTTGCTACAAAAAGCAAAGAGATGTACAAAAGAAGTGCAAAGTAAGGACCATTGTATTTATGCAAGTACACATGCAAAGAATGCTACAATCTCTTAGGAGAACATTGTTGAAAGTATAAAAATAAATAGTAGTATATATCACACATATACATGTATTTATACACATATATATATACATATGTATTCCCAACATTGATACAGATTGATGCAACTAAAGTTGGAATTTTTCTGTATATTGTATATTACTATATATTTTTAAAATATTCAAAATTCAGTGGCTATTACTTTTATAATAAGAAAAATTATTATTCAGATATAAAATAATCTTAAATTAGAGTTTTAAAATGCTTACATGTTTTTACAAGCTTGCTTATAAAGCTTTGCAAGATTAGAAGGCATATCTTATAGTCTAGGAATCTAATAATACAACCAGTAGAACTCATCCTGCATTTTAGACATCATACCAAACCTGTCCTTTTACCAAACTGAAAGACTAGGTGGTAACTTTGCAATTTGTGCTCTGGGCTTCCATACACTATTATTATAATAGCTTAATATAAGCAAAAAATACTTCTCATAAATATGACGGCTATGCTTAAAATGTATGCTTTCTTTATTTTTTAAAAAAAAAGTAAATTTAAATGTATCATAGAAACCAATTGCTTCCATTTCACATGACCAGTAATATAGAAACATGTGCAAATAAAGCTGGTTTTGTTTACTCCATTTGTTTTATCCAGCACTTGCTAATTACCAGCCACTATACCGATGATTAGTCATCCAAAAAGGAAAGTAATTAGTGAGAAATGATAATCTAGTTTTTAAATCTATGACTCATGGAAAAAGACACTTTGTAAAAGATGTCTAAATGTCCATTGAATGAATAGATGTTTGACATCATTCCCCTTCAGAAAAATACAAATTTAAACCATGTTCCACAACCACCAAACGCCTGAAACTAGAAAACTGTCCATACCACCTGCTGGTGCAGCAATAGGTCAACTTCAGGGGCTCATCAGCAGTAGTCAAACGTGATGCTACAGCTACTTGGGAGAAAGACTGATAGTCTCTAATAAAGGCAAATAGACACCCACCCTCAGACTCGGCAACTTCATCCCTAGACACACACGCAAAGGGAATGAATACATGCATCTCCAGGAAGACACAAGAATAATCACAGTACTTGAAAACTGGAAGCACCATGAATATTACTCAATGGGAAAATTAAGAATAATGCAATATTAAACACAGTAAACAAAGCAATGAGCTGGCACAGTGACAGATGACTCGCAAACACAGTCTGTACAGTGGAAGACACTCTGAATGATTCACTCAGAGTTCAGGAACAGACAGAAACAAACTGTGTGATGGAAGCTAGGACAGTGGGCACCTGGAGTGAGGCCTGAGCACTTCTGACCACGGACTGAGAAGGAGAAGAAGAGGACTCCATACTCTGGGTCTTGAGAATGCACATGCACTAGGCAAAGTGTGCACGAGCAGAAACTCACCAATCAAACTTACAGTTTGAACATTCTCCTGCAGGTTATGAATAACCTGATTCTAAAAATTGGATAATTGAGTCTTACTTCCAAGAAGCCATAAGAGAACTTCTGGTCACAGAGAATGGTAAGTGATAAACATCTGGAAGAGTGTCCATGTTGCTCAGAGGGGGTCACCCAGTTCTGTCTAGGCCCCCAGTTCTGCCTGAGGAAGGCTCAGGGCCCGGAAAGCTTATGTGGAACTGATGTATGATAATGATCTTAATCTCAATGAAGTCTTAACATTTTCCTATCCACTAACATTTTGAGACCATTTTTAAAAATGGGACTAAATATTCATCCTACTCAACCTGTAATATGCATTACAGACAAAAATTTTTATAGTTAGCTTCCATTTGTTATAGTCTGACTCCCATACACACACAGGAAGAGAGAGAGAGAAAGAGAGAGAGAGAGAGAGAGAGAGAGAGAGAGAGAGAGAGAGAGAGAGAGAGAGACAGAGAGAGACAGAGACAGAAACAGAAACAGAAACAGAGAGATACAGACAGAGACAGAGAGGGGAGAGAAAGAGAGAGAGACACAGAGAGAGAAGGACACACAGAGAGATCCCTGATATTTAGGGGTGAAGGGCTAGAGCACATATAGAATTAGAATAATTCTTGCTTCCAAGAGTTATACACCTTCAAAATACTTTTTATATTCATCATAGGATTTGATGTTGTTTGTTTCTCAAGATTTAGGAATTACACGCTTGGTACCCATGGTGTAGGTATTGGAAGGTATATGAGCTTTGAAGAGATAAGATCACAGGAAAAGTCAAGTGAACTGTTTTGAAATGCATCTTTTTCTTCCCCATGTATTCTAATCATGTAGTTCCCATAAGGAGATCTGGTAAAGAAGAATCCTCCCCAAAGCCTTCACATGCTATTTGAACTTTCTTTTTCAATGTGCTAGTAGCATATTCTAATTTACGTAATCATGGGTTTCCTTATGACATTACATGCATGCATACGATGTATTTCAACCATAAATGTACCCCTCTGTAACCTTCTCTGGTGTCCTTCTTAGTAATTCCTTTTCTCCAACTAACCCCCTTCTACTTTCTTGTCTTTTATTTATTTTACGTGTGTGTGGGTGTGTGTGTGTGTGTGTGTGTGTGTGTGTGTGTGAGAGAGAGAGAGAGAGAGAGAGAGAGAGAGAGAGAGAGAGAGAGAGAGATCCAATAAGTTTCATTTGGATTTCAAACTTCAAACCTTGACCTAAATAAGTCTTTTTATAAAGTTAGTCTGTCAAGGGTATTTTGCTACTGTAATGAAAACAGACTAGTACAGCCCATTATTGCTACTAAGACCATTATTGCTACTAAGACCATTATTGCTACTAATACCATTAAGACCATTAAGACCAATAAGTTGCCGTTCTCATTCCTATAGCACACGGAGTCACAATATATTTCCACCTAGCCTCTGCAGTCCCAACCGTCCCATACACAGCTGTTCTTACCAAGCAGCTTTGATATTTAAGGTCTTTGGGTAGCTCCCATGATCCTGTTGGAGCAAATGTAATGTCCTCATAGAATGATTCACCTAACTCTGCACAAATCAAATTTCTCAATAATACGCCAGAAAAAGGATATCTATATGATACCATGACTTCACATGAGACTTCCATTCAAAACTCTTGTGCTGCTGGGCTGTTCTTTGGAGATGGATCTTTCTCTGCCCAGACTGATCTTGAACTTATGGGCTCGGGTGCTTTCTACCTCCTAAGGAACGAGAAGAATTGGTACCTGACTGCACTTGGGTTTTCCTTCTTCCACTCTTTCCTCCTTTCCTCCTCCCCTTTCTGCATTTTAATGCAGTAGTTAATTTTTTAAAATATGTCCCATCTGCTTCATGTATCACAGCAGATGGATCCTGCCTATGAAATCTGCCATGCTGCGAATATATTTCTTCATTCAAAAAATCATTTTCCGATCACTTTCCCCCTGCTTCATGTCAGAACAAACAGAAATTCTATAGTGCCAAAGACAGAAATGAGAAGACTTAAAGCATATATACACAGAATGTCATGGATTTGTCTTTAAACCTTCATTGCATCCTCCTCTGTACCGACAAGCCCCACCAGCACTTGCAAATAGTGCTCTGTGTTTGAAACAGTTTTCTAAAGAGAATACATGAAGAGAGGTACTGCAAAGAGCCTCCAAACAATCTTGGCACATTCTAAAAACAAGATTTCAAAGTTAATTTGTTGTATTTAGGCATATATGTGTCTGTGTGTCTGCCACCTGTGTCTGAGTACACATGGAGACCAAAACAGGGCATGAGGCATGCTGGGACAAAACTTTCATTTGTAAAGATGTTTGTATCTTTTAAAAACAATCTGTTTCTTCTTAGTTAATACTTGACAATTAAAAGACCTTCTCTAAGCATCTCATGTTGGTAATGCTGTGGATGAATGAAGCAAAATGGGGTGGACTGTGGCTCATGCCTTCAATACTAGCCCTTAGAGAGACAGAGACAGGAGAATTGCCACAGATCTGAGGTCATCCTGGGCTGCATAGTTAAGTCCCCAGTCAGCTGGGACTTAGCTCAAGATAAGGTCATTTAATAAAGTTATTAAAATAAAGCATATTAGCAGGAGTTCTGTCACAAAAGCTGACCATTTTCAGATGCTCACCACCAACATTCCAGTTCTTTCCTCTTCAGCATTCCAGACACAGCCTCTGACTGTGAGATTTGTGCAAGCCATCAGCTTTTCTGTGGTGATTTATAATCTGCAATTTTAGGAAGATTCAGTTCCTTATCACTTTAATAAATTTCTATGCTAGTATTTCCTTCAAGTTCTTGTGGAAGCAAAGCCCTTTGAAAATTTTCCAATCTCTGAATGTGGGAAATTTTGTTTAAATTACAAATTCAGAACAATATCTTTGTTTATGCTAATAATGCTGCACTGGTGTTTTAAATGGTATATAAACTCAACTAACATACACAAATGAAGCATAACTGTGCCCTTCTAGAGGATGGTATATACCCACAGGAATGTCTCTCAGAAGCCTGCTAGGACCCCAGATTCTGAGGAGAGCTGACCACTGACAAGGCCTGGTCCTCTGTGCCTTGTGTGTGTTAACTAAACATGCACAGACCCTCTTGCTTGCTGTAGGAGCACACTACTCATGCTGTCATGGATCCTACTGAGGCTTTTCAATCTGTGGACCCAAATGCCACTGTAAACCAAATATGTCATTTTAAACAGAGAGATATTTTCCAGTACCAAGGTCAGGGCCTTACACATGCTTGTAGAAAGGTCAAAAGTTGTAAAACAAATACTTTTGGTTCAACTATCAAATATTTAATATCCATTTCATTATTTGAGAAAATGCATCTTATATTTAGAGATGATAAAAATGGCTTACCATCAGGCTGCCCCTAGGACATTTCCAGACAGAAAGACTAGGTACTAAAAGACTTTGTAAAATACCTAAAGGAAGTAGTTTCTACTGGTGTTTCACAAGAGGTGTTCTGAATTCATGTAGAATTCAGAAAGGAGCCTCCACCCCAAGTGATACTCTTAAGGGTATCGTACTCTTAAGCTTTAAAAGAGGGCATGGGTTAGGGGTATGCTCACTGCTTGGTTAGTTGGTTGGTTGGTTGGTTGGTTGGTTGGTTGGTTTTTCCTATTTTCTGTTGCTACAACAAAGTAGCTGAGTCTAGGAAGTTTAAAAAATAAAGGGATTCATTTGGATTGCAATTTCTGAGGCTGAAAACCCAGTGTCACACAGCCTGTCTGTCAGGACTCCAATGAGGGCTGCATCACATCACAATGAAAAAGCACAGGCACATGGTGGCCTGCTTTTTGACAACCTACTTTATCAAGAACAAACTCCAAGAGACCAGCAGTAATCCTTTCCAAGGATAGTGACTCCCTTCACTCAATTACCTTACAATGAGTGCCAGCTCTTAGAGGCTCCACCCTGACAACACTACCAGGAACTCTCAGGTCATACACTTTAAATCATATCCCAAGTCAGACTCCTAGGTAGAGGACCATCTTTGTCAGGATTTTTTCCTTATAAGCACACATTCTCATCTTCTTTATGCCAGAGGATGTTGAGAAGCAGGGCAGGATGAATTCTGTGGGGACTTCTCTTAGACTAGAGACTTGGGCCCCTGTGAGAATGCAATGTCCTCTCCGTGGAATGTCTCTGACAATGAAACCCAGGATCTGAACATGAACAAGCACAGGACGTTTGAGACAGTGTATCAAGGTAACCCCAAAGACTCATTCCCATCTTGAAAACCACAACCAATTTTTTGTTTTTAACCCCCTTCTGGCCCACTACACATCTTTTTGAAACAAGGTCTAGTGTAAGTCATGTTGGTCTGGAAATCGCTGTGTGGTCAAGGATGACCTTGACTTTGTGATTCTCCTCTCAAGTGCAAGGGTGACAAGCTTCACCAAGCCCCCCTTTGCCTCACAGATTTTCATCTCCTCCACATTTGTTACAAATGTTAATGGGAGTGCAGTCCAAATGTAAATTACTCTCTCTCTCTAATTGCATTTTCTTTATCAAATCCAACAATGACTCATTATATATTGAAATGTTTATGCAGAACAAGTGAGAAATTACAGCTGGTTGGACAGCCAGAGGGCTCTCTCATTACAAGGAGAAATAAACACTGAATTCTGATGGTGACAAGCTGCATACTGTCTTGAAATAGGCATTGCATAAAATCTGACTCCATGAAAACCTGAAGCCCTTATTCAGGTTAAAGTGAACAAGAAATGTCACAGCTCAGGAATGTGTGCAATTTTTAGATTCGGTGTCCTCATTATAGAGTAAAAATAGAAAAATCTAGATAGTATTACTGTCTTGCTCTAAAGCAAAACTATGTGGCTTCAGTTTCTTTGAGAATCTTTCTGAGAACATGAAAGTCATGAAGCCGCAAAAACACACGAGAATAAATTTGTCAAATTACATAATATATTAAAAATAAATGCATAGCTGGGATTTTGCAAAATAATAATAAAAAACAGCAATGCTAGAGAGTCCTAGGAAAGAGCATTGAGTGCCATTGTGTGAACAACGTGAGCTCCTTTCTCCACCCTCTCTCTGAAAATGACAAAAGAACCAACAGAATTGCTGCAAATAATTGAGTAATTTGAAAACCTTTGTAGTTTCTTCTCTACTTCAGAATCATCCATTTTCTGTTATTTTTATAACAAAACAAACATATTTAAATATACACATGTCATTATTGAAAAATTAAAAATCCACAGTCCCAACTTCAAATTCTTGGCTGCTGCTCAAATCATTGTTTTGTTTTACTTTGTTTGTTTTTAATGACCTGATCTTTGTGAGAAAGGGACATTTTCAGGATATAAAGGACAAATCGTTTTGGTACCTCATCTTTGTCTCTCCAACAAAGATGTTTTTAAAACAGTGTGTCTACTCGTTTTGTCCCCGTCTTTGATGTTTTAAATAAGCCAGGGTGAAATCTAGGCCAATGCTGTCCCTGACTACATATGCCAAAATCTAAGTTTATATATTAGACAATATGGGACATTTGTCCATTTCATAAGTAATAATTATTTATCAGGAATTTATATGTCTCATAAGTGATAGGAATGGAGAAGTCACTCTGAAGCTATTAAATCCTAGCAATGAAGGGTGGACCAAGAGAACTCATGATTCAGCTTAGAACATGACTATAAACATATGTAAAGGAAAGTAAGCTAAAGAAGAAGTTAGCCAGAGGTAAGAAGGCACAGGTGCCACATTTCTTTTCTTTTCTTCTTCTTTTTCTTCTTCTTCTTCTTCTTCTTCTTCTTCTTATTATTATTATTATTATTATTATTATTATCATCATCATCATCATCATCATCATCATCATCATCGGTGACACAGCATCTGGTCTGTATCCCTCACTGGCCTGGAACTCACTATGTAGAACATATTGCCCTTGAACTGCCAAAAAAATACCTGCCTTTGCATCCTGAGTGCTGGGAATTATGGCATGTTAGCCAAGGTCATTTCATGAGAGTGAGTTTCAGAAACATGCAGAGCCTTTATTGGCTTCCACTCCATGAGAAGCCTTTCACCACCCCTCCCCATTCAGTTTTGTCTCCCTGTCACCATAACAACGAAAATACCATAGTAAGTGTCATAAGATTTATCACGAGATGAGAGAGCTTCTGGTGCTTAGGTGGCATGTCTCCTTTTAGGGTGCTGACCTTCCTTCTCTGAGCACTTGGTGTGTTTGAGATGCGAATGTCTAATTACTCAACATTCAGTAGCCTGAATTAACTGGTCACCAAGGATACCACACTGAAAGCCATTGAGACGAACCTTAAAGGTCTTACTGACTCATTAAAAATGAGGCAGAAGAAGAAGAAGAAGAAGAAGAAGAAGAAGAAGAAGAAGAAGAAGAAGAAGAAGAAGAAGAAGAAGAAGAAGAAGAAGAAGGGGAAGGGGAAGGGGAAGGGGAAGGGGAAGGGGAAGGGGAAGGGGAAGGGGAAGGGGAAGGGGAAGGGGAAGGGGAAGGAGAAGGAGAAGGAGAAGAAGAAGAAGAAGAAGAAGAAGAAGAAGAAGAAGAAGAAGAAGAAGAAGAAGAAGAAGAAGAAGAAGAAAAAGAAGAAGAGGAGGAGGAGGAGGAGGAGGAGGAGGAGGAGGAGGAGGAGGAGGAGGACAACTAGATAGAAAGACATATTCCAGAAATGGTCCAGGTCCTTCGGGTCTGTAAAAGAAATCAAAAGCACAGTCCTTGGCAGGAGACAGAGATGTGGGATGAAATGATACAGGATGAAACAGGTTACTTGCACATTCTCCATCTTCCTTCTAAACCTTGGCATGTCAGTTACTCTTTGATGACAAGTTTTGTCTCCTTTTGTTCTCTCCTTGTCTGCCCATGCCAATGGTCACTTTCCCTGTAAGATTCACTGTTGGATATGACATCTGTGTAAGCTTTCACTCTGGGAATCCATTCTTTATATCAGTTGTATTGACATTTAGCCTCAAAGAAGATTCTTGTTAGCTAGGAGTCTGGAATAGAGGTGTAGCAGTGATGGGCCAGCCACCACTACCATGGCTCAGATAAGGCCTCTAGAGAGAAATCGTGCCTGGGATAGCTTCTCTCCTAAGATTTTCAGCATGACCTTGAGTAGAGGAGTTTTATTTATAATAGATTTATATTATAAATCTATAATTTATAGATAATATATAATTTATAATATAAAACCAATTTATATTATAAAACAAAATCAGGAAGTTACTTGACATTGTGCCAGGCAAACAACAAACACTATATACAGGCCATAATGGTAGTATCATTTTCCTTTGTGGGGCTACCATCAAGTCAAAGGCTCATGCATTTATAATATTCTAGAAAAGAATATAAGGCTTCTCTTTTGAGCTTCCCCCAGATTATTAGCTTCATAAAGATTTACCTTCATTGTAATTAAAGCCTTCAGGCTCAAGGTAGCCATAGCAGAAACCAAACCAACAACAATAAGTTAGAATTGTGAATTATTCCAAAGAAATCTTGTTTTCTCCCTTGTAGAGTTACCATGGTATGTAACACAGGTTTGAGGCTGCTCCCTAGAAAATGTACACAAGTTGAGGTAAGAACAGGCAGCCGCGCACCCGGGGCTATCATAGTCACTTCAGAATGTAATAACCTACTAAATTCTCTGAAATAGTTTGAGTTCTTGAAAGGAATTATTTTTTCTCTAGAACAAGCTAAATGTATTCTGGGTACATGTCTCAAATTAATAGCTTACTAGGTAAAATTTTTCTTTTTATGTGGTTTTCTTTTTATAGGGTTTGTTTTTAATTTTTAATATTTAGGTATTTGTGTGCTTATTCACTACATATTCACAAATGTAGTGGCCAGAGGACAACTTGTGGAAATTTATTCTTTCCCTCTACAATATGGATTCTGGGGATTGAATTCAGGTTCAGTCTGGGCAGCAAGGGTTTTGAACTGCTAAGCCATCTTTCTGGCCTTTATACCTTGGAGGTGTTTTGTTGCTGTTGTTGTTTGGTTTTTTTGTTTTGTTTTTTTATTGTTCTTTTCTTTTTTAATTTATTATTTCAGTTATTTATGCACTTTGTTTTTATTTGATTTTAAGACAGTCTCACTATGTGGTTCCAGCCTAGACTGAGTCTCGCTAGTGCTGAGGTACGTGTCACTATTCTTGGCTTAAGAAATGCTCTCTTAGAGGTCACATTTTAAAAATGTTTGTTTTTATTTATGTGTATGTGTGCATGAACAGTCCCAATAGATACATCTACATAATGCCCCTGTACCCATGGCTCAGGGAACATTGTGGAAAGGGGAACAGAAAGCTTATAAAACCCAGAGGACCAGAGAGAGTTGGAAATTTAATTAATTAATTAATTAATTGTTAGTTAGTTTCACAAAGTCACTGAAAGCTCATGTGAGGACCCAAGGAGACAGCCAGCTCTACATCTACAAGTCAACCAAGAGGAGTAGACTGCAGGAAATAATCAAACTCAGGGCTGAAATCAAACAAGTAGAAACAAAAAGAACTATACAAAGAATCAACCAAACCAGGAGCTGGTTCTTTGAAAAATCCAACAAGATAAATAAACCCTTAGCCAAACTAACCAGAGGGCACAGATACAGTACCCAAATCAGCAAAATCAGAAATGAAAAGGGACACATAACAACAGATACTGAGGAAATTCAAACAATTATCAGATCTTACTACAAAAACTTATACTCAACAAAAGTGGAAAATCTAGAGGAAATGGACAATGTTTAGACAGATACCAGGTACCAAAATTAAATTAGGATCAGATAAATAATCTAAACAATCCCATAACCCCTAAAGAAATAGAAGCGGTCATTAATAACCAAGAAAAAAATAAATAAATAAAAAAAAACAAACCAGGACCAGATGGGTTCAGTGCAGAGTTCTACCAAACCTTCAAAGAAGACTTAACACAAATACTCTTCAAATTATTCCATAAAATAGAAGTAGAAGGAACACTAATCAACTCTTTTTATGAAGCCACAATTGCTCTGATACCTAAACCACACAAAGACCCAACAAAGAAAGAGAATTCTCAGAAGAAACCAATCTTTGCTTGAACTTGGACTCCATTATTCAGAAATATGAGAAAATACTTGGTAAACCACTTGGTCTGTGGCATTTTGGTTAAATGGAGCATGCATCCTATAGTACAAGTGTAGGGGTGGTTAGCTAATCCAATGAGCTCATCCACAATAGTCACATAACCAAAGGATTCCAATGCATATAAATATAAATGCTAGTTGTAAAAAGGCAGTATCAATCTAATGAAATGGAAATCTCAGAGTGCACTAGAGGTCACACCTCCAAAGCATTAAAAAGTCTTTTCTCAAGATATCAGGCTCAACAAAAACACCAACATGAGCAAAGTCATATCAGCCACAGCTATGTATGTTCTGCAAAGATAAAATAGAAATGCCAAATAGCATTTAACAGCATAGAAAATTCTCACTCCCTCTCTCTGTCTCTCTCTGTCTCTCTCTGTCTCTCTCTGTCTCTCTCTCTCTCTCTCTCTCTCTCTCTCCTCTCTCTCTCTCTCTCTCTCTCTCTCTCTCTCTCTCTCTCTCTCTCTCTCTCTCTCTCTCTCTCTCTCTCTCACACACACACACACACACACCCCAGGAATATGTTCCTGAGAATAGAAGACTTTATATATGCAGTTAGTCAATAAGTCATCCAAATAAAGAGACTTGGTCTGAGGAAAAGCCACATTCTTCAGTGAACTAATTCAATTTATACAGTTTTACCTCTTAAGTAGAAGCCTCATTCTCCTTGAGACAATAATAGTACTAAAGACAAATAAGTCTTGCTCAACAGGGCTCTCATCATTCCTGTATTACCTTTACACTGCTAAGAGTTCATCTTAAATTCTACTCTGTAATGGGATCAGTTGTATACATCTCTCATCTCAGTGAGCAAGGAGTCTCCTTAATCTTGTAACAAGTAGCTAATCAGCAATATCCATGAGCTGAAACTGAACTAACTTATTCTTTAATAAATTTCTGAAGTGTTCGTTTGTGTTTCAGGTTACAGGAAATAACTACCACATAAGTATAAGAGTTACAGCTCGGATGGAAAGGTATCCTAGTGGTCCAGAGCCAAAGAATACCATAAAGTCACACTACACAACAAATCACACAACAGCTTTACTGGGAGGGAGAGTCCAAGGGAGTGCCTGCCTTTGCTCAGGCAAGAAGCAGCAGAGAACTGAACACAAGACAAAGTTTACATAGGGTTTCTTGGGGGAGGGGAGTGTGTGGGGGGGTTACCTTTCTAGGGCAGCACGGACTATGTGGCCTGATCTTGGGGAAAGGTCAGGGATTGGTGGAATGGCTTTTGTTTTTGGTTTGGGGTTTTTGTTGTTGTTGTTTTATGTAGAATGGGGCCTGGCCATTCACCCATCCTGAGGTTGGGAACAGATGTTATAGCTGTTAGGGAGAAAGACTGGGAGTGGGGCCTGGCCTTTGAGTTTCTAAAGAGTGGGCCCAGCCTGTGGAGTTCCTCAGGTGTGTGTGGGAGGGGTGGGGGGGCTTGGGAGGACTGGTCACTCATAGGCCAGCTGCCAAGGTAGTGCAGGAGCCTGGTCACTGGAGGTCTCCAGGGGCTGGGCTTACAAGGAATCTGTGAGTGAAGCAGAGAAAGCCACCCTGCCCAAGTTGGTGTGAATAGTGTGAACAGCCAACAAGAAGGAAATAATATTCCTACTAGGAAAGTCATAATGGCTTTGGAGAGATAAAATAGGCCTGTATTTTCTCATAATTTAATGTAGTTCAATCAAAGAAAGTGACTGGATGAATTTAAATCGAGGTGTATAGCAGTTTCACAGTCACAGTTTTTTGGCAAATCAGTTTGGGGATGAAGTGGGAAATGGATTATAGATAGGCGTGATGAAGGAGAAGTTGGACGTTGAGGTGAGTCAGAGAGGAGCTGGAGGTGTGACCTTTAGGCCTGCGGCCGCGAGCTTAGAGGGACACCTGACAAAGCCGCCAACAGCGCAGTAGGCATGCTCAGTTCCCACTCCCAGGCAGAGGGACTGCCTTGGTTTTAATTTGGCTTTGTTTTGTTTTTACAAAGAGTATTTTTACATTTTGTTGAGGTTTTTAGCACTTCACTTATTTTTGACAACTTTTTAAGATTATATAGTATGTTTCTGACAAATGCAAAGTTTTAAATGAGGTGATGTGATACCCACTGTATAAGAGTGCTCAGAGCACCAGACCAAGAGAATGTGTTTCATAAAAAGAGGATTTACTAGACTGGTTACATGATGGGACTGTGAGTTTGATTTTTTTTAATTACATGAAATGATTAATTATACCATAGAAATGATATAAAATAGCTTAATTTTAAACATACAGATAGATGCTTGTGCACTTATATTTACTAATGGAATCACTGATCCAGTGTCCACCGGGATCAAGGCAGAACACTTCTAGAGCTTTTTGTGCCCAGCCCTAATCAATAACCATTTAACTTAAAAGGGGGAAATTGTAGATTTATAGTGAACACTTAGCAGGTACCACCTTAACCTAGCTATTAAAGTTAGCATAATCAAAATGGCATAACATGCCCCAAAGAACCTTATACTTGGACTCTTTCTTACATTTTCTTTTGGGATGCTGCCAACTTTAGGAAGCCCATGTCCAATGCTTATGCTAAGTATAGAGGCTGGTTCATAGCTTTAGATGAATCCCAGTCAACAAATGATTGATTCCTGCCATTGACAGAGCATTCCCTTAGATGTCCAGTCCAGATAAACCTTCAGATGACAATATCCAAGCTTCCAATACACCTGAGATCTCAAAAAAGAGTCACTTAGGTGAGTTCCTGCTGTAGATCCATGAGAGAGACCAAGTGGTTCTTCAAGGTCTTGGGATGCTTTCTTATTAGAACAACTGGACAGCAACTAATGCCCTAACTCCAACATCCAAGAGACTTGGGCCTTGGTTATTGTCTACATTATACAGCTTCTAAATAAGTGCCTACAATGTAAGTGAACAAATACTTATGATAAATGAATAATTGGTAGCAAGACTGACCTCAGAGAATGATTAGAAGAGCTACCTGTCTTAAAAAAACTACTAAGCAAAGTTTGTGTCCTCTTTTACTTAACAACTTACTTGAGCAAAAGAAAGTTTAAAACTGACTATATTAATTTACATCTACATTCAGAACTGGGTCATACATTTACCCTATCTAGAAGTGGGTCTCTTAAAAAATAGAATGTAATGACCTAAATATTTAAGGGCCTCGTTAAGAATGTTGTTTTGAGGCTTCACTCATTTTAAATTGGGTCTTTAAAATTTTGTCAGCCTTAACCTTTGTTAGTTTTCAAGAAGTATCAGAGACAGGGACCAACAAAACAAAACAAAATAAAAAAAAACAAAAACCATAAAAAACCCAAGGATGGACTGGCACTGTTTGGTTGTGATGATGCTATATTTGCTCTACTACTTCTGACTACTTGTAAAATGCAACATAATAGTCTCTCTCCCTCTCCCTCCTTTCTCTTCACAAGACATTTTAAATATCTTTCCAGACTCCTGACTGAATGAACCTCATCTGCCATGGTAGACTGTAGGAACAGGAAGACTAATACAAGCATGGATGACTGACTAATGAATACGAAGCCCAAGCTACATCTCAGTGCTAGAGCACTAGCCTAGCATGTGCAGATCTGAGTTCCAACCCCAATGATGAACTGAAAACAGAACAGCAAGAAGGGAACAATGAGTGTGCTCTAAGGAACAGTGAATAGGCAGGGTTGAATGAATGCATGGAGACTCTGCAAGCATCCCCTATACTGAAAGTAATTTGAACCCCAAATTGTAGCACCCATTGTACTACATCTTATATGAGTATTTATGAAAGAACAACTCTTTAAATATTTAAAAGTTCATAATAAAGAACTGACACATCATAATGTCCTATACTGAAAACAAGTTAAATTTAAAGCAAATTGAAGTTATATAAAACATACTTCTGTGCAATAAGCATCACTGAAAAATGAAAGGCAATTATAGACAATTCTAAAGTAAAATTAGAGATCTTTATTTTATAGTTCAGTTAAATTGTTGGACCATTTGTGTTATATTTACCTTGTGAGGCAATGAGATATTTAAGGAAAAATTGGCTGCATTTCCCATACAATGTGCTACAAAGCATATTGTTACAGAGCAAAAGTACTCAAACATCATTACCTCTAAATGGAATTTTTGCTACCAAGCATATATTACTAAATTTAATCAATATTCATTCTTCTGGAAATAGAAAAAGGCCTGAGGCTTACTTTAGAAATTGTTGAGCTTGGGAAAAAAATTCAACAAGTGCTTTTCTGTGTAAGTATGAAGACCTAAATTTGAGCCCAGAACCCAGATAAAAAGATTGGTATGAGGGTGTGTACCAGGAAGATGGAGAAACACAGCTTCCAGATGCTTTCTGGCCAGCCAGATCAGCCTACTGGGCAAGCTCCAGGCTATAGAAGGATCTGGTCTCAAAAAGCCAGGGAGAGGACACCTGAGGAATGCCACTCCAGGTTCACCAGCTAGCCTGAGTATGTGTACACACACACACACACACACACACACACACACACACACACACACACCATTTTCACCCATACAAGAAATAGTAACTCTCCCTATCAACCCATGCATTCCAATGTATATGGCAACAGCCAACTTTACATGTAAATCCTTTCATCAACTTTCTGGCTTCGGAGCAGTGAGCAGAGTTCCATTTGGGTGGGTGACTGTATTAGGGTTTTTGACTGCTGTGAACAGACACCATGATCAAGGCAACTTTTATAAGGACAACATTTACTTGGAGCTAGCTTATAGGTTCAGAGGTTTGGTCCATTATCATCAAAGGAAGAGCATGGCATTATCCAGGCAGGCATGGTACAGAAGAAGCTGACAATTCTACATCTTCATCCAAAGGCTGCTAGCAGAATACTGACTTCCAGACAGCTAGGGTGAGGGTCTTAAGGTCACAACCACAGTGACACATCTATTCCAACAGGGTCACACCTCCTAATAGTGCCACTCCCTAGGTCAAGCCTATAGAAACCATCACAGTGACTTTGTTTCTTCAAGATTCTGTATCTTTTCCAAATGTTATACTTTCTCACTCAACCAAGAAATGTTCCTGTCCATCAAGACTGTACTGTTTCTTTTCCACTCAGGAACTGCGTTTCAAGATCCATACAGTGGCTTATATAGATTCCATTTTGATTAAATTCTTGCCACCAGATTGGTTGTGAGGGCTAATCTTGATTGTCCATTTGACACACATAATCAGAGGGAAACTGTCTTGTGGCCATGTCTGTGAGGCCTTGTCTTGAATGCTGATTAATGAAAGAGAGCCAAATCCACTCTGGGCTGAACATGAGCCTAAAAGTGACCAAGTAGGCAGCATCCTCAATGCTCTCTGCTCAGTTCCTGCATCTAGGTTGCCACTTGAGCGCTTGGCCTGGTTTCCCCTGACAATAGACTACAATCTGGAATGTGTAATAAACTCTTTCCTCCCCAAGTTGATTTGGGGCAGTGTTTTATCACAGCAATAGAGAAGGACACTACAATATCAGCCATGCCTTCTCTGTGGCTCTTATCCTCACAGGAAGCAGAAGAAGAATTTTGTCACTTCTTAATACATATTTCAGAATACCAGTGCACTGAAAAATGACAGAACTTTGGGGTTCTGTTCTAAAAAATTGAGTTCTACTATACTTCTGTTCATATATTCTTCTGTTCATATATTCATACATTCATATATGTCTCCATGACATAGTTTGTTTCGCAATAATTTGGTCCTAGTATATGAGAACTAGTTTTTAAAAAAGGCAGATATTCAGGATTGCAAGGAGTATAGTTTTATCGGAACTTAATATACTGCTACAGAATTACTGAACATCAAGAAAAAGTTGTCTCTACTGCTCCACAGGGGCGTGACTTCCATCATAATGGAGGCTCAATCCAGATCAAAAAAAGGCTCTTCCTAATCATTAAAGCCAGAAGGCACTCACCTTAAGCTAACCTCCAACAATTAGGTATTTTTCTTAGTACAAGGGTCAAGGCCATAAATCTCCATAACACTTCAAATGATTTTGACTATATTGTGCTGTGAAATGACATGGAAAACCAGCCAGCGACACTCCAGGGGGATCACAGGGCCAATCATAGCCATCAAGACTGGAAGTGTCTGGAGCCAGAAAAGCCTAAATCTATTCACAGCATCCTCCTATCTGGCTTATGAACTCTCCTCTTTCACAATGCCCTGAGCTCATTTGGGATTTTGGCACTGCCCAAGGTTATATGTCTGACCTGTAAGTCTGTGCCAGCTATGTGACTAACACTTCTCCAAGGGCATCCACACAGCCAGTCAAAGTAGGTTTCCCTAATAGGACTAGGGTTTGTGGCTTTAACATTGCAAGATGGTTTTGTTTCCCTTTCACTTCACCAGCTCATCTGCTTGGCTTTATGTGGCAAATAAAGCGCCATAATCTACCATGGTTTTGGCCCTGATCCTGGAGAGGATTTATTGTGAAATAAGCTGAAGTCACTTCAACATGATATGAGGATCTGTATCTCATTTACGTTTCAAGACTCTGATTACCACCAGCAAGTTAACTCACTCTTTTTCTAGAAAAGTTTTCAACTATACTGTGCTTGTTCCATATGCCACAGTCCAATCCACAAGTATAAGGTCCAGGTTCCTCCACAGTTGTCAGTACAAACAAGCATCCCTGGCTTATAAGTCCTCACCAGCCATATTACGTATTACTTCTGCATGTTAGCTGTTCTGATTTTCTCCTATCTCAAGCCAGACAGGACAAATGGCACTTTGAACTACAGCTGCAGATAGACACTCAAGTTGCCTCTGCTAGTCATGCTGAGACCAAACAGTTTCATGTCTGGCAGCTACCCTCCCTTGCACTTACTGTATCATAGCACCGGGGTGGTCAGGCAGTTTCAGAGGGAGCACAACTTGCAAAGTAATAAGCTACTGTAAAACACACATTGCTGTAAACATTCATATAACTCATTTATAGCAGGTGTTTACCTGAAAGAGGATTGAGGCCAGGTAGGCCAGTTTGCCTTATGACTGCTGTACAGACCCCCGTACATTGCTGGAAACCGCTGTGGTAAAAAACGTTGTATCTAGTTTCAGTTCCTTTCCAGAAAGTGATCAAAACTTCAGAACTTTTGTCTGTGCTATTAAGGCCAGAGTCCAACTCATGCCATCTAGTGACTTTTAACTGCATTTGCACGTCAAAGTATGTCTTTACAACTGCTTTCTGCTGGGAAATATTCCAATCTTACGTGGCTCTCTTCTTAATCTGAAGATTGTGTTACATAGGCAGAAGATTACACTAGAAAGGAAAGCACACCTGTAACAAGAGCCCCACAAAAGCCTGTGCATATTTAATGGTATAGGGAATGGGGAAATCTGCCCTTTGCATCTCCGTGTCTGGAAGCAAACAGGTTTTATCCAACCAGAGGACCCCACCTGTAAGAACTTCACAGATTGTTCAGGGCATGACTCTAGGAGTTCACAGTCTGTCCCTTTGTGCATAGGGGACAATATAATCATTCTACTGTTTCTCCCAATAATCCTCCCCTGTTAATATGGTATCATCTATATTAATGATAGTATATGAGAACAGAGCAGTCCCAAGCCACCATGATATGACTGACAGTTGGGTGGTGTCAATATCCCTGAGGCAATACCTAGGGTGGCCACTGTATTCTTACTCACCACCCAGGAGAAGACAAACTGGTTTTGTATGTGTTTGCAAGGCAATGTTGAGAGAGGCATCAGTTAAATTCAGACAGCATTAATGAAACCAAGAGCATGATTTGTTTTCTACTACTTTTGTCATGTTAGGTACTATAGGTACATGACTAGTAGACACCATCACAGCTCCCTGTAGTCAACATTTTAAAATTTTCATCCTGCCTTTTCACCATCCAGACTAGGCTATTACAGGCATGGCAAGCAGAATCCAGAATTCCTTATAATTCTCATATGGGCTCTATAACTGCAGCATGTCACCTAGAAACTTATATTGTCTGGTGTTTATTAGCTGCTTAGTTGTGGGGAGGCCAACAGACTCCTACTTTTCTTGATTAATGCTGCTTTTACTGCCTGAACTTTGGGTTAAAACTTACCACCACCCCCCCCCCCCCGTAGAGGTCATTAATGTCTTTCCTAATAGATAATTGTCTTTGGTATGTTTTTAGAGACTAGGAGATTGAACAAATGCATAGCTGGGAGGGGCACTGCTTCCTAGATTTCATCAATTACTGCACAGGACCCCAGAGATCATTCTGGAACCACATCAGTGTATTTAGTACGTGTATCTATTAGACCTATTCTTGAAGGACTAAACAGAGAGTCTGACATGAGGCCACTGATTGCTCCCTACAGCCTTTACTCACAGGAATGGAGTGGGAGATCCATTCCAGCAGTTGGTTCTGCTGGAGGGAGGGAATGCCTCACCTTCCCCGAAGAAGCAGAAAGTTGAGGTCAAGTTGAGGGCTTGACCTTCTTCCACAGGACTGCCAAGACTGCACCTGTTTGCAAGCAAACCATTCTGCCTCCGCCTTCTTGGACAGCAGCCCTCATCTTTCCAGTATGTTTTTATCTCTTCTCTTTTATGGGAAGGTGCATCCTTGACCCAATCAGACTTCCTCTCTCTCAGGTAAGCAATGGCCTTGACTACATTATAGGAACTCTTATCCACTAATTGAGCTGAGAAAGAAGAGAAAGGAGCTGTATGATTCTTGAGAGGCATTTGGCAATGTTTTTTTCTTCCTTCCTGGGCACTGAAAAAAAAAAAAAAAGAAAGAAAAGAAAAAAGAAATCTGATTTATTAGGCCCTCAAACCACAGGAGCAATGGCCTGTTGTGTGCCCATTTCCCACAGAATACCTTGGGGTTTGTTGGGACTTTTCTATGGGGAAGGGGCTGACTGTACTGGTGGATCCATCTCATTTAGGCAAGCCTCTCTCGTATTTAAGGAGATCCAATCTGTAAGGAAAGGATTTCTTCAGAAATGGCAAGCATCCTATGGTCAACTAGATAAGGACTTAGATGAACAGTACCACCACTCTCTTTTCAGCTTTATTTTCTGCCATAGATATATTGTCCCCTCCCATGTCTCAGTCTTAGCTTCAGGCATTCAACTCACCAAGCAGTTGGCTACGTGTTTATAACATTTAGAAATTCTGCATTAGTATACTAATGTCCTGGTTTCTAACACGGAAGACTCTTCACCTGAATACCCAGTACCTTTTCCTTGTACTGAGTTAATGGACAGGCCAAACAGCAAGTGCCACAGGTATGAGATGTCCCTTACTCCTCTCAAGGATCGGAATGTTTTAGGTTCCATTCTGATTATGACTGTTCAAACCTGATCAAACTCTTCTCTTGCCGTTCTAAACCCCTCAGGGGAACCAAGTAAACAAGCATTTCTAGCTTAGCATTCTGGTCTTCCACTATTTCTGGCAGGAAAGACCCTGAGAAGAGACAGGGCAGAGGGTTGATATATTAGACCCAAAGCTTTTTCTAAGCTGTAAGTTTTGCTAACATCATTACATTCTTGATGACAGCCAAGTGGGCATAAGTGGCCACCTAAACTGCCCACAGCAACAGCTCTCTCCCTACCAATAGCAAGATGTCAGCCTTCCTTCCCCACTGTAGCAGTTTGGGGATGTGGCCATACTCATCCGCACATGGACCATGGAGCATTCAACGCATGAGCCTCCCTTCCCTCATGAATTCAGATGACTACTTCAGGATTTCTTTACTCATTTCCGCAGTCTGTCAACTGCTTCACTGATTGTTTTATAACAACTCTGTCTTGGTGTATGACAATTGGTGTCACAGTGTTATGTCACAAGAAGAAACAAAACACCAGGATGAGTAAGCTGTCTCTGCTGGTTCTGCACCCGCACCATCCCTGACAACCTGAGTTCAATCCCTGGGACCTACTTGGTGGAAGGAGAGAATCAACTTACCTTTTGTCCTCTTACCTCCACATACAGGGGCTAGCATGTGTCCACAGATACATAAAATACCACACACACACACACACACACACACACGCACACACACATACACTTTAAGAAGGCAGATGTAGGATTGCAGTGCAGTTTATTGGGGACTTACCGACGAAAGCAGTCCTGGATGGCATCAGGAGTTAAGTTGGTGGATTCCCATGACATTAGTCGGAATGACAGTAGCTTATAAAAGAAGTCAGAGCAAAAATGACTTCATCCAAACCAGAATATACCTGGTTTATCCCAAGCTAGTATAAGACAGACAGCTTTCTGGTTTTAGTAATAAAGGCCAATCATTGCAATGAAAATCAATGCTATTCTGGGCAGTTACGGCAACTGTGAATGAAGATGGATATGGTCAAGTTGAATCCATGACTAGTTTTATTAACATTACCCAGCAACTAACCCCTGGGGGAGAGTTCATGGATTTGTCAAAAGGCTCTGTATTAAATAGCTATTTATCACATACAGACTCAGATAAAAGATCATGAATGTTTAAAGGGCACTGAGTAAATACAGAAAGAATGTCCATTGCTGAGCAAACACGCAGTTGAGTGATGGGGCACTAAATATAACACATTGGAGCCAAGGACAGTACTGGGAGGCTGCTGCAGATGGGTTAAAAAACTTTGAGGCCAGCTTGGCCTACACAGTAAGACCCCGCCCCACCTCAAAAGTAAAAGGTAAAGCTGTTATATCAAACGGCTTTGTGATGTAGTCTTTGTGGTTGGGTGAGCTTACCTGAGTTTATCTATGTGTCTCTTGACACTAAGTGGTTGGTATTTCCAGTAGCTGTGCCTAAGTTTGGATACCCTATCTCTTTAGAATTTTACCCAAACCATTCACTCTTCTGCTGCAGGCTTCTTCATGAACAACTTTTCTCAGGTCTCATTTTCACTAACACCAAACCTAGGAGTTCTTTTCTTCTCTCTTCCTTATTCAGTTCCATTTCTTCAAATTCAGTTCCCCATTCCTCACTTTTCAAAATATATATTAGACCTAAATACCAGTCACCGGCCACCAATACCAGCAGACATTATAGTCACTGGTCATTTTTAGAACACCATTGTTCTAGAATCCATTCATTCAGGGATCTCAATCCTGCTACCCAGTATCTCATAGCAGAGAGGTTTAGTCATCTATTAATCCAAAGCTCTACAAAGTGCTCATACAAGCACACATTTGAGTAGTCTTGGCCCTTTATGCCCAGGCAACCCAAGTGTCAATTCACATAATTCTTATAAGTTCCATATAGGCAATCTAGTGTAGTAGTCAGTACAAAATATTCTGTTTACTCTCCAATATCCACTAATTTTTGTAGTGATTGAAGTTCCCCCATGCTGCAACTTTCCAAGGAAAATATTCTTAACTTCACACCTGTGGTAAATGTTAATAAACTTAATACATGTAAAGCACCTAGGTTAGTGTCTGGTACATAACCTTCACTTCAAACAATTACTCGTTGTATAGTCAAAGACAATTCAGACACAATTAGTTATGGAACTGATATATAAACTCCATTTTTCCAAATGCAAATCTGACACATCTTCTGTGAAAATTAGTGTTCTACATGAAACAAACAAACAAACAAAAACCAGAAAAGTGGGCTAATGTGTAAAATGGAAGGATTTTATTGTGTGGTACCACGTAAGAAACCATATTCACATCCGCTAGCCACCCAGGAAACATGAGTCAGCACTACTGATTCACATGCTCATTTTGAATTAAAGGAAGAAGATTCTGACTGCATTTTCCAATATAATTTGCAATGATTAGAATTAGCATGTTCTCTTAAACTTCTGTATTGAACCACAAATAAGTAGGTGTAATTTATCCACTTGAACTAGATCTGAAAAAGCTGATGAACTTTCCAGTCATCTCCCATCTTTGCTGCTACATCTGCCTCCCTCCATCACCATGCTGGACTCCTCTCATCTGCCACATCATTTCCAGGGGAATCTCAAGGCAAGTATGTCTGTTTGTTCCCTTGAAAGAATAAGGTCAAGCTCAATTCCCCAACTCCATTCTATCCTCTTGAAATGTGTTTCGTTTTGGCAGAATAAGTAAAAATACTAGTAAGACTCTGAGAACCTAAATTCTGGTTTTCTTGCATCATAAACTACAGACAACTCTGTCATGTGTTCTGTAGACACTCATTTAAACTACAAGACTTTGTATTTGCCTGGTCTTTTGTCATTTATCTTCACTGTTGTCGTGGAATCTACATAAGGCAGTTATACTTTTATAGAAATTCAATTTCGGAGAGGTCAAACAATATGGCCAAGAACCCACAGGTATAACATGCCAGCACGAGCCAAACTCATTACCTCATCTGAGATTCTATTACTGGAATGTGTCATGCTCCAGAGTTTAAGTGAATGAATCAATAACTGTCTAGGTCCCTTCAGGGATCTATTTTATACTTCTACTGGCTATTTTTTTCTCCTAGATGAAAACAGGTATAAACGTTTGGTTATCAAATTGGATCCTCTTATTTTTAGCTATTCATTCATACTTCTTTCATTTCTAAATTTAAAGGAAGTTATTTGCTCAATAGTCAAATAGTTCAAGTTGCCTCTCAGAAAACTTTTCAAGTTACCTATTTCTGTTTGTCAAAAGAGAGACAACTAGCATGTCACAGAGAGCACTAATTCTTCTAAAAAGTTATTTCATATTTAAAACTAATTTAAACTCATGGATTTTTATTCTCTAGAGTAGCAATATATAGTTTTCTTCCTTTGCACTCAATTTCCTCTGGGAAATATAGTCACTGTGTCTCCCTGCCGATTATCTGTCTCTAACACAATGCCAGTCTTACAGGAGTCAGGGTGCTCTTGTTTTCAATGTCTCCTACAAAGAACAAACTGGAAAGTAAAACTTAATTTTGAATCATTTGGGCCACATGATAAATACTGCTAACATATACCCAGGAACTACACATACATAAATTAAAAAAAAAATTATATGAACAATCCTGAAGAGGTCAAAGAGCTCTCAAAGCTATGGCCCTTAACTCATAGTAACTTGTATAATTTAATACACAAAAAAACAAGAATGCGGAGCTTGGGAGTGCACATAGGAAATTTTTTTTGTGATTTTCTTCATTTTGATTGTATTGCTTTCCTGTCTTCAGGAGGGAAGACTTTGACTTCAAAAGTAACGAAATATTTGAGAAGGGAATTTACATCCTTCAGTTCTAAATGGTAATCTTGGGCAATTTTCTCAGCAGTCCATGTTTCTGGATAGAGTTTATGGTTATTGAGAAGGGTCAATGCTTCTACAACAGTAATCTTGCCTTTGGGAATGTCCATGATATTCTTATCAAAGTGATCTATAGGCGGTCTGAATTCCTTTGGTTCTTGCTGTCGTTCACCTTCTTTTACCTAGTACCAAAAAAAAAAGGGGGGGGGGGCTTTAGGATAAAATATTTACATCTTCCTTGACTCTTAAGTCTATACCATTTCTTTTCAAATAAACACATATGTACTTCCTCAAACTTTGCTTTTTTACTATATTACTCTTTTCCTAACTATAGCTTGCAATAACTAAGAAAACCTCTATAAAACTGTAACTAAATGTACACCAAGAAATCATAGCCACTGAACATTACTGACCCAAAAATGTGAGACCCAAAGTGCTCTAAAATCCAAAACTTCTGAACTCCACCATGATGTCCCAAGTAGAAAACACCACATCTAACTTCCTGTGATAGTCAGCAGCCAAAATGCAGGTACACTAAGAATAACTCATCAACTTGCCTTTAAGCCTTTTATATTGTATATGAAACACAAATTTGTTGCAGGAAATATTAAAAAAAATGAACCCACCAACATTCTGAGGGGCCAGACCACGCTGCCGCCGTCAACAACTCTCAATTTCGTAATTAAATTTGGATCCTACCACAAAGATACTTCATAATATACATATGAATATTCCAAAATGAGATCTGTAAGACTTCTGGTCCTAAGCAGTTCAGTTAAGGAAACCTCAATTTGTATATGAGAAAAATGAGAACTGATTAGCCTAACACTACACCGGTTTGGAAAGAGCAACAGCACTCTAATGGCACTGTAACAGCTTACTTGAAAACTCTCTTCCCTTCTTCCTTCACTGATAAACTGTTACCTAGATGTGTAAGATAAGATAGACCTTTTCCTCTCCAAGTGGCTTCTGGTCAGTTTTATCACAGCAAAAGACAGCACATGCACACACTCACTCATATACATATTTTGAGACTTGGTCTGTGCATTGTAAGCATCCATAGACAGGTGGATGTCTGTGAGTTCCCATCTAACACCACTTCAAGGCCAATAGCTGCATCTTTCTCTTTCTCTGTCTCTGCCTCTCTCTCTCCCTCCCTCCCTCCCCCCTCCCTTTTCTTCAATGACTCCTCAAAGCCCTCCTGATAAAACTAAAATTCCTTGGCATGTATTTCATCACCCCAAGTTCCCCTTCACTCTCCTCTTGTCGCACACCCTCTAAGCAGTCTCTTAGACTAGCTCACTCCACCTTCAGGTTCCCACTTGAGTCTCAGGCACTCACTCTCTTCCTCTTCCACTTCCTAAATCTCAAAGTGTCTCTCATCTTCCAAACCCAGGTACATCCACCTTCTCCTCCATACATACAGATCTGGCCTTTCTATTCAGTATTTCATATTAATCACTTCACACACACACACACACACACACACACACCCTTAGCATAAATGGGAAATCCTGGTTCCAAGTATTGCTCAGCTTAAAAATCATACGTTATAGCCATCAATCAATGTATCTTTTTTTCCGTGAGAATCTGGTAGTAATTGAATCCTACAGTCACTATTAAATTATGAGTATTATATGAGTAGGTGTAATTGCAGTCTTTTGCTTAGTATTAGATTAAAAAAAAAATTTAGAATCTAAAAAAACTTTGATGAGAGCTATAGCTGGCACTTCCTCTTCGTTTAATCTAACTCTTCACCTCCAGACTGCCACTTCAATTCACCCAGAGTTAAATGTCACTTCCTCAGAAGCAGCCCCTCATCTCATCAGGCCCGTAATTGCACTATAGTTGTAGAGCGGCTCATCCACTAATGTCTGTGGCCCCTGACATATCATGGGCCTCAGAGAACAAGACCACAGTCTGTTTTGATCACTACACATAAACACTTACAACTGACACATGAGACAGGCCCACCATTCCAGCATCAGCGTTAACTTACATATATTACATATCCTGTCAGGTCATAGCCTCAAAAATATGAACATGCCCCCACAAACCCCCAAATACTGAGGCTGTCGTTAAGTGCATCTTAATTTGCAGAATATGAAAATAGCTCTCAAAGTCATATTTGTTACTCAGCTAAACACTAAAAAGTGCCGTAACCAAAGCCTACAACTTTGCAATAAACAATTCACATAGGTCCATTCAATCAATGCCTTCACAGGTCTTTCGTTATACCCTAGGTACCGGTGTCTAGTGGCTGTGCTCTACACTGACCGCTCCCCCCCCCAACCCCTGTGCACTTTCACCCGTCGCCCTCTTTTTTCGATCATTTCCTCAGATCCAAAAACTGCTGACTTAATTAACGCATACATTACCGGCAAGGAAGGCACCGGATCTTTGGAATCGACATATACATCTCTTAGTAACGACAGCAGCTTGTTATTTTTTCTAGAAACTTCTTCTTCGATTTCTGGATACTCTAAGGAAAGAAGAAAAAAAAAGGCCATAATATCTTTTTTTAAAAAAAGAAAAAATTCTCTAAAATCGTAAACATATATGACAATCTTAAAAAACAATCATCTGGACGTCTAGGGTTAAACACTAGGGCGAGACCCTGCACGGATCCCAGGCGAGCGCGGGCTGCCTTGGGCTCCGGGATTCCTTCCAGTCGCCGCCACCACCCGGGGCCCGTGCGGGGACGACCTCAATGTCACCGGAGGCATGGAAGGGGCCGCACTCACGACTCAGGTGCTCCTGCAGGAGGCCGCGGGTGGAAGGGTGCTTGGGTGCCATGGAGGGCTTCCTCTTGCTGATCTCCCGCTCCGCTCGCTTCTCCACGTTGAAGTTCCGGAAGGCGCGGGTCACACGAGCCCCCATTTCTACATCATGATGACCTTAGTTCAACACGCACGTGGGGTAGACACCGGCGCGGGTGACCTCTGTGCTCACGGAGCATGCGTATACCAGGGGTCAGGCACCGGTAAAACGCCGAGCACTCGCTCGTCGCCCCCTGGCGGCCGGGAGGACGCCGCTCTGGACTCCACCCCCTGCGGGGGCGCATGCGCAGACATCTGTGGGCGTTTCCAGGGACGCCCGCCGGGGACTACGGAATCTTTAAGTATGAGCTGATGTGACCCGACAGTTGCAAAATCCCGAGTAGCTAAAGTCGGGGCGGAGATCTTCCAATCTCTTCAGAGGGCAAAGTGCAAAGTCAAGGTGAATTTACCTGCCCATGCTTTTGAGAAACGAAAATAGAGAGTATTTGTTCTCAGCCCCTCTTCCGTTTTGACAGCCCATATTTTCCTGTCCTTTGCCTGGTGCATTTCTGAGCCAATTTTGTTTTTGTTTTGTTTGTTTGTTTTAACTCTTTCACTATCTTCGCATACCATTTTCCCGTCACTTTGTCCCTACTGCTATGAATTTTAGGTTTTCCTTCCCCTTTTCTCATAAGTATTGCTAACTTGACATACTCCTCCATTAGCGCTAAATTACCCTGCCTTCTCAGCCCCATTTATCCGCTCTGCTGCCTCTCTCAGTCTCAGAAATCTTGGGAGACTCTGGTGTAACTTAACGGTATATTTGGGGGGCGAGGGGGAGCGTTACACATTCTATCTTACTTCCCCCCCCCCTCCATCCCCCTTTGTCTCTTTCTTTTCATTTTTGAAAGGATTCAATGTGATTGGTCCATACTTTTTTAAAGCCCACCAGCAAGAAAATAAATTTCCAAATTAATAAGACTTCGCACAGACCGTGACTGTGAAATCTGTTAAAGATTGTGGCCTGGTTGATTAGGTGAATGGATTGGTTGTGTTTAACCAATTTAAAGCAAAAATTAGGGGAGGGGTGCTAAGTTTTTAAACGACTATTATTAATTAGACTGCTTCATAATAGGGAAAATACTAGAGGGGTAAAGTTCTCACTACTGCTTATGAAACATTTCTCTGGAAGTGGGAATAGATACAAGCTAAAAAAACTGTGTTTAGTGAGTTAATTTGTTAGTTATCCTGAAGGTGGCAGTCTGCTCCAAGATTTCCATCTGAGCGCTTTTAAACACATTCATAATTGGGTGAATTTTTTTAAACCAATTTCTTTGGGTACCAAGAAATGCTCCTTAGCCTCCTTAAGTCTGTTGTGTGCTTTAAGAATTTTAGTAGCAATTCCATTCACTGCCTACTAAAGTATTTCAAAAGTGAATCTTATTTTCATGTGATTCTACCAGACTTAGGGTAACATGAAAGTAACCTTACAAGGGAGTTTTGAGTGAGTCTAGGAAAGCAGAGACTACAAAATTAAAGATCTGTGAATTTCTACACGCAGACAAAGCTTGGATTTGTCAATGAAAGAGACAGCCTCAGGTGAACCTAGTGCTTTATGTAGCCCTGGCCTGAGGTTACTCAGACCCTTAAAGCCCAAAACAAGGCACACAGGCTCCAGCAGAATCCACCTTTGGCTATCCTACTTTGGTGATTGTAATGGAAATAAATCCTGGACCACAAACGCATAATTTCAGCTCTTCTTATCAAAACATACAAAATAACAGGAGGTCTGAACTTAGTATTTTCCTTCTGGCTTCTGTTTAAGGGTTGAAAGCAGATCCTCAAGGGAAGTCAGAAGTATGCGCCAAATATTGGAGTAAGGTAATAATGAAAGATAGTGATGAGCTCCAAGTATCGCCAAAACAACAATATGCTAGTTTTTTTTTTTTTTAGAAGAAACATTTTCCTTTGTTTTGTTTCGTGCTGAATGCCCAAATGGTGCTAGGACAAAGCAGGTGTTTAAGCTAAGTACAGCTTCAATTGCTGACTAGCAGGCTCTTTCCGTGTGTGTGATGGTGCTGTTGAAGCCAGGAAGGCTGGAACATTAGGAGGAATTACATCAAGGATGTAAAATGCCATCTGCCTTTGCCTGGCACTCACAGCAGTAATCATCTTCAGGCAGATCCTGCAAGCTTCCCTCACTGTTGTGGAGAAATTTCCTCCTGGTTGAAACCTTCCCTCCTGCTTCAGGAGGGATGCTTATGAGACTCAGGAAGTCAACAGAGCTCCCAGGTCTGCGAAAGCTGAAGTCTACAGGATTAAAGAAGCCCAGTGAGTAGTGCTAGGGAGAGGAGGCTTGGGGTTGAGGAGCTGCCTCCAGGTCAGACTGAGTGCTCTAGCACTGCTGCCTTGGTGAGTTCTCATCCGGATTGGAGTGGGCTTCTTAGTGAAGTGGCTCCCTCCGAGTCACCCCTGTTCCTCCAATGTATTCCAATGAGTAACCCCTGATAAATTCACTGGCTTTCCAATTTGGACTTTGGGGGAATTATTACTTTATTCATTCGTTGGTTCCCTAGCTAAAGTTGGTAGACATTTATTCATGTCTTCCCAAGAAATGTCCTCCACATGATACTCATCCTCCTCAGTTCTTCTCTCTGCCTCGACTCACCATTAAACACTCCTTCCTAGAGACCCCTGGTCCTGGAAAGACTGGATGTAGGGGAATACCAGGACAGAGAAGCAGCGAGAGGAGGTTGAATGGGGAACAGGGGAGGGAAGAGGGCTTATGGGACTTTCCGGGAGGGAGGAACCGGGAAAGGGGAAATCATTGGGAATGTAAATGAAAAAAACAAAAACAAAAACAAAAAACTTTGAGAGAGGGACACAAGGTGGCCTCTGGGGAAAATTTAAGGTATCTTTATTCGGTGTCGAATAAAACTTTATACGGTACTGGAAAAAAAAAAGCAAACACTCCTTCCTTTGAACATATATCACATTATTGTGGCAAGATTACCTGATAATAGCAACTAAAAGGGCTGTTTGTTTTGGTTTACAGACTTTCAAGGCAGGGAAATCGTGATAGCAATATACAATATATTTAGTCCAACTTCAAAAGTTCCCAAAACTCTTTAACAATCCCCAAACTATCCAAATGCAGGGTCTCTTTTGAAACTCAAGTAGTCTCTTAACTATGATGAGCCCCTATAACTTCAAAACGCCAGTTGCAAACTATACGATGTCACAGAATAAGCAGCCCTGTTACAAATGGGAGAGCATAGCAAGGAAGGAGCAGGCCAAAGCAAGACCAAAAACCGAACAGGGCAGGCATCAAATCCTGCAGCTCCATGTTTGGCATCTGGGGCCTGTGCCTGAGGCACTCATAGGGTACTAGCATCTCTAGCATTCTGGATGCTTGCTTCACTGTAGCATAGACTCCACCTTCACAACTCCCTGCAACTGGCCACCTGGGGCTTTTTTGCAAAGGCTCTAACCCTGTCACTTATTGCTTGGCCTCTGAGGCTGCGTGACACCTTGGTGCAGGCCCATATAACTTTCACTTTCACATTCTTCTTCCCATCAAAAACAGTACATAAGTGATACTGCCAAGTCCACCTTCAGCCTGCCCCCCTTGGATCACAATTGTACATGCCCTCTACATGTTAATCCCAGGAAATCCATTCTCTAAGGGATTGGTTTTAAGTAGGAAATACTTTCATTAGCATTAGTTCAGTCTATCACCTTTCAAGTGAGTTTGTATTTTGAGAAGATGGCACTTTGATGGGGACATTGCCCCCCTCCGGGTATCTTTTTTATTGCTCCAGTGTAGGATTTCTGCAATGTAACTGTTTCTGTTTAATGTTGTTGATCTCTTTAATGATTCTCAGTTTCCTTGTCTGCAATTAAAAAAAAATTAAATTAGTTGTGTATGTGTCTTTCTGGGGCTATGTGTGTGTGAGTGTAGGTGCCTGCAAAGGCCAAAAGATGAAGTCTGGTCCCCTGGAGAAGGAGATACAGGCAGTTTTAAGCCACGCAGTGTGCTGGGATCCAAACTCTGCAAAAGCCATACACACTCTCATCTCTCCAACCATTGTTTGCAACATGAAGCTCATTCTGTTCTGCATCAAAACCATAGTTAGAAATATAATTTTGTTCTTTTTCTGGCTCTATATCACAATAGACCTGGTCAGAACAGTAAACAGTATGCATGACAGAATGCTATTCTGTCTTGAAATTTACTGCATCAAACAAATTAGTCCCGTAATTTTGAGTTCAACCTCACTGAAGCTATCAGGATAAGGGCAGTTTCTTTGCCATAATATAACAGGAATGACCCTGAGCCCAGCACCTGAAAGCATCCTTGTTTCCTCTGAATCCTCATCATTTGAACTTCCACTGGGCATGTTTCTTTTGTCAGGCCTATGTAGGCATAATGTTTTTGTAAAGGGTATCTTAGTGTTATTCAAATAATGATTTCTCTGCCCTCATATCTTGTTTAATCTAGACATGGCATTGTAATGCTTATGTCAAGAATTTCCTGTCTCAAGTGCATGCAAACAATTCTTATCATTTATTCTTTACCTTGTCAATAAATGCTGATCACCCAATGGCCGGGCAGAAGGAGAGAGAGAGGAGGAGAGATTCAGATTGGCTATGAGAAGGAAAGAGATAACAATTTATAGAGGTTAGCTAGAGAAGGGAAGGCCACAAATGTAAGTGATCTTGGCTGGAAGGTGACCAGATTGGTTTAGGAGTTAAAATAGATCGTTTAATTGCCCAGGTATTGAGGTGAAGCTTGAAAATAAATCTCAGTCTCTCTGTGTCATTACTGGGAACTAGCTAGGATAAAAAAATACATCTGCCATATTAAATTACTATATGTATTTATATTAAAAATAACATTTACACACCTGTTTTCCAAATTCCCTTCAGAGTGGCTCGGTGATCTCTGTTTACAGTATTCTAGGTCTCTTCTTGCCCCAAGTTCCAAATATTTCCACATTCTTCACCTAAGCCAGTTTCAAGAACCTAAGAATCCCAGAGTCAGGTTTATCTCAGCAATGACATACCTCTTGCTATGAGGTTTCCGTATTAGTTACTTTTGATGTTACTTTGACAAAAATAAACTTAAGGAAGGAAGTAGGGTTTATACTCATTCACAGGTATATGTTTTATCGTGGGTAGAAGACATGGAGGCAGGAGATTGAGACTGGTGATATTACATCCACAAATCAGATAAATGAGTGCTCAGCTCATTTTCATTCCGTTCAGGCTCTTAGCCCTTGGAATAATGCCAGCCACGTTTACAGAGGGGCTTCCCACCTCAATAAGGCAGATCTAAGAATCCCTCCAGACAAGCCCACAGAATCATCAGTTTCTAGGTGATTCTAGATTCTGTGAAGTTGATAATCACAATAAACCAGCCTTGCTCTAAATCAACATTTCAACTCACCACAATCACAAAATTTTAGTCAGCTAATCCATCATATAGAATCTTCGATGTACAAATGAATTTTTCCCCCTAGGGACTTCAGTTCACACTCACAATTCTCAACAGGCGTTTATGCTCACATGCATGCACTGGAGTTACTCTAGTCCTGACTGTATTAGACTCCTATTATTGCTAGCAAGTTATCACAAAAGAATAACTTCAAACAAATAACTTAGTACCTTACTTTCAAGAGGTCAGAGTTCCAAAGAAATTTGTTGAGGATAAAATCAAGGTTTTGGCAGACTTTTATTTTGCCAGGAAAAACTAGGGGGAAATCCTTTTCCTTGTTTTAGTGTTTTACAGGCTTCCTGCATAGCCAGGAGCCAACAACTGCATCACCTCATTGTAGATCTCCTGAGTGGGGCAGGATGGGTATCCAAAGTATGGCTTGTCTTTCTTTCTTTCTCTTTCCATTTTGGTTCCATTATGACTACATTCATCTTATGTAGAATAGAATAGAATACAGCTGTTTCCTTTACAATGTCCTTAATTAAATCACAAATGAAATATACCTTTCTCATGCTTTAGTAGCGACAGAGACAGGCACTAAACCTCACCTTTCCGTTCTCTTTGTGACTTTGAAGTTTTCCTCCTCTCATTGGATCTACTCTTTGGAGGCAAGAAAGTAGTCATGGAGAAAGCACACTGGTACCAGAAGAAAATAGGTGTGTGTGTGTGTGTGTGTGTGTGTGTGTTAAATATGTCTCCTAAAAAAACTACCAGGAGAGATAAATGAAATTAACAGAAGCATTCAAGTTAGCAAGAGAAAAAAATAATTAAAATAAACCCTAAACTTAAAGGGTTTGAGTAGGAATAATTGTGGAGGAAAGAAAACTAGAAGATTCTTGACGCCTATTAGATTGGACTAAATAAGCAAACAAATAAGAGTAAAATCAAGGTTAACAACTAAGAAATCTTCAGAATCTTTTAAAAAATAAACTGTGATCTCAAATACAGAGGAATTTTTAGAAGTTGAAATAAAACAATATGTATCACTTAGTATTGTGGGAAGCTTTACCCCTCCTGGAACTGCTTCTCCTTCATGACATGCCTTTACATAGTAAAATGTAGCAAATATGAGTTCCATGGAATAGAATAGAATAGAATAGAATAGAATAGAATAGAATAGAATAGAATAGAGCTATAGGGAATAACAGGATATAGATAGAACGTGCCCACATTCATGACTTCCTTTTACTCTATAAGATAATGTCTTAGGAGACAAGGAGAGCTTCTTAGTCTTAGAGAAGCAAACTGCCAAGTTGTTGAGCCTTAGTAGAGGTGTAAGAAGCCACATTGAGAGAACTATAAGAAGTCACATGGACTTGAGACCTTTAAGAAGGAGAAAAATTACCCAGTAACAACTAGTAAAACACAGATCTCAGTCCTACAACCACAACAAAACTAATTTTGTTAATGATCACAGGAGCCTGGAAGACTATCATGCCTTCATTCCAGAAATGTATCCATTTTTCCACCACTATATAATTATTTCCATTTATTCTTAATTTAAATGTATTTAAACGACACCTAATGCTAACAATAAATATAGCTAAAAACTGAAGGGAATTTCCTTTCTTTGATAAGTGACATATCAACAAATACAGCAAATACCATATTGAACAGGGCATGTATAACAAATACAGTGAAGTTACTGTCTCTGACACTGGATCTAGTCTACATCTCAAACATCCTATATGACAAAAAAGGAAAAGAAGAGTTATAAATGTCAGATTGTATTCTCATTTTCAAAATCATGACTTCTGTCTTGATAGAAAATTCAAATTATCCAAAGTACATTTAAGTATAATAAATAGATGTAAAAAGACAACTGACTAGCAAGCTACCTAACATATGAGTTGAAAAACATAATGACCAAAACGTTTTATTGACTGTGATAACAAAACTACTATGCAACTCCCCAAAAATGTACAGAATGCAAAGGAAGCAAACCACAGATTTTGTTAAAGAACCTAAGGAATCATTGGTTGTCTAAGATCCATTGTTGCTGCCTCAACAGTGAAAAGCATCCATTCCCAGCCGCCATTTGCAGCAGGGAACCAGGCAGCTCCATAGCCTTCTGTGCTTAGCCCACCAGGAGAGAGTGATCTCCCAGCAGCGATTTCACCTCTGATTGCAGAGGTGAGATCTCCACCTTTTCTCTGGAGGGGTACAGCTAGGAGCACACTGGGCATATGATCAGTAGAGCAGCTGGGACAGGAGTTTTCCCTTCCAGTCGCCATTTGCAGCAGAGAACCAGGCAACTCCACAGCCTTCTGTGCTTAGCCCACCAGAAGAGAATTATCTCCCAGCAGCGATTTCACTTCTGAGGATGGAGGTGAGATCTCCACCTTCTCTCTGGTGGGGTACAGCTAGTAGTTCACAAGGCATATGATCATTGGAGTAGCTGGGACAGGAGTCTTCCCTTCTAGCCACCATTTACATCAGGGAACCAGACAACTCCACAGCCTTCTGTGCACGGACCCTGCTAGAAGAGAGTTGGTCTCCCAGGAGTACAGACACAGATTTACAGGTCCATAGGAGGGGCAAGCTCCAGCCAGAGAAAACAAGACCAACTAATACCAGAGATAACCATATGGCGAAAGGCAAGCGCAAGAACCCTACCAACAGAAACCAAGGCTACTTGGCAACATCAGAGCCCAGTTCTCCCACCACAACAAGTCCTGGAAGCCCCAGCACACCGGAAAAGCAAGAGTTGGATTTAAAGTCTCTTCTAACGATGCTTTTAGAGGACATCAAGAAGGACATAAATAATTCCCTTAAAGAAATATAGGAGAACATGGGTAAAATCATTAAGGCCCTTAAAGAGGAAACACAAAAATCCCTGAAAGAAATACAGAGGAGCATGGGTGAACAGGTAGAGGCCCTTAAAGAGGAAACACAAAAATCCCTGAAAGAATTACAGGAGAACACAAACAAACAAGTGAAGGAACTGAACAAAACCATCCAGGATCTAAAAATGAAAGTAAAAACAATAAAAAAATCACAAAGTGAGACATTTCTGGAGATAGAAAATCTTGGAAAGAATTCAGGAGTCATAGATGCAAGCATCAACAACAGAATACAAGAGATAGAAGAAAGAATCTCAGGTGCTGAAGATACCTTAGAAAACATTGACTCAACAGTCAAAGAAAATGCAAAATGCAAAAAACTCCTGAGCCAAAACATCCAGGAAATCCAGGACACAATGAGAAGACCAAACCTAAGGATTAAAGGTATAGAAGAGAGCGAAGATTTCCAATTTAAAGGGCCAGTAAATATCTTCAACAAAATTATAGAAGAAAACATCCCTAACCTAAAGAAAGAGATGTCCATGAACATACAAGAAGCCTACAGAACTCCAAACAGACTGGACCAGACCAGAAAGTCCTCCCGGCACATAATAATCAAAACACCAAATGCACTAAACAAAGAAAGAATATTAAAAGCAGTAAGAGAAAAAGGTCAAGTACCCTATAAAGGCAGGCCTATCAGAATTACACCAGACTTCTCACCTGAGATGATGAAAGCCAGAAGATCCTGGGCAGATCTTATACAGACCCTAAGAGAACACAAATGCCAGCCCAAACGACTATACCCAGCAAAACTCTCAATTACCATAGATGGAGAAACCAAGATATTCCATGATAAAACCAAATTTACACAATATCTTTCCACAAATCGAGCCCTACAAAGGATAATAGATGAAGAACGCCAACATGAGGAGTGAAACTACACCCTAGAAAAAGCAAGAAAGTAATCTTTTTCCAACAAACCCAAAAGAAAGTAACCACACAAACATAAAAAGAACATCAAAAATAACAGGAAGCAACAATCACTATTCCTTAATATCTTATAATGTCAAAAGACTCAATTCCCCAACAAAAAACATAGTCTAACAGAGATGTTTTTCATGTGGATCTTCGATTTTATCAGAAAATGTTTGTGACTCCTCTTTCAATTCAGTAATGCTTTTTGTGTCTACCATTTTGACTGTATTATTTTCCATGATAGCCTTTAATTTTAACATTTTTTCTGTGTATTTCTTCGATTTTGTCAGAGGTGTTTTTCATGTAGATCTTTGGTTTCGTCAGGGGGTGTGTTTGTAGTTCCACTTTCAATCAATTTAGGAATGTTTTTGTGCCTACCATTTTGCCAGTATACTTGTCCATGATAATCTTCAATTTTAATGTTTCTCTGTATTTTTCTTCAATTTTGTCAGAAGTATTTTCCATGTGGATCTTCAGTTTTATCAGACAATGTCTATAACTTTACTTTCAATCAACTTAGGAACATTTTTATACCTACCATTTTATCTGTATAATTTTCCATGTAATAGTCAGTTTTAACATGTTTCTCTATATATTTCTTGAATTTTTTCAGGAATATTTTCCTTGTAGATCTTCAATTTTATCAGAAAGTATTTATAATTCCACTTTCAAAAAACATAGGAATATTTTTATGCCTACCATTTTATCTGTATAATTTTTCCATGAAATACTCAATCTTGACGCGTTTTTATATATTTCTTCAATTTTATCAGAGATATTTTCCAGGTAAATCTTCAATTTTATCAGAAAATGTTTATAATTTCACTTTCAATCAACTTAGAAATATTTTTATGCCTACCATTTTATCTGTATAATTTTCCATGATACTCTTCAATTTTAATGTTTTTCCATATATTTTTTTCAATTTTATCACAAATATTTTCTGTGTAAATCTTCAATTTTTATCAGAAAATGTTTTTACTTCTACTTTCAATCAATTTAGGAATATTTTTATGCCTACTATCTTATCTGTATAATTTTTCATGAAATAGTCAGTTTTAACGTGTTTTTCTATATATTTTTTGAGTTTTATCAGAAATATTTTCCTTGTAGATCTTCAATTTTATCAGAAAATGTTTATAATTCCACTTTCAATCAACTTAGGAATATTTTTATGCCTACAATTTTATCTGTATAATTTTTCCATGAAATAGTCAATCTTAACGTGTTTTTCTATATATTTCTTCAATTTTATCAGAGATATTTTCCATGTATATTTACACAATGGAAGTTAATTACTCAGCAATTAAAAACAATGAATTCATGAAATTCTTAGGCAAATGGGAAACAGGGGGAGGGAAGAGGGCTTATTGGACTTTCGGGGAGGTGGGAACTGGGAAAGGGGAAATCATTTGGAATGTAAATAAAGAATATAGAAAATAAAATAATAATAATAATTAAAAAAAGAAAAGTATCCATTCATGTAAGAGTTCATTCATAAATTCAATAGACTTTTTATTTCTTCTTTTTATGAATCAGGGGATCTTTCCATGTAGACCAGACTGGCCTGGAATTCAGGATGCCCTGGCTTTATCTTCCAAATGCCAGTAGGCATGAAACACCATGCACACTCAGTATACTTTCCACTGGTATTACAGTAGGATTTTCTTTAAATCTCTCTGTCTGTCTGTCTGTCTCTGTGTCTCTCTCTGTCTCTGTCTGTCTGTCTGTCTGTCTGTCTGTCTGTCTGTCTGTCTGTCTCTCTCTCTCTCTCTCTCTCTCTCTCTCTCTGTGTGTGTGTGTGTGTGTGTGTGTGTGTGTGCGCGCGTGTTCTCTGCATGCCAGAGAATAACTTTCAGGAGTCAGTTCTCTCCTTCCACCTTGGTGAGACAGGGTCTCCCTTGTTCTTTCCTTATGACAAACTCCATGCTAGGTGGATGATGAGCTTCTAGGTGGCTTTCCTCTTTCTGCCTTGCACCTCTCCCTTCTTGCCTTAGGAGTTCTGGGATTACAGATATGTCACCAGATCTAGTTTTAGCCCTTGGTTCCAGAGACTGAACTCAGATCATCAACTTGTACAATTAACACCTTTAACGCTGAGCTGCTTCACTGTGCTGGTTTGAATATGCTTGGCCCAGGGAGTGGCACAATTAAGAGGTGTGGCCTTGTTATAGGAAATATATTGCTGTGAGTATAGGCTTTAAGACCCTGTTCCTAGCTGCCTGGAAACCAGTCTTCTCCTGTTTGCCTTCGGAACAAGATGTAGAGCCCTCAGCTCTTCCTGAACAATGCCTGCCTGGACTCTGCCATGCTCCCACTGTGATGGTAATGGACCGAACCTCTGAACCTGTAAGCCAGCTCCAATTTAATGTTGTCCTTATAAGAGTTGCCTTGGTCATGGTGTCTGTTCACAGTAGTAAAACCCTAACTAAGATAGTCCACAGGCTTATAACAGAATTTTCTGTGAAAAATAGCAACTGATACTAAAGTTCATCAGAGAGAGAAAATAGAAAAAGTAGCCCATAAATCTTTGAAAAAACTAAAGTGAGACAACTTTAAAATGTGAGAAGATATGCAGAGCTCTGTCAGTAGTCACTGATTCAGAAGTAGGAATGGGAGATTGAAAAGGGTTAATGTTTACCTCACTCAAGATGATAGTTTCTAGCTCCATCCATTTGCCTAAGAATTTCATGAATTCATTGTTTTTAATAGCTGAGTAGTACTCCATTTTGTAAATGTACCACATTTTCTGTATTCATTTCTCTGTTGAGGGACATCTGGGTTCTTTCCAGTTTCTGACTATTATAAATGAGGCTACTATGAACATAGTGGAGCATGCATCCTTATTACATGTTGGAGCATCTTCTGGGTATATGCCCAGGAGTGGTTTAGCTGTGTCCTCAGGTAGTACTATGTCCAATTTTCTGAGGAACTGCCAAACTGATTTCGAGAGTGGTTGTACCAACTTGCAATCCCACCAGCAATGGAGGAGTTTTCCTCTTTCTCCACACCTTCTCCAGCATTTCTTGTCCCCTGAGTTTTTGATCTTGGCCATTCTGACTAGTGTGAGGTAGAATCTCAGGGTTGTTTTGATTTGCATTTCCCTGATGATTAAGGATGTTGAACATTTCTTTAGGTGTTTCTCAGCCATCCTGTATTCCTCAGTTGAGAATTCTTTGTTTGGTTCTGTACCCCATTTTTAACAGGGTTATTTGGTTCTCTGGAGTCTAACTTCTTGAGTTCTTTGTATACATTGGATATTAGCCCTCTATCGGATGAAAGATTGGTAAAGATCTTTTCCCAATCTTTTGGTTGCCATTTTGTCCTATTGACAGTGTCCTTTGCCTTACAGAAGCTTTGCAATTTTATGAGGTCCCATTTGTCAATTTTTGATCTTAGAGCATAAGCTATTGGTGTTCTATTCAGGAAAATTTCCCCTGTGTCCATGAGTGAGGTAACCCAATCACAAAAGAACACACACAGTATGCACTCACTGATATGTAGATATTCACCCAAAAGCTCAGAATACCTAAGATACAACTCACAGACCACATGAAGCTCAAGATGAAGGAAGATCAATGTGTGGGTACTTCGATCCTTATTGGAAAGTGGATAAAAATACCCATGGCTCACAGCCACCCAATACAATGAGAATAGGATTCCCCAATGGAGCAGCTAGAGAGAGGACCCAAGGAGCTGAAGAGGCTTTTAGCCCTGCAGGAGAAACAATAATATGTACCAACCAGTCCCCCCAGAGCTCCCAGGGACTAAACCACCAACCAAAAAGTACACATGGGGGGGGACCTACAGCTCTAGCTACATAATGTAGCAGAAGATGGCCATTTCAGTCACCAATGAGAGGAGAGGCCACTGGTCCTGTGAAGGCTCGATTCCCCAGAATAGGGGAGTGCAAGTCAGGAAATTGGGGAGGGGTGAATAGGGGGAGGGAGATGGGATGGGGGTTTTTCGGAGGGGTAACTTGGAAAGGGGATAACATTTGAAATGTAAATAAAGCAAATATCTAATAATAAGAAAAAAGAGAAAAACTATATAAATACAAATGCATATTAAATGGACTAGAAATTAAATTAGTGCATGGAATTCTTTTCAATTTATTGTATATATAAAATTATCTCTACAGATTTATTAATATGTATATAGATTGAGTTCAAAGGAAAATCCAGTTTAGGAATAAATTTTTATTAGTTTGAATTAAAAAAAAAAGAAAAGGGTTAATGATCAATAAGCATAACGCAGTACAAGAGTGTTATGTATAGGATACTGTTTGAAATGATGCTGTTGGCATCTCAATGATTTTCCACATCATTTATTTACCATTTCCATGGAATTTTTCTTTCCATTAGGAATTTTGTTTCCTGCTTCGGTTTTCAAGTAGTTTCTCCTACATGAGTTTTCTGAATGCATCAAATCCTCTACATCCCTACAGACTTGCTTGTTATGAGAGAAGGAACATCTTTTGATAGCAGTTTTGGTTTTAATAGCAGTGAGGTAATTTTGCTCTGCTCATAATGGTTAAATCAACACAGCAACTCTGTATCATGGTCTTTGCAAAGGAAATTTTTGGTAAGGAGAAAAACTATGAGAAGCAAACACTCAAGAACAACTTTTTATTTCAAACATCATAAAAACATGAAATTTAGTTCCAGGAATTCCAGAAGAGCTTTGAAAAGTCAAACTGTAATCAGAGATGTTTGTCTTAGGTGGTGAACCTAGCTCAGAAACTCTCAAGTCAGAGCCTGTGTTATCCACAGAATATCTGTCTTCTTGAGTGTAATCCGTTGTCCACACTGAGTATCTGTCTTCTTGAGTGTAATCCTTTGTCTCTCCTCATGTTGTTTCTGTGGTTCTTTCCTTAGCAGCCAAGGCATATTCAGGAGCCTGGCCACAGACAGATCTGATATGGGTTGTATTACTTCCCAACTTATGGTTTGGAAGTAAGTTCTTAACATCTTTGGTACACTGTTTCCTTTACTACATAAATACTATTCACTGTTTTTAGGGTTCCATGAGACTCAATCCAATTGAAGTGGAGGGACTAGCATATAGCAAACATGCAATATTTATCCAATATATGTGTGATGCTTTGAATATGCTTGGCCCAGGGAGTGGCACTACTGGGAGATGTGATCTTGTTGGAGGAGGCATGTCACTGTGGAAGTAGGGCTTTGAGGTACTACATGTGCTAAATCTCTGCCTAGTGTGAGACACAGTAGTCTTCTCCTGGTTGTGCAATACAAGATGTAGAACTCTCATCTCCTCCAGTGCCATGCCTTCTTGGACCCTGCCATACTTACTACCATTATGATAATGGACAGAACCTTAGAATCTGTAAGCCAGTCCCAATTAAGTGTTGTCCTTTATAAGAGTTGCCTTGGTCATGGTGTCTCTTCGCAGCAATGGAAACCCTAACTAAGACAATAAGTAACATTTTACTATTAATGCTTAGGTTTGATTAATTCTTTGACCTGTAGAAATTAATATTTTAGATTGTTATTAATATAATAATATAATTTTAGATTAATATAATAGATTATTATTGCAGTATTTTCTTACAATTCTCTGGTGCCCTCTTCTGACATGGCCCCTGAATCTTGGGAAGAGGGCATGTGGGTACAGATATCCCATTCCTGGTTAAGCACTCCACAGACACCTTTTTCCTGCATTTTACTTGAGCTTCTACATTCGCCATCACCCACCACACAAAGAAATGTCTCTGATGAGGTTTGAGAGTTACACTAACATATGGGTAGTAAGACACAAAGTTGGTGGGCAGTTTGATAATATGTTTATTAATAGGAGTAGGTTTACGCCTGTACCTTGTGAGCTCACAACCATGACTTCCTGAGAGATTTTTAGTTCCAGGCATGTGATTCCTCCTGTGGCATTGGCCTTACATTCAATATTCCAAAGGTGTGGTGGTTTGAATTGGTGTGACCTCCACATACTCATGTGTTTGAATGTTGGGCATAGGGAGTAGCACAACTAGGAGGTGTGGCCTTGTTGGAGGAAGATTGTTATTGTGGAGGCAAGGCTTTGAGGTCTTGTATGCTCAAGTTAGGCCAGGTGTGACATAGTCTCCTTCTGCAGCTTACAGATTAAGAACCTTCCCCAGCACCATGTCTGCCTGGATGCTGCCATGGTTCCTACCATGATGATAATGAGCTGAACCTCAGAACCTGTAAGCCAGCCCCAATGAAATGTTTTTTCTTTATAAGAGTTGCTGTGATCATGTTATCTCTTCACAAGAATAAAAACTCTGGCTAAAACAAAAGATATTTCAGTAGGTAGCTGAATCTACCTACTGAAATCTGATGTTGTTTTTAAAGTGGTGAAGGTACTCTAAGCAATACATGAAGCATCCTTGCATGTTTTTCATAGAATATTTTTCTATCTTCAACTCTACCATTATAGGAACAATTGTTCCTTCTATTCTGAAACCTGCCCTATTGATTAATTTCCATCTCCATTGGTTGCTGAGAATCATATATAGCCTATTGCTAAGCTTTAGTGGACACACATGCCTGCTAGAGGTCATTTCTGTTGGATGTGATTTTGGGAGCCGCAGTAAAGGAGGCAGGTGTGATAGGTCATATTCTGTAATGTCCAGTGATCTTGGGTATAGAAGGAGCCAAGCCTCAGTGAACTAAAGAACTAAAGTGAGACATTAACTATCTGCTGTTTTAAACTTCTAGTTAGGAAGCAACAGGAAATAAATGCAGCAAGATATCTGGAAAGTAATGTTAAAGTGAGAAGTGGGGATAGAGGCAGGTGAATACGAAGAGAGAGACAGAGAGACTGACTAAAGTCCTCACAAGTCAGGTGGTAGAAGACTTTAAATGTAGTACTATGGAATTTGTTTTTTTATTCACCACCGGTAAAAGTCTCTTGACTGGAAGTTAGGGAGTTGTACATATCTCTTGGCAAGATGATTGGTACCTACATAAAGGATGGTTTGCAAAAGAAAGCCTGAGTGTGATGCTGCTACTGTCCATTTGAGAGGTAAGTGGCTTTTCCATGTTTCCTGCAGCATATCTATTTAATTAAAGGTTTTTGGAGAAAAGGTGTTTGAATACGCCTTCCATTGTATCTGGAGAAATACCACCAGAAGTATAGACAGTAGGATTTGTGATTAGAGGCTGGAGTATAAAATAGTCATTTTAGTGTTCTTATACCACTTCACATAATTAAAGCTTTAAAATGAAGCTGGGGAGATTGAAAAGAATATCGAGATGTGTAAGTACAATCATGATGACCAAAGAAGAGTAAAATAACAGTTCTTGTTACAGACCTCAGCAGAATGATTAAATAAAATTGTGTGTGTGTGTGTGTGTGTGTGTGTGTGTGTGTGTGTGTAAGAGAGAGAGAGAGACAGAGAGATAGAGAGAGAGAGAGACAGAGAAAGAGAGAGAGAGAGACAGAGAGACAGACAGAGTTCAGAAAAATTAAGTACACTTGGAGATACAAATATAAAGACAATTATTCTCTATAAATTTCACCTATATATTTTCCCATTTACTTCTGTTACTTATTTTGAAGCAAATGTACTATTAAGCTACTATGTCTGAATTCCTTGAACCCAAACACCAATGTATATTGCTATAGATAATTCGCTGTGATGATGATATTAAGTAATTGATGGAAAGGTAACATACACAGTGTGGCTATGCTGGACAAAGGGTTAATCTAAGTCCTAAGCAGGACCGAGTGTGCCAAAGCATGAGTGTGTCACACCACTAAGAAGAGTGTGTAATTTAAAATATTTTACTTATTTGTAGAATTTTCTACTTAATATTCTCAGTCGTTATTGACAAAAAGTCACTAAAATAACAGAACATGAAACAATGCACAATAAAGGAATAGTATATAGGATTTTGGATGGACTTACATTTATTGGATTTTAGAATCTTTTTTCACTGATATTCATCAATAACATAATAATGTGGCCATTAAACACAGTACGCACTTAAATGATGGTCATCACAGCAATAGAAATACTTGCCAAGACATTTGTAGTAACACATTGTCCAGCATTCTGGAGATTCTCATGTGCAGTCTCCTGCCAAGAAAGTAAGGCCAAAGATAGAAGAATCTCAACCTTGTTTGCCCTTTCCTACATATTTGCCAAAGGCTTCCCATAGTTCACTGGGGTTCTTCCCTCTACAAGGCTGGGTGGTTCTTCCAAAGAGTGGTCTGTAATTTCATGATGCCTAAACTTATCTCATCCAGCTCACTTCTTCCTCAGTTTCTGCTAAAATGTCTTTTTTTCCCATTTTTCCTGGTAAGTTGAGACAGACAAAAAGTGAAATATGATTCACGTGAACAGCTGTGTTCTACCCTTGCTTTATTGCCAGTCCTCCATGACTTCCCCAAACCCTCATTCTGACTGACAGCTCTGCTTTGTATGCAAGTGACTAGTTGTCTATTTTTCCAAGACAGAATTAAAGACAGCAGAAGACCCGCAGGCTTATCAACAGTGAATATTTGGGATGTAGTGAGTGCTTTAGGCTGAAGGATGAGGGGGTGCAATGCTCTGAGTCAGAAGAATGCTTGACATGGTACCTGGGTATATTGCTCATGTCTCTATGATATCAAAGTCATAAATACCCACAAATCCTCACAGGCCAACAAAGTCAGCAATGCTCTAACTGTCTTCCTGGTCTATTATAAATACTCCTCTGTATTTATACTTGGAAAATAGGAAGAAAATTCACAATAAGAGTTTTTTTTCTGTTACTACACAAATACAAATACAAATTGTGTTCAAATTACTGTCTCTGCCACATCCAGAGACAGCCAACACTCAGTGTACACTTTAATAACAAAAATCAGTTCCACTAATGGTTTGCTGATATGTTATTTGTGAGAGATATAAAAAATATTTGTTGATTGCTGTAATGAAGTTTCTGCCACCTGTGAGCCTTCTACATTTATACATTTATAGTTTTTGTCAACTTAACACAAGTCAGGATCATCTGGGAAGAGGAACCTCAATTGAGAAAATGCTTCCATCAGATTTCCTAAGCAGAGTTCCTCTATAGACTGCTTCAGTTCCTGCCTCCAGGTTCCTGCCTTGAGTTCCTGCCCCAACTTCCCTTAGTGATGGAGTGTGACCTAAAATAAAGCCTTCCTCCCCAAGTTCCTTTCAGTCATGGTGATCATCACAGCAACAGACATTTGAATTAATGCATGATGCAACATTCTGGAGACTTATCAATAGACACTTGCCAAAGATATAAGATGACAGACACAAAACCCCAACGTCTTTCTCTACCTATGGCACTTAAAACAGTGTAAAACGCAGTACTGGCCTGCAGCCACAGCCCCACCCCCACCCCCACCCCTGACACCTCTTTGTTCCCAGAAATAACTACTCTGAGGCTTAATATTTCATGAGCAAGTGCCTAGGTTTGGCATGTTCCCTGACTAGCTCATAAATTAGTTACCCATTTATTCTATTCTAAGTCCCAGCATATGGTTAGTTCCCTCCCCTCAGCTTCATGCTACCATCTCCTTCAGGATTCAGGGCAAAGTTCATACCTGACTGTTTCCCAGAATCCTATCTCATTGGCCATAGGCTCGTTACTGACCAGTGATGCTTCCGCACAGGAGGTAAAGATTCTCTCTACACTGACCACCTTATCTGAGCATTTGAACACATTGAACTGTTTAGGATGTTGCTTAGAACCTACAAATCACCCAGAATAACCATCTCATCATTCAATGAGCAATTACCCACTGTCCACATTTCTCTCCCTTTAACTGTAGACCCACCCCTGCACTTTCCCTTCCTTTCACCAGTTTTCAGATGCCTGAGATGCTTCTAACATGCCTCCCAATTGCTCCTAACTAGCTCTTCCTGGAAAAGTTCTACTGGCAAGAAAATCCCAAGTATTTCATTTGTGCCAATTTTCTTATTTTGGGGGGGGATACAATTTGGTCTTTTGCTATAAATGATAGAAATTGTAAAGTCATTTTGGCAAAAACAAGTTATTGAAATGTATAGTGTCATCATAAAGAAAACTGTAGGGCAGCTCCAAAGGATTCAGCTTCAAGTTTCAACATTCAGGGACATTCTTCTACTGTTTTTTTTTTTCTACCCCAGAATTAAGTTCTCAGGCAAAAGGAATGCAACTGACCTGGTTGGGTTGTATGTGTGGGCTGTGGAAGAGCTGAAGAGGTAAGTATCCCTACCAGAACCACAAGGAGGTAAGAGAAAGACATTGAAAACCATCGTTGCAGCCGAGCAGTGGTGGCACAAGCCTTTAATCCCAGCACTTGGAGGCAGAGACAGGTGGATTTCTGAGTTCAAGGCCAGCCTGGTCTACAGAGTGAGTTCCAGGTCAGTCAGGGCTACACAGAGAAACCCTGTCTCAAAAAAAAAAAAATAAAAATAAAAAATAAAAAAGAAAGAAAGAAAGAAAAAGAAAAAAGAAACCATCCTTGCACACTCCTAAAATTAACTCTTCTATTCTACTTTGAAATTTCCTGTATGTGACATTGTGATGGTTTGTATATGCTTGGCCCAGGGCGTGACATTATTAGGAGATGTGACCTTGTTGGAGTAGGGGTGGCCTTGTTGAGTAGGTGTGTCACTATGGGCATGGACATTAAGACTCTCATTCTAGTTGCCTGGAAGCCACTGGATGCCACTCTTCTCCTAGCAACCTTCAGATGATATAGAACTCTCAACTCCTCCTGCACCATGCCTGCCTGGATGCTGCCATGCCCCTGCCTTGATAATAGATTGAACCTCTGAACCTGTAAGCCAGCCCCAATTAAATGTCCTTATAAGAGTTGCCTTGGTCATGGTGTCTCTTCACAGCAGTAAAATCCTAAGATAGACATGAAGACTTATTAGACATGCCCCCCCTTTTTTTCCTTTTTAGTTTTAATAGCCTAAGTTTTCAGATGCAACAATCTTAGGTGACAGGTCTTGATTTTGGTTCTGGACTATACTGACCAGATTATCCTAGAGTTTCAGAAAGAGGGATTCTGATACCACCATGTCGTTAGCTAGGGAGAACCATCCATTAGCTTCTGGATGAGCAGGCTAAGCACAAACTCAGAAGTGGAGCCACTCACCTGCATATCAGAGCCAGGTACAATAACACTCAGCCATAGTGGTTCCCATCCAGTGTTATTTTCTATTGCAGGCAACTGTTTTCAATCTGACATTTGAGAGTCAAACAGCAAAGCAAAACAGAATTCTTGCCAGACCAGCACATTCAGAAGAGTGTGGAAATGTGTGCTTATTGTGGAGGGATTATAACCAGGAGATTAGAGGTTACAAAATAGAACTCTAGCAATGCTGTTTTATTAGAACTGTATAATTATTAAGATGGAAGGTTTAAAGGACTTTATACTTTTCATTTTTCCAAACGTGACAAGCAGGAGGAAGATGAATGCAGAGAGGCAGAACATCAAAGATAAAGCACAAGGAGCCACTTTGATGGGTAAGACAGACGACTGCTTCCTGTGGCTCTGTTATAGTATGGTATCTTCTCTAGGTCTGTGATAGCAGCCTGTCTTTGTCTCTGTCTCTCTTTGTGTGTCTGTCTCTCCCTGATTCTGTTTCTCTCTCTGACCCTCTGTGTGTGTCTCTGTCTCTCTGTCTCTCTCTCCCTCCCTCCCTCACGCCCTCTCTCTCTCTCTCTCTCTCTGAGAATGCAGGTTGTTGTTGACTCCTTTTCTCACTATGCACCATCCTATGACATCAAACACATCTTTTGATTGTTTTCAGACAGGACTGGATAACTATCTAGACGTTCCATTCTGTTTTATTCAACATAATATTTTTATTGGTTATTTTGGAATTTCACATAATGCATCCCATCATAGTCCCTTCCCAATCCTCCCATGTCTGTCTTCCACCTTGTGATTTACCCCCTCCAAAAACAGAAGAGAGTAAGAAAACAAACAAACAAACAAATAACCCACGCATTCAATTTCTGTTGTCCATATACACACTGGAGCATGGTCAAACTTCCAGCAGCCAGTCCCTTGAAGAAAACTGAGTTCTTCCCCACCTGTACCCACCAGAAGCCATCAGTTGTGGAGAGCTACACTTCCAAATCCTTATCACAATTTTTAAGAATTCTTTTTGATGGCTTCCTGTCTAGGCTGTTAGTATTTTTTTGATGAGGAGTTAAGAGGGGGTGGGTGGGGTTAGAGTTTGTCATAGAGTCTGGGGTCATCGATACCACTGCAAAGACAGCTAGAAGCTCCATTCTTAAAACCTTGTTTTTGCAACAATTCAGGCCCTGGAGAGAGCAGAGTAACATTCCAACTAAAGATAATGAAAAAAAAAAGGCCTAATTTCCTTACCTGTGGCTAAATCAGAGAGGGTACCAAGGATGTGTTCATGTGATAAAGCAAAGACTGATGCTCTTGCTCCTGAGAGAGAATATCGGCAGTACTTAGATCAGCAGCAGTGCCTGCACTATTTTATATGAGCTTGTTGTCATTATTTCCTGTCTTTATATTTGCACAAGGGTCCCAACTACACTGTAAGTCCAGCCGGCTTTCACTAGAAACACTTGCCTCTGTATTTCCATAGCATTTCACCCAGAGAGTTGCAAACGATACATAATAAATATTCATTTGCAAGGTTGCAATTTTCCTTTATAAAATTAATTGCAACTTAATGGAAGTTACTGATGTACTCTTCAAATCTGCCGTATTCCCACATTCAGTTTCTTGATTTTTTTTTTTTAGGTAAATTCCGTGGTACTAATAAAAATATTATTTTAATCTTGATTACCATGATGCAATTAGATTTGGCACATAGGTTCTTGCCACAGCAGTTCTATAAAACTAGAGAGCCCCACGTTTGGACTCTTTAGTCTGTACTGTCCTGGATAAATAACTGGTATTTTAAATCACCTTATTTATACAGCATGAATGATTTATTTAACGTTAATATGTATTATAAAATTACTTTGGTTATTTTTATAAGGAACTTAAGGTACACCTCTATTTTATTTTATTTTTTTAGGCTAGTGCTTTGTAGATCAAGCAGTCTGCACTCAGGTGCTAGGACTAATTCAAGTAAGTCGGGTGACTTAAACAACAGAGATTTATTGTCCTACAGTTCTGGAGGTGAGATGAGGGCATAAGGGCCTCGCACGGTTGCTTTCTTCTGAGAGCTCTCAAAGATAAACTCTTCTGTCTGTTTTTGTCTTGCTCAGTTTAGATTGCTATAAAAATGCCATAGGCAACATACCATGCTATGCAAATCCATACCAGTCCATGCCAAGCTATCCCACTCTACAGAAAGGTGTTTTGTTTGCTATTTTGTTCTTCTGTTTTGTTTCAGTTCTGGAAGCCAAAATAGAAGATCAGCATCTTAGCATGGTCAGGTTCTATGATTTTTCTCTTTCGTAGTTAGAGACTCAGAAAATACCTGTCTGTCCCATGACAGAACGAATGAGCTCTCTGGCATTGCTTTCATTGGGCATCCGTAAAAATCCCATTCGTAAAGATTTCATTTTCGTGATTTATCCCTCTCAATACTCCACGGTCTCTTGAGGGTTATGGTGGAGCATGAATACTATGCAGGTAAACCTGGCAGGCCCTTGGCTTGCAGAAGCACCTTCTTTTAGAGTTTCTTCTAGGCTCTGCCCAACAGTTACCTAGCAACATCCAAGTAGGACCTGGCTTGATATGAGAAGAGGATTGTTTATTCTCTCTCTCTCTCTCTCTCTCTCTCTCTCTCTCTTTCTCTCTCTCTCCCCCTCCTCCCCTCCCTCCCTCCCTCCCTCCCTTCCTCCCTCCCTTCCTCCCTCTCCTCCTTTCTCCATCTCTGGCATCTTTCTCTCTCCCTATCTTCTCTCCTCCCCCTCTCCATCTCTTTATGTGTTCCTGACCTGTCTCTTCTTTTCTTTTTCTCTCCTCTTTCTGTCCCTCTCTGTCCCATCTCTTTCTCTGCTTCTACTCCCTTCTCAAGCCCTTTCTCACACCTCCAAATAAACTTCATTTTGTACTAGACCCATCATGTGAAATATCACCTCCTGCCTGCCTTCTTCTTCCCAAAGAATTCTTCTTCCTCTGTGTATGACTGTGCTTAAATGCTCCCCCACCCCTTGAAGAACACCAGTTGTATCTATTAAAGGGGTACTTCCTCTACTCCATGACAACCTCATCTGAACTAATTACATCCAGCATGTCCCAATCTACAGTAATGTACCGAGTTAGGATTTGACATATAAGGAAGGTAGATGCAATAAATCTCAACCTGTATCATGTTCTCATAGTTTAAAAACATATTTCTACTTGCATTATTTCTTTGCTGAAATTTTGTACTGTTTCTTCTTCTCCTTACTTGGGAGATGGAGGACTGAATTGGATTTTTACCTAAGGCAGAAAACATAATCCCTGTTTAATCCATTATTTGCTCTCCCACAGAAACAGGTGGAATGGTTGGTGTGATCTGATATTCATTAGGTCATTGTCTTTTGGGTGAAGCTGAAATGACTTAAAGTCAGAATCCAAATCTGGTCCTTGCTCTCCTTGCTACCAACCTGGGTTCAGACAAGAAGAAAGCGCTTTCTGCCTTTAAAGGGAGGCAGATCTTAGCCAGTTCCAGTTCCTTGTAAAAAGATAGCTATAAAATCCCCCATGGAACACTTGTTTCCATGGAAGAGCTATGGAGGAAGTCTATGCTCCTTGTGTTGGCATTTTGTCTAAGCTCTGCCCCACAGTTACCTGGCAACATTCAGGTGTGCCTAACTCACTGTAAAAGGGGCTGCTTGCCCCCTCTGCTCTCTCTTGCTCTCTTGCCTTCTTGCTCTAGTCTATCTTCTCACCCTTTCCCACTGTCTCCCCATTCCCTCCCCCCCCCCAGCTCATGGCTTCTCTCTCTCTCTCTCTCTCTCTCTCTCTCTCTCTCTCTCTCTCTCTCTCTCTCTCTCTCCCTTTCTCTCTCTCTCTGCCTTTCTCTGTCTCTACCCTCAACTCCCCTCCCCATGCCCTAAATAAACTCTATTCTATACTATTCTGGTCATGTAGCAGTTCCCTCAGGGGGAAGGGATGTCTCAGCTTGGACCTGCCAAGGCACCCCCATCCCCCACACCTTACCACACATCCACAAAACATATTCCTTCTCTTCCTTTTTTCTTTTTATAAACATGACACCTGCTGTCACTGGAGCCTCTGGCTCCATACTTACTATCCCTCCTGCTTTGAGATCAAGAAGGGTTAGCTAGACCTCTCCTGACTTCAGTAATCTCTGACCCAGTGGGTGTCTTCAAACTGTGTGTTCCTTCAGCTGATCTTGAAATCTTATACAAGGTTGGAAGTCAAACAGTAGAATCAAGAGAAACAATACAGGAAATTCCAGGTTAGGTTTAATTCTGAGCCCTGCATTTATTTTTTATTATTAAAGGCACTGATTGGATTTGCATTGAGGCTGTTGATTGGTTCTGGTAGTATAATATAGTAATTGTGACAAAATTTATTCTTGTAATCTCCAGGATTTCCTTGAAAGCCACCCTGATATGTACAACTCAATGTCGTATTATGTCTGCTGGCCTCATCCTCTTTTCTTCCCTTATATCTCACTACTATAAATAAGTCGTGTTTGGTTATTATTTCTTAGAAGCCTGTTCTTTTCTAAGGAGAGACAGGAAGAGGGTAGATCCAGAGAGGAGGAGAAGTGGGGAGGAACTGGGAGGAGTAGAGGGAGGGGAAACCATAATCAGGAAATAGTGTGCTCGGAAAAAAATCAATTTTCAATAAAAAGGGGGAAAATTTTTCAAAAAGAAATAATCAGCCTTCCTTGCAGTGGCTGGCTCCCTCTGCAGCGCTCAACCCTGCCACCACTTCTGCAGGACACTGCTTACTGTCCCAATAAGAGACACGCCGAAAGCCCTGACTTCCGCTGTTCTTTCTCATGAGTGTGTCTCGTGCTATTTCTGATTATTCCTTGGGGCACTTTCCCAGCTTCTTTACTTTAGATTCCCTCACATCTCTGGACACTCCTCTGTGTTTAGAGTTTGGGCAGCTTTCCTTACTTTCCTGACCATCCCTGCACCCCTTTAAGCCCCAGAAGATGGTCACAAAGCTTCTATGTTGAACATGAGCACTGTCTACCATGAGAAATGGCTAATGAAGAAGCCTGTGCCCTGCAGAAGGACATCACTCAGATTCTAACCCTTTCAACTCAGCTGCCAAAAGGCCAGGGGAGTCCCCCCACCCCCACCCCAAGCTTACTGATGGTGACTACCAAACAAAGCAGTTGTCTCTATATCCTGGGAAATAATTCCAGCTGTTTCTAGAAGTTTGCAAAAGGCATGCTTTAGTGAAAATTACATTATAGCAGCTTCTGGCATCAGGTTTCCTCCTCTAGTGCTGCAGCTCTTATTCCACTGTCCTTCCCTCCCAGAAGAGGATGTGTCCTGGTTATTGCTTTCATGCTACGAGGACAGTTCCAGGCTGACCTGACCCATGATGCGTATATCCCTAGCACGCTGATACCTGCCTTTCAAGCTAAGAGTTTCTCCACAGCTCATTTATCCCAAACTGGAGGGAAGTATCTCTTGTCCTCCACCTTCCTTCTTAGACTGTTTCTCTGTCTCTTATAAAGAAATCAAATTCTGTGACGTCATTTTTCTCAAGAGCCTCCCAGCCAGAGACCACCTCTTCTTTAAGGACCTAGAGCTAGCCTAAGCACTTACCATTTATTCCCAGTTTTCACAGTGGCTCTCAAACAATGTCTATTCCTTAACTCTTACTCGAGTTTTTCCCCATCAGAAGTTAAGTATGATTGAAGCTTCTCCAATTAATAGGAAAATAACTTCAGTTCCCCTTCCCTTACTGAAAAAGAACCTGCACAGTGAGAGTTTCCCTTTAGACCCTGGATCAGGCACAAAGGACACACAAACACCTGCTTTCACAGAGGGAATCTTTATTAAAGAGTAAAGTTAAAGTGTCTGCTTTCTGTTTCTGGCAGAAAAGCAGCAAATGATCTTGCAGGGGATATTTTTAAGAAGAGAAAAACTGTTAGAATGGGCTAGGATGTGGTGGTATAGTTTGACTGGGAATGTTAATTAGGTAAACCGAAGGGAATACTTTGATAGCTGGACCTTGGTAGTCAGCCTCAGGAGGAGGAAGTGGCCGAATAGACCTCAAGGACTAGACCTCGGTGGCTAACTTTAGGGATGTAATCTTTTTTTAGCAATGCAGAGGGAATGGGGGAAAATGACGAGGCCAGTCAGAGCCATGCTTGCCACGCGCTTGAGCTGGCCAGAGTCCCTACACCTACCTTCTGCTATGTATTGATTCCCCTGACCCATTTATTGACAGAAACTTGGGGCGGGGGGGGGGGGAATTTCTATTTCCATTTCCAGTCATTCCTCACTCAGGCAAATCGGATTTGATTTCACCTCAGTGGAAGCACTGCATGCACCTTCCATCCCCAGATGGATAAATCTCTTTCTTGCTCATGACTTACTTGGAGACTCAACAGTATTTGGGCCTGTTGACCTATCTTTTTGAAAACTCCTTGCACATGCAGGTTTGTGCTTCATTTCCTTCTGTAGCTTCTCCATTTGTGTTTTAAGTATGGATTACATCTGTTTTGCCTTGAACATGCATCTCTCTCCACATTACATTCTCATCCTGTTGCTGGCTTAGATTTCCATCCTTTTCTTGTTGCTTCTAAAACCTGTCATTCCAGATCCCCAAGTGTCAAGTGTATAGAGTTACCTGTTCTCTGAAAACCTCCACTCAAGTATTTGATCTGGGATCACCTTCCCTTCCAACCCTGCTCTTCCTCCTATTTTCCTCAGACTCCCAAGCAGGAATCTACACAGCAACTTAAAGTTTTCATCCCCAGTCAGTGACTCACATTTGCATCCCAGCCTTCTCACTGCCTTACTCTGCTTCCATACTATGCTTCTGTGATCCTTCACATAGGACAACTTGATCATCTCTCAGGTTAATAGCCAGATGAATAAATCCTCTTCACTTGGTCCTTTGTAGAGGTTAGGAGCGTACAGACATGCACTAGAAAAGTCAAATTGTTAAGCATGCAGGCCTTTTTCTTTAACTGAAGAAATTGATTCCTGTTTCCCATCCAGAAGGCTACACATTAATGTATTATTAGTACAGGGTAATCTTTGCTATCCTGTGGAGCCAGCCCTCACCCCTCCCACACACACACACAGAATCCTGAGCACTGTTTCTCAGTCAAAACAATCCATTCTCATGAATGAGGTCCCAAATACTTTGCAAAAGACTTTGCTAGTATGCTTATTACAAATCCTTCCTCCCAGAGCCCCTTCCTCCCTGAGTGCTGCTTCTCAGACAATAGAACCTATTCTTGTAGGAAGGGTCACAGGTGCTTTGCTAAAGAGATGGATTTTGCAGAGGAGTTTTGATATAAGCCATGCCTAAAACTTCGTTGTGATGATTGTTACACGGAAACATCGTCCCAAAGTTTTACTGTGTTTAAATGTGTAGAAAATAAACCACTTGGAATGAGGTTCCAGAAGTTTTGGCCCAGCATTGGCTAACTAAAGTCAAGTTTTATCTTACCTCATCTCATCTAGATCTTTTCCCTGAAAGCTGTGACACTTGCAGGGACCTCCACAGTCCTTGACATTGCAATCAGTGACTTCTCAGTAGCTTCCACACTTTTGTTCCATCCCCCAATGCCCATTTACACCTTCAGTCAAGTAAGCTTCCCCTCTTCCTGAGACCTCCCTCCCCTTCCCAAAGGCAGTCACTTTGCCTCTGAAGTTTCCCAGGCTACCCCCTTGTGTGGGCTAGACACAAGCAGGAAGCATTTTGGAAAAGGGAACCTCAAGTGAGAAAATTACTCCCATGAGATTGGCCTTTGGATAATTGGCCTGTGGTACATTTTCCTGATTGATGGTGTTGTAGAGGTCCCTGCTCACTATGGGTAGTGCTACCCTGGGCTGCTGGTCTTGGGTATTACAAGAAACAGGCTGAGAAGTCCATGGAAGCAAGCCCCTAAGCAGAATTCTTTCATGGCCTCCAGATAAGTTTCTGTCTCCAGCCTTACTGAGTTCCTATACTGACTTCCCTGGGTGGTGGACTGTTATCTGGAAGCATAAGCTGAAATAAACACTTTCCTCTACACGTTGCTTTTGGTTATGTTGTTTTATCACAGCAATAGAAACCCTAACTTAGATACCCTTTATTGGAATGCTTTTCTCTCCATTGTCCTGGGAAACTCTTATTCCCTCTTGGTGAGAGGCCTTAGTGTGAATGTTAGAAGAAGTAAACACACTAAAATTGCATCTATATGCATCTGGCTTAAACTGAAACGTGGATGATATTCAGTAAATATTATTAATACTTTGAACTTGGGCTATGCTGTATCTAGAACTTCCTGCCTAATGCAGTAAATCTCAATAAAGTGAACACCCTAAATAATTTCATGAACCAGGTCCTGTTGTATTTTATAAAAAAGAAAAAGCAGGAGGGATATGTTTGTTGGAGGTGCCGTATGGTCTGGGGGAAGGGGTGCCTCTGTGGGCCCATGCTGAGGCATCCCTTCTCCCTGAAGCAGAGTTTATTTAGGGCATGGGGAGGGAAGTTGAGGGGGTAGTAGAGACAGAAAGGCAGAGAGAGAGAGAGAGACAGACAGACAGAGAGACAGACACACAGACCCACAGACAGAGAAAGAGACAGAGACAAAGACAGAATATTCTGAGGAGTAGAGTCCAGCCATGAGCATGTGGGGGGGGGAGTGAGGAGAGAGGGGACAGAAAAGGAAGAGGGTAAGAGAACAAGAGAAGAGGAGCAAGAGAGTGAGGAGGGGGCAAGCAGTGCCTTTTATAGTGAGTCAGGCATACCTGACTGTTGTCAGGTAACTGTGGGGCAAAGCCTAGAAGGAATGCCAACAGGTCCCCTGCAATGTAGAAACATTTCTGTTTGTCCCTACCATCTGCAAACACATTTCCCGCCAAGGATCCTTGTGAATAACTGTAGCTATCATGTTTATGGTGATTTTCTATATTTTTAGTATAAAAACTTATAGCTTATTGAATAATTACTTCCTGGAACAATTCTAAAGCATGTGTGGCTATCCACAACTTTGCATTTTATCACTTTTGAGGGGAGAGGTGCTAGAGGATTAATCCAGGATCTCACACTTGCTAGTGTGAAAAGCATTCTACCACTAGTTAAATCTAAAACTCATGTAATCCTACTAAGATTATAAAATCTGACAAAAAAATGCCTTTTTGACATGTCTACGGTCTTAGGGTTTGTATTGCTATAAAGTCACACTATGACCGCAGCAACTCTTATAAAGAAAAACCTTTAATTGGGATTGGCTTATAGTTTCAGATGTTTATACTATTATCGTCATGGTGGGAAGCATGGCTACATGTAGGCAGACATGGTGCTAGAGAAGGAGATGAGAGTTCTGCATCCAGATCAATAGGCAGCAGGAAGAGCTTTGCCACACTGGGCCTGGCTTGAGCATATGAACCTCAAAGCCAACACCCAGTGACATTCAAGCAGATGGGTCTATGGGGCCATTCCTATTCAAACTATAATGCCTTCCCAGTTTAGAGATATAATAACTCCTAGTGTCCATGGATTCATTCCAGGCAAGTGATCCTATTCAGTGACAAACAGCATCTTTTATATTCTACTGAAGAGCAGAGCAGAAGCTAGTTCCATTACATTGACGTCTCTTGGGCCCTGCTATTTGTTTGGGATACCCACACTACTTTCAGCAACCAGTCACTGTGCTTGCAATGTCATGTGGGCACTCTTTCAATTTATATATACCCCATGATATGCATGAAAATGTTTAGTAGCTGGTTTAACAACTCTCAGAGGAAAAGCCTTCTTTATAGTATTTGCTCATTTTCGCAGTGTAAATAGTCTTACTTTGATTCATGCCAGCCTGATGTTGCCAAATCCCTGAAATTTTACCAATAACTTTAGTGAATGGTACAGCTACTGGAGGCAACTTACCACTGTCTGTATGGGACAGAAGAGGGAGGATGTGGAGCTTTGTTTTCAAGGGGAACATGCATTATTAGGGTATCAGAGTTAACTACTCATGACTAGAGAAAAACACTGACACAGAGCAGGATTTTTGAGAGTGGCTTATATCACATTATTGCATTGAAATTGGTGTAATCTCAGCTTTCACAGAAGGTAGGCCTGACATTGTCATCTCCTAATGAGAAGGGTGTTGCAGGCAGGCACCTACCTGTGTTGTGTCCTAATCCTTTGGTTTGTGAATATTTTTACTATCTGAGGGTTTCCATTGTTCTGTTGAAACACCATGACAAAAACAAGTTGCAGAGGGTTCTTGGTTTGGTTTGGTTTTAGCTTGTACTTTCACACCACAGTACATCATCTAAAGAAGTCAGGGCAAGAACTCAAGGCAGGAACTTGGAGGCAGGGGCTAATGTAGAGATCATGGAGGAACATTATTTACTGGTTTTCTCCCCATGGCTTTCTCAGTCTGTTTCCTTACACACCTAAGGGCCATCAGTCCAGAGGTGGAACTGCCCACAAACAGCTGGAACCTCCCTCATCAATCATGCCCCACAGTCTTGCACACAGGTTGGTACAACGGAGGCAATTTCTCAGTTGTGGTTCTCACTTCTCTGATAACACCAGCTTGTGTCAAGTTGACAAAAAAACAAAACAAAACAAAACAAAACAATTACCCTCCATGACAAAGGAGAAGTTATGTAAAAAACAGATCTAAGATTTCTGATCTGCTGACTTTACCACAGAAGTGCATATGTTCCTGTAAAAGGCTTTGCTAGAATTCACCTGTGATGGATTGAGAAGACAGATTTAGAAGGACAAAGATATTACCATGGACTATTCAGTGGACCCAAATGTAATTAAAAGTGAAGAAAAAGGCAGCAGAGATGACCTGGGATTCAACAGTGTGAGAATGATTTGATCTATTGTTCCTGGATGTGAAAATATAGGAAGGGTTCAGTAGCAAAGCAATGTGTACAAGCTCTGAAAGTTGGCAGACAGAAGTGTTTCCTAGAACCACACAAAGAAACACAATCTATTGACATTATGAGTCCCATATAGTATTTCTAGGCAAGAGAACTATAAAATAATAGATGAATGCTGTTTCAATATGTGTACAATAATTTGTTATAGCAACAAACAGAACTTAATACAAATTAGACTACAAACACATGAGAGTCAGCCTTGACCATGCCACAGGCCCACTGCACTGGTTAAGCACCTCCTTCAGCTCAGCCCCTTAGTCAGTGTTTCCAAGCCATTGGCTCTGCAGCATTAAATACGATTCTGCAATTGACCCTCTGGTCTTAGCTGCATTGGGTATTATGATATTTGGAATTGAATCCGACTTTCCCATATAGACGGTTCTTTTTCTACCTTCATGCAGCAAAGCCCATTAACCATCTATCCAGTCTAGCTCCCTAACATTGTGTCTCTCCTAAGGACAAGGGGACTTAGCTAGTTATCGCTCCAATATAGGTCCTTTCCTATCAGTTTCCACAGAACTCACTGTGTACTGTGTTCAATGCACTTAAATCATAGATTTTATAATGATCCTTACTGTCTCCAATGAGGAAAGTTAATTCTTCTGAAAGAAAGACCTCTTGTTACCCATTTCTGCAGAATAAGACAAAAGCACCTCAGAATGGCATTCACAGCTTCCCACAATTTTGCCCCAGTCTCTTTTTCTAAGACCATCTCTCAGAATTCTTCCACTAAAGTTTACATTCCAACCACAATGACATCTAAAGCTACGTTGTAATTTCTATACGTTCATCCATTTATTCACCAAATATGTAGCATAGTTCCTGTTGTCTAAAAACTGACAATGCAGAATATTAAAAGGTACAGAAAAGAATATGACTTTTAAGGTAGGAAAGACCATAGCTGTGCCGTTGAAAGATTCATACCTAATGGAGGATGTGTGAAAAAATGAAAGACAACAATGGAAAAAAGGACATGCGTCGGGCTGTAGGATTGGCCTGGCTTGCATTCTTGTGATTCCATCCCTACCTCAGATCTAGTCATAACCCAGAAAAAACAGAGTATGGGAGTGTAAGCCTGGATTTCAGCCACAATTATTAGCAGTTAATGTCTTGGTCAAATTGGCAGCGCTTTTGGCAGAACACTGAGCATTTTTAACAAAGAAAAAAAATAATGGGTAATCATCGTCGATTTGCATCGTGATAACAAGGCTACGTAATCTGAAATGTACCAGATACATATGAATTCAAGTTTGCTATAGAGGCCTCAGAACAATCTACTCAGCTGTAAGCAACTTTGGTATAAGGATTACTTTGAGTTTATATTGGTCAGACTTTCCATCATGGAGCAGCAGACAAAGCAAGTGCCCTTTGCCTTCCTCCACCTCCTGAAAGCAGGACATAAGTGAATGGCTTCTGCTCAGGACATAAGAAAAGGGTCCTTATTTCTACACAATAGAGTCTTTGCTGAGATAACTCTGCAATGAACAAACAACCTTGCTAGAATTACCCGTATCTTCTATTAGTTTCTCCCAAATATTTAGCCCCACTAACTTGTATCTTGATTCTTTGTTCTTTATCTTATCACCTTCCTAAAACCCATTACTCTTTGTTAAATGATTTATGCCTGGGGAATCCAATGACTTCATTGGTGCTTCACTTCTATAGCAAGGCCTCTGTGCACATGAACAGTAAGGTATGTAAAGGTAATAGTGTTCATTTATAAAATAACTTTAAGATGACTAGGAACACAATTTGAGAAAGTTAAGTTTCTTGCTTCTCCTAACCACATAGGTTGAAATAGGAGATGGCGGTACTATTCTTGACAGTCTTTCTGACTTTTTTTTTTTTTTTTAATCTTCAGGCTGATCTGGCCTGGGAAATATTAGTTAGATTTTAAGGAATGAATGATTTGAATGAATAGGATTTTTTTCCTCAATGGTATCCTTAAGTTCATACATTACTACATTGAGCTTAGAATTTTCAAAGCATCAATTGCATTACTTTACAATATATTATTACAAAATAGGAATGAACTTTCAGTACAAATTGAACCCACACAAATAATTCTAAGATTAGAAACTAAAATTTGGATGTATCACCCAGTGTTCAACTTTAATTCCATGATAGGTGGTCTAGACATAAGAGAAGGCATTTTGAAAATAAAGTCCATGAGATATATTTACATTAAGGAAGATTACTTGTTACTTTGTAAGAGGATTTATATTACTAAAGGAGATTTCTTTTTTTTTTTTATTTTCTAAGTTTTTTTTAATTTACATTCCAAATCATTTCCCCTTTCCCGTTTCCTCCCTCCCCGAAAGTCCCATAAGCCCCCTTCCCTCCCTCTTTTCCCCATTCAACCCCCTCTTGCTTCTCTGTCCTGGTATTCCCTACATCCATCCAGTCTTTCCAGGACCAGGGGTCTCTCCTTCCATCTTCTTAGAAATTTCAATAACTGATATAGAATAAATTAGGGGACTTCAGGTAATTCCATCCAAAATGTATTTCAAAGTAGTAATGAAGAAGAAGATATTAAAAAAGGAAAAAAATATTAAAGGACTGTAATAGCTATGTTTCTTGTTGCTGTCACAAATAAAACTGAGAATAGAAGAGTTTAATTTGGTTCCCAGTGTAAGGAGTACAGTCTAGCACAGCAGGGAAGGCATGGTGGCAGGACTGGGAGGCAACTGGTCACATCTGGTCTACAGTGAGAATTCATGAGAGATGAATGCCTGTGCACAGCTCTTGTCCTCATTTCCTGTGAGCCTAGGCTCCCAGCCAATGGCAGGTATTGCCACACTCAGGATAGGTCTTCTCTGCTCAGTCAACTATCTTCAAAGACACACCTACTGAGAGCTGCTGTTCCACAAAGAAACTAAAGCTGTCCATGAATATTAACATTCACAGTTATACCCCTTGTTAATTTAACATTTAGATATATTGTTATCTTTGTTTTAAGTTATTTTATGTGTGTGTGTGTACGTATGTATGTGTGTTGCGTGCACGTGTGAGTATGTACACATATACATGTATGTATATGAGGCTGTGATGTGCATTTATGTGTGTGGGCATTCATGTGGAAGCCAGAAACCAACATCAAGTGTCATCTACTCTTTCTACCTTTTTTCCTGAGGCAGGGTCTCTCACTGAACCTGGAGACAGAAAGCTCCTGAGATAGCCCTGTTTCTGCTTCTCTGGTATTTGGATTACAGGTCCATGTCACTAAGCCCACTGTGATGTCTGTCATTGGCTGTCAACTTGATTACATCTGCAACAAATTAAAACTCAGAGATAGATGCACAGTTATAAAAGGGTTTTTTTTTGAGTCAGTTTAATTATTTAAAAAAACTTCTCTCAAAAATATAAATTGAGCACAACTATTACCATTTTGTAATTTATAAGGTATAAGATAGATCTACCACTCAGTCCATCATTTTTGTCACTAAGATAGAACAATGTCATCTGTCCTAGGAAAAAAATTATAATTTTACACCTGACTTTTGTCCTGGCTTCAGATTGTATGGCATCTGAAAACCATCCTCTCAAATCTGTTCCCTCAATGTAATCTTTCAGCCCTGTCATAAATCCGAGAATGACCAACATTAACTGAAAATATATAGGAAGCCTAACACAGCTTCCAGAACTGAGACAAATTGTAGAGACAGCTGCCTACCTATATAGCCCCAGTAAGTCAGGAAGCTGGAGCATCCATCTGTCTTCAGCCTTCTGGCTGAGGATCATCTGACAGACCTTAGAGAAACAGGAATATTAAAGACTAGCTTACTCTGTCTCAGCAGAATGAAGCTGTCCTAACCTGTAAATTGTGTCCTTTCAAGAACAATACAGATATGCAGGAGAGACTGGCAATTTTCTACCCAGTGGCCACCTAACCACAATGTACAGCCTCACCTGGAGGTAAGATGCTCAGTTTCTTCTTTGAATGCATGAATGGGAAGCTGTTAGGACCAGATTTGTCTCAACAAGTGAATAAATAACATTAAGTGTCACATTCTGTGGATTTCTGACAGTTTTGAAAACCAATCTATCTATGTAAAGTAGTCTGGACTGTGCTCCATTAACTACTCTCAGCTATTTCTAATTAAATATCTGAAAACACCCTAACAATAAACTCAGAGCCATGAATTTGCTATTTGGCCCTTCAATCACAGGCTTAACCGTCTCAGATCAGTTTATAATATCAGTTATAGAAGGAATGCGTTTAAGCCCTGTACTTTTACATTTTTTTTGTATCAATAGAAGAAATTTATACCAATGAAAACCTTGGTTTAGTATCAAAATAAATTCTATACCAAAATAAGAAATTATGACTTCAACTTAGTAACAATTAAAAAGATTTCTACCAAATGAGATTATGGATACACAATCAATTCTAGCTATTTCCTCTCTGTTCCAATTATGACCATATCTACATTCCCTAGAAAGACAACCTATAATAACCACCTCTAGCCCCAATGCCCAGGGAACTGGGTCAATGACTCTTCATAACTTCTTCAAGCTGGATATGGGTGTTGGGATATTTTGAAGTGTGGGGGAAGGGTGGGGAAAATTAGGGAGTTGGTTGGCCTTAAGAAGGCCACACCAATGATTGATTTAGTCTCTGATGTCTGTGTCTTGATTGAATCTGGCTGAAAGTCCAAGACATCAGGACTTCAAGCAGGTCAGTTCTGCATGTCTGACGATGAGACTCACCAAGGCTGTATATTCTGTAATATACAAATCCCGAAACAAAATTTTAGTATCATCAAGATATATTTTTTGTTTGATTCTCTGGAGTCTAGTTCTTCACGGGGTCTCCCTTCATCATATCTGATCCATATATCTTTGGAAGTTGTATAGATTCTAATCACCTCTTCTAAACATGCAAAGACAAAACCTTTCTCCCAAAATAGCATATTCTTCAGTCGGCAACCAGAAAAGCTTGGTTCCTGCCCTCTCTTCCAGAGGAATAATTAAACCACAAAACTCAAAATCACACCCATTTTGAAAGTTAAAACAATCCAAAACAAATGAAATAAACTAAAATACTGTATGTGCCTATTCTTAGGCCTTGTCTATTTTGCGAAGCAGGATAAAAACCCAAGATTCCTGTAGAACCTACATTAGACAGATTTTATGTATCCTGTGAGGCATATAAAGCAATCTTCATACCATCTCACTGTTTGGCTCTCTGCCTAGAGCAGCCATTTTGTTATACCATATATCTGTTCGGCTCTCTGCCTGGAGCCACAGACATATTTTATTAGTACCTGTATAATATCTATATGTTGATCTCTCTACCTGGAGTCAGAGACAATATTAATTAATGCCTAATGCCTGTACATAACAGGCAACTATTATCACTGCCTCTCTACTTGAAGTCAATGACTAATTTTCTGAACCATGGGCGAAATTCCCCACGTGATTTGGACAAAGTTTGTATATAACTCTTTCCTAAAAGCAAGTAATCCCAATTCATAGTTCAATCCATCTCTACCCTAAGAAGTAGGCAACTTCATTCTTCTGACTCAGAGCAGTCTGCAATTCCCCACAGCAGGGAACCTCAGGGCCTGATTTGTTTCAATTCTGCGCTTGAATCCACATGACTCATCTAGAGCTACCTTTCTCTCACTTAGAAAATGAAACTTTAACTCCCAGGCTACTAACCTTAAATTTCTAGTGGATTCTTGCCCAACATGTTGGTTCACCCCCAGTTATGGAAAATATTAAAAAAGAACTGCCAAGGTTTCATGCTCCATCCAGTTACTCTCTGCCCACTAACTCTGCTGCCTCCACCACTAGCCCCATGCAGAATCTGATCTGTGTTCCCAGCTTAGGTTAGCCTGTCTTGGGAGCCGCTAGTTCCTTCTCTGCCATAATCGTCCTGTTGTCCATGGTGCCACCTTCCAGTAACCCGGTAAAACAAAATTCTAGAAGCTTATAATTAACAAGTCAGATCTATATATCAACAAATTCTCAATTCACAAGATACGCACACAATTATTTCAGAGTCAATTGATAATGATACGAGCTGCCCACCTAGATCAGACAAGTTATCCAATTATTCTATCCCTATATGATATTCATAACTATCTGTGGCTATTTAAAACCATGCAGGATCAGGATCTTCTTCCTGTCCGTCCTCCATCTTGCTCTTTCTCTTCTCTCATTTTTTTTGTTTGTTTTGTTTTTGTTTTTTTGTTTTTGGCTTGGTTTGAAATGGGCAAACTCAATAATAGTCCAGAATTCTGAGGTGAGAAGACACATACCTTTAATTGGGATCTAGAGGTGGGAAGGCACACCCTTAATCTGGGCCATATCTTCTGCTGGAAGTCTATTTAAGGGATGCAGAAGAAGCAAGACTTTGCTTGATTGCCCTCATCTTATTAGCAAGTCCATTCCTTCACTGGCATTGGAGCCTACTTCTTTGGGATTCCAACATATACTGAAGATCAACCAAGACAGGAAAAGAGAGATGTATGCTATACATTCGTTACTCTAGAGAACTCTGGTTAAAATACTCAGGTTTTATTTGTTTGTTTGGTTAGTTTTTTTAAAAAGATTTGGGTCACATATAATTAAGGACATACTTTCAACAACCAACCATCTCCACTCAGGCCTCACCTTCCACAGTTCCACTACATCCCAATAGTCTATTCAAAATTTGAATACATCATCGTACTAATCTATTGATGAAGACATAGTGTGATGAATAGTTAGCTTTAACTTGGCACAATCTAGGATCACCTGGGAAGAGAAAACCAGTGAAAGACTATCTAGATGAAGTTGGCTTGTAAGCATGTCTGTAGAGGATAATTTTGATTACATTACTTGAGGTGTGGAGACAAGCCTACTGTAGGAGGCACCATTCCCTAAGCAGGAGATTCTTAACTGTGTTAAGAGTGGAGAAATCAAGCTCAGGACAAGTATGCATATATTAATTCCTTCTTTTCTGCCTTTTGATTACCATGCTATGTAATTAACTATCTCTAGCTTCTGCCACTATTATTTCCCTGAAATGATGGTGTTTTCTTTTTTCTTTCTTTCTTTTTTTAACCATTTTGTAATTTATAAAGTACAATATAGACCTAACAGTCCATTATTTTTGTCAATTAAATAGAACCTCTGTCATCTGTTCTAACTTCAAAGACTGATTACATCTGACTCACGAGCTGACTTTAGATTGTATGCCATCTGAAAACCATCCTCTCAAATCTACATCTTCTTTCTCAATGCTAAACAGCTTGGGTTGGCTATGAGACTACCTGTCTTCAACCCCATCAGAAATCCAAGAACTTCTAACATTACCTAAAAATATGAGAAGCATGAAATATAGCTTCCAAAACTTAGCCAATTTATAGAGACCACTGATCACCTAGACAGTCCCTTATACTTCAAAACGTTGGGGCATCGGTCTTCAGCCTTCTGGCCCAGGATCATCTGACAGACCTTTGTAATGCAGAATGATAAAGGGCTGATTTCCCTGTCTTGGCAAAGATTATCAGTCGACTATTCCGAATAGTGTGTCCTTTTTCTGGACAGTATTTGTCTGTAGGTGAAATGAGGCAATTATTGCCTAGTGGCTGTCTCACCACAACTGGAGCAACTCCATTGATGCTCAATTTCTTCTTTGAATCCCAAGAAAGGGGTGCTGTCAAGAGCAGACAGGACTCAAGTCAAAATGATCATAAATAAAGAAATGTCCATAAATGTCATATTCTGTAGATTTCTGATACCGTTGAAGATTATCTACCCAAAGCATTTCTGAACTATTAAGCCTTGACTACTATTGGCGATTTCTAATGAAAACATCTCAGAAACACCCTTATAATTAACTCAGGACCATGAGTTTGCTATCTGGTCCTTAACTTGTATTGCTTAATCGTCTAAAAAGAGTTTATAATAGCAGTTATAGAAGGACTGGGTCTAAACCTTGTATTTGTAAATGTGTTATATAGGCACAATGCCTACATGAGAGCAACAGTATTAATTCCAATTTTATATCAATAAATTCATACCAATGAAAACTTTAAATTTGTATTAAATAAATTCTGTACCAAGGTAAGAGATTAAAATTTCAACTTTGTATCAATTATAAAGATTTCTACCAATGTAAGATGTAGCTATGTAATGTTTTTTTAAGAGTAAATTTGCTAACTCATGCCTATTTTTCTATTTCTATAGTTTCTATATTACTATATCCACCCCCTTTCTTTTCCACTCCTTTCCCTTTTACCTAAGAAGGAAGGCTAGAGAAGAGGAAAGGAAAGGTAGAAATCCCTGAGTTTAAGCTATTTAGTTCCCTCACTGTCCAAAGCTACATTTGAAAAGTATGGACTGGCAGGATTAATATAGTAAAAATGACCATCTTGCCAAAAGCAATATACAGATACAGTGTAATCCCCATCAAAATCCCAACTCAACTCTTCATAGAGTTAGAAAGAGCAATTCAAAAATTAATCTGCAATAACAGAAAATCCAGGATAGCTAAAACTATTCTCAACAGTAAAAGAACTTCTGGGGGAATCAATATCCTGGACCTCAATCTGTACTACAGAGCAATAGTGTTAAATACTGCATGGTATTGGTACAGTGACAGGCATGTAGATCAACGGAATAGAATTGAAGACCCAGAAATGAACCCACACTCTTATGGTCATTTGATCTTTGACAAAGGAGCTAAAACCATACAGTGGAAAAAAGATGGCCTTTTCAACAAATGGTGCTGGTTCAACTGGAAGTCATCATGCAGAAGAATGCAAATCAATCCGTTCTTATCTCCTTTTACTAAGCTCAATTCCAAGTGGATCAGGGACCTCCACATAAAACCAGACACACTGAAACTAATAGAAGAGAAACTAGGGAAAAGCCTTGAACATATGGGCACAGGGGAAAATTTCCTGAACAGAACTCCAATAGCTTATGCTCTAAGATCAAGAATTGACAAATGGAACCTTATAAAATTACAAAGTTTCTGTAAGGCAAAGGACACTGTGAAAAGGACAAAGCAGCAGCCAACAAATTGGGAAAAGATCTTTACCAACCCTACATCTGACGGAGGGCTAATATCCAATATCCAATATATACAAAGCACTCAAGAAGTTAGAGTCCACAGAGCCAAATCCCTATTAAAAAATGGGGTACAGAGCTAAACAAAGAATTTTCACCTGAAGAATATCTAATGGCTGAGAAGCACCTAAAGAGATGTTCAACATCCTTAGTCATTAGGGAAATGCAAATCAAAACAACCCTGAGATTTCACCTCACACCAGTCAGAATGGATAAGATCAAAAACTCAGGAGATAGCAGGTGTTGGCGAGGATATGGAGAAAGAGGAACACTCCTCCACTGCTGGTGGGATTGCAAGCTGGTACAACCACTCTGGAAAGCAGTCTGGCGGTTCCTCAGAAAACTGGGCATGATACTCCTGGAGGACCCAGTTATACCACTCCTGGGCATATACCCAGAGGCCTCCCCAGCATGCAATAAGGACACATGCTCCACTATGTTCATAGCAGCCTTATTTATAATAGCCAGAAGCTGGAAAGAACCCAGATGTCCCTCAATGGAGGAATGGATACAGAAGATGTGGTATTTTTATACAATGGAACACTACTCAGCAATTAAAAACAATGAATTCATGAAATTCTTAGGCAAATGATCAGAACTGGGAAATATCATCCTTAGTGAGATAACCCAATCACAAAAGAACACACATGGTATTCAGTCACTGATAAGTGGATATTAACCCAGAAGATCGGAATACCCAAGACACAATTCACATATCAATTGGTTTCCAAGAAGAAGGAAGGAGAGTCCCCTGGTCCTGGAAAGCCTGGATGTAGCAGTGTAGGGGAATACCAGGACAGAGAAGCGGGAGGGGGTTGACTGGGGAACAGGTGGAGGGAAGAGGGCTTATGGGACTTTCGGGGAGGGGGAGACTGGGAAAGGGGAAATCATCGGGAATGTAAATAAAGAATATAGAAAATAAAATTAAAAAAAAAAACAAAAAAGAAAAAGAAAAAAAAGTATCCCTTAAATGGCTACATATTTATGATTTGTAAATAAACAGAAGCATCCACCCCAACATAAGGAACTTGAAGGAGGATCTTCTTTTGTCTGCTTCCAGGTATATTGGGGCAAAGAATTCCCTTCTTGGGGCTCAAAGGGAAATAGGAATATTGGCTTTTGTCAAAGGAGAGCTAGCTGGAATCATTTGCCTTCCAGTCACTTTGTGCTGAGAAAGTTCATTGCTTAGCTGACATCTTGACTACAACAGTAAACAGAAAGTAAACAGAAAGGCTGGATAGGCAAGCTAGCAGTTCTGAAAAAGTTCTGGAAGCAAGTCTTTAAAAGAGGCAGCTTCAATGTAGTTGAGGTAGAGTCAAATGTGAAGCTAGAATGGAACGTCCCAGAATCTCAGTATCCTGGAGTGTTTTGTGACCGATTATATGGTCAGTTAAGGAGAAGGTATCATGAGGTGCTGAGAAGAAGGTATATTCTTTTTATTTAGGATGCAATGTTCTGTAGATATCTGTTAAATCCATTTAGTCCATAACTTCTGTGAGTTTCACTGTGTCTCTGTTTATTATGTTCTTGCCCTTGCCTCTCACCACATGGTTATTTCTGGTGTTAGCTAGTCTTGCTGTCTCTGAGTCTGACGGTGGCTTGTCCCTCCTGCAAGCCTGTGTGTCAGTACTCCTGGGAGACCAGTTCTCTCCGGGGGTACAGAGAAAAACCAGAAGGATCCTTTCCTCAGCTGTTCCTTGGTTCCTGTGTACTGATGGCTCTGGGAGAGTCCCTCTTGAACCAGGAATTTGAGCAGAAGTGGTGGTCTTACCTGCACTCACAGGTGTGTCGGCACTACTGGGAGACCAACTCTATCCTGGTGGTATTTGGGTATGGAGCACTGTGGCACAGGATCTGCTCTGAGAGCTGTGAAACAGGATCAGCTCTGGGAACAGACAGAAGTCTCCTGTCCCAGGCAACTACTCAGTTCCTGTGTCCTGAGAGTTCCTGGTGGGTCCCTATGAGCAGCAGTGGTGGTCTTACCTGTGCTCACAGGCTTGGCAGCACTCCTGGGAGATTAGCTCTCTCCCGGTGTTATTTGGGTATGTATCACTGTGGCACAGGATCAGCCTATAAACAGGTTTTTATGTGGGTGTTGGGGAGGCAAACTCAGGTCTTCATACTCATGTGGCAAGCATGTTGCTGACTGAGCCATCTCCCTAAATGCATCGTTTTGGATTACAAAATTTCCCGGATCTTCTGAAGTATGATTTTTATTTTCAAAATGCAAAATTCAAGGTACGCAGGGAACACCGAGGGTAAGATCACTTGGGACAACAGTCCGTCAGGGCCCCACTTGCACCCAGGAGCTGGGCAGCGCCACAGTCATCTGTGCACCTATCCTGCCAGGGGACATCTACTCTATAGGGACTCCTGCATTTAGAGGGAGTCCCGAGTTTAGAGGTAAAGCCACCATCTTCACTCCTGTGACAGAGTGGGCTGTTACAGCCAGGAATGCAGGGAACACCCGAGTGTAAGATCATTTGGGACATGGTCCGACAGGGCCCCACCTGGAGTTGGGAAGCACCACAGCACTCTGTGCCAGAGGAGAGCTGATAACCCAGGAGTGCTGAGACAGGCTTGCAGGCACACAGGAGGGACAAGCACCAGCCACAGATAGCAGGACCAACGAACACCAGAGATAACCAGATGGTAAAAGGCAAACGTAGGAACATTTCTAACAGAAATCAAGGCAACATGGCACCATCTGAACCCAATTCTCCCACAACAGCAAGTTCTGGATACCCCAACACACCAGAAAAGCAAGACTTTGATTTAAAATCACAGCTCATGATGTTGATAGAGGGCTTCAAGAATAAATAATTCCCTTAAAGAAATACAGGAGAACACAAGTAAACAGGGAGAATCCATTAAAGAACTACAGGTAAACACAACAAAACAGGTAAAGGAATTGAACAAAACCATCAAGGATCTAAAAATGGAGATAGAAACAATAAAGAAATCACAAAGGGAAACAACTCTGGACATAGAAAACCTAGGAAAGAAGTCAGGAGTCAAGGATGCAAGCATCAAAATAGAATACAAGAGATAGAAGAGAGAATCTCAGACAGAAGATACCATAGAAAGCATTGACACAACAGTCAAAGAAAATGCAAAATGCAGAAAGCTCCTGAACCAAAGCATCCAAGAAATCCAGAACACAATAAGAAGACCAAACCTAAGGATTATAGGTATAGAAGAGAGTGAAGATTTCCAACTTAAAGGGCCAGTAAATGTCTTCAACAAAATTATAGAAGAAAACTTCCCTAACCTAAAGAAAGAGATGCCCATGAACATAGAACAAGCCTACAGGACTCCAAATAGATTTGATGAGAAAAGAAATTCCTCTGTCACATAATAATTAAAATGCCAAATGGACTAAACAAAGAAAGGATATTAAAAGCAGTAATGGGAAAAGGTCAAGCAACATATAAAGGTAGACCTATCAGAATTACACCAGACTTCTCATTAGAGATTGTGAAAGCCAGAAGAGCCTGGGCAGATGTCATACAGACCATAAGGGAACAGAAATGCCAACCCAGGCTGCTATACCCACCAAATCTCTCAATTACCATAGATGGAGAAACCAAGGTATTCCATGACAAAAAAAAATTTACACAGTATCCTTCCATAAATCCAGCCCTTCAAAGGATAATGAATGGAAAACAACAACAAAAGGAGGGAAATTACACCCTAGAAAAAGAAAGAAATTAATCTTCTTTCAATAAGCCCAAAAGAAGATAACCACACAAACATGAAAATTACATCAAAATTAACAGGAAGCAACAATCACTATTCCTTAATATCTTTTAACATCAATGGACTCAATTGCCCAATAAAAAGACATAGACTAACAGAATGGATACGTAAATAAGACCCAACATTTTGCTCCATACAGGAAACACATCTCAGTGACAAAGACAAACACTACCACAGAGTAAAAGGCTAGAAAACAATTTTCCAAGCCAATGATCCCAGGAAACAAGCTGGAGTAGCCATTCTAATATCCAATAAAATAAACTTTCAACCAAAAGTCATCAAAAAAGACACGGAAGGACATTTTATACTCATCAAAGGAAAAATCTACCAGGAAGAACTCTCAATTCTGAACATCTATGCTCCAAATACAAGGGCACCATCATTTGTAAAAGAAACCTTACTAAAACTGAAAGCACACATTGCACCTCACACAATAATTGTGTGACTTCAACACCCCACTCTCTTCAATGGACAGATCAGGGAAACACAAACTAAACAGAGACACAGTGAAACTAACAGAAGTTTTGGAGCAAATGGATTTAATAGATATCTATAGAACATTTCATCCTAAATCAAAAGAATATACCTTCTTCTCAGCACCTCACAGTACCTTCTCCCAAACTGGCCATATAATTGGTCACAAAACAGACCTCAACAGATATAAGAAGATCGAACTAATCCCCTGCCTCCTATCAGATCACTATTGAGTAAGGGTGGTCTTCAATAGCAACAAAAACAACAGAAAGCCCACATACACATGGAAGCTGAACAATACTCTACTCAATGATACCTTGGTCAAGGAAGAAATAAGGAAAGAAATCAAAGACTTCTTAGAATTTAATGAAAATGAAGGCACAACATATCCAAATTTATGGGACACAATGGGTGCAGTGCTAAGAGGAAAACTTATAGCTCTGAGTGCCTCCAAAAAGAAGCTGGAGAGAGCATATACTAGAAGCTTAATGGCACACCTAAAAGCTTTAGAATAGAAAGAAGCTAATACACCCAAGAGGAGTAGAAGGCAGGAAATCATCAAACTCAGAGCTATAATCAACCAAGTAAAAACAAAAAGAACTAAACAAAGAATCAACAAAACCAGGAGCTGGTTCTTTGAGAAAATCAACAAGATAGATAAACCCTTAGCCAGAGTAAGCAGAGGGCACAGAGACACTGTCCAAATTAACAAAATCAGAAATGAAAAGGGAGATATAACAACAGAAACTGAGGAAATTTAAAAAATCATCAGATCCTACTACAAAAGTCTATACTCAACAGAACTGGAAAATCTGGGTGAAATGGACAATTTTCTAGACAGATACCAAATACCAAAGTTAAATCAGGATCAGAAAGACCATCTAAATGGCCTCTAAAGAAATAGAAGTGGTCATTGAAAGTCTCCCAACTAAAAGAAGCACAGGGGCAGATGGTTTTAGGGCAGAATTCTATCAGACCTTCAAAGAAGACCTAACACCAATACTCTTCAAACTATTGCACAAAATAGGAACAGAAGGAACACTACCCAACTCGTTCTCTGAATTTCGCTGAAATCAAAACCACACAAAGATCCAACAAAGAAAGAGAACTTCAGACCAATTTCCCTTATGAATATAGATGCAAAAATACTTAATAAAATTCTTGCCAACCGAATCCAAGAACACATCAAAATGATCATTCACCACAATCAAGTAGGCTTCATCCCAGGGATGCAGGGATGGTTCAATATATAGAAATCCATCAATGTAATCCACTACATAAACAAGCTAAAAGAAAAAAAACTCCATGGTCATTTCATTAGATGCTGAAAAAGCATTTGACAAAATTCAGCATCCTTTCATGTTAAAAGTCTTGGAAAGAACAGGAATTCAAGGCCCATACCTAAATATAGTAAAAGCAATATACAGTAAACCAGTAGCCAACATCAAACTAAATGGAGAGAAACTTGAAGCAATCCCACTAAAATAAGGGACTAGACAAGTCTGCCCTCTCTCTCCATATTTATTCAATATAGTACTTGAGGCTCTAGCTAGAGCAATTAGACAACAAAAGGAGGTCAAAGGCATACAAATTGGAAAGGAAGAATTCAAATTATCACCATTTGTAGATGATATGATAGTATACTTAAGCGACCCAAAAAATTCCACTGGAGAACTCCTACAGCTCATAAACAACTTCAGCAAAGTGACTGGATATAAAGTTAACCCAAACAATTCAGCAGCCTTCCTATACTCATAGGATAAACAGGTTGTGAAACAAGTTAGGAAAACGACACCCTTCACAATAGTCTCAAACAATATAAAGTATCTTGAGATGACTCTAACCAAACAAGTGAAAGATTTGTATAACAAGAACTTCAAGTCTCTAAAGAAAGAAATCAAAGAAGACCTCAGAAGATGAAAAGATCTCCCATGCTCATAGATTGGCAGGATTAATAGAGTAAAATTGGCCATCTTGCCAAAAGCAATATACAGATTCAATTCAATCCCCATCAAAATCACAACTCAATTCTTCATAGAGTTAGAGCAATTCTCAAATTCATCTGGAATAAGAAAAAACCCAGGATAGCTAAAACTATTCTCAACAGTAAAAGAACTTCTGGGGGAATCAATATCCCGGACCTCAAGCAGTACTACAGAGCGATAGTGTTAAAAACTGCATGGTATTGGTACAGTGACAGGCATGTAGATCAATGGAATAGCATTGAAGACCCAGAAATGAACCCATACATCTATAGTCACTTGTTCTTTGACAAAGGAGACAAAACCATCCAGTGGAAAAAGATAGTCCTTTCAACAAATTGTGCTGGTTCAACTCAACTGGCAGCTAGCATGCAGAAGAATGCAAATTGATTCATTCTTATCTCCTTGTACTAAGCTCAAGTCCAAGTGGATCAAGGACCTCCACATAAAACCAGACACACTGAGACTAATAATAAAGGATCTGGGGAAGAACCTTGAGCACATGGGCACAGGGGAAAATTTCTTGAACAGAACACCAATAGCTTATGCTCTAAGATCAAGAATTGACAAATGGACCTTATAAAATTACAAAGTTTCTGTAAGGCAAAGGACACTGTCAAAAGGACAAAGCAGCAGCCAACAAATTGGGAAAAAGTCTTTACCAACCCTACATCTGACAGAGGGCTCATATCTAATATATACAAAGCACTCAAGAAGTTAGAGTCCACAGAGCTAAATAACCCTATTAAAAATGGGGTACAGAGTTAAACAAAGAATTTTCACCTGAAGAATATTGAATGGCTGAGAAGCACCTAAAGAAATGTTCAGCATCCTTAGTCATCAGGGAAATGCAAATCAAAACAACCCTGAGATTTCACCTCACACCAGTCAGAATAGCTAAGATCAAAAACACAGGAGACAGCTGATGCTGGCAAGGAGGTGGAGAAAGAGGAACACTCCTCCATTACTGATGGGATTGCAAGCTGGTACAAACACTCTCGAAATCAGTCCAGCAGTTCCTGAGAAAACTGGGCATGATACTACCAGAGGACCCTGTTTTACCACTCCTGGGCATACCCAGAGGATTTCCCAGCATATAAGAAGGACACATGCTCCTTTATGTTCATAGCAGCCCTATTTATAATAGCCAGAAGCTGGAAAGAACCCGGATATTCAACAGAGGAATGGATACAGAAAATGTGGATATACACAATGGAATCCTACTCAGCTATTAAAAATAATGAATTCATGAAATTCTTAGGCAAATGGGTGGAACTGGAAAATTTCATCCTAAGTGAGGTAACCCAATCACAAAAGAACACTCATGGTATGCACTCACTGATAACTGAATATTAGCCCTGAAGCTCAGAATACCCAAGGAACAATTCACATATCAAATGATGCCCAAGAAGGAAGGAAGGAAGGAGAGGGCCCTTGTCCTGGAAGGCTCGATGCAGCAGTGTAGGTGAATACCAGGACAGGGAAGTAGGAGGGTGTTGATTGTGGAACAGGGGAAGGGGGAGATGGTTTATGGGACTTTCGGGGGTGGGGAAACCAGGAAAGGGAAAATTATTTGAAATGTAAATAAATAATATATTTAATAAAAAGATGAAATAAAATGCAAAATTCAATTAGTGCACCTCTAAAATTCTTCATAGCCTCTAACAGTCTCAACACTGTTCAAAATTCTAAAACCCAAAATATCTTTGGCCATTCAAGGCAATATCCTAATCATGAGTCCCTGTATACTCCAAAACAAGTTATATGCTTCTAGTATACAATATCACAGAATAAACATTCTCATTTCTAAACAGGAACACAGGAATAGGGGGAAAAAGATGAGATGAAAACCCAACAGGGAAGAGCAAACATCAATGTATAGATTAGTTATGTTGTCTGGGCTACAAAAAATTTGGGGAATCCTGTCCTTCCAGATCTGCTGCCTGTAGCATGCACAGCTTCTCTCTTAGCCATGTTCCTCTTTGTGCATAGCTTTCCTCAGCAGATGGTAGCACGTCTTAACACCTTGCAATTGTTGCAACCTGGGCTTCACCTTCATAGCTTTGTGCAGTGGACTCTCAATATCTCTTTATGGAGATTTTTGACCCTGCCACACATTTCATGGCTTAATGACCTTCAGAAACCTTGGTGCAACCCTATAGGACTCTTTTCACTTGTATATTTCAAGCCCATAAAACTAGCACCACATAGACAGTGCTGCCAAATTCTGCTAGCTCGAGCTATATAGCCTAGCTACTTGAACCACAGTTGCATTGGTCCCTGTGAGGAAACACTTCTTCAGCTGTTTTATTTTCAGCAGGCAAGTTCTCCACAGGAGAGAGTTACTCTCTCTTTCTAAATGAGCTTGCATTTTTACAAGTTGGATCATTTGATGTTTAGGTTTTTGCTTTCAAGGCACATTTGTTTGTTGCCTCTGAGAAAAGAAAGACATTTCTGTTTGGTTTTTCTTTTGAAAGTCACTTTTGTACATATGCATGTATTTATTTTTGTTTGTATACTGTATGTGTATGTCTGTGCACATGAGTGGAGGTCAAAGGACAACTTGAGTTGATTCTCGCCTGAAAGTTTCAGGGACTGGACTCCTGTCATTAGATTTGGAGGCAGACCCCTTTAGCATGTTGTTAAGTGTCCCAAAGGTTTCACTTTAGGGATAACACCCTCTTTCATAATTAGAACTGTTTTTTTTTAAATGTTCATCATTCTACAACTTAGATGTTACTCTTACTCCTTTTCTCCTGGCAAATTGCACATTTTTTCCTGTCTTCCTACTTCATGGCTTGCTTTTGTTTTCTATGGTCCTAGATAATAACAGAAAGCAGTAATCATGACAAAGCCTCAATGTTAACTTGAAATTCCTTCTCAAATAAATGAGTCTATCACTTTTGAACTCAGCTTCACTCAAGTTCCCAAGGCAGAATATAGCCAAATTAGTTGCCAGGACAGAATATAAACAGCCTCTATTTTAGTTATAGAGGTCTTATTCACCTCTAAAGCCTCCTCATCTTGGCCTCCACTGTCTTCACTTCTGTCAGCAGTTTGGTCTTACAAACTACCACCAACACAGCCCTTCAGTGCTGTTTACTAGATTTCAAGGCTTCCACATTTCTCCTGCCAACCAGTTCTAAAGACCTAGAACCACATGGTCAAGTTTATAACATCAGTACCATTTCCTAGTACTGATTATCTGTATTATTTTTCTTATTGCTGTGACAGAATACCTGAGAAAAACAACTTACAGAGGTAAGGGTTGATTTTGGCTCACAGTTTGATGGTACAGTCCTTCATGGCAGAGACAGCTCATTGGTGGGAGTGATGTGGCTGGTCACACTGCATTTGTAGTCAGCTCATTTCTCCTTTGTATTCAGCCTGGAATTCCAGCCTGGTTGATGGCGTTGCCCAAATTCAGGGTGAATAGATAACAGATGTTTCCATGGTGATTCTACACCCAACAGTGAAATTTAATAATCACAGGGAATAATAAAACTGCAAATTAAATCTTTAAGAGCTGGAGAAAGCAAAGAGCCATTAGTTAGAATATACAGCATCCTTTGCTCTTTACTGTAGTTAATTTCATTGTCTTATTGGGAAGACTTCCTTCCCCATTCCATATGGTTCTGTTGTTCCTATCCACTGACCTCAAATTCAGCATAATGTATGCTCATGACTTAGAATGATATGCTCCTGGGATCACACATCTTAATGAAGTAAAGTTATTAGGGTTCGTGGTCCTGCTAAAAGCTTAGTTCTTACCAGTCCTTCAATTCTAAGAATCTCAATATTCATTCGGTATAGTACTTTCTTACTTATCAAAAGTAGTAATAATTAAAGTGCATTATTTTTTTAAAAAAATGTATTTACATAGCCAGAGAGGTTAGTTGACTAGACCATGATGTTGTTAATCTGTAAGCCTTTCAAGAAACTTGCCTCAGTTCAGGAACAATGTCAGAGAGGACTGGTCAGTAAAAGATCATAGTAAGTAAACAAGCAAATTGCACTTGCCTCTTGACTTATGAATTAAAAAACCGAGCCCTCATGAAAACTGAAAACCAAAACTGGGCTTGTGTTCCTAGAAAAACAAGCTGTTGAGGAAATGAACACAGGACAAGAGGGAGAACGAAGCCCGTTAACTGATTGGAGAGGTTTCCTTGTGCTGGATGATGGGAAGACACAACAACTTCATAATGGTCTATGGGGGCCAGGCCAAGACCCTAGTCAAGAATCCTTGGGCAACACTGGCATTAGAGATACCATCCCCTAGTGTGAGCACCATGCTGTGTTATCTGCAGCACCAAGTCTTCATTCAGTCCAGCACAACTGTCCCCTGTGTGGGAGAGCATGTGAGCGATCCTTCCCATTGATATTCTACCATGATTTAGCATCCAGCAGGAGAGACATCCAGTGTGCACTGTGATGGGCTCATTCTAAACCTACCACTAATATAGGATCTGTTAATTGCCTGGGAATGAGAGTTACACCGTGTAAATGGTAATCCTGTAACAGTGAAGGTCCTGTATCTATGTATGTAAGACTGGTTGAAATGAGTTTGAGATCCACCTGCTTCTTTCTGAACCAGTGAGATATGAAAGCACACAGTTATTCAGGTAGCTCATTTTTTCTTTCCCATCTCTTATGTTTACACAGATTATATTTTTAACATTTGACTGCATTGCATCTATTCAACTTTATCTTAAAAATGCACTGATACACTTGTGACAATAGTGTATAAAGCTTTTTCTGTAGCTATATTTATTATTACACAACTGGCCTGAGGTAGATCATTTTATTCCTCATCATTGCTCAGTGGTAGAGCTTTAATTCTTAACCATCTTCTAGTTCTTTATATCCAAGAGTAATGTCTATCTTTGATTTTATTAAGCTATGATAAGTATCTTACACAAGTCTTTGTACATTTGCTTAAGATAACCTTAGGGTAATTCTTAGAGGCAAAGTTACTGGATCAGGAGTTACTTGCACTTTAAAAATATTTTTAAGTGTGAATATTGGCAAACTGTCCAATAAACCTTCTCAGACACTGTCAGTCCCTACGTTTCTTTCTTTCTTTTCTTTCTTTCTTTCTTTCTTTCTTTCTTTCTTTCTTTCTTTCTTTCTTTCTTTCTTTCTTTCTTTCTTTCTTTCTTTCTTTCTTTCCTTCTTTCTTTCTTTCTTTCCTTCTTTTTTATTAAAGGTTTATTTATGTGTGTGAGTGCACTGCAGCTGTCTTCAGACACACCAGAAGAGGGCATCAGATCCCATTACAGTTGGTTGTGAGCCACCATGTGGGTGCTGGGAACTGAACTCAGGACCTCTGGAAGAGCAGTCAGTGCTCTTAACCCACTGAGCTATCTCTCTAGCCCCTGTTCCTACGTTTCTAAAGATACATATGTCTTTAGAAAAAAATGAGGAAGTATTTTATTTTTATTTTTGGCTCATGGGTTCAGAGCTTATGGTCCATGTTGAGTTAGCTGGGCTGTTTCTGGACTCTGGGGAGGCAAAGCATGATGGGGTGGAATATGGAGAAGCAGAGTTGCTCACCTAGTACAGTCAAGAAGAGCAAGAAGGACTATACCTAGGACAAGATAGTCTTCATGGACATGACTTTACTAGCTTTCCAAATCCAGCTAGGCTCAATCTACTAAATTTTCCAGAACCTCCTGAAATAGCACCACCAGCTGGAGACCAAGCTCATGGGGACATTTTTTATGTTCAAAGCATAATACTATCTTTTTTAATCTTTGATAATCTGGTACATGAAAATGTATCTTTTATTTTAAGATCTTACTTGCCTTTAAAATGATAGAGACTCCCTTTTGTTTGTACCTAGTTAGTAGTATAATGAAAATACTTTTTAATTCCTCATTGTATGTCTAGTTGATGGCACCAAATTGGTCTGAAAACAATGAATGACATTAGGTGCCGAGAAAATATAAACATAAAACATTTTAGCAGAACCACTAGGGACAATACTGATCTCAGTGACCTTCACTGCCACCCGAGGCCATAGTGATATCTGTTGTCCAGGCTGCTTCTGAGGATCTGGTCTGGTCCATGGTCTATAGATGGTTCATGGTCTGAGGTGTTGCCAGAAACCGTGAGGAGGCTGCGATCTGTGTTCCTGATCACTGTGAAGAGTAATGAGGTGCTTTTACTGTGATATTGTGACTGAAGATACATGGTTGGGAGGGAGGGACATGGAAGTCCTCCATGACAACCCTTACCCTGCCCCTCCCCCCATTAAAAAATGTAGACAGAAAGCCACTGAAGAGAACTCTTAAAATGTGTTATAGGGATGCTGAGGTGTGGCTCTCTACAGTTGATAGCTTCTGGAGGGGGTGCGTGAGGAGGACTCAATTCTATTTTTTTCTTCATTTTTTTGTTTGTTTACTTCACATTCTGATTGCTGCCCCTCTTCTCCTGGTCATCTGTTCACACAGTCCCTCCCCCTTCCCCCTTCCCCTTCTCTTCCAAAAGGGCAGAGGCACCCCTGGGTATCCTCCCACCCTAGCAAATCAAGTCACTGCAGGGCTAGGTACATCCTCTCCCAGTAAGGCCAGACAAGGCAGCCTAGTTAGGGGAAAGAGATCCACAGGCAGGCAACTGACTTAGGGACAGCCCATGGAGCTGCACATCTGCTATATGTGTGCAGATATGTGTGTGTGTGGGGGGGGGCAGGTCTAGCCTGGGTATGCTCTTTGGTTGGTGATTAACTGACTCTGTTGGTCTTCTTGTGGAGTTCATATCCCCTCTGGGACCCCTAATCCATTCTTCAACTCTTCTATAAGATTCTGGAGTTCCATCCAATGTTTGTGAGTCTCTGCATCTGTTGCTGGGTGGAACTTCTCACAGGAGAGTTATGCTAGACTCCTGTCTGCAAGCATAACAGAGTATCAGTAATGTGTCAGGGATTGATGTGTGCTCATGGGCTAGGTCTCCAGTTGGTCCAGTCATTGGTTGGCCGTTTCCTCAGTCTCTGCTTTATCTTTCCCTGTGCATTTCTTGTAGACAGGACAAATTTTGGGTCAAAAGTCTTGTGCATATGTGATCTACTCTTGCTTCAACTATTTAATTATATTTAATGATATTTTCTATTTATTCTAAACAGATATTCCAGTCACTATAGCTAGTTTAAAGTGGTCAGTATAGTCCTTATAGTGAGGAATATTTTATGATTTTTAAGGTAGTGCTTTATTTTTCTAAGATGTTAAAAGGCACAGCATTCAAATGCTTATTCCAATGTTTGGTAGTTGTATGCACACTGCCTTTTAGCTATGTTATTATTTTAATACACTTTAGCTATAATTATATCACTTCCTCCTTTGCTTTTCCTCCCTCCAACCTTCCATGTCACTCCCCACTCTCAAATTGAAAGTCTCTTTTTTTATTATTATCATTATACATCTAATATATATGCTCAAATATGTGAATATAACACACTGAGTCTCTTTTTGTTTTTTATGTGTATATGGTTTCTGGACTGACAACTTTGTACTGGATAACTAATTAGAGGGTTCATCCCTGGGAGAGTTTAATTCTTCTCTCAGTGGCTATCAGTTACCTATAGCTCTTTGTCTAGCTCTCCTAGACTCTAGTGGTATGCCTCTTGGGCTGACAATACTTCCCATAAGAACATGAGAACCCTCCCTTCAAGTGGTTGGTCAGAGTAATCCAAGTGGCTTCTGTAGGAGTTGTTCTGATGAAGTTTGTATTCAAATGCTAAATTCTGTACTCTCAATCTGGTTTCCCCTTGCTGATGAGGAGCTCTTCAGGGACAAGGAGATTCTCATGTATGCCAGATGATGCTATGTAACCTTGCTTCCCAGGCTAATTGGTCAATAAAAGGCTAAGGCCTGTGATTAGGCAGTAGATAGGGGTGGGTGGGTTTTCAGTTACCTGGCTAAGGGTTGCAGGTAGAGAGAAGAGGGAGAGAAGAAAGGAGACCAAGGAAAGAGGAGACCATGAAAGGAGATGGACCATAAACACATGGCCTACAGAAACAGCAAGTAACAAAGGACATATGGCTAGGATATAAGTTACAATAGCTCCAAAACCTACCCAATCTAGGCTTACAGCTTGTAAATAAAATACCTGGATTGTGTATCTTTTATCTGGGCTAGCTAGAATGCTTAATTCCAAACAATATAGGCCATTGCTATTGCCCTTGGATGCCACTTAGAGGTTGCTGAAGGTATCACGCAGGGGACTTGGATGATTTGAACTGGATCATTTCTGTGCCCTAGCTTTGATAGTAGTAGAAAGTATATGCTAGCTTCCAAGGGAGGGCAGCAATTAATAGTCCTACCCAGATGTAATGCTTATGAACTACAATGATCATCATGTCAAGATAGACACCCCATATAGTGAGTGGCACTCACATGCTGTTAGTAACCAACAGTTGTCCAATTGGACTTACAGCACATTCACCGGGGGGGAAAGCAGGCCTGTGCCAGAAACCTACCCAAGTTCCTGAGGCTAGTGTGGTCACAGGTCTTAGAAGGTAATCTACTACTTACTACCTCTTTGCCAAGGCAGCATAATTCCTTAACTACGTTAAAAACTATCCTTGTGCCTACAAATAAGTGTAGCTCTCACCCCTTAACAGAGAAGCATCTTTTTACAGCGAATGGAGACCATCATAGGAAAACACAACTGAGCACAACACACAGATCAACAGATCAAGAGACCTCAGCTTCAATGGATACAGCACAGTGCGGCTCCTGCATCTGCAGCTCACAGGCAATGCGGGCAGAGGCAGAGGAAAGATCGTAATCCCAGGAAGTTTAGCTTTCCTGGAAATGGCTTCATAAACAAGACCTTCCAAACAATGATAATATCAGTGAGCACGCTAAAGCTGAAGATAGAGCAGCTTATGTCTTGACACTATTGTCAATATTTTGGGGTTCAAAATGCTTCCAATATAAAATGAAAAAGCAGTTGCTTAAATAGTCTCCAGTCTAGCACCAACCTTCTTTCCAGTCCGGTGTAATACTTTTCTCTGCACATACATACTCTGGTGTTCAAGAGTGCTAAGTCAGCATTCTGAAGTCCAATATGAAAATCGTGGGATTAAAGTGTGGAGACAGGCAGGTCTCAGGAGGCCAAACACATTTAAAACTCCTGTGGGTCCAAAAGTGGAAAACGATTGCTGAACCATTGGTTTGAGAATAATTAAGAACTCAAAACGGATCTAGGTCTCTCTGCTAGCTCCAGTGTGTGGAAGAACATAAACTTTTCTATTTTGTGGAATTCCTGGATATGGTTTACGTCTTGCATTATTGTAATTCGCTCATGTCTGCTAAGTATTTCTCTCCAATTTCAAGTCTACCACTCTTGACTTCACATTGGACCAAGGTTTCCAATTCAGAAGTGCAGTATTATTTATTAATATTATTCATTTTCCATAAAAGGGAGTTTCTCAGCGTGCTTACAGTGACCAGCAGCTATGCTAATCCTGGTAATTCAACAATGGTGTCAATGTTTTTAGTGCTGATAGTGGTAATCAAGTACTCTTCCTCTTCCCTCTGGTTCAGGACATCAGTCTACCTACGCACTTTATGGTTTTAAAAAGTTGCTCCACACTTATCCTCAAAGGTACATTAACAAGAATTCTCAGAAGGCCACAGCAGGCTATTCTGGGCTAGTGCCTCTGAATAAGGCAGCTAAGTCAGGGACAGGGGAGTGCGCTCCTGGGGAGAAGTGGCACCTGCAGGCTCAGATCCTTCCAGCCCTAGTAGGGCTGGGACCAGGATTTAGTGTCTGGGCCATAGTAGCAGCAGAGGCCTGCGGGAGTAGCAGGCTGTGCGCGTGACCCGCTACAGGCGGCTCGGGTGCGGGAGCGCGGAGAGGGGGACTTCCGGGGAGCGCGCGTGTCACGGGCGAAAGCGGCGGCGCGGGAGCGCGCAGCGGCAGGAGGGCGGAGCGGCTGCGTGGGGCGGCTGGAGGCCGGCTGCTGGGAGAGTAGAGCGGACCGGGGTGCACGCGCCACCTGCGGTGCTGGCTGGCTTTCCCTTTCTGCCGACACATCCCGGTCCCTCCCACCAACCCCCTGGAGTTCGGGAGCGCGCTGGCTAGCGCGCACACCGGCTCGCATCCACACACACGCCAGAGCGCGCGATCACCGCTGCTGCAGCCCCGGCGGGGCAAACGGAGCTTGCTGCAGTTTCCCCAGGGTCGAGGAGGGAAAGCAGAGCCGCCTTGCCTCAGAGAGAGCCTGGTGCCCGCCGGCCCCCTGGGGTATCAAGCCCAGCAGACTGCTCCCCTCCATCGGGTAAGCCAGTCTCTCTCCTTGTGACGGGTTCGGAATTAGTGTCAGCAGACCCAAGGGAGAGGGTGGGAGGCTGCGGATGAGCCAGACCCGTCGAGACCTGGAGTTGCGTTTCAGAGGATGCAGCCTCTGCTGGCGTCGTCCGTTCCTCTAGCGGGAGCGATTACTACTCCGGTTACTTATTTCACCAACCTAGAGTTGCAACCCCCTCCCCCAACCCGATATGCACTATGCTTCCTGGTTACCAAGGAGACGTGTTTAAACATAAGCCTTGGAACATATATTGGATGAAATGATTTCTTAAATCCTTTATATTTTGATTAAAAAGATAGTATGTGCATTGAGGACCTTGTGGTAACTTGGCCGTCGTTAATTTGTGTTCAGTGGTTTCATTCAACTTTAAAAGTGACAATGTATTATACGAATGCGTTTTTTTTAAAGGACCCATCAGATGAGTTTCTCAATGGACTGTGTCTTACATGGTAATTTACTACCATTTTGGTGACCTTAAAAGAAATTTAATTTAGAAGCTGCCCTTTCCTTCTGTTTCCAGTTCTATTTTGCATTTCACTAGTATTAAATTAACTGTAAGAGCAGATGATTTTTATTGTGAGCCTCCACACCAGGAAGCTCTTCTGTTGTAAGTTGACCAGAACAGGAACAGCGCTTGTGAATTTCTAAGGTAACAGTATAGATGACATTCACAGCATACAGCTTTTCCGACATTTCTGTGTCCACTGCAGCCCGTTTGTGAAATTTCATCTTCCAACCTAATTGACTGATTAGAAGTTGTAGCTTCATTTATATGTTGATATAGGTAGACATGAAGTGCTTGCCCTGGCATACTGTCCCAGAACAACGCTCGTGTTAAAATTTTGTTTTCTTCTGGCATATGGAAGAACCCCTTCCTAAAATGAGGCCTGTGAAGGACACTGGACGCCAGACACCTGACCTCACAGGGGGCCCCTTGTACCTGGACTGACCAGGGTTCATTTTTCTTTTTTCTCTTTTCCTCTCAGATATTTTGTGAGTGAGCGTGAAGACTTCGGAAATGCAGTAATTATACTTTGTGCTAATTCCATTCTTTCATTACAAATAGACTAGCTTAGTGAGGATCCAGCAGCATTCAACAGTTCATTTTGCTTTCTTTTAATGTCCGATTTCCTACTTCTTGTTAAGTAAGGGAAACATATGGCAGACATTCTTTAATATAGATCTTCAGCTTTGTCAAACGATATAGTAAGGGGGGGGATTTTGGGGAGGGGGAGAATCCAAATAATGACAGGTAATAGGCAAATGGGGTTCGTGAGATTCACTGAGCATCATGTGCACATAATGATGGAAGATAGTTGACATTGCCGTCTTGAAAGCACTTCTCAATAATGCTTTTCTGGAGTGGCACCGTCACTATAAAGCCAAACTATCGCTCTTGGTGTATAGCTGAAGGATTCAAGATTCAAGCCTTATAGGTCAGAGGCGCTGTGTTGGGGAGACCCTTTTTTGGATCCAAGATTTTTTTCATATTTGGGGGGTGGGTGGGAGGGGCGTTGACAGTTAAGATTAAAGACAGGTCAAGGCCAGGTGGGGATAATGTACCAGATTTTTAGGGAAAGTGGAAGTCTCTGTACTTTTAATTTAAAAAGAGAGAAAATCTGTGAGGACCACATTAAAAATGTATTCGGGCCATCTGTGTCCTCCTGGTACACGGCCCTTAAGTACTGAGGTCCTATCCAGTTCTGGGATTCGAATTACTACATTTCTCATGAAAATGACAGACTTTAAAGGACTTTAGTCAATGCTCTGCATCCATTCCATTCTTTTTGTTTGTTTGTTTGAGACAGAGCCTCTCTACATAGCCCTGGATATCCTGGAACTCACTATGTAGAACAGGCTGTCTTCAAACTCATGCACTTGGCTCTGCCTCCTGACTGCTGAAATCAAATGTGTGCACCACTGTACACCTAGCTTTCTGCATTCATTCTTAAATCAACAGGTCCAGGTTTGCTTCCAAGGTTTCCTGAATGTCTCTCCTATAATGCCTCAGAGAGAAAGAGGAGTATAAAGTGTACTCAGGGAGTGGTGGTGTACACAGTGAGCCCCAGCACTCAGGAGGCAGAGACAGTTTGAGGTCAGCCTGGTCTACAGGGTGAGTTTCAGGGCAGCCAGGGCCACACAGACAAACTCTTTGTCTCAAAAAATCAAAACCTCTTATTGGTGAAAACTTTGTATATGTTGATACAAAAGCATTAATAGTTTGAAGTTCCTGGCCTGTTCTTTTCTTGATACAGGGCTAAGAGGTATATAAAAAGTCAGCTGAATATGATTGGCCATCTGTATGCACAGGTAGAACCAACTGCAGATAAAAAAGTTTTGGACCGGTAATGGTGTCCGTACTTCATGTGTTGGGACTTCCTCCCCTTGTCAACCCTCACTAGTCAGTGCCAGCATAGCAGCTGTTTACAGGTATTGGCATGTACTGGAGGTATTTAACATATGCAAAGGACATGTGTAGGCTGTATGCAAATGATATGGCATAAGGGACAAGCATCCACACACCTTGGAAGTGTGGAAGGCCTGGGAACCAGTCTCTGTACTTCTCATTGCAGAAGAAGTAGAATAGAATCTTGCTTTAAAAAGGGAGCATGGTAGGTTTTCGAAGCATGCTTTCTATTAAGACGTTAAGTAATTAAGACATCACAGAATACTGTAAGATGCCAAAGGGTGCTCTAACAAAGTCCTGAGTCCTCTGGAGATTTCCTGTCTTCACCTAGGACTCAGAACACACATCGCATTGCTTCCAGAGGCATTGCTTTGAGCGCCCTTCTATGTACATGCTACGTTGCATCAGTCTCCTGCTGGATGTACACTTTCCTCATAAAGTGCTGCTTCATTTTCATGTTACAGATAGAGAACACGAAACTAGAACACTGAAAGGAAAACTTAAACCGCTTACTTTTCATTTCCTTTGTCCTTTGTTACCTAGTCAAGGTTATAGAATATACATACTGTATCTAATTATAAAATTAAGACAGTTATGTGTTAAATGTATATAGTAGTGTTAAATGTATTATCCCAGGATGGGAATTTATCTTAGTAATAGAATGTATAGCATGGTTAAAGCCGTAGGCATGGTCCACAGCATCAGTCCATCCCTCACAGAGGATTGTATTGAAGCATAGACGTGAAGAAACATTTTGCAAAGAAAAAAAAGAAGAATCTGACTGACTGAAGTTCAGTCCTGCTATGGGAGAGGAATTAAGGCTGTAGTCGCTGGCTGGCTTTGATTATGTGAATGCAGATCTTTTGACCTATAAGACGGTGATAGTTAAGTTGGAAATATGAATTAGAGGTTAGCCCTAGTTAGAGTGAAGTAGATGAAGGGATAGCGAACTCTAGGGGGAAAAACACGTGACCAAGAGCAGGAAGAGGGAACTGAGATGGAAGGCAAGTTGCTAAGAGAGATCAGGAGAGGCACTGTAGTCTTGGAGGTCAGTCCATGTCTGGTACCCACGTCTGTAAAAGCTCTGAGGGCAAGGGACCAGCCAAGCATTGGGTGGTCTGTACATATGGATGTGGCAGGGGTGTTTTTGTTTTTTTTTCTTGTCAACTATTATGGTAAGTCTGTATTTTAACACCAAGTGATGGGCACCTAATTTTCTTCATGATATTGTTGTCCAAGAGTATATAAGGGCACAAACTGTACTGGATAGTTTGTTTATTTATTTATTTATTTATTTTTGAAAAAAGAGGATACAAAGTTGGGTGAGTAGAGAAGGGGTGAATATGGAAGGAGTTGGTGGAAGCAGGATGAATTTGATCAGCATATGGTATAGAATTCTCCAAGAACTAAGTAAAAAATGAGAGAAAAACAGTATATGTAGATATTTTATCTGAATTCAATGAAAGTGAACAAATAAGCCGATAATTTTTCATAAATGCAGTAAGAGATTCTGGTAAATTAGATAATGAAGTCTAATATTTCCTTCTTGGAGAGTCACAGATTTCGGTACTTTTGCAGATAAATTGTGTGTGTGTGTGTGTGTGTGTGTGTGTGTGTGTGTGTGTGTGCAAGTTTATGTGATAATCTGTGGAAGTGTAGGAGTGAGTATATGTGTATACATGTAGGTCAGAAGTCTTCTTAAGTAATTCTCACCCACCTATTTTTTGAGGGAAGGTGTGTCATTGAACTTGTAGCTTACTAGGTCAGAAAGGCTAGCTATGCCCAAACCCCAGGGATCCTTTATTATTTGCACCTCCCCTGTGGGATTATATGAACGCACTACTGTGACTTTTTAAAGCATGGGCATTCTGGTTCTTGATTCACGTCCACATGCTTGTGCACAGTAGGCGTACACTTACTGACTGGCCCTTCTCCCAGGCCCTTCAGATCAAAATTGTAATGTTCGGCTACTGTGAATAAAGGCACACCTCCTCTGTGGGAGAAGTAAGGAGAATTATGAGCTTCATGTTAGCTTCTTTGTTCCCGTTCTCTGCAAGGATTAGAATAGCCATGTTCAAATCTAGAAAGAAACCTTTAGTGGCCTGCAAATGCCCGCTTTGATCCTAGCAAAGTTACCATTTTTATAATGGAGACCTGGAAGATGAGTGATAGTCTGTGGAAGTTGTACTCAGATTAAAGTACTGCGTCAGGGACTGGCAATGAGAGCTGCCGATGAGGGCGAAATAAAATAGCAGATGTCACATAAAGCTAGAGTCTTGTAGAAGGGACAGGGACTCAGTTCACGGTAGGGGGACCGATTTCCAGGTTTTTTGGTGACTGTGGAGATAGCTTGAGCTTCCATTCGCCATGCACTTGGTTCAACATTTCTTCCCGTTTGCAGTTTTCAGAATTTACCCCAGAACATTTTACTTCCCCTTATTGGGAATTAACAGATGGAATTAATTTCATTTATCTTCTTCCTGGTCTTGGCATTTCTAACTGGGTCCTTTATTCCCAGGTCTGCCTTGCAAAAGTGGTCAACCTAAGGTTTGCTGAGCAGGAGGAAGCATAGGCCCTGTCTCTCATTCCATTCTTAGTCTTAATCTTAAGCCTCATCCTCATCTTATTCTTAATTCATCCCTGCCCTGTTTCATAGGCACACTGCAGTGCACTGATGCATTTAACTTCTTGATTTACACATATGGCACTATAAATTTTGGTGAAGTTTTTTTTTTCAAAAATGTAAAATAAAGTAACAGTCTTACAAACTCAACTTGGACGCACATTAGCTCTACATATGGGGAAGGGATCAGGAAACATACATCTGTCTAAAATAGCTTTTTCCTTCACGAGGTTGAAATCCCCAGCCTGATAAGACAGTTTTTTAAATGAAGACAGAAAATCTTTGGCAGTTTTAATGGATTCTCAATGTTCCCCTACACATTTATTTGAGGCATAGTACATTCCGCTTTCCATCTCAGATGAGCCAGTCCCAGTAAATGAGAAGCAGGACCACCGCCCTCATCTCCACCGACGGAACAACCGATTTGACATGTAGGATATTGATGGAATAAGCAGTTCCATCCTGGTTGATTGCTTCTGTGGGAACACAGTTGATGCTAATGGCACAGACGATGAGAGCAGTGGAGGAGGCATTCTGCAATTTTTTATGACAAATTCTGATACCTCATTTAAAATCATCACTTGGAAGCTGTATTATTTATTATTTTAGTCTTACTATTGGAAGCACAAGGAAGGCTGGCACAAGCAGATCTTGTCTTGAAGCCTGGATTTGATACCAAGTCGGATACTTTGGGTTCTCAGATTCACAACCAAGTGACATCCCTCCTGCATCTCAGTTTTGCATTTATAATGGGATTTCTGTCACCTACATTATAGCTCATCCTAATCTTTTTTTTTTTCTATAATGGAATATAGCACAGTAGTAATGTACAAAGAATCATGATTTCTTTAATTAACACTTTGAGGATTAGGAAGTCTAATGACCTGGTACCAAAATCCAGTGATGTCTTTCCGGCTGCTTCCTGTCATGGCAGAGGTCACCACATGCTGTGGCACAGCAAGCCTCTCTTCTTGTGTCCTTCTTTTAAAAAATAAGACTGCTAAAGTGATCATGGGGCCCCTTATCTCATAATCACATTTTATCCTAATTGTTGGCATTCTGTCTGGACTCCACCCCAGAGTCACCTGGCAACAGCCATGTAGGCCTGGCCCACTATAAAAGGGAATACTTGGCCCCTTCTCCTTCTCTTACTCTTATTCTCTCTCTTGCCTCTTGTCCCCTTGCTCTCCCTCTCTCCACGTGGTCATGGCCAGCCTCTACTTCTCTACTCCTTCTCTCTGCCTTTCTCTGCTTCTACTACTCTCTTAACTCCCTTCCCAATGCCTTCCCAATAAACTCTATTCTATACTATACAGTCGTGTGTGTGGTCCCTCAGGGGGAAGGGATGCCTCTGCATGGGCCCACTGAGGCACCCTCCCCCCCCCCATACCTCCCTCACACTTCTTTCTCTTTTTATGATCACAACATTTAATTATCTCCCAAAGGTCCCACCTCAAGGTGCTTTAAGGATTCAGTTCCTAAGAGGTGAATCTAAAGAATAAGGAATACTCTGGAAGCACATCACAGGGCTCTCCTCAAACTATGAAATACGCAGCACAACCTCTGACACCACTGCTGCAAACCAACACAAAACCAGAACTCAGCAATTCCCTCCCTTTGCCAATGCCGTCCTCTCTCCTTCAGATTCTTAAGTTTCATGCACCTTGTACGACATGCCTCATTCTTAGGTGTGAGTGCCATCTTTGAGAGAGGAACAGAGTCACCAGGGCGCTGCTCGGGTGAGCTCTCCCCCTCCTAGGCAAAGGAACATATCCTGGGGTTAATGGCATTGTCCTCGCTATGTAGTGATGTGACATGCTGAGTTAGGTCACATCAATGTGCGCCCCCCCCCCCCAATCCCAGGAAAAGGAGGGAAGTGTACTGCAAAAGCTCTTATTGGCTTCCCATCTGTAAACACCACAGAAATACCTGGCGAGGATAGATCTCCCGGCCCTTCTGCAACTCAGGTTCCGTTTGTTTACATTTTTCTTGACAACTAGAGATTTCCTTTCATGCCGGAGTATGTAAAATTTATGAAAAGGTCATAAGCTTTCCAGCTCAAAGGAAAGAAGTCCTCAAGTTTTCTGTCAAGTCTCAGGATTACTCCCTCCTGAGAGAACACTCTCTGCTTAGGTCTGACATTTTCTCTGCATCACTACTTTCTTTTTGTTCCCAGCCCTTCAGCCAGGAATCCCTCATCCTTGAAGGGGGCGGTAATTTTTTCTCATTTTACACATCCGTTGGGTCTTATTGACCTAAGAATACAAATGAGGCTAGCGTGCCTTGACTCTTTCAAGGTTACTGCCCAGTTTATGGACTTGGGGTCAAGCCAGACAACAGTGGGATCTGCTAGCAATCCAGCACACTGGTGACCTTTGTAGTAGTGATTGCTAAGAACATCCAAAGGAAGTTGCCTTTAGCAATACATTTTAGGAACTCACAGGCGAAGCCAGGTTCTGTTTTCATCACTGAGTGGACTATGAGACGTGTCCCAGAGGGAAAGATGTGCTCTGTCTGTATCTAGTGTGCATGTATTCATTTATTCCAGGGTTTTACAAATGTTACAGTTTTATTTATACATTTTTGGGGAGTTTGAAAGTAACAGTTTATATACCGAAAATAAGAAAGCTATAGGAAATTGTTAATGATAAGAATGATCATTCTGGGCTGGAGATATTGCTTAGTTGTTAGGATGCTTGTCTAGAGCCTTTGATGCCCTGTGTTCAGTCCCCAGCACTACCTATAATAAATAGGTGGTGGTGTCTGCCTGTCACTCCTGCACTTCAGAGGAAGTGACATTAGAAATTCAAGATCATCCTTGTCTGTGTAGTGAATTTGAGACCATCTGGAACATAAAGACCCTGTTTTAAAGATAAAAATAAAGGGGCTAGAGCGATTAAAAGTTGTTCTTGCAGAGGACCTGGGTTTGATTCACAGCACCTACAGAGCAGATCACACCTGTCTGCAGCATTAGCTTTAGGGGATCTGATACCCTCTTCTGGCTTCTGAGGGCACTGGACATGTGACTGGTGCACATGCATCCATGTAGACAAAACACTCATACATATAAATAAATAAATCTAAAAATTAAATAAATAACCCTTGGAAAATAAACTTCTTTATGGTTTCTTTGCAAACACAGATTTTTTTTTTTTTGAGACCAGGGTCATCTCATTATGTAGCCCTTTAGCAATACATTTTAGGAACTGACCTGAAACTCATTAAGTAGACCAAGCTGACCCAGAACTCATAGAGATCTGCTTGCCTCTACCTCCCTGTGCTGGGGTCAGTACAGCACAGTAAAAGTGTGCACAACAATGCCTGGCCAATAAAAACCAAACCAAAGGGCTGGAGAGATGGCTCAGCGGTTAAGAGCGCCGACTGCTCTTCCGAAGGTCCTGAGTTCAAATCCCAGCAACCACATGATGGCTCACAACCATCGGTAATGAGATCTGATGCCCTCTTCTGGGGTGTCTGAAGACAGCTACCGTGTACTTACATGTTATACATAGATAAATCTTAAAAAAAAAAAAAACCAAACCAAACAAACAAAAATCATGTTTTTTTTTTAAATTATGTAGAATATAATTATAGTAGGATAAGGGTTATGGTTAAGGTTGGAGCCCAGAAGATAGGAGTGTGGGTCTTCCATTTATGTAAAATACACAAACCACCAAACTTATAAAATGGTACTAGCAAGAAAATAGCCTACTGGAAATGTGGAATGGGTGAGTTTGTTTTCAGCTCTTATATAGAAGAGCTATGATTGTTTTGGAAATTAAGGTTTAAAATTGAGGTAATGATCTGATTTGAAGGGATTAATTTTGCTAGTTTCTCTTTGGCTTGCTTCCTCATTTACACTCTTTGGTATTTTATGAAAGGGCCTTGGAAACACTGCTCTCGGGGCAGTCACACCAGTGTGAACCCTTTAGCCTGGTGTACTAGTCTACTCTCTAGTCTTTCCTATTCTGATGTCCTTGAACTGACGTGCCTGATTGTTTTTCTTTTCTTTTTCCTTTCTTTTCTTTCTTTCTTTTCTTTTTAGTTTATTTTGTAATTTCCAAGCCTAAGTAATTTTGGGCTTCTCATCTATAAAAACATTACTTACCTACAATTTATTTGGGTGTGGCTTTTTGGCTTTGGCTTTAAGTGACAGCAATTTCTCATTTCTTGAGGGTATTTACTGTCAGCTACAGATGGGGTTTCTCAATGGATGAAATGCCATCTGAGAAAGTCACAACACACGGCGTGAGCCTTTTTGAAATACAACATTTAACTTGACTTTTTACTAAAATTCTAATGTGTGAGTCTTAGTATCGCGTTGCTCCTTTATGATCCATTCCCTTCGTCTGACCCGGTGCTCCTCCTCAGAGCTGTCAGGTCGTTCTCTGCTTCACTCTAAGCTGTCAGTGCTGGCCAGTTTGCAGGTCATTTGTTGCTGGGTTGTCAAGGTTTCCAGAGGGCAGGACCATAGTTAATGAGGCATTTGCCTTAAGGCTGCCCCAGCTATGGTTGCTTGGGTTCCTGTACAGAGTCCACAGCCCCCTGCTGGTCATGATTTTTTGCGGGGGGTGGGTGGGGGAGCAGGGGGAGACTGGGGTAGGCATAGTTGGCTTAGTCTGGAGAGCAAGGTAAGCTCCGTCCTGGCCAGAGACTTGGAACAAACCCTTTGCTGCTGCTGCTTTGTTGGGATAATGAAGAGTCATGCTGTTTTCCCGTTAGTGCTTGTAGGGAGCAACTTATATGTTTATGTTAAAATAAATAATTATGTTCATATAAAATGCAAAGTAAATACTCGGTTAACTTCTGGCTGGTCATTGCTTTGGAGAATTGTATATTTACCAGTGTTCTAGAGAGAAATTTAGTGTGAAGCTTAGGACCAAGCTGACCTTCAAAGTAAGTCAGGGCTGCATTAAAACAAGGCCCCTGGATTCTCTCTATATAATTTATATATGCTCTAATAGATGCTGTGTTAGAATTTGTATTGGTATAGAATCGTTTTTGTATTGAAAACACTTCAAGTGGTTCTACAAGGAGGTCTAACTTGGGAGCCACTGTTGGGCATGGCAACTTGCACACAGTCAGCTTCTGTTTTTTATTGCTTGAGAATTTCATACATGAAGATGATGTGTTTTGAAGAAGTCTACCCTCGATTCCTTCTCCCCCCTCCCCCTGAGTCCCTCCCATCCTCTGGCCACATTTCCCTCCCTACTTCTACTTCATGTGCTTTTTGTTGTTGTTGTTGTTTATGTCGTAAGCCACCGAGTCCACTGTGTACTGCTTGTATGTGCTTGGGAATAGAATCATCTGCTGGAGTACGGGTGGCTTCTGGGGACTGCATCCTTGAAGGAATCTGACTCTCCCTCACCTAGTAGCTATCGGTTACCCTTTGGCTAGCTGCAGGATTTCACCATCTCAGCCATCCATCCTGAGATTTTGGGTGGCTTCAGCTTGTGTACACTCTTTTTTCTTATTCCCACATCTCCTGGATCAACCCTGCTACCCAGCTCTTTATTTTCTGGTCATTCAGCCCAACACCACCATCACCACCACCACCACCACCACTACCACCACTACTGTAAGCTAAGTAGTCACGTAGTCTCTGGATACTCAGGCACCCACTACCAACCAGGTGCCCCATTGGGTCTGAAGTCATGTGTCGTTAACATCTTCACTGAGAAACAGGTTATTATTTCTCTACTCAAATGTCTGAACAACTTAGCAGCCAGATTGCTGCAGAGAGCGTTCATGTAAATATCATTATGCTATCTGGATGGTGATTAGATTGGTTTTTAAGACACACGTTTCTGTGTGAGATAAAATCAAATGGCTTTTATTCTGTTTCTATTTTGGTTTTATTGCATGGATGGTGATTATGTAGCATTATATAAGCCAGCTGGAGAGTGTTATCTCTGCAGCGGCTGCAGCGTTTACGAGTCATTGAATAACAGGTAGGTCGTGAGGTGCCGTGGGATAGCAGAGTTAGCAGCATCTTGGGAGCACTTTCCAGTTTTCAGATTGTACTTTGCTTTTTGTTTTTGTCAAAGCCTCAAAACGAATGTTCTGAATAATCACATTTCGAGGAGATACAGAACTGTTAACCACCGAGACACAGTGAAGAAAAAGAAAAAAGAATCTGCCGTTAGACCACCCATGAAAGGAAGTGAATTTCAGATAGTCACAGAAATTATCAAGAGCATACTTGATCAGATATTGTCGACTGGGACTTTCTAGAAGTCTTTTTCTTTTCTTTTCTTTTCTTTCTTTCCTTTTTATTGTTTTATTTTTTGGAGTATGGCTATCTGAGGGGCAAGTGGATCATGTTACATGTGACTGTCCCTGGGAACTGAATCACTATTCCAACTGAGACTTTCATTGTGTTAAGCACAAACTTGATAACTAGTCTTACCACAACATTTTAATGCTTACTGGTTTTTTGTTTGTTTGTTTTTTCTTTTTCTTTTTCTTTGTTTGAGACAGGGTCTCTCTGTGTAGCCCTGGCTGTCCTGGAACTCATTCTGTAGACCAGGCTGGACTCAAACTCAGAAATCCACCTGCCTCTACCTCCCAAGTGCTGGGATTAAAGGCGTGCGCCACCACTGCCAGGCTGTTTGTTTGATTTTTAATTGAAAGAAAATATTTTGACACAAGGAACACCATTTCTGACCTGGACTTGTTTTTCCTTAAGTTACATTTTCGTTCTAGAATATCAGGTAACATGGCACGTGTGAAGCTTAGGTTGGAGTTTTCCCTCAGTGGCAAGGACAGCCAAAGGAGAAGTAAGAAGCAAGGAGTGAGGACAGAAGAGAAACCGTGAAATATCATTTACATCCGTGATTTCCAGGCTGCTTTCTCATTAGGGGATCAGCAGTAGCCATTCTGCTCAAATCATCTTTTTGGCCATCTGGGCCAAATTACAGGACGTAATATCCATGGGCACAGCCGCTGAGTCTAATGGGCATTTCTAACTTGCACATTAATAATAATGACCACACAGGGCCCAGTGACCAAATGCACTGAATAAATGAGAGAGAATGGAACACAGGAAAACACTTAGAAGGGTGAGAAAGGATTCTGTTTTATATCATGAAATGGCAGGAGGCGCGGTTTAAACTAATATAAAAGAAGGCCACTTTAACCTTCCTATCTTCATAGTGACTTTCTCCTGAAATGCAAATCACAAAACAGATCAACCTTGCATCTGGTGCTTTTTATGGCGCTGTCGAGTGTTCCCGTGTGGATTCCTCTTGTGTTCTTCCACCCATCAGTGAGCCCTTTCTCAGCTTCATCACCTCTTTAAGGAAATTGCTGAGGGATGAGAAGATGCCATTCGGTGTCCTTGCGTGTTTATTTGGGGTTCATGATCCAGCACTGAGACCTTTCCAGACACATGAAGTCTAATGCCATTATAAATATAATGTATGACAAGAAAGGAAGGGATGTAGCAGTCCCATGAGGCAAAAGAAGCCTAAGGATCAGGGATTTAAGTGGGCATTTCTACATTTTGTCTGGCCATTCATTTCCCTGTTAGCACTTAATGAATGTGTCAGAAGGAAACTTACTCTATAGGGAAAGTAGTCTTCTTTTGTTATGTTTTTGTTTTGAGATAAGGTTCTTATTACTTACCTGTAGACGGCCTGGAACTTGCTATGTAGATCAGGTTGACTTGGAACTCACAGAGATATCTGCCTCTCGCTGCCCCCCTGAGTACTGGATTTAAAGGCATGCATTACCATGCTCAGCTCATGAAAGTGGTATTCAAAAGAAACACTCCAAAATTAATTGATATATAACCTAGTAGCAAAATTCCATGTACTTGCTTTAGATTTCCTTTTATTTCAAATTTGCTTCATCCATCTTTAGGGGGTTATGCCCCACATCTAGAATAATCCTTTGGTTTGTTTTTCTCTTATGATTTTCATCCTGCATCCTATAATTTGAACAGTTCTTTGTAGCTGGATTTTCCCTGTCCAATTAATTTAAATATTAGTGCAGCAGGAGGCCTGTGATTGGACAGAGTAAAGGGAGAGCTGAGAGTTGCAGGATCCGAGAGCAGTTTGGGAAAGAGGAGAGGAAGCAAGATGGAAGTCGATGAACAGGATGATTCAGAATTCTTGTGGTTTTAAATAGCCACAGGTAGATATGTTATCATATAGGGATAGGATAAATGGGGTAACTTGTTTAATCTAGGTGGGCAGCTTGTACCATTATCAATTTGCCAGAAATTATTGTGTGGGCATCTTGTGAATTGAGAACTTATTGATATATACATTTGACTGATTAATTATAAGTTTCTAGAGTTTTGTTTCTACTGCGTTCCGGGATTTTGTGGCAGCTGATCGCTGGGTGGACGTTCACTGTGTGGGGCTGTTGTGGCAACAACCTGCCAAGGGAACTTGTCGAGTCGGGTACAGACATTTCAGGAGCTCCAAACCAAGAGAGACCTCGGAGTTGAGAACACCCCACTGGAGCCATATGGCCCACCGGTGCCCGAGTAGTGCAGGAACATTTAATAGTTCCCACAAGAGTTCTTGGCACTTCCCTCAGCATGTGTGTGAAATCTATTTATCATGGTTTTCCACCAGCATCCCTTTCCCTTAGTGAACGTTGTCACTTGTGAAATGGGGAGTCCCCTCCATCTCCCTTCTCAATAGCAGCCACAGTGATCTCTGGTATCTGAGTTAAATTTTGTTATTTTATTGTTAAAAACCATAACAGACTCTATCCCAAGAACAGTATTACCTACATTATTTGTCCCTTGCATCTCTGCTTTCCCCATCATCTCCCAGGCAGCACAGCGCCAATTTCTAATCTGTCCACCTTGGGTTCAATGCCTCCCCTTCAGGCTTTTGCTCAAAATGTCACTTTCTATCTGAAGTTGCAATCTTCCTACCTCCTCAACCCTCCGCCCTCCAGTCCACTTTCTGTTTACTTTTCCTCAAAACATTTAACACTTTCAAAAAATGGCCTTACAGCTTTCTATGCACATAGAAATTGTTCAGCTCAACAATTCTCAGCAAATATGTCAAGCTGTGAAGCTGTTACTAGGATCCAGTTTGTTATCTACAGCTTCTTATACAGCCAGTAGGCCTTGCCTGTGTATAGCGTTCATCCTTTCTAGCACTGTGCCTCACTGGAATGGCTGTGAAGCAGCTGGTAATGCACAGAGGTTGGTTGTTCCAACCACTGGTTATTGCAGGAGAATGCCTTATTTCATAGAACCCTAGAATCCCTTTTTCCTTCTCTGTACCACGGTCATATGTTTGAAGTACAAAATTTCATTGTTCAGTGTCTGGTACAAATTGTCACCTGGTAAGTAAAGTTTTCCACCTGGTGTTCTAGATATCCCAAAATAAAGCAGAGTGGGTCCAGGGTCGTAATGATTCATCATGGGAGAGACTTCATCGTTCTGCTGTGATTATCTATCTATGGGTGTGCATGGAGGTGATGAGAACAGAGGCAAGCTTTTTTGACCTCCCTCTAGAGTTCCCAATAGTAAGTAATGCTTAATGACACTTATGATTTAAGAGGCTAAGCGTGATCTGTTGGCTGCATGACCCTGTTCTCCTGTCAGGACAAAGATTAGCAAACTATTTCTGGGCTGCTGTTGCTTCTTAAATATGCCATCGTTGGTGCTTCTACATTGCCACCTTTCTCATTAGAAATGTTTGCTTCTGTATTAAAAGAAAGCGAAATGAACTGTTGAATGCTGCTGGATCCTCACTAAGCTAGTCTATTTGTAATGAAAGAATGGAATTAGCATAAAGTATAATTACTGCATTTCCTAAGTCTTCACACTCACTCACTAAACATCTGAGAGGAAAAGAAAAAAAAGAAAAATCAACCCTGGTCAGTCCAGGTACTGGCTGGCTAAGTGTCAGGCACTGTGCCAGGTGCTGATGGTTCAGTGGTGAGGGAAACAGGTCATTGTCATCACTTAGCTGATATGCTGGTGAAAGAGAAGCACATTCATCAGATTAGCTCACCCAGGAGGGTGAATGACAGTGACAGAGGATGCTGAGGAGGGGCTCATGGTATCCTGACAAGTGAAAAGCATCAGTGCACAGGGGTGGGGGTGAGGGAGTGGGAGCCAGGGAGGGGTCATTGGCCTGTTCTCAGGGAGTAGAGCTCAGGGTCTGATAAGGCTCTGAAAGAAGTGAGAATTCTGGAGAGTAAGTACATACAGATCTTGTTTCCTAAACACAGTAAAAAGTCACTGAGGAAACACTAGTCACGGCTTCTGGCTCTGGGAAAACCCAGAATAGTATAGGAAAACCCTGGAGGCCACCACTCAGGTTCACATCAGAGACATTAGTAGTTGCTTAGCTGAAAGAGGTGAGGAGAGAGGACAGAAGGTAATTGTTTCAGGACTATTGAGGAGGAAAATATTTTCAGGGTTCGGCACTCAAGTTGAATCGTGAGGGTAAAGGAGAGAGATCTGGAGACCATCCATTGTAAGCAGCCAAGTCATTCTGTATATCTGCATGGAAGGAGGTGTGTTTACATAGGAGGGTACTGATCCCCACAACTGTGTGGTCAAAGCAGTGCTAAATTTGAACTGTCGTTACAATATTCACAAGGAGGTGTCAGACAAGAGAAAGTATGTGTTTATAGCACGTAGACTCTGAACCTGTGGTCCAAGTTTTGATTGGGATTGAAGTGGCCTAGGGACAGGAGATGTGGGGAAATGGAATCTCAAAGAACCACAGAAGCTTAGGTAGAGAATAGTGAGCAGAATAGATGAACAGGTAAAGGTGTACCCAGAGAAGGAGGAGGGAAGCAAAGAGGCTTGAACGCTGAACCAACGCACTACAATGTTTCAGGGAGTGCATAGTGCCATAGGATGTCACCTCCTTCATAAGCTGGAGACTGGAAGAGACCTGTTTTCAGTGGCAGGCATGGTAAGGCATGGGTGCCTTAGAGGTCGGAGGCAACCTGAAGCATAGCTCCCCTTACTGCAACACCACCTAAGCTCCAGAAACATGCTGCTACCCCTCTCAAACAACCAGAGGAAGGCAGACTTCCTGATGAGTGGAATTGAAATTAAGCAGAATTGCAGGACACAGGGAGACAAGCTGTTTCTTGCACATTTGGGCTTTTCAGTGAGACATAATCTATGAGTACGATCCCCTCACTCAGGAGACTTCATGAATGTGCCTCATGAAGTCAAGTAAGAGGTGCTTCTTGTCTACAATAGACTTACAGAAGAACAGCGATGAAGCCATCACAGTAAGACATCTGCAGCTGACATCTAGGCAAAGTGGAAGCATGGTTGGCACGGGCAGGTTGTTGAAATATAAAGAAGAAAAAGATTAATAGGTGATGTGGAATGCACAATCAAAATAGAAAAGTACAATCAAAATGGAGTGTACTTCATGGCAAGAAGCCTCCTGGAAGCCTGAGGTAATTAACTCCTTAGGATATACTTGGGAGAGCCACTGATAGACCATTAGTCTTTCCTGTATGCTGTTTCTTCCTTTGTATTTTAGTAAGCAGAATTTCAAGTCTTTTTCAGTGCTTTTCATACAAGGTGGAAATTTCACACAGAAAATATCTCTGAAAATGCTTTTGAAGCTACAGCTTTTGTGGTTCATATATTCCAATGGAAAATTAAATTTAAGTGTAGGATCAAGAAAGTAAGAACTGATTTGGATAGAAAAGAGAGATATTTTTAAAATCTCAGTTGGTGCTGATACTAAATATTAACTTTAAGAAATATCAAGAAATTAGTCATATTTAGGAAGTGATGAAATGTGGATTTTGATACTTCACTTAAGAAATATTAAGGTTCTTAATAAGGCTTAGTGCCTTACATTTGTGGTCACAGCACTTAGGAGGTGGAGATAGGAGATCAGGAATTCAAAGTAGCTTTGGATATTTATTGAACTGAGGCTAGCCTTGGCTAAAAAAAAATATAAATCTTGTATTTATTAAAGTCTGTTGGTGGCATCACTAAGGATTAGCCATACTTAGTCTTTAAATAAGATTCAAAGATTTAATAAGATTTAAAAGAATTGATTAATTCTTTAAATAGGTGTCCCTTTCAGGTGACATAGATATATTTTAATCAATTGGGGGAGATTGGTTTTATTAACCACAAAAGGTTGGATATAAGGTTATTGTCATAAGACAATTCAGGTAAAGCTTGGATATGATAGCCACACTTTTATAATCTATGAAAGCCACACTCTATAGTATCTTCTAAAAGAGAAAAGCAGAGGCTTTGTCTTGGGATCCATTGCTCAGTTCCCTGACAACTCTGCTCACCTGCACTACACATAGCCAATCTACCATCTGCTGATCTGTCCCACCCAAGCACTGAAAAGACCCTGTGCCCGCGGCTAGTTTTATGTCATCTTGACATAAGGTAGAGTCTTTTGAGAGAAGGGAGCCTCAGTGGAGAAAAGTGCCTCCATAAGATCAGGCTGTGGACAAGCCTGTAGGGCTTTTTCTTAATTAGCACTTCTTGTGGTTGAGAGGAGCCCACTTCACTGTGGGTGGTGCCATCCTCGGGCTGGTGGTCGCTGCTAGATAAGAAAGCAGGCTGAACAAGGCATGAGGAGCAAGCCGGTAAGCAGCCCATCTCCATGGCTTCTCCACCAGCTCCTGCCTCCAGTCCCTGCCCTGTTTGAGTTCTTGTCCTGACTTCACTCAGTGATGGACTATTGTCTTAGGGTTTTACTGCTGTGAACAGACACCATGACAAAGGCAACTCTTATAAGGACAACATTTAATTGGGGCTGGCTTACAGGTTCAGAAGTTCAGTCCATTATCATCAAGGCAGGAACATGGCAACATCCAGGCAGGCATGGTGCAGAAGGAGCTGAGAGTTCTGCATCTTCATCTGAAGGCTGCTAGCAGAATACAAACTTCCAGGCAGGTAGGATGAAGGTCTTAAAGCCCACACCCACAGTGACACACCTCCTCCAATAAGACCACACACCTCCAAGTAGTGCCACTCCCTGGGCCAACCATATTCAAACCATGATAACTATGATGTGAAAATGTAAGTCAAATAAATCCTTTTCTCCCCAACTTGCTTTTGATCATGGTGTTTCATCATAGCAATAGTAACTTCGATTAGGACGGACCTTAAGGGCCACAGCTGTGTTTTCTTCTCCTGAACTCATGATCCTGTGTTGCATAGGTGTGATGGAGATTAAGTGGGGGAATTCTGGTAATCTAATAAGTTGTCCAGATCTTCATTCCTGTACAATGTACAAGACCAACCCCCAACATACTTAGTTCCCTTTTAGACAAAAATCTTCCCCTCAAGGTCTAGTTTGGTTCACATTTCCTTCGTGAAACCATTTATGTTTGGCATTCTTTCCCATATGTTTTTTTTTTCTCCCTCCTTTTTGAATTTCTCATCTATTTTTATCACCCACCTTTGTGGACTAGCCTTTTGTTGGTCTCTGGTAATCCCTTGTGTGTTTCCTTAATTTGCAAGTGTATTGATAGTCGATGTTATATGCTAAACTGTTAGAGCTGGAAAGGACATTAGCATCAAAATTCTCAATCTTTTATTCTATCTCAGCCAATCAGTGGCAGTCACTTGCTGCAGCTGTGGTCTATCTTTCTGTGTATCTGTAAGAATATGCCTTGAGGTCCTATTGGATCTTCAAGAAGGGGAACGGGGAGAAAACCTAGAGTGATTAATAAATCCTTTCTGGAGATGACCTTGTGTAGAAAAGGTAGACCTCTTTCTTGCCCACATACGTTAGTTAAAAATTAAGGAGTCTGTCAGCACTAGAGACTTAGAGGAAAGAATTTTGGCTAAAATACAAAACAAAGAAGTGAGAGCAGAAATGTATAAGCAGTCCATGTTTGTTCTATGTGTAAATGAACTCTCATCCATACATATATACACATGTACATGTAACTATACATATTTACATACTTGCACATGGACATATATACCCTTATATGCCCAATATATATGTACACACACACACACACGTGTGTGTATATGTATATGTATATATATATTCTCATTGCTTATTTTGGAATAGATGATTGTGATGGTCCATTGTATATTTTAATCAGAATAGACTTGGCTTCTGGTAAATGTTTTGTCTGTATTCTTCTAGAATTGTTCCTCAAAAGGTTGAGCTTCTTGGTATCATCTACATAGGTAATATGGTTTTATGTTTACTTCAAAGGGGAAGACTTTTTTATTATTTTGCCAAGGAGATCTCCCATGCACATAGAGGCTGATGATTTTTTCCAGTTTTTATTGGCTACCAATATCATTTCGCTTGATCATAAATATAAAGAGCCCCCACAAACGTATTTAGTCGCATCTCTTTTCTTTTTGTCAGAAGTCTCAGAAGCCGAAGATACAGATTGGCTGATCCAGGTAGTGAGTCGCAGTGCTGGGACCAAGGACACAGGTCTCCTGAGGTCTGGCTTTCTTTGTTTGCTCCTCTGTGGTTTTATAGCCCTACTGTGCCTCACAAAAATACATCAGGAATTCAAGGCCCATATCTAAACATAGTAAAAGCAATTTACAGCAAACCAGTAGCCAGCATCAATCTAAACGGAGAGAAACTTGAAGCAATCCCACTAAAATCAGGGACTAGACAAGGCTGCCCTCTCTCTCCATATCTTTTCAATATAGTACTTGAAGTTCTAGCTAGAGCAATTAGACAAGAAAAAGAGGTCAAAGGGATACAAATTGGAAAGGAAGAAGTCAAACTATCACTATTTGCAGACGATATGATAGTATACATAAGCGACCCAAAGAACTCCACCAGAGAACTCCTACAGCTGATAAACGACTTCAGCAAAGTGGCCGGATATAAAATCAACTCAAGCAAGTCAGAAGCCTTCCTATACTCAAAGGATAAGCAGGCTGAGAAAGAAGTAAGAGAAATAATACCCTTTACGATAGCCACAAACCATATTAAGTATCTTGGCGTGACGCTAACCAAACAAGTGAAAGATCTGTATGACAAGAACTTCAAGTCTCTGAAGAAAGAAATTGAAGAAGACCTCGGAAGATGGAAAAATCTGCCATGCTCATGGATTGGCAGGATTAATATAGTAAAAATGAGCATCTTACCAAAAGTAATACACAGATTCAATGCAATCCCCATCAAAATCCCAACTCAATTCTTCATAGAGTTAGAAAGAGCAATTCAAAAATTCATCTGGAATAACAGAAAACCCAGAATAGCTAAAACTATTCTCAAGAGTAAAAGAACCTCTGGGGGAATCAGTATCCCGGACCTCAAGCTGTACTACAGAGCAATAGTGTTAAAAACTGCATGGTATTGGTACAGTAACAGACATGTAGATCAATGGAACAGAATTGAAGACCCAGAAATGAATCCACACTCCTATGGTCACTTGATCTTTGACAAAGGAGCTAAAACCATCCAGTGGAAAAAAGATAGCCTTTTCAACAAATGGTGCTGGCTCAGCTGGAGGTCAACATGCAGAAGAATGCAAATTGACCCATCCTTATCTCCTTGCACTAAGCTCAATTCTAAGTGGATCAAAGATCTCCACATAAAACCAGACACACTGAAACTAATAGAAGGGAAACTAGGGAAGAACCTTGAACATATGGGCACAGGGGAGAATTTCCTGAACAGAACTCCAATAGCTTATACTCTAAGATCAAGAATAGACAAATGGGACCTCATTAAATTACAAAGTTTTTGCAAGGCAAAAGACACTGTCAAAAAGACAAAGCGGCAACCAACTAACTGGGAAATGATCTTTACCAACCTTACATCCGACAGAGGGCTAATATCCAAGATATACAAAGAACTCAAGAAGTTAAACTCCAGAGAGGCAAGTAACCCTATTAAAAAATGGGGTACAGAGCTAAACAAAGAGTTCTCACCTGAAGAATATCTAATGGCTGAGAAGCACCTAAAGAGATGTTCATCATCCTTAGTCATTAGGGAAATGCAAATCAAAACAACCCTGAGATTCCATCTCACACCAGTCAGGATGGCTAAGATCAAAAACACAGGAGACAGCAGTTGTTGGCGAGGATGTGGAGAAAGAGGAACACTCCTCCACTGCTGGTGGAATTGCAGGCTGGTACAACCACTCTGGAAAGCAGTCTGGCGGCTCCTCAGAAAACTGGGCATGACACTTCCGGAGGATCCGGCTATACCACTCCTGGGCATATACCCAGAGACTTTACCTGCATGCAATAAGGACACATGCTCCACTATATTCATAGCAGCCTTATTTATAATAGCCAGAAGCTGGAAAGAACCCAGATGTCCCTCAACGGAGGAATGGATTCAGAAGATGTGGTATATTTACACAATGGAATACTACTCTGCAATTAAAAACAATGAATTCACGAAATTCCTAGGCAAATGGTCAGAACTTGAAAATATCATCCTTAGTGAGGTAACCCAATCACAAAAGATCACACATGGTATGAAGTCACTGATAAGGGGATATTGACCCAGAATCTCAGAATACCCTAGACACAATCAGCATATCAATAGATTTCTAAAAAGATGGAAGGAGAGACCCCTGGTCCTGGAAAGACTGGATGTAGGGGAACGCCAGGACAGAGTAATGAGAGGGGGTTGAACGGAGAAAAGAGGGAGGGAAGGGGGCTTATGGGACTTTCGGGGAGGGAGGAAACGGGAAAGGGGAAGTGATTTGGAATGTAAATTAAAAAAATAAAATAAAATAAAATTAAAAAAAAAAAAAAAAAAAAAAAAAAAAAAAAAAAAAAAGAAGTCTACATTCTTTCTTTTGATGGTCAAATACTTTATGCTTCTTTCCCTTTTCCCTGGCCAAATATATAGATACTCCAGTTTTCTAGGGGAGGAAAATGTCATGTCTGTAGGAACATGGAGAGATCTGTTGTGGTGAATTGTTAAGCCACACTGTGTTCCTGACTGGTGATTGTGCTTCTAGCCACCCACCAGAGTTCTCTGGATTTGAGAATGAAACTCTCTCTCTCTCTCTCTCTCTCTCTCTCTCTCTCTCATACATCAACTTAATTTTGATATGCCTTCACTAGCTCAATGGCTAGGCACTTTCAAACCTCTCCATACCTGCCATACACTCCTCTCTGGTATTCTTTAGTTAACACTTTCTAAATCTATATTTTATCTTTGCTGTCCTAGACCCAAGCGAGGAAGTGGCCGGTGGGCTGCCTCCCTGACCTTTACATATTGGCAGACTCTTAATTCTGACCTCTTTGCTTCCCAGTCATGGCGTGGTTCATCCTACCCCTCCTCTCATAGTGGACTCCCCTCTTCTCTCCCCTGTTTTTCTTGCCTGGGAGTCCTAAAAGTCCTGCCTCTGTCCCCCTGTTCAGTCATTGGCCACTGACTCTTTTATTGATCAATCAAAAACCAATAGAAGACTGGATATCTACTTCCCATGTGATTTTGGGAGTCGAATTAAGACAAAGCATTAGAACCAATCCTTAACAGATATTTACGTCTTACCCGGTAGATGTACCCAAAGAATGTTATTGAGGTATGGTTTCTTTAGCCTGCTTCTTCAAGTCTAGACTTGAAAGTCATTCTTATATTCAGAAAGTATTCATTTCGTACCAAACTCTGAGGGTTTAGTTCTTTCTCAGACTGTGGTCTTATTTTTTAGTATGTGTGTCTGATTTAAGCAGCTCACTGAAAGTCTGCACACCACCAGCCTCAATTGACCCCAGCTATATTCCTTCCCTGTCAGTTCCTGTCCTCCAGGCTGTTGCTCCTGGTTATATCAAAGATGGGAGCAGCTGGAATCAGATGAGACGGTGATTACTGATCATGCCAACAGCCGCAATACTAACCAGCACTTAAATAATTGAACATGTTTCCTGGGAAGTGTGCATGTATTCAAGATCAGCATAAAAGACATTTTCTGAAGTAGCTGAAGTGATGGTGAACTTCTTAAAGATTAAACACCTTTAAAGTTCTTTACAAATAGTACAAATAGACTCATGTCATAAGATCTTGAAGAATGCCAGTGAGAGGAAAGAGGTTAGATTTTTTAGAGTTCTCCAGTTGTGAAATTCCTTGAGTGGTGGTCCTCTGTGCCTCTATTCAGCACCGAACTAGCCTGGGTGATGATGCTCTATACTTATGAATGTGTCTGCAAATTTACTGTTTCCATTACTTCAATAGAAGCATTTGGAAAATGCTTTACACTTAAGGAGAAAGTAACGTTGACCCATAAAGGCTAAATGATTTGAAGAAGTTTTATGACTGACAGTTTTAAGAAGTTATGTCCTTGTTTTTCTAGTGCTTTCCAAACCTGCCAGGTGACAGGATCCGTAACACACCTGTTTTGCTTTTTTGTTTTTCTTTCTCTTTTTTTTTAATTAGATATTTTCTTTATTTATATTTCAAATGTTATCCTCTTTTCCAGTCCCCCCCCCAAACCCCCATCCCATCCCCCCTGTTTCTTTGAGGGTGTTCCCCCACCTACCCACCCACTCCCGCCTCTCACCCTGGTATTCTCCTACACTGGGGCATCGAGCCTTCATGGGACCAAGGGCTTCTCTCATTGATGTCCAACAAGGCCATCCTCTGCTACATATGGGCCTCAAGCCATGGGTCCCTCCATGTGTACTCTTTTGTTTGTGGTTCAATCCCTGGGAGCTCAGGGGGTCTGGTTGGTTGATATTGTTGTTCTTCCTATGGGGCTGCAAACCCCTTCTGCTCCTTCAGTCCTTTCTCTATCTCCTCCATTGGGGACCCTGTGCTCAGTCCAATGGTTGGCTGCGAGCATCTGCCTCTACAGGAGAAGATCCTACAGTTCTGTCTTCTTAAGCTTAGTCTTCTGGTCCTAGTCTTTATCAGAGGAGTCAATTGTGTCAGAAAGGAAATCTCTTAATGGCCCAGCAGGAAGGACTTGTCTTCATTGCTGGGTTCCAGCCTTGACACAGGATCTGGGTTCTCAACTTGAAGCAGGAATATCTGGAAGGCACATAATAAACACAATCTGACAGGCAAATTTTTCAAGGCTTGAGATTACTTTCTGTCTCGGTCTCTCTCTCTCTCTCTCTCTCTCTCTCTCTTTCTCTCTGTATCTGTGTCTGTTTGCCTGCCTGCCTGTCTGTCTGTCTGTCTCTCTCTCTTTCTCTTGAATTCTGAGGCTGCACACACTCTGAACTCTCTTGCGCACTCTGCTTTTCTCCTGTGCGCTTTTCTTTTCTTGAACTCCCACACTCCTACATACCTCTGTGCACTCTCCTTTCACTCACACACACACACATACACATACATAACACACACACCTTACACAGTCTCTCCTCACACACCACACTCCTCACACACTACACTCCTCATTCCACACTCCACACTCTTTCACCTTTAACTTGTCCCAGTCTTTTATTGTTACTCCAAAAGCAGTTAGAAAAAAATAATTGTATAATCATTGCCTAATCAAATTCAAAAGAATTTTGTGACCACATGTCACAAAGAATTAAGAATTATAATTGTTCCCCAAAGTTTCAAGCTTCCCCTATTCCCAGGCCTGTGGCTAAAATAATAATAATTGCAAACTTATCGTTATTTAAACTTTAACTTTTATTATACTAAAGAGCTCAGAGCCCTGAGGTCAGCTACATCTATTTTCCTGTGAAGCTCTAATGATAAATGACATGGGCCAAGCTGCCAGGCAGTGGCCAGAAAGAGTCAAGTTAACCCTTAACTTAGCAGTTCTATAGCTTTCTGCTTCTGCACATTGCACACAGTGGCTTTCCTAAGAGTCCCAGCATTTTGACTTAGTTTTACTAGTATAAGATTTTACATATTCTATACTTGCTTATCCAGGAACCACTGTCAAAGATTGTGTAAAACTCATTTCATAACTTCAATAGCTTTTTCCTTTTTCAGGGTCCCAATGTTGGCTCTGTTTCATTTTCTAATAATGTCTTTAACATTCTTTGCAAGTCAAGCATTAATCTGGAACTACCCTTGTGTAGTCATTGCATTGTTTCCAAGATGAGAGCACATAGCATGCACGTGAGCCATTAGTACTGTGCTGTGCCGTGCCCCATGCCTCAATTTTTAATTGTTTAAGAATCATTACATCAGGGAACATCTAGTTTCACAGAATTCACCAGAGCAGAAGGAGAAAGAAATAGGAAATTCAGATATAATAGAATAATTAGGCACACCAAGGCCAACTAAAAAAGAGTCACGCACAAATGAAATTTATACAGTCATTGTCCAGGGCTAAGGTTAGGAGAAATGGGAACCACTGTTTTTCAAAAAGAGCTGCCATGGGCTACTGAGATGTCTCCATCTCATCCTGCTGAGGGCAGTCCCTTATTTCTGATAGTGGGTCACTTGGAAGAATGTGTCTCCTGCTTCCCAGACGCCATTTTTTTTTTTTAACAAAGAGCTGCGTCAGGCTTCTGCATCCTGGCCTGCTGCGGGTAGTCCCTGCCATTGTATGCTGTCTCTAGCACTTCATTGGAAAAATGATTGTTCTTTCTTCTAAATTCCGAAGATATATCAATAATGTGACACCACCTTTCACTGTAGATGGTTAAAGGCTCTGGCTTCTGCATGATTGAGTAGTTCCAACATCTTCAGACTAAAACTGTAGGTAAGGCTCTTATCATGAACTACTTGACATATTTTTATTTTAACCTGGGAAACAGTTCCTTGAGAAATTTGATGTGGCTTCCATGACTTTACTTTTATTTTTTCATTTTTACTTTTTAATATTGCGGCTTCATTCCAGCACCTGGCTTCTAGCCAGCCATGGTCACTGTAGAATACTCAGAGCTGAGTTAAGTTCTAATGCTTTATTGAGCACCATAATACTATATGATTTACAGCTCCAAAGATCTGGGAAGCCATTGAACTCAAGGTTTCAGCAGGAATCCTATCAGATTCTGCAGGGTCAAGACATGTCTGTAAAGTCCAGACAGCACAGACCTGTGGAGGGAATAAATGCTTATGCACATAGTTTTCTTCCTGTGGGCCACAGTCAGAGCAAAAGTTTATCTCCTTGCACAGCATTGATAATGCCATATCTCAAAACAACAACAACCACAAAAGCCAAAACAGAAGTCAGCTCCAACATCAAGTAATTCCTAAGGTGCATGGGAGGTTTTTTTTTTTTTATTTTATTTTTTTTTGTGGTGTATTAGTTTGCTTATGTGGGCCATTCTGCTTTTCTGTAGTACACAGTTACTATAGCCACAGTTACACAGACATGCTTTGAGTGTATTCTTTCCTGTAAAAACATGATTTTTTTTTTTACTAACAGTATTCAACGGTCTTATGTATAGACTATAACAAAGTACAAAAATATCTTGGTTATAGACTTGTTCACTAAGAACATTAGGGTTGATGAGGGAAGAATGCTACTTCATTGTGAAATATTAAACATGGGGTTGACAAGTCGTTATCCCCAGACACCACATGCTCCTCTGAGGTCATCATCCCACCTGTCGAACTCACCCTAGCCTATTGACGGATCCATAAAAACAGACACCACTCTCTTCCTCCTCCTCTTCTGACTCATGCCAAAACATCATGCAATTGAAAACATTTTTCAACAATATGTGGAAAACATTCTTGTCTCTAAGTAAGGCATATTCTTTAGTAGGTTGACATTTGCACAGTTGATATTTTTAAGCTTTATTTCTTCAGATTCTTCCCTGACTACTAAAGCTGACCGTCCACTGAGTTGCTCTATGTCACTATGCTTTTTTGGTTCTTTGCAAGCGCCCACTGCTGTCCACCATTTTACGGTTTGCCTCTGCTTTTTATCCTCCTAGGGTGTAAACTATGAGAACGGAGGCGATCTCTGCTGTTTTAAACAGCATGCGTGTCCTAGATGGAGTGATGCACATTAGGGGCTCATGGATATTTTCAAACAGATGAATACTCCTAAAAGCTCTTATAGTTCACTTCACCAAGAGTCCTGTCTCCATCACTCTAGGCAACTAATCTTCTCTCATTCTCTTCAGTATCCTTTACAGCTCTTTATACCTGTCATTACTGGTTCATTCAGATTCAGGGTCTTTGAGTCCATTTATATTGTTTCCTTCAATCTTTTCACATAGTGTTTTAACTGAATTACTATTTGGCAATTTTACTTTTCTTTTTAAAATAATGTTTTCTATGTGACTGAAACACCATAGTGGGGTTACATAATTTGCTAATGACATCTTTTACTTAATTTCATGAGATACTATCTTCAGAGTCTTCTCCTGAGACTAACGATTTTTGCATTGTAATCTAAACTTCTGAAGCAGGAAGATGCTCAGGTTCAAAGCCAGACTGGATAACTTAGTTAAGTCTAGGCCCCAAAATAAAAGGTAAATATAGGACTGGGAATAATTTTAGTTGCAGAGTACCTGGCTAGTTCCCTTGAGAACTTAGGCTCAATCCTGGATATAGGAAAAGAAAAAAGAAAAGAGAAAAAAAAAATCCTAGTGCAATTGCTATTGTGATTCAGAAAGTACAATTTTTACAATTTTTATTTCCCCTAAATTTGAATGTTTTTCAAAGGTACTAGAATGGAGGAAAAGAAATTCTGTGTGTTACTAGTGTTTTAGTTATTGCGGTGAAGAGATACCAAGTCAATTTATAAAAGAAAACCTTTAACTGGAGCTTGCTTACAGTTTTAGAATGTAGTCCGTTAGTATGGCTCTAAGCAGGCAGGCACGGTGCTGGAGCAGTAGCTGAGAGCTTACATCTAAGAGGAAGCAGGGTAGGGTAGGGCCAGAGACAAAAAGAGACTGGGCCTGACATGGGGTTTTAAAAACTTAAAGCCTACTCCCAGTGACTCATGTCCCCCAATAAGACCACACCTACTAATCCTTCTTAAACAGTTCTACTAGCTAGGCACCGAGCATTAAAATATATGAACATATTATGGTGATCATTCTCATCCAAACCACCACAAATGGTTTGCTACTGAGTTTTAGAATTTAATATTTTGACTTTAAAATTGGTTCCTCAAATGAATATTGAATTCCTTTTGGTAACTGAAATTTTGATTTTTAATGTTTCCAGTACACATTACATTCAAAGTACATGTTGCTATTTACTTATTTTTAAAAGAAAAACAGTGTTGAAACTGAGATTTTTTTTTTTTGTCAAAAATCAGAGATTTAGGGGTTTATTTTTGGATTTTGTTCTTTTTTTTTCTTTTCTTTTCTTTTTTTTTTTTTTTAAGAAATTGAAGTTTATACTGAAAAAAAAAAAAAAGAAAATAACAGCACCTGCTACACATGCCTCATGGTACAAGAAATTTCCCCAGAGGCCCTTCAGAGGTCATCTCTGTCTCTAAATCAGCTTCTCCCAGTGCTCTTCTGTTCTGCTGTTCTGGGGTCAAGGACTCTAGGTTTCAAGACCTGGGTCTTAGGTCAAGCCTTTAAAATGGTGTTACTTTAAAAGTAAAAATGAAGCAGGGTTTCTGTGTTTAGCTTTCTGAGGTTGTTAAACTTATATCCGTATTTTATAAAGGATTAAGGGTACCTTTTTTCTGAGAGAGAACATGCATCTACTGGTGTATGGAATTCATGCATTTGTTGTAAAACTAATTTATACACAGTGCATCTATTGGTAAGCCTTCTAGGAACCAACCTCAGTTAGTTCAGTTCAGTTACAATGTCATTTAACATGTAGCTCAACCCAGCTAAAGGAATTCAACCTCATGCCCACGTCCTTTCTTCTGCCTTACATCTTTTTTACTAAAAGGAAAATTATAGTTTAAATGACACCTTTTATCAGTTGTCATGTTAATAAAATAAAAAGCCAGACACTTCCTTTATAGAAAAATTTAAATCTTACTCCATGACATGCATTCATGGCTGTAGTATCATCTAAGTGCTGACGGAGTGAATGAGTTGGTGAGGACATGAATGAATGAATGAATGAATGAATGGATGGATGTGTGGTTGGTGCATGGCTATTTCCAGCGATTTGGTGTGCAGCCAAGTCCTGTCTTTTACAGGAGAGCAAGTATTTTGCATGGTAGAATTAGCCTGCTTATGACATGAGGTGTATGCCAACATCAATAATTAGAAAGGTTAATACTGTCTTCTTCACCAACCATTGATGTTAGGAACACTCCAAGATGGAAACAGGAAGGTTTTCTGTATGACTTAGATCAGGGTTTTGCAAATTTTGCAATAAAGGATCAAACAGTATCTTAGTGTATAGGGTCCAGATGGTCTCCAACCACTGCCCAGTTCTGCAGTGTGAAAGCAGTTACACTCAACTGTGATGGGTGATTGATATTAACCATCAATTTCACTGGATCTATTCTTGCTTTGGAGACAAGCTGGATATCTGTGAGGGACTTTCTAGGTTGGGTTAGTTAAGGTAGGAAGCACCCCCATGAATTTGGGCAGCACCTTCCATTGCCTGTGGTCCAATGCTGAGGAAACCAGCTGAGCCCTAGCACTCTCTGTTTCTTGACTGTGGAGACACTGTGACCAACTGTCTGAACCTCCTACCCCTCGAGTGTCCTGCAGTGAAGGACTGTACTGTGAATCAGAATGAGTCCTCCTTTCCTGACGTTGCTTTCCTCAGGTTCTTTTTGGAAGCCATGAAAAAGGTACTAATAAGCACTTGAGTATGACAGTATCTTAGTCAAATTCCTAGGTAAAGGCTTGGTCTCTGAATCTAGACTTCTCGGTAAGTCACTCCCTATTCACACTTTTAGAATTACAATATTTATTACTAAAATATTTTTGCATGAATTTCATAACCCTTGCCAGATAGAGTAGGATATAAAGTAATCCAGTTTACCACCCAAGCCGAAAACCTACATAAGCCTAGAGGACTCTGGCTTCCTGCCCTATGCTTCTGTAGGCTGTCTCAAGCAGGTGACAGCCCAGGTTAGCCCTGAAGCATCAATCAAACAGAGAAAGTGATAAGTCATCCAATATGTCATAGTGACTGATAAAGCTGATAAAGGTACCATCCCTAGTCAGGAAGCTATCTCCTATTGATATTCACTTGTAAAGGAAAAATTGGTTTTCTCCAGTGGAACTTCCCTGGGTTTATAAACCACACTTAAGGGTAGGCCCCATACCCAGGAGCAGGTGGCCAGCAACAGTGAACTCAGTGGTGCTTTGTAGACTTTTTTGTCCCATGGGCTTTTAAAAATAATCTTATTGGACTTTTGCGTGTATATTATGATTTCCAATTTTGTGGGTTTATTTATTTATTTATTTTACTTTGGTTTGTCTTTTTGTTTTCTAAAGAGAGAAAGGAGGCATGGAGTTGGGTGTGTGGGGAGGATCTAGGAGGAGTTAGGGGAAGGGAAATCATGATCCGAATATATTATCTGAGAATAATTATTTTCAATAAATTTTTTAAAGTAGAAAAAATTACTTTGACCCAGTATAATCACAAAATAAAATTTCTAATTAAGTTTAAAATGCATTTTATAACTTCAATTAATAATAGAAAAAGGGACAGAGTCAGATGTAGACAGGCTCTGCCTGTATATGCAGGAGACTTCAGAGGCTTGAAGAAAATAGGAAGGTCAGATTGGGTTAAGGCAGAGGAAAGAGTCACCAACCACCGACTTCATTCACAAGAACTTGGGGTAAGATGTCACTCGTGTCAGAAACTGTTCAGCATTGTCAGGGGACAGTAGCAGGAAGAAAGCTTGTTACATTGTTTTGTGCCAAGTTCTAGCTCTCCTTGAGAGTAGGCGCCACAGAAGTATGGGGATATTGGGACTGAGTTCTCTACCACTGCCTTCCCAGACCTTAATCCTTGTGCTTACTATCTAGCTATGCAAGAAAGGATTAGGAAGGAAACATAGGTTAGTTTAAAAGTGTGGACCTCTCTCATTCCCAAAAAGAAAATGATAGCTTCTGGTTATCTCATAATCATCAAGATAGTAGTAGTTAATATGTGTTCCAGAAACCTTGTGTTCTTTTAATTATCTCATTTAATTGTGTTATCTTCTGAATTGCATTAATTATAATTCAGCTAAATTAAATCGTAGAGTTTGAGAACTGTTAGCATATAAACTTAGTTTTATATTTGACGTAATTATGTTCACATGATTTCAAGAGGCAGATAATTCTCTTTATGCAGAAAATTAAAACGTGTAAGAAGTAGCTACGCTTGATTCCTTTTCCTGTTTCTTTGGATATTTACATTGCTATTTCCGAGTAACATGCTTATGGTACCAGTTATATGTTTTTTATTTCTTTGTGTTGAATCTATAGATTTTTCTGTGATGGAACACAAAATGTAATGTATAAATCTGTTAGACATTTGCAGGCCTCCCACCCCTACTCACTAGGCTTAGGTACACTGCCATATTGGCTGCATCCAGTTTTCTAAGTTTCTCTGGGTCTGTTAATAATCTTACATGGATACTTTTCTTCCCTGCACATTTTTCAATTTTCAGACCAGTTTTTCTAGTCTTCTGGAAGAAGTTCTCTGGGCATCCGTAAAATGTTCTCATGGTGTTCTTCTTAGGTTTGCTCTTCGGTATCCTTTTCAAGCCTCTGTCCTCTCTCCTGTTCAATTTCTGGTTTCCTAAAACAGGTGTTCTGTTTATTTTTTTTTTCAGAATATCCTCTTGTCTAGATGGAAAAATATCCTCTAGTAATTTCCTGGAAAACAATGCTTGAAGAGATAATTGTGTACTTGGCATGAGTGAAACAGATTAATTGTTCTTTAAATTGATTTGGCTATATGAGTACATTGGTTATTTGCTTATTGGTTCTGAACCATTGACGACTGAAGCCAAGAGCTCTGCCCCTGAGCTTTGTTCCAGGCAGGAAATAAATGTTTAGTTTTCTTTATCCTTTCAACATTTTTTTTGTTGTTTCTTTAATTTAGTGTCTCTTTTGTGGTTTTTTTTTTAAACTTTTGTTAAATATCTTTGGATATTCATTCATAATCAATTGACAAGAAAGCTGTTCTGAACATACAGCCATGTGGGGATGGGGTGAGGGGTGGGGCGGAGATGGAAGTTGTTGACCCAGGGTCGTCATGTAAAGCGATCACAGTGAACTGTGGATTTGGTCAACTGTGGATTTAGGAAACCTTCAGTAGCTGAGGGTTAGGTGTCTTGTTCGTTTAACCCCTGTGAATAATCTCAGTTCTCAGTGCTGCTGCCGCTCTGGAAGCTGAGTGGGAAATGAGAGCTTATAGTCCTGGCAAGGGCCGGGGAAGCTTCCCCTGCTCCCTCTGTGTTTCCCATGATGCGCGCATCCTCCTTTATGTTTACAACCATCTCACAGTCTAGAAACACGTTTGTTCATTCTCTTGTGCGAGCAAATATCGGCCGTGTCACTGGAGTGAGTATGAGGAGAGTCACAGTGCAGGTGAGGGGACAGAGGGCCCCTAGGGAGTCTGTTTCTAAAACACATTTCCCCCTCGTCCTTTTATTCTCAACTGTCCCAGTCAGTTTTGGCTGCAGTAACAAATTATCATAGACTGAGTTGCTTAGACACAAATATTTATATCTCACAGCTCTGTAGGCTGAGAAGTCCTAAAATGAAATGCTGGCAGATCTGGAGCTGGTGAGTGCCCACTCCTGGCATGCAGATGGAGGTCTCTATGTATCTTCACATGGTAGACAGCAGAGAAATTATATATGTATATGTATCTAAGTCTAGTGAATAGGGGTGGGAAATGTGCAGATATGTGTGTTTGTGTGTGTATATATATAATAACATGTATGTGTTCAACATTACTTATATGCATGTTTTGAAAACTGACCATTTGATATTAAATAACCATTTGGGTGCTTTTCCTGGGGAAGACTATTTTTTCTACTCTCAACATTGCTAAGCTGCTTATAGATCTTTGTTTAGGGATAAGTTCTTGGGATCTTTCTCCCATATACATTAATGTATCTATTGGTGTGGTCTTTGGTCAGGTGATGTTTAGACAATCATATTGGTGAGACTCCATGGATGCACCTTCTCTGACATTTTTAGGAGATATAGTGTCACAGTGAACTCCTTGTTCCTCTGGTTCTTGCAGCCAATGGTTAATGGCCTGATAACCTTAAGGGTGCCACTCTGGCACAATTACCTTGGTACTAACCACCAGCTGTCTAATTGGACTTAGGACCCACTTAACAAAAGGGGCGTCGTGCCTAGTACTGGAATCCTAGCCAACTACTCAAAGCTAGTGATGTTATAAGTATTGGAAGAGAGCCTACAACCACCACTTTAGGAAACCAGCATAATTATAACTACCTTTTAAGTATTAATACTTATACCCTCAGACAATGTCCTTCTCACTCCCCATCAAAGAAACTTCTCTTTGCAACAGATAGAGACCATTACAGAAAGTCACAACCAATCAAAATACAGAGTTGTGGAGCCCAGTCCCAACGATATATATATCTACAACACCAACCTAACTTTCTGTCTTTTTTCCTCTTGTTAAAACTCATCAAGTCTCATTTTTACAGTTTTGGATGTTTGGCTGTCCACTGAAGCTCTGTCTACATGCCAGAGGCCATACCCTTAGTGAAAACGTACTCTACCTTTCCCAGCAGCTATCAATATCAATTGCCTATGGTTCCTTAGCTAGGGGTAGGACTTTGTGCCCACCTCTCCAGGCCATGTTGGGGTTTTGTGTGAGGAAGATCAAGCCAATCTCCTGCCTGTTTCTATGGGAGCAATAATCTCATCAAGAGAGCCTAATCCCTTGACCCAGTTAACCTCTTGAATAGGACAGACCTGCTACCTGCTACTGCCTGTTTTCCTCTGCTCCTTCACCAAAACCAAACACAAGGCTTTGATGACCCTAACGGTTATTTGAATTTCTCCTCATGATAAAGCAAGCTAGTAGCAGTAGCAGACTCTGATTTGTACCCTCTAATTCAGTTAAGTTCTTACCCTATCTACCTGGAGATACTGTCAAATTCCAAAGGTCTGGGGCTTGGTCATAAATCTTCTCCCTGGTCCCACTTTAGATGCTAATCACAAGCCCGATTACTTGAGTTTTTGGACAACAACCTGGGCCCTGGTAACCCCAACAAACTAGGCTTGGTAACCCTCCCTGAATATATCAATTAAACATCAAGCATGGCTGTAGTGATAGCCAAAGAAGTATGAGGAACTGAGCCTGATTCCCCCAAAACCACACACACACACACACACACACACACACACACACACACACACACACACACTCACATACACACACACTCACACACATATTCTCACACACACACTCACACACACAGACACACACACTCACACACACATACTCACACATATACACAGACACACAAACACACTCACACACACACACTCACACACACACACACGCACACTCACAAGCTTGGCATGATAGAGCATGCTTGTAATCTGTCTTTGGGGACGTTGAGGCAGGTAGATCCCTGGAGCTTGCATGTTAGTCAGCCTAACTCACTCTGTAAGCCCCAGGCCAGCAAGAGACCATCTCACAAAGAAAACAGACAGCACTTGAGGAAGGACATCTGAGGCTGACCTCTGGCCTCTGCATGGACACACGTGCATGTGTGTGCACATACACATACAGAGGAAAGATAGAGAGGGAGAGAAGAGTAATGGTAAAAAGCAGAGAAAGACATGCATATGGTCATGTTGAGAAGAACAAATAATTTGCTATTCTTGGAATCCAAGGTGACTCAAGAGAAGAAGTTATGGATAATAACTTCATTTTGTTCTTCAGCCAAAGCAAAGAATAAAGACAGACATGAAGGCAGAGATGCGGGTCTTTGATCTGACTTTTAGTTACCTGGTTAGCCCAGGTGAGAAGTCAATGATTTTTAGCAAAAACAGCCTGTTGTTCTGAAGAACCCGCTATGAAGTCCTGTGTCATATATTTTTTTTCCTTGATAGAAATTGGATTTTTTTCTTTGCATCCCCCATTGCCAAGTTGGAACTCATTTTTTTTTCATGGTTTTGCTAAGTCATTTATTCTGTGCCCAGTTTCAGTAATTTGTGTGGCTATGATTTCTTGCACTAATTGAAATTATATGTTCATTGTTGTAAAATATCTGTATTATAGCATCTGTGCCGTAATTTCCTCAAGACAAAGATGAAGAAACATTTGTTTTAATTCAGTACTTCCAGATTCAGAATGTGTGTCACAATCAGTATAAATATTTTAATGAATGGATGCTTAATCGGGCATCTTAAACTAGAACATTTTTTATTGATTTCCTTTTATATACCACTTTTTACTCTTTAGCAGATGGGGTTTCAAGAAATTACGTGACTCCATGAAGGTCACAGAAACAACATTGAAACCAGGATGTATAACCAGGAACCACTGTTTTTATGAGGATACTGTAACACACCTCCAGGTTGTAAAAGATCTTCATTTTACAGAATTGTAACACAGGCCTCTTATTTAAGAGAGTGCTGTCCTACTTGGCACACCATCTTCTTTCCCTGCACCCTCCAGTGCTTCTGGGGTGAATTTCATTTCGCATGGGCAGCTTAAGCTTGCAACCTCCTACTTCACCCACCTCTTTCAGCATTGCAGTTCCCTCCCTGCCAAAAGACATTGTAATTTGTACAATGACAGGTTGTTCTAAGGATTAAATAGAAAGCACAAGTACTAACCACTCCTGTGAGCAAGAGCATTTCCCCTTGTAAATGTAGAGGCAAGCCATGCTACATCTTCTCAAAGTGGAGAGGTAGGGCGTGTTAGTAAATGTTTTCAAGGTACAGCTCTACTCTTAGAAAATTTGAAATGAGAAAAACTTGTACAGTGAAGAAAATGTCAGTTGCTGTTAGAGTAACTGCCAATGTGAATGGGACACCTTATTTTGTAGTTTGAAAGCTCTTAAAGGGAAGGCAGTATTTTATTTTATTTTTTTTGAGTGTCTAATTATACCCTGTTCAGTGGATATTAGAAGTTTATTAACCGCTTAATAAACTTTGATGAATAAATTTTAAAATGCAGCGTTAAAATGACCTCTCTATTTTAAAATTGTAATTGGACCGTTTTCACCAGTAGTTTCACCATATATTTTCTCTTAGAAGGTTTTCCATGATCAGTGGAAATGGACTTCTACTGCCTAAGAACTGTTTTATACAGAGATTTTAATGAATTAAAATAATTACATTTATGAACTATATTCTATACTGTAGCTCAATAATAAATTGTCTATCTTAAAAAAATAATTTATATATCTACTAGTAAGTGCCCAAGACTTACATTTTGCCAACGTAAGACCTACGTTTTGCCATCTGTAAAGATTTAGAGGGTTGATTCAGTTTAGTTTTAAGTAGCAACAGAGCTGTGCAAAATTCCTTAATAAAAAAGTTTTCATGGAACATTTGAGAAAAGCACCTCAGGATGTTATAATTGCAGGTTAGGTTATTTTGACAAGACTATGTAACTGATCCAAGCATTTTGAGTTTCTATTCGTAGAACATGATGGAGCTAAAAATTAAAGTCTAAACTGAAGAGGGGTGCACTCACACAGCTGGGAGAGATACTCACACAGCAGATTTTCATTTGATTCAGAAGGTCTCCAACCACACATACTGCCGTGGCTCAATGTTTTATCCTTGAAGAAATTCTGTATAGATAGTATAGCACTTTATTCATGTAACTAATAAATTTAATAGTATAAATGGAAATATTATGGTTCGGTCTGCAGTTCATCTCTCAATAAGATCTCATGTTTTCTATTAAAAATGGAAATACATTGTATTTTTATTCTTTTTGCTTTGAGTTTTTCTTTTTTTCTTTCTTTCTTTTTTTTTTTTAACAGTAATAGTAGTAGTGCCTGAGGCATAGTTCAGATAGTGAACGTATAAGTGTGGATCTGGTCCATGTAAACAAAATCACCAAGTAATATACATAGAAAGCAAAAGGGAAGCAATGGACTATGATTGGGACATCTGTCAAAACTGTGGCTGTCCAGAATGAGTGGTCACTCCGCTTAAGCCCTGACTGGCAGGGAAGGCTTATGAGTAAAAGGAGACTGAAATAGTATAAAAGATCCTCCCCCTAGCCTGGAATTATAAATAATGGTGATTGCGCTGTTGAGTGTGGTATAGGTGCTATAGGAACATGTAGGAAAAAGCAGAGAAGTGACACTGGAGATATATGCAGGATGGTTACCAGATATCAAGTCACAAGAGGAGGACTAGAAAGTTCTGAGCGGTGAAGGGAGCAGTTAAGAGTGCAGTTACTGTTCTGTTGCTGTGAAGAGAAACCATGACCAACTCTTATAAGGAAAGCATTTAATTCAGGACTTGCTTACAGTTTCAGAGGTTAGTCCATTATCATCGTGGCAGCAAGCATGATGTTATAGAAGTAGCTGAGAGCTCTATATCCTGATCTGCATGCTGGAAGACAAGGAAGCAGGCAGAGAGAGAGAGAGAGAGAGAGAGAGAGAGATTGGTTAATTTAGGAGGGAGGATTCATGGACTTTTGATACATTAAAGCCCACTCACAGTGACAAACTTCTTCTAAAAAGACCACACCCATTCCAAATACTTCTACTATTTTCAAACAGTTCTACTCCCTAATGGCTAAGCATTCAAACAGATGAGCCTATGGAGGCCATTCTTATGCAAACACTGCATTCTACTTCTGGGCCCACATAGACTTGGAATCATATCCAAATGAAAAGAATATCTGTAGCTCAACTTCAAAAGTCCCCATAATTCATCACAGTCTCAACACTATTTAAAAGCCCAGAGTTCAAAGTCTTTTTTGACACTCATGACATTCTTAACTGTAATCTCTGTAAAATCAAAAGCAGAAAACAAATCACTTCCAACATACATGGTATAGAATATATGTTTTCATTTCAAAAGAGAGAAAAAGAAACATAGTAAATATTGGACTGAAGCAAGACCAAAAGCCAGCAGGCCAAACTCCAAATTATACATCTCTATGTCTGATGTTAAAATTTTCTTCAGATCACCCAACTCCTTTTATCTCTGTTGACTGCAACAGATTTCTCTTTCCTGGGGCTTGTTCCACAGCCTATTATCTGCTCTATTTGGCAGGTATCCCACAGCTCTGGCATTTCTAACATCCTGAGGTCTCTAACACAATCTGGATTCACTTTAGCTTCACACAATGGCCTCTCTGAGCAGGGTCACTCCTAATCTCAGCAGCTCTCATTAGCTAAAGAAGGGAATTTCACAACCTCTTATATCCTTGGCTCTAAAGCCAGAACCACATGGATGAAGCTGCCAAGTTCTCCTACTCAATGAGACTGGAATTTGCCCCTCCCCAATTACTTTTGCATCAGCTTTCTGTTGTAGATGGTTTTTTTCTGGTCAAACTTTTCTTTAATTCCTTTCACAAGTTGAAACCTTATCTGAGTGGGTTCTTACCCTGAGGATACCATTTCCTTTTTTCCATATAGCATCTGGCTTTTCTTTAAAATATTTATCTCCATGAGCACAGGACTAGACTCTAACATTACTTTTCCTGGTGCTCTTTCTCTCCTTATATTATACATTTTGTATTTCTCCTTGCCCCTATTGCTCTTTTTCATTGTAGATCTGCTTAAGAGTGACTGGTAATAACCACATGACACAGTCAATACTAGGCTGTCTTGAAATTTCCTTTGCCAGTGATATTAGTTCAAAAACTCTTCCCTTTAGCCTCAGATATATCTTTAGGACAAGGGCAAAAGGCAGTCATATTCTTTGCAAAAATATCACAAGAATGGTCGCTAGGCTTAATACTAATATAGTTTTTTTTTTTTTGCCTCTGAAACTTATAGGGTTGGGTAAAAAAGTTCAAATCACACTCAGTACTGTCTTTTATGCTCCTCCAAGAATGGCTCATTAAGCCCTATGTAAAGCATCTAATTGCTTTTCTAGTCCAAAGTTCCAAAGTCTTTTCCATATTCCTCCAACAAACAGCATGGTCAGGACTGTCACAGCAGTACCCCACTTCTGGTACCAACTTCTGTCTTAGTCCCTATTCTATCACTGTGAAGAGATACTATGACCAAGGCAACAGTTATAAAAGGAACCATTTAATTGGGGTGTAACTTACAACTTTAGACATTTAATCCATTATTATCACAGCACAAGCATGGCTGCAGGCATGGCAATGGCGCAATAGCTACTTCTTGATTTATGTTCAGGGAGAAAAAGGGAGAGAACAACTGGACTTGAAATGGGCTTTTGAAACCTCAAACCTCAACCGTAAATAGCACATTTCTTCCAACTGCACCACACTTCAATCCTTTTCTCAAACAGTTCCTCTCTATGGTGTCTCAGGATTCAACTTTGTGAGCCAAAGGGCCCATTCTCATTCAAGTCACCACAGGCACAAAAGTTCCAAAGTCTGTTGTAACAACACTGTATCTCTCTAAGGGCTATGAAGGGATGGTATGCCCAAGGCTACTCCTTGGCTGTGGTTTTTGCATTTTGTGTGGGTCTCTCTTTCCATTATCTTCCCTCTATGTGTACATCTGCAGACCAATTCACCCCTTTTATAAAGACATTACTCACAGTAAATTGTGGCCTGTTCTAGTCTCATTCATGTTGCTGTGATAAAATAGTCTAACCAGAAGCAACTTGGAAGGAAAGAGTTTATTCAACTTACAATTCCTGATCACAATCCATCAGGGAAGTCAAGGCAGAAACTTGAAGGCAGTCCTGCATGCTATTCTACACAGCAGTACTTCTGATCAAGAAACTTATTTACAGCCAAGTAATTACAGCAGGAACCATGCATGGAGGGTGCTGTTGGATGGCTGACTCATAGGTAGGCTTTCTTATGCTCAACTATCTTACTCATATAGGCTAGGACCAACTGCCCAGGAAATGGTGTTTCCTACAGTAGGGTGGGACATTTATTTATTTATTTATTGATTGATTGATTGAATATATTCTTCATTTACACTTCAAATGTTATTCCCTTTCCTGGTTTCCCCACTCCCAGAAAACTCCCCACCCATCCTCCCTCCCCCTGCCTCCATGAGGGTGCCCCTCCACCCAACCCATTCCCACCTACTTCCCCCTCGAATTCCCCATGCTAGGGCATCTATCGAGCCTTCACAGGACCAAGGACCTCTCCTCCCACTGATGCCCAACAAGGCACTCCTCCACTACAAATGCAGCTGGAGCCATGTGTACCCTTTGGTTGACGACTTAGTTCCTGGGAGCCCTTGGGGATCTAGTTGGCCAACATCATCGCTCCTCCCATGAGGCTGCAAACCCCTTCAGCTTCTCCAGTTGTCCCTCCAACTCCTCCATTGCGGACCCTGTGCTCAGTCTAATGGTTGCCTGCTATTATATGCCTCTGTATCTGTAAGGGCCCCTCAGGAGACAGCCATATCATGCTCCTTTTGGCAAGCACTTCTTGGTTTCCACAATAGCATCAGGGTTTGGTGACTGTTTATAGGATGAATCCCCAGGTAGGACAGTCTCTTGATGGCCTTTCCTTCAGTCTCTGCTCAGGGTGGGACTTCTTACATCAACTAACAATAAAGAAATTCACCCCCACACATATAACCTATATATACAGGCCATTATTACAGAATCTAGGTAATTCCTCAGTTGAGGCTCTTTTCTCAAATGATTCTAGGTTGTGGCAAGTTACCATATAAAACTAACCAATGCAGGGCCCATCCTGATAACCTTGTGTGTTAGTCAGGGTTCTTCAGAGTAACAGATATTATGGAGTGATTCTCTTTACATAAATATATAGAAAGGGAATTTATTAGAATTATTTATAGGCTGTGGTCCCACTCATTCAACAATGGCTGCCTATGAAAGGAAGCTTCAAGAATCCAATAGTTGTTCAATCTAAAAGGCTGGATGTCTGAGCCTGTCTTGGCAAATGCTGGGATCCCAAAGAAGAATAGACTTGCTAGCAAGGGCAAGAACAAACAAGGAGAAAGAGCTTCCTTCTTCCATGTCCTTTATGTAGGCTGCCAACAGAAGGTGTGGCTCGAATTAAAGGTAGATTTTCCCACCTCGAATAATCTGGAATTGAAAGTTTACCTTCCCATCTCAAAGATCTGGATTACTACTGGGTCTTCCTACTTCAAATGATTTAATTAAAAGAAAAACCCTCACAGGTGTTTCTAGTCATTTGAATTTTAGTTAATTCCAGATATAGTGAAGTTGACATGAATAACCATCTTACCTCATATACTTGATTATATCAGCAATGATTCCATTTCCATATAAAATTACATTCTGAATTACTCAAGATTAGTACTTTAGAATCAGGACAGATGATAATTTCATCCATAAATATGTCCTAAATCATAACTATGTTTTCATCTCAAATCCAACTCCAAAAGAAGACTCATGGAAAAGAGCACTGTATAGCCTTATATTCTCATAGCTAGTATGTCATATCTCCAATTAATAAATCTCACATTTTGTAGGTATTAAGAATGTAGGGACTGTTTGTTTGCAATGCTCTTAGGAGTGCTGGCTAATATAGAGTTTCATATGAATTTTTTTAGGACAGATCTTTTGGCTTTAGGTAGTATAGAGAGTTAAAGTATGTCCCCTTCAAAGGTATGTTTAAGTCTTAACTCTTTACCCATGAATGTGAGCATACTTAAAAAAAAAAGTCATTGAATTTTTTACAAGTCCTAAATCCAGTGTTTTGTATATTAATAGAAAAGAGGACACACAATCACATCCTTGGCCTCCCATAGAATTTTTTTTAGAAACAATAAAGGGAGATGGCCTGGACTTCAGGTGAGGAGGCAGCTGAGGGTCTTTTCTTTGTCCTTGACTTCTCTTCTCCTTGAATCCTAAGAATGAGACCAACACACTGCTGTTGCTATACACCCAAAACTGAGTGACTTTAAACAGGACAGCAGCTTTTCTTTCCTAGTACTGTATAGTATGAGATGGAAATCATGGTCTTGGCAAGGCTACACCCTCTCCTGTTACATTGCTGCTCGTTTGTACTTGCAACCAGTAAACCTCTGCTTTTGATTTTAAAAATATTCTGGGTTTGTGGATGCATTATTCCAATCTCTATATGTCTTTCCTTATTGTGTGCTTATGATATGTGTATTATTATTATTACTATTATTAGGAAGAACATGGTAGCATATATCTTCAGTTCCAGTAATCAGGAGGCATAGGCAGGTAGATCTGTGTTCGTTCAATATAGTGACTTCTAGGCCAACCAGGGCTACAGAATGAGAACAGGTCTCAGAAAAATTGTACACACAGACACAGACACGTGCACGCACACGCACACACACACACACACACACACACACACAGTGAGCACAATGAAGAAAATTCTCTACAAACTTACTTGCTGTTATGTCTGGTGGGGTAATTTTCTCATATGAGGTTCTTTTCTTCCTAAATGAGTGTACCTTTCCCATGTTGACGCAAAACTAGTCAGTATACCAGTTTTGAGGAAATTTTAGTATATAGTATTTTATTATCTAGGACTCAGTTCATCTATGGAGCTGAAGGTGTGCTAGCATGTACTTCAGTTTTCTTTTTTTTTAAAAAAAATATAATATAATATATTATATATAATTTTTCCAAAAGGGAAGAAAGGGAGCATAGTGTGAGGATACCGGACCAAAATAAGATTGAAAACTAGCTGGGCAAACTCCATACTGTATCTCCGTCTTTGATGTCACAGTACTCTTCTGATGTCCAACTCCTTTCAGCTTTGTTGACTACAACACAGTGCTTTTTCTTGGGCTGGTTCCATTCCCTATTAACAGCTTTCCTTGCAAGTAGGTATCCCATGGGTCTGGCATCTCCAAAATTTTGGGGTCTTCAAAGCAATCTGGACTTTACCTTCACAGCTTCCTACGATGGCCTGTCTAGGCTTCTATTCAGTGACACCCCAGACACATGCTTGACCTTGGCTGCTTTCCTTAGTCATGGAGGGAGATTAAATAACCATTTTTTTCTGTGCTTGACTCTAAAGCTAGAATCACATGATGGAAGACTTAAGTTCTTTTGATTGCTGGACCTGGAACGTGGCCCCCTCTTTCAAATACATCCTTTAGTGGTTTCTTCACTGCCTAAACTTGGCTAACACAATCGAAAGACCAGACCTAAGAATCTAAGTTACAAGAAGGAACTGAGATAAAAGCTAGAGGGATAATAGAAAGCCTATTTCACAAAATGATAAAGAAAAATTCCCAACACACAGGAAGACATGAGCATCCAAACACAAGAGGCACTGAAGACCCCCAAGTACACATAACTGGAGAAAAACTCTCTCTGACACATTACAGTCAAAACAAAATTAATACTTGCAAGAGAAAAATGCCAACTCACAAAGGCAAAGCCATCAGATTTGAACTGTGGGTGCTTGGCTCAAAAGGTTTCAGAGGAGAAGAATATTAATATGTGGCCTAGAGATTGTTATTGTGTTATTTTGGAGAAGAACATGGCTACTTTCTGCCCTTGTCCCCCCCCCAAAAAAAAAAATCTGCCTGAGGCTAAATTGAAGAGTTATGGATTACTAGCTGTGGCAGAGGAGATTTTCAGTTTTCTTCTGTAAGGAAACAAGGAGGAGCAAGCAAGTAAGAAGTACTCCTCCAACTTGGCAGTGTTCAGGCATATATACTTAAGTTGTTCCTTTTATTTTGCTCTTGGACTGATGCCTAGAACTTAGATGGAAGGGTGGAGAATGGGTTTACCTTTGAAGGCATGGAAATAAATTTGTTTCAAATAAACATTTCCTAATTACCCTCTTAAGAAACCATCCTCCGGAGAACGACTATTTATGTGCTCAAGTAATGTCCTCTACGGAGGACATCATGCACCTCAACAACTTCTTGTGTCTAGGATGTTTTCTATAATCTGAAACCCAAAAGTTTTACAAGATGTGCTTAATTTCTGCAGCTTAAACCTTTAATCTATACAGCATCTGAGAGACTGAGTGGATATGATGAAAATTTCACAAAATAATAGGCTCTTTTGAAGTAATATTATTTAAAATGGCAACTTTTATCTTATTCCTTGTCTGTGTCCTTTCTACTCTACAGTTCTGCCACATCTATCTTAGCTGTGTACATACCACCTATTGTGCTAATTAACTGATTTTTGTTGCCTTTATTACACCAGGATCTAGATTATAAATTCACAAGGGCAATTTATTTCATGTCTAATTCTTAGCATTTACATTGGTGCCCATCTGAATACAGTAACTGAATGCATGTGTGTTTATATGAACACATATTTAGCAATATAAATCACAAATTTATTAATGAGTGATTTTTAAATCTAATAAAATAAAAATATATTAGTAATTAGGATGTCTATTAAAATAATTTTGAGAATAATATTGGATCAAATAAAAGAAAACCATCTCAGAACGACTTGAATAGTAATAGTGATGATTTCTTATGACAAGATATTTCAGAAAACAAATGGATACAACCTATACTTAGGAAGCAAGTTTTGTCCATATAGCAAACTTTTGACTTTCTTAAGTGGAAGGGCATTCGTGGATTGAATGTTGATTACTATATCATTTATGGTAATTTGAACATATCTCCCATAGACTTCCTAATTTAGCAGCATAGAAAGAATCATGACTTAGTCACTGTTCTATTCCTGTGAAAAGACACCATGACCAAAGTAACACTTATGAAAAAAAGCATTTAACTGGAAGCTTGCTTCCAGTTTCAGAGGTTTAGCCTATTATCATCAAGGGTACATGACAGCATGTAGGCAGGCACTAGAGTATAAACAGATCTATAGGCATCCTGACCTATGGGCGGGGGAGGGAGGGAGGAAGGGAGGGAGGGAAGGAAGGAGGGAAAGACAGAGACAGAGAGAGACAGAGAGACAGAGACAGACAGAGGCAGAGAGAGAGAATCAGAAAGAGACAGAGACAGAGACAGAGACAAGAGACAGACAGACAGACAGACAGACACCCTTGGCTTGGCATGAGCTTTTGAACTGTCAGAGCCCACCCCCAGTGACATATTTCCTCCAACATGGCCATACCTCTTCACTCTTTAAAATAGTGCCACTCCCTGGTGACTAAATATTCTAATATATGATCCTCCAGGGGACCATTCTTAATCACACCATCACAAATGCCCATTTCTCTACTGGACATTTTTATAATGGACATATAAAACTCCATTTCTATAAATATTTCTGTTTTTCTTTCAAAATATCAAGTGAGTACCCATTCCTCAAAGTAGCTGTAACAATCCAGAACCTGAAACAAGTGTTTCAATGTGTCTTAGTTTGGGTTTCTATTGTGAAGAGACACCATGACCAAAGCAACTCTTATAAAGGATAACATTTAATTGGGGCTGACATACTGGTTCTGAGGTTCAGTACATTATCATCAAGGTGGGAGCATGGCAGCATCCTGACAGGACTGGTGCTGGAGAAAGAGCAGAGATTTCTACATCTTGTTCTAAAGGCAAACAGGAGGAGACTGACTTCCAGGAAGCTAGGAGGAGGGGTTACACACTTCCTCCAACAAAGCCACACCTACTCCTACAAGGCCACACCTCTTAATAGCACAACTCCCTGGGTCAAGCATAGTCAAACCACCACACAATATCAAGATAAATAGACCATGTTGTGTTCCTCAGAAATAAACATGATTGTGTTAGTTATAAATGTTTAGTTAGTTTCCTAACAATATAGTTCTCTTCTTGTCACAAAATGAAATCCTACTGTACATTTTTTACTCTTTGTTTCTTTGACTTTATAATTCATAATTTATACTTTAGAACAATACTGTTATTTATATATAAATATAAGATGCAGACATTTACATATTGAAACATTCAGACCATAGAAACTACAAAAACAAAAGCAGCATCAATTTATACGTAGCATAAAGAATTAGAGATAAGCCTCATTTACATTCACAGAGGTCTGCCTGCCTATGCCTCCTGAGTGCTGAGATTTAAGTCATATGTGACCATGAACAGCCTAATAATTAATAATAATAATAATGATAATCTAGAACATTCCTAATATTCTTAGGGAGTATTGATTTTTATGTCTCTAATACCTAAAGTTTGTGTGTGTGTGTGTGTGTGTGTGTGTGTGTGTGTGTGTGTGTGTGTGTGTACACATATCAGAATAAGTTCATCATTGGTCTCATGGATCATGGAACAAAATATTATCCTTGTGTTTTCTCTACAATACTGTAGCTTTTATGAGAAACTTTCCTGGCTCCTAAGAATAGCTGTTCCCTAGGTGAATATACACCCTATACTTAGGAAATAGGTTTTATCCATATAGCAAAGTTTTTGCTTTTTTAAGAGGGAGGATATTCATGGATTGAATGTTGATTACTATATCATTTGTGGTAGTTTGAATGAACATAGCCCCTATATACTCATATATTTATATGATTATCCCCTAGTTGGTAAACTATTTGGGAATGTTAAGAGGTGTGGCCTTGTTGGCGGAGGTATGTCACTGGGAGTGGGTTTTTAGGCTCAGTCCTGCTCCCACCCCCACCTGGTGTCTGAGAATCAGATTATAAAGCTCTCAGCTACGTCTTCAGTTCTATACCTGCCTGCATGTTGTCACACTTCCTGCCATGGTGATAACTAGACTGATAAGCCTCTAAAGCTCCTAGCCAGCCTCCATTAAATGCTTTCTCTAATAAGAGTTGCCACACTCATAGTGTCTCTTCACAGCAATAGATAGTAACTAAGACATTGTAGCCATCAACATCAGGAAGCAAGCACTCACACACCCTGCCTTCCATCTCCCTGTCTTGGCTCTGCCTCTGAACAGTCTTGTGCCGTAATTGTCATCACTTGTATCTCTTCCGTTGTGTCTGAGGTTTCCGACCACAGCTCCTCCTCTCTATGAAACCAGAAAATGGTGTCCACAGATCCTAAACTGCATGGAAATGGCTTTTCTGTAGAAGACACTTTTTATTGAATATTATTACCTATATAAAAAAAATTGTGGGAGGCCTGTTCTGGCTTTGGTGGTTTGTTCAGTACTGAGGTAGAACACAGAATTGAACAGATGCTATAGCCTGATGATCCTGGGCCTTATAATCTTACTATTTGTGCTTGAATAAGTGCCGATTTCTTACTATTCTATGGCTAAACACCACTGGTGTCTGGTTATAAACTCCTTCTGTTAGTAACAGGGATTAGGAAAAAAAAAATCATGGTTACCAGACTTTTTTTTCTCTCTGATTCTAAAGCTCCTCACTGGTCAGGCAAGAGACTTGGAACTCATTAACTATTTGTGAACCAGACAGAAAAGAAAAGAAGAGAAAAAAAATCTTTTACAGAGGCAACTCACAAAGACACCTCCTGTGACCCCCACACACTCTGGTTGAGCCTAATCAACTGTCTCATCAACTCCACAAGTGTTCATGCATACTTACATACACATACCTATACCTACATAAATACATTTAGTGGATGGATCAAAAGCTCCAACAAGCAAGCTGCAATAAGCCAGCACCAACACAGAAAAAGCTCACTTATTCTGGATGAAAAAGCAGCTCTAACCTTTTTTGCTGAAAGAAAAACCCTTTCACTTACTGTCATTCTTAGTTCTTATACTCTCTCAGGATAATTGGTTACACGGTTTTCCAAGCATCTTTTTCTTTCCATAAGTTCATAGCAAGTTTCAGACACTAATTCAAATTACAAATTGATAAGAAGTTACAGAAGAAATGTATACATGTGTTTCCATTAAGACTAGTACCTGACTAAACATTCATTATCTATTGTTAGCTCTGTAATTTTATTATAAATTAAAACAATTTTTATGTCACAAGTTAGCATGGTTTATGACAAATTATCTGCTTTGTGTCTCATTAGTTTTGAAATTTTGTATAGAGAAACCAGTCAATATTTTATTTTTTGTCCTTATACCTACAATAAATTGTCCATTTCTAGTTTATGACCTTTAGTTACCAGGTAGTGGTCTCACAGCTATCCTAGAAGGAATGTATCCCCTGACTGTAAATTTGTTCCAGGCCTGCTTTCTTATCCTAGTGCAATTAACTTGTGACACATGAAGGTTTAACCTAGCCCTATTTGCAGCTTTTCAGAGGGCTGGATATTATTTGTATAAATTTAGGACTTCTATAAAACCATCATCAGGAATTATGAAATCATCAAATTGTCTACATAGCATTACTACATGATACTACATCCTTGTTAATCTGCAGAAAATCTGCCCAATATGGTGGGCTAATGCCCCGGAATTGTTAGGCTATCTTATAGTGACAGGAAAGGTATATCAGTAGTAAGACACAATGATGGTATGAAATCTCTGAAAACCCTGCAATTCAGAACTTACCTATCACAGTCATGCAAAGCAGTGGGCCATCTCCAGAAAGCTTACTTATCTGCCTTTAGCCTTTCCTAGATGGCTCCTGACAAAACTTTACTTAAAATTGTTGTACATAGAATGTATTTTTATCAAATTGTTTCCCCTCTCCCAATGCTTCCCAGAACTCAGCCATGTCTAGCTGGATGAACCAGTGTTTATTGGAGTCATTTACAGGAGCATTGGTGACTTCTGCAGCTATGTTGCTAAAAGCCTGCCTTTGTAGGCTTCTACTCATGGACACTTCTTCACTTAGTTAATCTTCCACCTCCTAGACTATGCCACCTTCCAAGGTCACAAGCCAGAGAGGCTTCAAGGGTGGGGGTGTCTGTAATGTCAGGTGAAGGTTGGATATCCCTTACATACTTCTACAAGAGAATGTTGTTAAGCCTGTTATTGTGAGAATCCTTTGACTTCAGGTAATTAATTATACTTACTTGATTTTGAGGTAGTAATAGATATGTCATGTACAAAGGTCAGAATCTTACAGCAGGCTCATATCCTTGTCATATGTAATAAATTGGGGTTTTCTATGATAGGTAGAAGCTTGGTAGATAGCCTGACGAGGAAACAACATTTTACATTATTAAGACATGACACAGGAACACAACTCAGCCTTAGAAAGGGTAGCTTGTGCTTTAGCCATATGGCAGAGTTAGGATTTGACATTATTGACAATTCTCTTGTAGGCTCTCATGGAGCAAGTATGTGCATGTGTAGAAATTTAAGAATCTTCCTGGAGGGAATTTCTGTGGAGAGTGGGATGTTTTAACTTCTCACAGAAAAATGAGTGCTGATTAGGAAAGCAAAACTGGGAGCCAGATGTTCTAATGGGTCAATAGTGAAGAGGGAGCTATCTCAAGAGACATCTGTGTCAGAAGTTTCTCAGTCATCCATGACCCAGCTTCATCTGAGTAGAACACAGTTTGCATAGATCTGTGGGCAATGTGGTCATTGGGTTTGGTGTAGCCTCTGAGCCACAGTGACTTGAAGGAAACTGGTGGTCTTGACAGCAATGGCTAGATGTCAGACTGGTTTGAATCACAGAGTAGAGCAATGGCAATATGACAGTGTGAGTGGAGGATCCATGTTAGAACTGCGCTGTGCCCTGGGGGACCCTTAGTTTACAAGGACTGAAATAGCAAATATCACAGGGAACGTGGCTTTAACAACAGAATTATTTTCTCACATTTCTTTTTTGAATGCTAGAAAATTTGATAACATGTCAACAAAGGCTGTTGTATGTCTGTGTCTTTACATAGACGTTTTTCTTATGTGGTGATGTGTGACATTATTCCTGGGGAAATATGAACAACTGTGTACTCACTCCAGAAAGAAAACCAATGACAGACCAAGAAGTAAGGATACCACCAAAGTCCAAATTGGTGAAGCAATGAGTTTTACTGGGGTTACATGAGCAGAAATGACTCAAAGACAGCTGTATCACCAAACAGTTCGTGAGAGCTGGAAACCTGGACAGACTACAGAACTGGATGGAAGCTCAATAAATTGGAGTATCTTTTTTAAGTGGCTTCTTTAAGGCAGTGAGTCTGATTTCTGTCTCTTCTAGGCAGCTTGCTTGGTCTGAGTGTTTCAGCTTGAGGAGGGAAGGGCCTGGTGAAATTGCTCAGTTTCAGGGACTTCTCCAGCTCTATCGATTACTTCCTGAATTTAAAGAGCTTCCCTGCAGCATGGAACATCTCTTTAGAACATTCTGAATCTTAGTGAACTTTCTGCCAAGATGGAGAATTTTTTACCTCTCAGGAGGTTACTACACAGTAATTGGTTTGGCTCTAAGCTGTTTTTGTGTGGACACTGTTAGATTCGGGCCCAGTCTTGACCTGTAACTTTCATTACCTCCTAAAAGACTTGTTACTGAGGTATTAGAGGTTAAGAGTTCCATATATGAATTGGTGTTGGGCATAATTCAGCCTACAGCAGGGGGACCCTTTGGGAGCCACCAACAGCTGGTAGCTATAGTCCTGATTCTTTACAGATCTGGCAGGATTGGGAAGCTTTAGGTTTGCTCTGTTTTCCTTTTTGTAGAAATGATCCTTTATAAACTTGGAGAACCATAAATGATAGGAAACCTTTTCTGTTCTAAGTTGATGCTGCCTTAAGTCTGATTAGGGTTTCTATTACTACAATAAAACACATGACCAAAATCAACTTAGAGAAGAAAACATTTAGTCTATCATTCAGGGAAGTGTGGGTCAGAAGTAGAGGCAGGAACCTGGAGGCAGGAGCTGATGCAGAGGCCATGGAGGAGTGCTGCTTACTGGCTTACTGGCTTGTCTCTCATGGCTTGCTCAGTCTATATCCTATCACAGTTTTTAAAGAGTTCTCTCTGATGGCTTCCTGTCTAGGCTCTTACTGTTTTGGGGCGTGAGGTGGGGTTGGGTGGTGATAGTGATTGCCATATCCCTCTTTCTCAACTGTGAGTCTGCTGTCAATGATATCACTGTGAAAGTACCTCATTTGCTCTATATGGACAGTGGGAGCATGGATTCTGGGCTTCCCATGTGGTTTCTGGCATCAGCATAGACCTGAGGTTCTTTCTTCTAAAATGACTTTAGACTGTGTCAAGTTGACATAAAAACTGGCTAGCTTTAACTCTTGACTCTTCAGCACCTTAAGGTAACTGTGTCCTGGAATATGCACCATTTTTGGTGCCAGGTAGGGTTGAAGTGTGGACTCTATGCAGTCCTCTGGAAACCTGCCTTCACTATGCTCATTTTGGGTTGTTTTAGTTAGTCCTCTGTATCCATGGGTCCAGCATCCATGGATTCAAGTGACCTCAGATCAAAAATATTTTAAAAAATGCATCTTATAAAACACAGTATTCCTTAAACAGTAAAACAGCAGAACTATTTTTTTAGTTTTGACATTATTACAAGTAATTTGACAGTGGTCAAAAGTATACTCAAGATCTCAGATTTTTGTTCTCCTTTCAAACTATTATGGATTAAGATGATATAAAAAATGATTGGTATTTGACAAGTTAGGTACATCAGCGAAATCTAAAAGAAATGTAAAAGAAAAGTAATTCATCAACACGTTTATCATCTGAGATGATCACTACACAACTCATACTTGTATATAATAAAGGAATTTAACATCTGCTTACCAAGAAGCTGTGACAAATTAGTCTCTGGTTGGGAATCTCATTTCAAAAGGGAAAAGACGGGTCGTTTGTAAACCATATTCTGCATCTGCTGGTTCTTAGCAATTTTTAACATATTTCCATGTGTGGAAGAGGTATACTTTGCAGTGAAAAATTCTGATATCCTCCACAGGATATCATTTGTAGAAAAATAATAGTAAATAATAAATACTAAGACTTTTCCATGCTGATACATTCTTTTTTTATAATGTAAACAAGCATATCCACCTGGTTTATTTCTCACAGTTCTCTTGACAAATGAACATTATTCAAGAACATGCTGTATACACAGATAAGAAATATACAAAATGTTTTAAATGATGCACAACAAAATCCAGTAGTATAAGAGAATTGTGGACTCCTGCTCACTGTGTAGACTACATTTAATCATTCATTAAATAATAATAAAAACACAATATTTTATGGATCTTGTGCAAACTACAAAAGAGGGAAAAATTACCACCATATATATGATTTTTACATTAGGCAGTTTTCTTTAACAAACTGTACTGATAACTCCACACAGAGGCAGAAGGTTTTGTACTTTAAAGGGATTAATGGTGTGAGTCAGACTTTACAGTTACTACCACTGACACATAGTCTATACACATCACATGATCATCTCATATAATATGACATTGAAAATATATCTGCGTGACTTGATGACATTCACACCCCATGAGCTGGTTACAGAGGCAAAGCCACGGCTATCTCTTGCTTTGCTCTGGGTAAGAACAGTTCATCGTGATTAAAAGTTAGGTATCAAACTGTTTAGCAGCTCCAGTCTACTAGAGGCCATCAGTGACCACCAGACAGTGAGTTCTTTAGAGTACACATCCTAGAAGCAAACACCATCACTGGTTAAAACTTCATCTCTAAGTCTGCTTTTGCACTGAAAACTGTCTTCACAAAACAGAAAGCTACTAAACTGATTTAATATAAATACTTTGTCTTTCATTATCATATTTATGACCAAGGTCTTTAAAACCTTTGGAATTGACTCTGGCATTAAGACATGCTCTTGTTTCCATCTCACCCATTTAACATCACCTACAAGGCTTTGAGTTGGTGGTGAAACTTTCACCAGGGAAACCCTCTGCTCGCCAGGAATGTTCTGCTGCTGGGCTTACAGCCACACAGTGCAGAGCTGTACTAGACGAGGACATTCGGGGAGCTCTGTCACTGTGAGTGTCCAAACCAGGCACATCATTGACAGTGATGCCAACGCTATGTGTTGATGAGGACTAGCGCTGACACTCTCCCTTGCCGTCTGTAGGCTGCGACAGAGTTTGGGTCCAGATAACTAACTGGTGCCCTGGGACACACAGTAGTCTCTGTCTAAGAATGTCTCCAACTTATAAACAGGTTCTAACTGGTGGCCTTCCTTGGGAATATCTGTTTCATATGGGCAGCCTGAACAAGAGTCACAGAAACCCAAAGATGTTTCTGGAGGACAATCTTGGCAGTGCCACCAGCCACCTTGGATAGATTCTACACCACACACTTACAGCCCACACGTTGCACAAACCTACTTTCTGCTTGCATTTGTTGAAGTTTCTGTTTTGTTTTTTTTTTTTTTAAACTTTTTAAACTGTAATACTTCATTATATTCAGGTAAACTCCTATATATGATACGGATGCTTTCTTCATCTGAACAACTCTCTGTGGGTATGGAAGCCCTGTATCAGCCTTCTGAAGTTTCTCCACAAATCCAATAGTAATTTTTAGTGTTTCTCTCTGGTGTTTGCCTAGACTTTCCAGGTCTTGCACTGCTCGAGCTGAGCCTCAATCACAGCGATGGTCTGTAGAAGTCTCTGATAATCTTTGTTGTGTTTCAGTGCCACATGATCTGATTCTAAGTAATCAACATCAGGGTCATCATCTTCCCCTTCAACAGTGCTCTGACCGGCACTCTCTTTGGCAGATGGTGAATGTCCTGTATTCATTCTGGCCTCTGAGGGTGGCTTACTTAGTCCTTCACTTCCGTGGTTTTCAGAGTCACAACATAGAACCTTTTCCTCTTGAGAGATTTCGGCAGGATTTGTGGGAGACTCACATTATCACTAAAAGTTGTGTTAGTTTCAATGGGACTGAGATTATTCTCAAATAGTCCATTTTCTCTGTAAGGAGATGTGTTTTTAGTTGGGACTACCTCTGATCAGGGCCACCCTTCGAGGTGAAGTTCTCAGGGTGTATCGATGTTCTTGAGGTTCTGATAAAGATGTCATCTGAGCTGAAACACAGTCTAGGATAGAGGACAGTTCTGGCTCTCCGGAGACAGGCATGCGTTCAGCACCCGTGTCCAGTGCGTTGCTGCTGTTCTCATTACACTGCTCTTTGGAGGCACTGCTATCTCCCACCACATCTACTTCCTCCTCAGAATCTCTTAAGGATGACTGAATTTCAGAAACAGGGCCTGAAAGCTGACCACGGGCAGGCAGGCAGGCAGGCAGGAGGGCGGGCAGACGGGCAGGCAGGCAGTTACTAGTTTGTGGTCCTACAACTTGACCTGCACATCTGATTTTGTGCAAGGCCCAGAATGGTCTATATGACTGTCCTCCTTCCTACTCCCACAGAACACTGGAGTTTGGGTTTCTGAATCCCCATCTCCAGCTACTGATTCTTCCTACAGCACACCGGAACCGGGGTTATTTTGTTTCGTGATCCCAGCAGGCTGACAGTCATCACAGTTTATAATGGCTGAGTCACTGTCATCAACACCATTGACAGTCAAATAGCCTGTGATTTCTTCTATACCATGGGCAGTCAAATAACCTGTGATTTCTTCTACTACTGCAGCATTAAGTGGCTTTTCCTCACCGACGTTCACCCTTTTAACTTCTCTTTTCTCACAATCATCCAGTGTAAGACATTGACAAGCTCGTTTAGCCCCTTGAAAGTCTGCATCATGGTCCCCTACTAAGACAGCGTTTAATGTTCTTTAAGACTGGCAGTGCTGACTCTGACTGCCTTCTCTCACAACTCTCTAGCGCCTGCCTTTCTAGGTCATCCTTTTCCGAAGAAGAAAGTCTTCTTTTCCTAGGGCTTACCCACGATTCTCGAGCACTCTGCTGTTTTACATCAGTTCTTTCTTTTTTATTTCCTTTCTGAATTGGCACAGGCTCTGGTCTCTTCTTTGGTGGTCTTGATCGTACTTGAGAATGAGAAGAGATTTCTTCTGGGTGAGCAATGCTACAATTCCTTAAAGTTCTACCACCAAAAGATTCATCCAAGACGTTTAACCCCACTGTTGATGGTTGTAACATGTGTAGATGGGGAAGCAGCCAGACTATGGCAAGTCCCTACCATATGGACATCGTGATCTACTCATTGGGAAAGCTGTACAACTAAAGATCTATCATTGTGAAATATTATTCCTTTTCTTTATATCCTGAAGGATATAGAGCTATGATCTACAGTTGAGTTTAAGCTTCGGGCTTTCAGACTCTCAGCTTCAGCCTCGGAGAATACTAGAACCTTTAACTGCCTCTCTTTTGAAGTGTTTTGCCTAGTCCTTCATTTCCAAGCATCTGTATTTATATGTCCTCACCGTTAATGTCCATGTTACACTGAGACTTCAGGAATTATTTATACGACTGTATTAGCACAACTTGTCATCTCTCACATGGGGCTAGCCACCCCGCAGGCCACTCAAGGAGGTGTGGCCTGTGTGGCCCACGTGGTGCTGTCGGCAGCCGCACTGGCTCCAGCGCCCTCCACCACAAAAAGCTCCACGGTGATACATTCTTAATTCATTTTGACTCACCTTTACATGCTATGTCCATTGAATTAAACTATGTAGGTTGTAGAATGTCTTCCTTAGATAATTTTGGAGAAAAACTAATTTACATTGCTGACTTACAAACAATGAGTATCAATAGCAGGGAATTGAGTTCACTTTATGATTTTTTTTTATCACTTACTGTTTGAAATGTATCAGATTAGATATAAACCCTTAATAGTGAATTGTTCTAACCTTTAAAATTCTTTTCTCAATTTGCTGGATTATTAGATATATTTTTTAAAACCTAGGATTTTCAAGAAGAGTAAGATTTTTTTTTAACCCACCCTTTCCCATTTCAAAGCTCAAGTGTTCATCTCTGTTTGTGTTTGATATCATACCATAGAGCTTATAAAGCACACTGGGAGGGGGAACTGTAGCAATAATGGGTTGCTAAGCAAGTCTCTCAACTAATTAAACAATGTGCCTCGAATTATTCCGACCGTCTGTGTGGCTCACCCATGATGGAGCGGCGAGAACGATGCTCACTTCAGTTTTTGTCGGAGTTTACAATAGAAATAAGTGAAAGAATATCCTAATTATAATAATTAAAAAGAAAAGGACTACTAAGGTGAAATTGCATGGACTGAATGTCTTAAACAACCCAATATTCAGTAATAATCGAATACCTAAACAAATGATAATTTCATTATTTCAGAATCATACCAATTGCAGCTTTCTATATAATGTAACAAATGCTATATTTTATCATATTACAAATATTTTATTATACGAACCAGAAGCACAGTGTGATACATTCCTTTCGTGAATAAGCATTTTTACCCTATTATGGCTGCCTTTCAAATAAAATTGAGACAGGAGGAAGCTTATTCAGCTTATCCAAATTATAACTAATTTTGGCACTTGGGTTTATTACAAAATGTTAGCTAGACTCTCTGAGGAGAGTTGTAAAATGCAGTCATGGGCCAGGTCCCAGACTGTTCAAATAATTTCTTTTTCTGTTTAGAGTTACATCACTCATTAAACACAAAGGCAAGGGTGGATGGATGGGAAGTGCTCGCAGGGGAGGAGCTTCAGGTCTGAGGAGCACACCTGCTCTCTATGCTAACCCTGGAGCTGCTGTAGGAATCCAGTTGTGTTTCCTCTCTGTGTACTGCTTCGTCAGGGAGTTCCCAGGAACCCTCTCTTGAGCAGAGAAGCATCTTTCTGTATGCACTTACCCAGTAGGTACCTGGTTTAAACTGATTCCACTACTCATACTTGGAAGAATACTTGAATTTCCGTGGATAGTATCAATGGTGTAGTTACAACGGTATCAACCATTACTGTAGGTGTAGTTCATAAGATCTTAATTGTTCCCTATGACTATTTGATGTTTTTCCTTTCAGTCTTTAGTCAGCTATTATTGACTCTCGAACACAGTGTACTTTCTATACTCAACTCTCTAAACAGGTCAAAATCCTGAAAGTTTAAAAACACCAAGAGCGTGTCGAGGAAAGTGGTAAGGGGATGCTAACTGTCAGCATTCAATTCCTACAGGCCTCTCCTTGGTGTTCTGTGGCACTGGTGTCATGAGCTCCTAGAATGTTCTTTGCATTTTTTCTCACTTTTCTTTCCTTTCTTTAATGCAGCTGGAATGCTTGCGGATTCTTCTGAAACCTTCTAAGCCTGACTCTGAGGACCCAGCTGGAGGATGCCGTCTGAACACTGCCTCAGGTACACATGGAAGGAGAAGCCCTTTTCAGGAGAGCGAGCAGAACCTTGGAACGCTGAGGTGCTGAGGACAGAGCAGTGAGCACTGAGCATACAGTACTGAGCACTGAGCATAGAGTACTGAGCACTGAGCATAGAGTACTGAGCACTGAGCACTGTACACAGAGCACTGAGCACTGTACACAGAGCACTGAGCACTGAACACAGAGGACAGAGCACTGAACAGAGAGCACTGAGCACTGGACATAGAGCACTGAGTACTGAGCACAGAGCACTCAGCACAAGGCTCAAACTAAGCACGATTTGACTGAATAAACAAAAAGATCATAATTTTTGTGAGTTTGGTATTTGCAAAAAGGATGAACCACTAAGACCTCTTGATCAAACCTAGAAAGGCCTCATGAGTCTCTGGCTGATACTGCTTTTTGTCTTTTTTCATAGTTTGGATGGTAACCCTTTGAGCAAAAGGACCGTCACTGTAAAGGCACATGATAAAAATTTGTAGAAAACTATGCTGTCTCTGAATATTGACCCCTTTAATGCAATCAGTTTGGGGAGGGTTCCTGGTAATATCTTTTTTTTGAATATTTATTTATTTAATAAGTATTTGTTGAGGCAAACATTCAACTTGATGTAAAGTATGACTAATACAAAATTTGATTTATTTCTTCATAAACTGGGTATTCTATCAGAGAAACAGCTACACCACCAGCAATGCAAATGCCATTGTGGAAACTGTTCTGATGGAAAAGTGCGGCACAAACACAGGACCTCATGCCTGAGGTCCCCAGGATGAGCTGAGCTGACCTGGGAGGTGCACTGAGGCAGGAGGGAGCTTCACAGTCTAAAATCTTCGAGGCAGCCAGAGAGAAAGTATATAGCCATCATTCTGCCTGGAGGCTAGTCACCATCAGTTTCTGAGGAATTGGTCCAAAGGCTTCTAGAAGAGATAATAAGAGAGGTAATACAAGTGAGAAATATCTGTAGAGTGTGAGGAATTAGATATTTCTGTGAAATAAAGCTGTCTGAAGCTATTAGGGATGATTAATTCCAAAATAAGTTCAGAATGAGTGGCATTTCCAAAGCAGGTATAGCACTGCTGCACACCTCTTGTGAGTTTGTTGCTGTCAGTAATTCTCAGTGGAGAATTAGGGAATGATGTTCAAGGACCAGCAATATTCCTTATCATCAGGGATCTAGGTACAGTTAACTTTAGCTACATATTGTGCTAAATATCTTTTTTTTAAATTCTTTTCTTTTGTTTTGTTTTGTTTTTGTTTTTGTTTTTTTTTTTCGAGACAGGGTTTCTCTGTATAGCCCTGGCTGTCCTGGAACTCATTCTGTAGACCAGGCTGGCATCAAACTCAGAAATCCACCTGCCTCTGCCTCCCAAGTGCTGGGATTAAAGGCGAGCACCACCACTGCCCGGCTGTGCTAAATATCTTATAGTGTATATGACAGGTCCTCAGAGCAAGAAACAACCTCTCTCAGGATGCAGTTAATACCAAGGCCAAGAAGCCCTGTGCTAGGTCTAGTGTCCTGCCAATATGGTCCACGTGGACTATGGTATTTGTATGGTACCACTTCAGACAATGTGTTCCTTGGTACCAGAATCTATGTATTCTCCAGGTGATTTCTTGCCTGCAATTTATTGTAATCAGTTCCCATCCTACTGCTGAGCCTTTCATTCTGTAGTCATATCCTTCCCTGCTCCTGCCCAGAGCCCCTCTCCTCCTCTCCGGCTTCCATTATGCCTTTTGGAACTGTTGCAACAAGACCATGAACACTGTTGTGTCTCTTCCTCCTTAGCACAGACCTTTTACAGAAGAGCAGCCCAGATTCCAGGCCCTTGGATCTCAGCCTACTTTTCTGTAGAGAACTTTTTCTTCCACCCAGCCACACTCGTACGCACTCCACGCAGCCATAGTGTGGATCTTGTTATCCCCAGTAGTCACATCATGTCCGAGATTCCTCCTACCATGGATTCATTTCCCAGCTTGCAGGTTTACCTTTTCAACCAGGGCTGTTATTTGCCTCTGTCCTGACTGGTTTTGTGTGTCAACTTGACACAGGCTGGAGTTATCACAGAGAAAGGGGCTTCAGTTGGAGAAGTGCCTCCATGAGATCCAGCTGTGGGGCATTTTCTCAGTTGGTGATCAAGGAGGGATGGCCCCTTGTGAGTGGTGCCATCCCTGGGCTGGTAGTCTTGGGTTCTATGAGAGAGCAGGCTGAGCAAGGCAAGGGAAGCAAGCCAGTAAGAAACATCCCTCCATGGCCTCTGCATAAGCTCCTGCTTCCTGACCTGCTTGAGTTCCAGTTCTAACAACCTTTGGTGATCAACAGCAATGTGGAAAGTGTAAGCTGAAGAAACCCTTTCCTCCACAACTTGCTTCTTGGTCATGATGTTTGTGCAGGAATAGAAACCCTAATGCAGCCTCCATGACTGTATCTCCATAGGTACTGAGCTCTTTTTATGTTGACCAGGTAGGATTTGCTGCTGACCATGGGGCCTGGCCTTAGGAGTGGTTTGTATCCCCAGTGAGATTCTGTTGGGGAAAACTAAATTTTCATTTATGGGCAGTTATCAATTTGAGTTAGTTTCTGGATTAGAGGTGAAGTCTTTTGTCCACATCTCTTACCACTGTGGTCTCACCTGGCACAGATATGTGCAGACTCTATGCATGTTGCCATGATCTCTGTGAGTTCATATGTTCGTTGGTCCTGCTGGATTGGGTGTCTACATTTGATCTTAGCCAAAAGGCCAGGAAGTGATGGATTGGGTGTCTAGAAAGCCTTATTTCCTTGATATTCCTTCATGCTTTCTGGCTTTTACAATCTTTATACCTCCTCTTCTGTGGGCTTCCCTGAACTCTGAGAAGAGGAACTTGATGGAGACAAACCATTTAGGACTGAGTGGTCCCTCACTTTATGCACATTGTCTGGCAGTGGGTCTCTGTATTAGTTCCCAGGAGGAAGCTTCTCTGATGACAGCTGAGGAAGGCACCGGTCTGTGAGTTAGCAGGTTGTTAGAAGTCATTTTATTGCTGTTTTCCCTTCTTAACTTGTTTAAATTCTGAAACTTTTGTTCAACCCTTAATTTTTTTCCATTCCAGTTGTTTTTGTGGCATTTGCCTGTAAGAATTTTCATTCAGATGAACTGAATAATCTATGCTATCTAGTGAAGACCAGTTCATAAAAGTCTTTACATCTAACAAGCCCCCGAATGCTCAGAGTCTGTACAGCTGTTTCTGGTGCTCCTATTTCCTGCCCCTTAAGAAGCAAACCAAGCCACGACTTCTTCCCTGCTTTCAGTGGCTCCTTCCATATGAACAGTTTTTACTGTGTTCTTGGGACAGCTGGGCTCTGTTGGTTTCTCTCTGAGAAACATGAGTTATGTTTCTCTCCTTAGCCAAGACTGTGTACTAAGCTTCAGACCTATGAATCAAGCTGAGCTTTTGACATCTGCTCTTAGAAAGAAGGCTTTAAAGACTCAAATTTAACATATCCCAAAAAGAGTTCATTATTTTCACCTTTTCTGGGTGCCCTACTATAGGGACATCAAGTCTTATAAACCAGAAATGTGAGCATGTCCATGAGAACCCCCTTCCCATCCATATCTATATCTAACCTGTCACCAAGGCTCCTAACTTTCCCCCATGAATAGCTTTCAAATCTGTTCACCCCTCTGAAGTGTTATCTTGATGTTTCAGGGCAGGGCTCAGATAGGCCTCAGCTATTACCATGGTCCCAAACCTCTCCAATCTGGCCCAGTCTCCCTAAGTGCTCTTGGTACTGAATTCAGTTGACCTTTTCTGAGACTTGCCATGACTCTGGGTTGTCCTGGCCCACACATCCTGCGTGAGTTGTTATCACCTCCACTGTGGTTACTCAGTTCTCTCTTACCCTCAGTTTCAGCCACTGATTTCTGTAGAAGTGTATGTCAGTCTGTCTGTGCTCCCTGCTGACACAGGCCCAAACCTGCTGCTCTCTTTTCCTGCGTACATCTTCTCTGTATCAGGATGCTAACTCATCCATCTGTACCTTAGGTACTTCCTCTTTGGGAAGCTGGAAGTACTCAGTGTGCCACTGTCCCGATACACTGAATATTCTCTGATGGTCGTTACTGCACTTTATTTATTCGGCATTTTATTTCTAGCATCTGGAATAGCAAGGCAGAATAAATGTTTCTTATATGTAGGAAAGAGGGAAGGGGTAGAGAAAGCTGTTCATGTATAATTAAGTCTCTTTCTCCATAGTCTTAATATTTCTTACTTGTGCAAGATATCTTAATCTAAGCTTATTATCATGGTTATCTTTATTTTTAGCACTTTTTGAATTTATAAAATATTATATAAAAATAAAATTAATTCCATTACTGGATCTTTTAAAAGCCTGCCCACATAAATAAGTAGCATTCTTTTACTATTAATGTATAAAAATATCTTTACCCTGTTGAGTGGCAGGTAAACATTAAAAGAGAAATCTACAGAACTTTTACATTTGAAATGTAAAATGAAAAAGTATAGAGTCGTTTTAGAATTTACATCTTCAGAACTTTCTGAATTCAGTTAAGTGAATAAATGAAAATAAGACCCTTTGGGGTTTCTGGGATTGAAGAGTTAACTCTATGCACTCAAAGTAGCCATTTGCACTAAAACAGAGATTCTGAATAAGCAGGAAGACACTGTTAGAAGCGTGCTCTGCATTTGATTTACTAGTTTTTGTGATCAGTTCCAGAATGAAAGTTAGAGGCTCAAAGTCATGATTAGTCCTATTCCCTGGGACTTTGTGAATGCATCTCCCCATTATTAGATGCTGGCATGTGATGCTAGTGTGATGCTAACTCCCTGGCATTACCAAAGTCGAACATTTGCTGGGGGAGTCTGGGTTTCCTACTGTGATACCAGAGACCTGGGTAAGCTGGTCCTCTGAGTTGCAGAAATGATGCTCTCTGATAGTGGTAGCTTGCTCTGAGTCACCTAGTAGGTTTCCTGTGAGCTTGTGGACTTGGAAATGGAATCATAATAGGAAGCATGTATAGTTTAGATACATTTTAAAATAAGGAACAAAGAAACAGCTGTGATTAATCATTGTGATGTATTTCATATAAATCAGTGTGTCCCAAATCACCGCCTAAACTTTGTCTTAAGTATAAAAGTGTTAATGAGATATATTAAGTCCTTTTATCATATCATTTTTGACAGCACACCTCGACTTGTGCTAGCCTATTTAGATCGTCCAGCAACCCCATGTTGCTAGTGGATCCTGTTTTAGCAATATAAGTCTTGGGCCCCCAAAGAAAACAGTACTGGTGTTGCACTTGGGGAGCCCGGGTGCCTTCTGTACTAGCTGTGGATTTTGAGTCATACCTTTTTTCATGGAAGAGTTTCCCCAGTTTTAAGCATCTTCTCAAATCTGTCTTCCCCTGAGAATCTTGGAGCCTCCTCACATCTTTCCCCAGCTATTTGGAAAGTTTTTGATATAGTTTTTTTCCTTTGTTTGTTTCCCAGTAGTGAAAAGACATTGCTCTGACCTGGGAGGTGTGTGTGCTGGCTTGCCATTTCTTCTTAAGGCAGAGGAAGCTAGTGAAAAGTGTCCCTGTGCTCCCACCTTAATTTCTGCATGGTACAATGTAGCCTTTGATTCCTGTTGTTCCCAGTGTGTGATAATTAGCCAGGTGAAGTGAGCCTTACCTCTTCGTCTGTCTTGTGCACAGGTGTGCTGTCAGGTTTGCAGGGGTGAGGGCATTTGCAGCCTTATAGCTGAGAGGTAAGTGGGAAATTGCTTTGAGAATACAAGAATGACATGTTGAGACTTGTTGATTAGTGGGCCTTTGTTTCTTGCCAAATGCCAGAGTATTTATTTCTGCTTTTTAAGGACTCACAACATATTGGTTCTAAAATATTTAGGCTCCTCTGCCAAGTGTTGTCTTAAATATCAGCTTATGGTGTTCTTTAAGGGTGACTATTCCAAGCTGAGCTATTAAGTGTGTGAAGGCAAGGAGCATCACTGTTGTTCCAGAGCTCAGCCCTTCAGTCTTTGCCAAACTGCAGCTCACAGTTGCTCTTCTCCTGCCAGGATTTCCTCATTTTCAACAGATATCTAAGTGCAAATACTGATTCAGGCTTAATAGTGATGTGGATCGGGCACTAGATTTGGAAATAAGAGATTTTTTAAGGCAACTATTTTAATGGATTCTTGTTCTACTACAAATGAAATTTCAAAATTCATTGATGGTGACATAAAAGAGGACAAAGGATAATTTCTAAAGTTATAATACTAAAAAGTCCATTTTCTGTTTCAAAATGTTAGTCCTTGTACATAAGAAAACAGTTTTGAAGCATGATTGCATAGTTTCATGATTATTGCATGCAATTGTGCTTTCATATATTACTCAAAAGGATTGATTTAGAGGCTATGTATGTATTGTACTGTGTATCAACCTGACACAGGCTGGAGTTATCACAGAGAAAGGAGCTTCAGTTGGGGAGATCCAGCTGTGGGGCATTTTCTCAATTAGTGATCAAGGGATGGTGCATCCCTGGGCTGGTAGTCTTGGGCTCTATAAGAGAGCATGCTGAGCAAGCCAGGGGTAGCAAGCCAGTAGCTAACATCCCTCCATGGCCTCTGCATCAGCTCCTGCTTGAGTTCCAGTCCTGACTTCCTTTAGTGACGAACAGCAGTGTGGAAGTGTAAGCTGAATAAACCCTTTCCTCCTCAACTTGCTCCTAGGTTATGATGTATGTGCAGAAATAGAAACTCTGACTAAGACATGTATGATTTAAACTCAGGAGCTTTTGAAATTTTTGTCACCTTGGGCATAAGTTTTGGAGAATTTTCTTAAAAATTCTTTTTAAAGCAGAAAAAAGAATTCTATCATTTTGTTCTTAACATTAGTTTTTTTTGTTATTGTTGTTAATTCATAATCAAGAATTTTGGTTTTCTTACTTGTAAAACATAGGTGCCAGTAGCATCTTCTCTTAGGGTTACTCAGAAGAGCAAATTGTTAATTATAATTAGTAATTATGTATTATGTAGGATAATTGGCTGGAAACTGTAAGCAATATAATTGCTAACTAGGAAAATGTCATCATTTTAGAAAAGCTTTTTCAGGCTGCCCTAGCATTCTACCTTACTGATAAAGAATTCTTGTTTCTTTTCACCACTTAATGATACTAATTAATCCTCAATCTAGGCCTTACATGGAAAATTGTATAAAGAGCTATTTATGTTTCCGAAAGTCACTTTTAGTTTCTGATCTTGAAAGCCTGCCTACCACAGGAGCCACAGATGAATATTCAATGGCTGTGAGCCTTTCAGACTCTGCTGAAAATAATCCTTCCACCTTCCCACAAGAACTTCCTGTAGCCTCACTTTCTCTTGAGTTATTTTCTTTCCATAGTTTGGACTTTGATGCTTCCCAGGAAGAAATGTTTGATAAAGCTTGCTGAGTCCACTGGCTTCTCATAGGAAGAATTAGGTTAATTTTAAGGTAGAGATTTGTATTTAACTCTAATGTACCAGTCAATTGACAGAAGTAAGGTAGAGCCCTGTCAAATAAAGCAACAGTGTGGGTAAGACTTTGTTTCCTTTGAATAGTGCTTTTTCATACTGGCACTGAGCACAGAAATATCAGGTAGGGAGAGTGCATGTTCAGGCATCCTTAGGTATCTTTACCTAAGCTTTTAAAGGCATTCACTGTTTGGACACAGGGCATAACACCCTTGTCAGCCTCTGGAATTAACTTAATAATAAATGGAATCATAATAGGAAGCATGTATAGTTTAAAGTAGATACATTTTAAAATAAAGAACAAAGAAACAGCTGTGATTAATCTTTGTGATGTTTTTCATATAAATCAGAGTGTCCCAAATCACAGCCTAAACTTTATGTCTTAAGTATAAAAGTATTAATGAGACATATTGAGTCCTTTTTTCACTGTCAGAGCCCAGTACTTGTAAGATTTTGGAGTGATGTACAGAGATTTTTGATGATCTAAGCTAGAATTATCCACAGACATGTATAAATTCAGTTTGTATTATGAGTTCATGGTATCATTTCTATCTCATTTTAGAAAAATCTTTGAAGTTCAAGTAGGACTTTTGAAAGGACACAGGATAAATTGGTTAGGATGAGGTAGAAAATGAAGTGGTAAGCTTCATCAAAGGAGTTTAGCCTACTCACAAAACAAAAAGTAGTCCATTCATAAATCCAGTACAATGATTATGTAGACATTGGAAATGGATATTTTACTTTTAACTTTTAATAGTCTTTTTCATTTACAAAGGACACTTTTCCCACCACAGAGATAGATCTCATGTAGCTCAGATTGGCCTCTAACTTACTATGTAGCCAAGGATGACCTTGATCTTCACATCTGCTTCCCAGCTTCCTGAAGGCTGGGATTGCAGCTTTCTGCCTCCATGCCCCATTTATTGCAAATGAATTTCTTTTGCCATTTGTTGTGTAGTGTGTGATTTCCCGAGTTCTGTCTGATGCCGTGGTTTGACTGCTCTGGATTCAGGTTGGTCATGTACAGTGCTTTTGCTCACTTTTCTTATATTTATTGGGCTAATGAGTCCCAGAGAGACACAAAGTGAGTCAAAAGTTAGAGAAGAATGGAATTAGAGAGGGAGTCACAGGTTAAGAAGAGTCCCTTCCCTCTCCCAAGGGAAGGTATGCTCACCTGTACACATAAAGCAAGTTTTCCATGTACACACTGAAGAAGTAGGAGCTCAGAAACATGCTCATGGGTTCACAGACACATGTAGACTCTCCCAAAGTTAAACCTCAGCAAATAAAACAGTAGCTACCAAGAGAAAGATGTCCTAGGACAGGGCAAAGGAAAGAATTAGAGTAAAGGAAAACAAAGAACCAAAAAAAGAGAGGGCACAATTGAGAACAGGAAGGTCAGTACGCTAGAATTCAAGTAACCTCCCAATGGGTGAGAGAGTCCATGGGAAGCTGAGCTCAGGAAAGGAATAAACAGGGCTTCATTACTCTCCTTTGTAGTATTCAAGAAATGCTGACGGGCCAGAGGCTGTGCCACTCGGAATCTCACAATGACACTGTCCTCGCAGCACTGAATCAGCAAAGAAGCGATGGCATTCTCTGCGATGTGACCCTGATTGCTGAGGAACAGAAATTCCATGCTCACAAGGCAGTCCTAGCGGCCTGCAGTGACTATTTCCGGGTAAGTGAAAGTGGATGTGTTTGTCTTAGGATGTCAATACACAGAGGACAGCCTTGCTTCCTGACCTTTCCCTGAGTGTGAGCTAACTACATAGTAGTCTGCAGATTTGTAAGTGTTGAGAACCTGTGTACCTTACTGGACAGAACTGGGTCTAGGGCCCTAGTGGGACACTCACTGGACTGGGCTGGGTGGCTGTAACAGGAAGCAGACCTTTGCATCTGACTAATGCATTTGGTTGGCGTTTTGCAAGCTCTGGATGGTGCGGCAGTGACATGCGTGGTATATGAAGATATGGTTCTTTTTTGTTAGAACTTGAAATTTGATTTCCAACTGTGAGTGATGTGTGCTGATATGACTTGGGTGGATGAGGTCTTTTATATTTATATTTCATTTAATCTTCGTGCAAACACCTTGTACAAATGCATGCACGTGCTATTAAAGGCTGCCATTTTTTTACATATAAGGAAACGGAATCTCAGAGATTAAGTACTAGAATTCAGAATGTAAATAAATAATAAACACAATTCTTAACTTTCATACCTGGTGTCTTGATTTTTGTTTTTTAATTTTAGAAACTTACTATTTGGGGACCAAGGAGATGTCTGGTTCAAGTACAGCCATACAAGTGTGGGTACTGGGTGGAGTTCAGATGATGGGAGACCTTGTTTAGATGAGTAAAATGGAAGAGAAGTTGAAGAAGATTCCTGATCTTAGCCTTAGACTGCCACACATGTGCCCATATTCATGCAGACACATAAATATACTGCCCACACACAGGTGGAATAAGAATATTATTATTAGTGTGTGTGTATGTGTGTGTGTGTGTGTGTGTGTGTATGTACATGCATGTGCCTATATATGTAGGCATGGTGGGGGGGTACACATGCCAAGGTGTGCATGTGAAGGTCAGAAGACAAGTTTGTTGATTCTCTCCTTCCATCTCCCTTTACGTGGGGTCTGAAGATCAAATTCGGGTTGCCAAACTTGTACAGCAAGGTCCTTTACCTGTTGAGCCATTTTGCAGTCGCCTCCTCTCCGTCCTCCTCCCTCTCTTCCTCCTCTTCTTCCTCGCCGCCTCCTCCTCTTTTTAAATTGGCATGTGTTCACTGTCCATGTACTCATAAACCAAGTTCCTCTCCAATGTATCATATATTTCCACCATCCGTCTCTCCCTCCTGCTACTCGGTTCTCATTTACCCTTCCTAATCGGTTCTCTTCTCCCCCCACCCCCACCCCCATCCCATCTCTTACTGTATTGTCAACTTGACAGACAGACTCTAGAAACCTCTAGGAGGTAGATCACCTTAATTGTGAGAAGGACTATTTACTGGGTGGGAGACCCTGTACTAGATGGAGATAGCAAGCTGAGCCCTAGAGTGGAATTCACACCTCCCTCCTTTGGACAGTGGCCAGCTGCTTCCAGCTCCTGCTGTCTTGACCTTCCTGCCATGATACATTGTACCTTGAACTGTGAGCTAAAACAAACCTCTTTTCCCTTAAGTTTCTTTCTTTAGAGTATTTTCTCAGAGCAATAGGAAAAGAAGCTCTAGATCAGTTCTAGTCCACCGATCTACAGTTTTTGTAACAGTGCCACAGGGTTTTGTTACAATGGTTTTTCAGAATAACCTTAAATCAGGTGTTCTACTACCTTGATACTTGTAGGGTTTTTTGTTGTTGTTGGTGGTGGTGGGTTTTTTGTTTTGTTTTGTTTTGTTTTTGCTCAGGACTGTTGGCTGTCTGGGGTCCTTTAAGCTACAGTATATTTTTATCTATTTCTGTGAAAAATATCATTGACATTTTAATGGAAAGTGTTGAACCTGTAGATCCCTTTTGATAATATAGCTATTTTTGTGATATTACTTCTACTAATCCATTACTATTGGTGATCTTCCCATCTCATCCCTCAATGTCTTTCTTAAGTGCTTACATTTTTCTCCTTGTAGTTTCTTGGTTAGGATTAGTCCTAGGTTATTTATTTATTTATAAAGCACTGTAAGTGGGGTTGCTTTTCCTGATTTCTCAACAGTATATTGGAAAGCTACTGATTTTTGTATCCCATTCATTTTCTTGAAGAGTTCATCAGTTCTAAGAATTTCTGGTAGAGCTTTGGGTCTCTTATTATGAGAAGTCATTGTCTACAAAATAGGGATGATTTCACTCTGCCTTTCCATTTGTATCCCTTTTATTTCTTTCCCTACTTATTTATTTAGTGTTATTCCTCTAACTCAAACTTCAAGGACTGTATTGAGGGAAAGTATGAAAAGAGTGGATAGCATTGTCTCCTTCCTGATTTTACTCGAAGTGCTTTGACTTGTCTAACTCTGATTAGGGTAATGTTGGTTATAGAGGGTTTTTTTTTCTTTTAATATATAACATTATGTTACTGGATATTTATTTCATTGCTAGTTTTTTAAGGTGTTTGTTATCAAGAGAAATTTATCAAGGACTTTATCAAAGGTCCTTTCTATATGTATTAAGATGTGGTTTCTCTCAAGTTATTTATGTGATGTGCACATGCACATGTTAAACTATCCTTGCATGGAATAAAGCTCACTGATCACAATGAATGATTATACTGGCTGGTTTTGTGTGTCAACTTGACACAAGCTGGCGTTATCACAGAAAAAAAGAGCCTCCCTTGAGGAAATGCCTCCATGAGATCCAGCTGTAAGACTTTTTCTCAATTAGTGATCAAGGATGGGAGGGCCCATTGTGGGTGGTGCCATCTCTGTGCTGGTAGTCTTGGGTTCTATAAGAGAGCAGGCTGAGCAAGCCAGGGGAAGCAAGCCTATAAGTAACATCCCTCCATGGCCTCTGCATCAGCTCCTGCTTCCTGACCTGCTTGAGTTCCAATCCCGACTTCCTTTGGTGATGAACAGCAATGTGAATATGTAAGCTGAATAAATCCTTTCCTCCCCAACACGCTTCTTGATTGTGATGTTTGTGCAGGAATAGAAACCTTGACTAAGACAAATTGGTATTAGCATAGTGGGGTATTCCTGTGACAACCTGTCCATGTGATTGAGGTCTGTGCAGGAATCAGATAGCCCTGATTAAGACAATGGGGTTTTGTTGTATTTTCTTGAGAATTTGTGCATCTATGGTTATTGGGGAGATTGACCTGTGATTTCCTTTTTTATATGTATAAAACTACAATGAAAAATGAGCTTGACAGTATTAATTCCTTAATTTTGTGCAATTGTTTGAGCAGCTGGTTACGTTTTTTGTCAATTAGCAGAAACCAAAGTCACCTGGGAAAAGGTTACCTCAACTGAAAGTTACCTCCGTCAGAGTGGTCTGAGGGCATGTCTGTGGGGTATTGTCTCAACCCCTGGGGTGTTATAAGCAAAGCCGAGCAAACCATAGTTGGGGTTCCTCTGTAATTCCTGCTTTATGCTCCTGCCTTTAGGTCTGTCTTAGGGTTTCTATTGCTGCAATGAGACACCAAGACCACAGCAACACTTAAAAAGAAGACATTTAATTTGTGGCTGGCCCACAGTTTCAGAGGGTTAGTCCGTTATCATCATTGTGGGAAGCATGGCAGTATGCAGGTAGACATGATGCTAGAGAAGGAGCTGAGAGTTCTACATTTTAATCCAAAGACAGCACAAGTGAATGCCACACGAGACCTAGCTTGAGCATATAAGACCTAACCCCCACAGTGACATACTTCCTCCGTCAAGGCCACACCTAGTGCCATTCCCTTTGAGCCTATGGGGGCCATTTTCTTTCAAACCACTACAACATCCCTCAGTGATAGTCTGTAGCTTGTAATTTTTTTCATCCTCCAAGTTAGTTTTGGTAAGTGGTTTATCACAGCACTAGAACTCTACTAGGGCAATCTTGACAGAACCACTTACATTATTAATAACCTCCTGGCTTAAATTTGTAGGTCATATGTGTCTAGAAGGTTTCTCACTTCCTATAGATTTTTACAATTTATTAGAATATAACTTTCAAAGTATGCCTTAATAATCTTTTGAATTTTGCTAACACTGGGTATGCCTTCCCTGTTGTCTCTAATTTTACTAATTTGGATCTTTTAATTATGTTAGTTGGTCTAAGGATTTGTCGAGTTTTTGCCTTTTCCAAGAATCAGCTGCTTGTTTTGTTAAAGTAAGATTTATTTTTGTTAATGTGTGTGTATGAATGAATGTATGTGTGTGTATATATATATATATACATATATATATATATATATATATACATATATATATATATATATATATATATATATATATATATATATATGCCTCTGTGTGGCATGCTTATGTATCTGTGGTTACTGGCCGAGATAAAAAGGTGTTGTATCTCCTGAAGCCTGAGTTGCAGATGCCTGTGAGCTGCCTGATAGCAGTGCTGGGAGCCAGAGTTCTCTGCCAGCACAACATATGCTCCCAACCAGTGACCCAGCTCTTCAGGCCTATGATTGGTTCTTTGCAGGTTTTTTTTAAATTTCATTAATTTCTGTGTTTATCTTTATTATTTCTTTTGCTTACAGGCTTTGGCTTATTCTTACATCCTTGTGTTGTATCACTAAGTAATTTACTGATAGTTCTCTGCACCTTTAATGAAACCAGTTATAGATATAGACAATCATCCCCCTTAGAGCTGCTTAAATTGGACCCCAGAGGTGCTGGTGTGTTGTATTTTGCTTTCATTTTATTCTTTAAGAATGGACTCTGGACTCTCTTCTGCTCTTCAGACTTTACTTTTTTGCCTAGCTGCTGTAACTAGAGCTTCCCACACTCACCACCCTCTTAGGACGGCTGCTGCATTCCTCCTATGCCCAGTTTAGCCCCAGAGATTATAACACCCTGTGCATGGGTGTCATTTAATCTTCTGGTATCTTCTAATTTTATCCATGTTTGGCTCTTACCCAATATTCTCTTTCTTTTCTTTTGTCTTTAATTTGGTTTTTAGAGACAGGGTTTCTCTGTGTAGCCCTGGCTATCCTGGAACTCACTCTGTAGACCAGGCTGGCCTCGAACTCAGAAATCTGCCTATCTCTGCCTTCCAAGTGCTGGGATTAAAGGTGTGTGCCACCACTGCCCGCCTCTCTTTATCTTCTTATATGGATATCAGAAACATAACTTGGATAATTTTTAGCTGGTAATGAGATTAGCTTCCAACTATGCATTTTTCATGTCAACATTTTAAAAAGGTTTATTTTTATTTTATATGTATTAGTTTTGCCTGCAAAGTTTACTGCATGTGTGCCTGGTACCCATCAAAGCCAGAAGAGGGGCCAGGATCCTATGGTCCTGGAGTTAAGTTGCCATGTAGCTGCTGGGAACCAAACTTGGTTCCTATGCAAGAGCAGTGGAACCACTTCTCCATACCTTTTATTTTAAGTTTTCTCAAGGTTTTCTTTAAGTGTTACTTCAGTTGATTGATGACTGTCTGAGTCACAGTTCTATTGCTGTGAAGAGACAACATGAGCAATGTAACTGTTATAAAAGAAACCATTTAACTGAGTATTTGCTTACAGGTTTGGATGTTTAGTCCGTTATCATCATGTTAGAAAGCATGGCAGCCACATGGTAGCAGGCTGTGCTCAAACAATAGCTGAGAGCCACATCCTAATACACAAGCAGGGAGAGAGGGAGAGAGGGAGTGAGGGAGAGAGGGAGGGGTCAGGGAGGAGGGAGGGAGGTGAGAGAGAGAGAAGGAGACTGGGCTTAGCATGGGCTTTTGAAACCTCAAACCACACTCCAAAGACACACTTCCTCTAACAAGACCACACCTCCTAACTTGTCAAATTGTGTCACTCCCTGTTGACACTCAAATATTTGGGCCTGTGGGGGACATTTTTATTCAAACCACCACATTGACTAAGTAATATTTTTGAAACAGTGTATCCTGATCTCCCACTGGCGAAGAAAATCCAATGGCCACTCCCACAATTAGTGCAAGAGAGCAATTTTGACTAATAGCAGTCTAAATCTTTGTTTAAAATTTTTCTTTTTAAAAAAAATATTTTTATTAGATATTTTCTTTATTTACATTTCAAATGTTATCCCCTTTCCTCATTTCCCCTCCGAAAACCACCTACCCCATCTTCCCTCCCCCTGCTCACTAACCCACCCACTCCTGCTTCCTGTCCTGGCATTCCCATACACTGGAGCAGCCAGCCTTCACAGGACCAAGGGCCTCTCCTCTCATTGATGTCTGACGAGGCCATCCTCTGCTACATATGTGGCTGGAGCCATGGGTCCCTTCATGTGTACTCTTTGGTGGTTTAGTTCCTGGGAGCTCTGGGGGTACTGGTTGGTTCATATTGTTGTTCTTCCTATGGAGCTGTAAACCACTTCAGCGCCTTGGGTCCTTTCTCTAGCTCTTCCATTGGGGACCCTGTGCTTAGACCAATGGTTGGCTGCAAGCATCTTCCTCTGTATTTGTCAGGCACTGGCAAAGCCTCTCAGGAGACAGCTATATCAGGTTCCTGTCCAGTAAGCACTTGTTGGCATCCACAGTAGTGTCTGGGTTTGGTAACTGTATATGAAATGGATCCCCAGGTGGGGCAGTCTCTGATTGGCCTTTCCTTCAGTCTCTGCTCCACACTTTGTATCTCCTCCCATGGATATTTTGTTCCCTCTTCTAAGAAGGACTGAAGTATCCACACTTTGGTCTTCCTTCTTCTTGAGCTTCATGTGGTCTGTGAATTGTATCTTGGGTATTTCAAGCTTCTGAGCTAATATCCACTTATCAGTGAATGCATACCATGTGTGTTCTTTTGTGATACTCATCTGGGAAAATAAACCTCAACTGAGAAAATACCTTCATCAGATTGACTGATGAAAGCCTATGGAGCATTTTCTTGATTGACAGTTGATATGGGAGGACTCAGCCTACTGCTTGTTGTCCGACCACTGACCCCGGGCAGATAACCCTGGGTAGAATATGAAAGCAAGTTAAGCAAGCCATGGAATTAAATCAGTAAGCAGTGTTCCTTCATGCTTCTGCTTCAGTTCCTGTGTTGAGTTCCTGCCCTGGCTTCTCTCAATGATGGACTGTAAACTAAACTCTCTACCTCCAATTTGAATTTGGTCATGGGTTTTTTTGTTTTGTTTTGCTTGTTTTATTTTGTTTTGTTTTCCCACAGCAATAAAAGGCAAACTAGAACATCATTTCATTCTGAGTATATGCATAAATTTAAGAGACTAGTAAAGAATGACATCTCCCAACCATCTACCCTAATTTAGAATTATTTGTTTACTCTTGTATCTTATGTTCTATACTGAAATACCTAGATACAGTGTCCTGCAGTCCTTGGTAACTTCTGTTTTTCTTGCAACCATATAATGTTGTCTCATTCTTTGTAAGTGCTCAGTAAATAATTTATTGAATTAATGAAATATTTTCTAATTTTGATAGTAATTCATATAGTATTCAATTCTTAAGATCTTAAATACTAAATATATATATATATAAAACCTATGTGTAAATTATGTGCACATTTTCCCTTCTGTTAGGATTCTATGAAGTTAAGAAAATACTTTGGTATAAACTAGACTTTTATGCCTTAAAGTGTGGTAATTATCCCATGATTCTGAAGCTAACATGTTTCTTGTTTGATTCAGAAAATGTAAGACTTCAGGAGTCAGCAGGCACACACTTTGGTGTAAATCGTTCTGTAATATTGCCCTGAGAGTTAATAGATTTTCTTGTTTACAACAGGAATAGCAAAAGAGCAGTTGAGCACAAAGAGCTTTGACTTCCTGTGATCCTTAACATTTTAAAAGGAAGCATAAAAAACATTATTGAGTCAAGAAATAATGACTTAAAGGAAAAGAAACCTAAATATTAGGTTTAACTCCAGTGGTGTACGCACTGCATGGCATTTGTCAAACATGTAACTAAATTGGAGCAGCAATTCTTAAGAGGGTAATACAGCAGTGGGGAGATGAGATGGAGGAGATAAGGTGCCTGTCTGGGTTCTGCAGTAGGCAGATGTTTTCCACAGTGCTTAGCAAATGGAAGGTTCTACTTCAATTAATAATTGCTGGGTTCCTCCTCTTCACCCCCTGCGCTGTGTAAACATGGGCAGGTTATCGCTCTTCCGTGGACCTGGGTTTTTGTTTTTTCATCAGTCAGCTGCTCACTTCAGGCCTCAGGGTGGGGTGCTGCAGATTCAGTGATGTGTAGAATGTAGAATCTCACCCTCAGCACCGGTTCACTAAACATTAGCTGTTTCACTTCTTGGATTGATTAGTGGTGCCTGGCCATGCTACACCTGGGTGCTAGTGGAAAGAAAAGCTCAGCTCGTTTTATGGGTTTAGCTGCTGGCAGGCTCACTCACCTTCTGATAGTTTAGAATAGGGTGGTTTTATCCTTTTCTACCTTGGCATTTTTCTGAATCTGAAATCCCCTTCCTTCTTAGAAACCTTCAATAACCATCTGACTTTTTCTCCTTCTCGGGCTATTCTTCTCTGAACCTTTGTGCAGGGCTGTGCGATGAATGGTCATTCCCTGCTCGGATGCTAAGGTCAGCCCTCACACACTCTCAGCACCACCCACAGCCCCTCCCTTCTCTCGTCAGTTCCTTCAGTGCTGCCATAGCACTGTCCGCCAAGCACGGTCCGTTTCACCTCAGGGTTTTGCACCTCTCAGTGTCGAACCCTTTGCCTCTCGGTTTACCTCTCAAGGTTTATAATAACCAACATGGCTGATGTCTCTCGGGAGCCTCTATGTTGACTCTCCTCTGTCATGTTCCTACATTCATAAAGTCTTCCATTTTTTAACATTTAAAATTTAGCTTGTCTCCTTCAAAGAACCTAAGATTATGTACTATGATTGGTAGCATCTTAGAGAGGTACTATGACTAGCCAAGGTAGTGAAGTTCACAGAGGTACTGTTGAATAAAACTAGGTTGGAAAATATTGAGTTAGAGGTAACAAGAGAAGTCAGGCAGAAGCCTTGTGTTTCTGTGAGGGTGTGTGTGTGTGTGTGTGTGAAATGGGTGAGCATGACTCAACTGTTTATCCCCTCCTTTTGGAAGTCCCTCTGAGCCAGGGAGCTCATTTCTAAGTAAGGTCCCAGGACCCTATGATGCCAGTCCTGAGTTATGGGCCGCTCTGTGGTTCATGAGGTATCTGTGGGTTCTGGAGTCTGTTTCAAACTTGCTATCTGATGTCTTGACTTTCTAACATATGTTCATAAGTGTGTTGATAAAATGATTCAAATGTGATGTTTTAAAAAGTTAAATACTTGAGCATGTTTTTCTCTTAGAGTCTGCATATGCTGTGTAATTTCCAGGTTTGAGAGGACAAAAGCCCTTGATATTGAAAAACTGGTCTTTGTTCCAAGCATTTTTTAACCCTATTCTCCAGTCATTATTGAAGTAAGTGGCACAAATGATTATTAAATAAGAATATAATGCATAATTAGAAATTTTCAATTCAATAAACATTTGTTGTAAGCCTGTTATTTTCTAGACATCGAGTGAATTCATAGTCTGGAGGAAGACACAGGCAGGTGGGCGGATTATTACAATCTAACATAATCAATGCCAGGGTTTAGGGGTTTGGAATTGGATTTGTTTTTATCCCACGTTTATTTGGATATTTCTGTTCAGTTGCAGCTGTAATAAATGTGACTGCTATGGGTAAGCATTGCCTGTGCTCCACACATGTATTCAAAATGCTTTATGTAGGTCAATGTATTTTATTCTCCAAAGAAGTCTGTAAGATGGATATCAGCATCACAATGTTCATTTAGAAATAAAGAAAAGGCATCAATAATGCCTATTAGGGTGCTGAGAAGTGGCTGATAGCCTAAACTCAAGGAAGAGAAGACGTCTAGAAAGATAAACATCTTTCCAAAGCATGGTTAGGAGGATGTGGAGCTGACAGATTTATGGATAGGGAAGGAGAGGTAAAACTTCAGAGTAAGACCTAAGCCCTAATACTTCAGTATCTTAGATAGTAGGAATAAGGGATGTTCTTACTGTTCATATGTCTGAGGTATGGAGGAAGCCAGGAAAAGAATGGCCACAAGAATTTTAAAGGAAGCTGTACCATTGAAGGAGCAATAGAGAAAGGCTTTTGTATAAAGATGTTTCTTCAGTCTTCTACAAGAGGGAGAATCAAGGTTATTTTCTCTACTGTAATGTTTGGATCCCCAGAGCCCACTGCAGTGCCAAGGACATCATAGGTCCTCCAAATTCATTTTCCCTACTGTAATCTAACTAAAACAGTTTCTTGCTGTGTTAAATCTCACTAATACCCTCCTAAGACCTTCCTTCTGCTCAGATATATGTATTTATATATGCACATATATAATTGTATATGTATATATACACACATATCTCTATATATCTATGTATATATACACACATAGATCTCTTTAATATATTCATTTGTCTTACCTCCTAAGACTTGAGGCTAGTAGTACTGCTCACAAGGGGAGGGGTGGGTCATTGCATCATTTATACTGCCTGCTGCTCAGTCACCACAGACAATATGTAGATAGATAATGCTTATTATAATAAGGATTTAAAAAAACCCCAGAGCATTGACAGTTGTGTTGCTTTCAGCTCCTAAGCTAGATGCCTTCTGTCTATTTCTGGCCTGTTCCTCAAATACAAATCAGTTCTGTGAATTTCAGTGCACGTTTAGTAAATTACCTTTTAGTTTAAAGATAAAATTAATAAGAACAAATGGACTTATAACCTTATAGGTAGTAGAATATTAAAGGTCAGATAGTCACCCACCCCCGTTTTTATCTATCATTCCGTCACTATGCTACAGCTTTCTTTAAACACTTTATAAGTTCATTGTTAGATAGTGTACAGTGTGACAGAAGTTTCTATTGAAAATAAGTTTGCTGTTTTGTAGACATCAAATGAGACTATCAAGAAATTTTCCCTTGTAATAATTGCCGCCAGCATTATCACTGCAGCATTGCTTTTGTTTACATTCTTCTTATTAGAAGACATTCTTTACCATTGTTCACAATTACATTAACACAGTAGCTACCATGGTATCCTTCAGTAGACAAACTGTGGTCCATCCATACCATGGAATAATACTCAGTGAATGATTAAGAATGATCCATCCATTGATGAGAGTGGGGCGTTGAAGTCTCCCACTATTTTTGTGTGAGGTGCAATGTGTGCTTTGTGCTTTAGTAAAGTTTCTTTTATGAATGTGGGTGCCCTTGTATTTGGAGCACAGATGTTCAGATTTGAGAGTTCTTCTTGGTAGATTTCACTTCTAAGTGAAATTCTAGTGAAGACTCCAGTTTTTTAAACATCAAGTGAATGATTATTTTGTTACAAATGAATATTTTAATATTTATATATTTATACTTATGGAAAGTCTTTATAAAAAATGAATATCCCCTTGAAGAACTCACAGCTGTAATACACTTAGATTTTAGTTTCATAGACTAAAATAGTTTTTAGTTTCATAGACTAGTTTTCCTTTGACAAGTGTGAAGTGTCATTTCTTATCTTTTTAAATAACTTTTGGTTGAAAGTCAATTTTATTAGATATTAGAATGGCTATTCCAGCTTGTTTCTTGGGACTATTTGCTTGGAAAATTGTTTTCCAGCCCTTTACTCTGAGATAGTGTCTGTCTTTGACACTGAGGTGTGTTCCCTGTATGCAGCAAAATGCTGAGTCTGTTTACGTATCCAATCTGTTAGTCTATGTCTTATTATAGGGAGAATTGAGTCCATTGATATTTAGAGATATTAAGGAAAAGTGATTGTTGCTTCCTGTTATTTTTGTTGTTAGAGGTAAAATTATATTTGTGTGACTATCTTCTTTTCAGTTTGTTTTGAAGGCTAGATGCCCCAGTATAGGGGAATGTGAGGGTGGGGAGGTGGGAGTGGGTGGATGGGTGGGGGAAAAACCCTCAAAGAAGGAGAGGAAGGGGGATGATATAGGGAGTTTCTGGATGGGGGCAACTGGAAAAGGGAATAACATTTGAAATGTAAATAAAGAAAATATCCATTAAAAAAAAGTGATGAAGAATGATTTATAAAGCTGTGGAAAGTCGTAGATGGCACCACATTAGTGAAAGAAGCCAGGCTGAAGACGGTTCTGTACAATTCTTGGAAACATTGTTGGAGAGGAGAAAAGAGTAGTTATCAAGAGCTTAACATGATAGGAGTAAACAGATGGATAACAAAAGATAAATGTACACTACCAGGATTGAACTGCAATATAAACAGAGGACCTGAGTAATGGCTTCCTAATAATTGGTTTGCTGTATTTATGGTAAGTGAAATTCTAGTGAAGACTCCAGTTTTTTAAACATCAAGTGAATGATTATCTTGTTACAAATGAATATTTTAATATTTATATATTTATACTTATGGAAAATCTTTATAAAAAATGAATATCCCCTTGAAGAACTCACAGCTGTAATACACTTAGATCTTAGTTTCATAGAATAGGAATTCTAAGAAAATCAAAAGAGGTTATTTTCAAATCAAGAGAAGTATACTAGAGCTGGCTGGCTCTTCACGGCACAGCATCATTCAGACAGCATCCTAAGAACCTAAATATATGCCCAACCTTGGAATGATGATGCGCCAGAAATAATAAATACTATACTCTATAGTCTAAAGCTCCAAAGAAGCAAAACCAATAGAAAATATGTAGGTAGGTCAAAAGACAGATACATAGATTTAGTGTAGGGATTTATATGGCTGTAGAGACTAAAGCATTGCCCATTCTGTAGGGGCAAGCTGTATATAGAGGGGAAATGATGGTACAGTTTTCTAAATGAGAAGCCTGGAGAAGTAAGAGGAAACCAGTCATTAATGGTCCAGTCCAAGTCTGAGTTTTAAGGTAAAAGAAAAATGCACAGCTTAACACAGAGAATTTTTTTAAATTGTCTATTTTATTTATTTAAATTCCAAATATTGTCACCCCCTTCCCAGTTTCCCCTCTGAAAACCCCCATCCCATCTCTCCTCCCTTGTGCCCCTATGAGGGTGCTCCCCCACCTACCTATCTACTCCTACCTCACCCCTCTACAATCCCCCTACACTGGGGCATCAAGGCTCCACAGGACCAAGGACCTCCCCTCCCATTGATGCCAGATAAGGCAGTTCTCTGCTACTTATGTAGTTAGAGCAATGGATCCCTCCATGTATACTTTTTGGTTAGTGGTTTATTCCCTGGGAGCGCTGGGGCAGGGGTGGGGTGGGGGTCTGGTTAGTTGATATTGTTGTTCTTCCTATGGGGTTGCAATCCCCGTCAGCTCCTTCATTCCTTCCCCTAATTCTTCCATTGAGGTTCCCATGCTCAGTTCAATGGTGAGCTGTGAGTATCTGCATCTGTATATCAGGTGCTGGTAGAGCTCTCAGGAGACAGCTATACCAGGCTCCTCTCAGCAAGCACTTCTTGGCATCTGCAATAGTATCTGGGTTGGGTATCTGCAGATGGGTTGGACCCCTAGGTAGGGCAGTCTCTGGGTGGCCTTTCCTTCAGTCTCTGCTCCACTCTTTGTCCCTAAATTTCCTTTAGACAGGAGCAATTCTGGGTTAATATTTTGGAGATGGTGGGTGGTCCCATCCCTCAACTTGGGACTTTACCTTTCTACTGGAGGTGTTCTCTAAAGGTTCTATCTATGCTTTTATTTTGGCTAATGTCTTCCCCCTTGGGTCCTGGGAACCTCTCCATTACCTGGTGCCTGAGACTTTCTAATTGCTACCCACCCACCCACCCCCGCCCAGTTCCCCACACCCCTACTGCTACATATTTCTATTCATTTTCCTGACTCTCTGTTCTTCTCTCCTGTCTCTTTCAATGGGGAAAGTGTGTCCTTGAATGTGTGTTCGCATATTATCTTTTGGTTCAAATGTTAACAAGAAACGTCCAAATGCCTTCAAATCTTTCTACCCAGGGGAATAAATATCAGTTTTTGTTTTTAGAGTTAATAAAATACACAAAAGGATGAAAGGCTAGGCTCTTCCTTATGCTTCTGTTAGCTTTTAAAATTTTTATTTTTATTTGTGAGTGTGAATACATGTGTTTGCATGCCTGTGGCACCAGAAGAGGTCATTGGATCTCCTGAAGCTCGAGTCGCAGGCAGTTGTAAGCTGCCCACATAGATGTTCTGAACTTCTTCAGTAAATCATCTAGAACAGAATAACAAAATGTGTCCTAATGGTTGGAGCATATGGGCTTTCTAACAGTGTCAACAATTGTTAGTTGCATACTGCAAAACTTATTTGTGGTGGAAAGAAATCTCAGAAGTATAAGAGAAATGTGTGCCTTTTTAAAGGACTAGTGAAAAATTTAAACTATCAAAATGCTTTATTTCCTATGCACCATTGTTAAGAGTCTATATATTTACTTACAACTCCAACTGTCTGAAGTATATTAAATCAATATGATTTCAAAGTGATTTTTTTATCTTGAATTAAAATTAAACATCAGAGTTGGTATGAACTAATCCCCTAGCTGTATAAATGCTATAATAAAGTTATTTAAGTGTTTTCAGAAAAAGGATATTGATAGTGCAACAGTAAGTACTCATGCAATATGTAGGGTTTCTACTGTGACAAAACACCATGACCAAGTCAATTTATAAGAGAACGCATTTAACTGGCCTTATGATTTCTGAGTATTAGAGGCCATACTAGTTGGACAAAGGCATGGTAGCAGGATTAGCTGAGAGCTCCCATCTTGACCCACAGAGAGTTCACTGAGAATGGCACCAGTCTTTTGAAACCCCAAAGTCATACCGCTAACAAGGGTATACCTCCTAACCCTTCCCAAACAGTACCTTCAATAGAAGACCACATGTTCAAACATGAGTCTATGAGAGCCACTCTCATTGAAACTACCACAGACTAGAACATGAAGATATTTCTTAGGAAGGAAATACTGATTGTTATCAGACTGTAAAGTCTCAGGGAAGAAATACTACAATTTATAAAATACCTTTGCTAGTTTCCCTAACAGGCATATTTGTACTCTTTACTTTGCTTATTCTTTCTGTGACCTTTAGGTACAGACATTTCTACGTACAAATAGTTAAATTTAATGAACATTGAGTTATTTAGATCATGTAGGTGTTGAATATGAGTCGAGTGCCCATTCTATAGGCTCCTAATGTGCTAAATGGTTTATTGCATCAGACTATGTGTAACCCTGAATACTTCTGCTTAAGGTAGTCATTGCCTATTTAGCATTATGAACAGAAAACAGTTCTCCAGTGCTGTCTATATCCTAATGCATAGAGCCTGTGATTAAGGTAAATGGCTTAATTTAGCTTAGAGTGTCCCAGATTGCACAGTTAGACCTGGAGGTATCAGTGGAGACATCAGAATTTAAGACAGAAGTACAACAGTTAGAGATGTGATGGAAGAAGACAAGTTTTAGTGACCTGCTTGCTATCTTTAGAAGAAGAGAGCATGAAACTAGTGACTTCTAGAAGCTATAAAGATAGTGAATAGACCCTCCCTCCAGACCTTAAAAGTAAGACATCCCTGTTGGCAACTTGCTTTTAGTGCAGTGAAACCCATTTTAAACTCATGAACTCTAGAAACAAGATAATAATATTTGTGCTGTTTTAAGGCACTAATTTTGTGGCCTTACCATAGCAGCAAGGCTGTTAATACAAGAGCTTTAGTTATAGTTATCTGGCATGAGTATGTTCCTGAAGTTTGTCATATGTGCTTTTGTACACTGTCATTTCTATTGTAGATGATATCTAACAATGTAAGGAAAACAAAGGAAACCATAGATTGTAGGAATAAGGAGGAATCAAGCCATATAGAAGGTTTGTTCTATGATAAACAAGTGGATTGCTTAACTGAAAACAAAGCATGGAAACAGAATGACATATTGTAGGGAGCTTCTACTCTTTTAGATTTCCATATTACCCCTCACAAGACCCTTAATTTTAGCTGTCCCTCCTCATTCTCTTCCTCATTACCTTCTTTCTCCCTTCCTATTCTATACCCCATCCATTCACAACCCTTTTTAGGGAGATCTATATGCCCCCAAGACATATCTAAGCTCTCTATCTAAGCTCTGTGGTTCTATGGATTATAACTTGGTTATCATTGACTAAATAGCTAATATCCCCTGCTAAATGAATACACACTATGTTTGTCTTTCGAGTTCTGGATTACTTTACTCCAGATGATTTTTTCTCCTAGCTATTATCACTTATCTGCAAATTTTCTGATTTAACTTTTTTTTTAAGTGGCTGAGTAATATTCCATTGTGTAAATGTTCCACTTTTTTTCTTTTATTCATTTTTCTCTTGAAGAATTGTGGTTTGTAATTTCTGGCTACTGTGAGTGGAGTAATAGGGGACACAGTTGAGCAGGCTCCTCTGCGGCAAGATGAAACATCCTTTGGGTATATACCCAAGAGTGGTAAAGCTGGATCTTGAAGTAGATCAATACCCCTTCATGAGGAACTCTGACATTGACTTATTTGTTTTTTAAAGATGTATTTATTATTATATGTAAAGTACACTGTAGCTGTCTTCAGACACCCCAGAAGAGGGCGTCAGATCTCATTACAGATGGTTGTGAGCCACCATGTGGTTGCTGGGATTTGAACTCAGGACCTTCAGAAGAGCAGTCAGTGCTCTTAACCACTGAGCCATCTCTCCAGCCCAACATTGACTTATATAGTGGCTGTACACTATGCGATGGATGAGTGCTCTCCTTACTCCACATCCTCACCAGCATGAGCTATCACTTGTGTTGTTAGTCTTAGATATTCTGACAGCTGTAAGATGAAATCTCAAGTAGGTTTGATTTGCATTTTTCTGATAACTAAGGACGTTGAACATTTATTTAAGTGTTTCTCCGGCATTTGTGTTTCCCCTATTGAAAATTCTCTCTTTATATCTGTTCCCCATTTTAAAATCATGTTGTTTTCTAGATGTCTAGTTTTTACTTTATATATTTTGGATATTAGTCCTTTAATGAATTTGTGGTTGGTAAAAATCTTTCCCCATTCTTTAGGCAACCACTTTGTCCAGATGATGGTGTGATCTTTGCCATGCAGAAACTTTTTCAGTTTCATGAGATCCCATTTGTTTATTGTTGATCTTGGTGCCGGTACTAATGGTGTTCTCTTCAAAAAGTCTTTTCCTGTGCTAATTAGTTCAGGGTATTCTTCACTTTCTCTTCTATCAGGTTCAATGAGTGCATCTGGTTGTATGTTGAAGTGTCTGATCCACTTGGAAGTGAGGTCTGTGCAGGGCAGTAAGTATTGATCTATTTGAATTCTTCTATGTGCATCCATCCAGTTTGACTAGCACTTTTGTGTCTGGTCATAATGTCTTTTTTTCCAATCCAAATTTTTGACTTCTTTATAAAAAGATCAGGTATCCATGGGTATGTGGATTTATGTTTGTGTTTACTATTCTAGAGGCAGTGGGACCTGGGAGAATGGAACCAGTGTATAAGACTAAAATCTGATGCAATAGCCATCTTTATTCAGAGCACCAGACGATTTATACTCTGAGGGTTAAGAAGGACCATTTGAGTAAAGTTATCATGGGTTCAAGCTGTATACAATCACGATTATTTTTTTTATAGTGGCATATAAATGTTAAATTGAATAACACCAACAAGCCATAATGAGTAGTCTGAAATAACCTCTACACCTCTACACCTGGGAGTATCACATTTTTTCCTTTCTTTTTTTTTTTTCTTAAATATAATCTTCATTTACATTTCAAGTGGTAAAACCTTTACCAGTTTTCCCCCTCCCCAAAACCCCCCAACCCCTCCTCCCACTCCCTGCCTCCAAGTATATACTTCTCCACTTGACCCACTCCCACCTCACCCCCCCCCTCAATTTGCCCTTGTTGGGGCATCTATTTAACCTTCACCTGACCAAGGACCACTCCTCCCACTGATGCCCGGCAAGGCATTCCTCTGCCACATTTTTGGCTGGAACCATGTGTACCCTTTGGTTGCTGGTTTGCTCCCTGGGAGTCCTGGGGCGTCGAGGTGGTCAACATCGTTGTTCTTCCCATGGGGCTGTAAACCCATTCACCTCCTCCGGACGGCCCTCTAACTCCTCCCTTGGGAACTCCACTCCCAGACCAATGGTTGGCTGCTAGCATCTGCCTCTGTATGTATAAGGCTCTGGCAGGGCCCCTCCGAAGACAACCATGGCATGTTCCTTTTGATATGCGCTTCTTGTCATCCATAGTAGTGTTGGGGTTTGGTGACTATTTATAGGGTGAATCCCCAGGTAGAGCAGTCTCTGGGTAGCTTTTACTTCAGTCCCTGCTCCACACTTTGTCTCCATTATTGCTCCTGTAAGTGTATTGTTCCCTTTCTCAGAGGAACCCAAGCACCCCTATTTCAGTCATCCACCTTCTTGAGCTTCCTGTGGTCTGTGAATTGTAACTTGTTTATTTTGAGCTTTTGGGCTAACATCCACTTATCAGTGAGTGCAAACCATTTGCATTCTTTTGTGATTGGGTTACCTCGCTCAGGATGACACTTTCTAGTTCCATCCGTTTGCCTAAGAATTTCATGAATTCATTGTTTTTAATAGCTGATAGCTCCATTGTGTATATATACCACAGTTTCTGTATCCATTCCTCAGTTGAAGGACATCTGGGTTCTTTCCAGCTTCTGGTTATTATGAATAAGGCAGCTATGAACATAGTGGAGCATGTGTCCTTATTACATGTAGGAGCATCTTCTGGGTATATACCCAGGAGTGGTATAGCTGGGTCCTCAGGTAGTACTATGTCTAATTGTCTGAGGAATCACCTAACTGATTTCCAGAGTGGTTTTACAGGCTTGCAATCCTACCAACAATGGAGAAGTGGTCCTCTTTTGCCACATCCTCTCCAGCATCTGCTGTCCCCTGAGTTTTTCATCTTAGCCATTCTGACCCATGTGAGGTAGAGTCTCAGTGTTGTTTTGATTTGCATTCCCCTGATAACTAAGGATGCTGAACATTTCTTTAAGTGCTTTAGAGTCATTCGAGTTTCCTCACTTGAGAATTCCCTAAGAATTTCATGCTCTGTACCCCCTTTTTAAATAGGGTTATTTGACTCTCTTGAGCCTAACTTGAGTTCTTTGTATACCATGGATATTAGCCCTCTATCAGATGTAGGATTGGTAAAGATCTTTTCCAAATCTGTTGGTTGTCTTTTTGTCTTTTTGTCTTTTGATGCATTCACAGCTTCTCAACACATTATGATGCTGTCTGCTCTGCTTCAAAAGGAAAGCTGAACCCTCCTACTGTCCCCATCACCCGGTGCCTCATTACCCACCATGCTTGCCTGGCACATTCCACTCAGACCTGTGCATTGTCATCCTCTCCTGGAATTATCTTCTCCTACAAAGCTTACTGTTTGTTCAAATATTGCCTTTTCAGGAAGTAGGATCTTAATTTTATTTAAACCTAATTATTATAGAAAACTATATTCATATATTATTTGTATAACTGGAAAACCAGCCTAGAGAAAAATACAACATTTAGCTGTACAAAATTGATTGTCTAATAATTTCATGCTTGTATAGAATGCCTTCTGATCACATTTATCCCCACATCCTTTCGTAGTTTCTTTCCAAGCCAGCCAATCTTCCTACTTAAGGCCTAGACATTCAGCAAAGCCAGATGAAGCAATCTCGTGACATTATCTAGCCAGCCCATTACCAAGTCTCACATTTGATGGGTATCAGATAAGCGCTAATTGTCTGGCTGGCAATTAGCGACTTCACATCTGCTGCTGTGGACACAGCATACAGTGGGAAGGCTGATTTCAGATGGAAGCAGCTTTTGGAAGGAGCTATGACTCCCAGGAGTGGTATGGGTTTACTTTTTAAAGATAATAGCTTCATAATTTCCCTAAACGGAGGACATTCATTAAAAATAGGATTCTTTTTGAATTCAAGGTGTAGATAGATATCAGTTAGTAGTGATAGTGACCAAACGTCACATCCTTTTTAGATTAAAAAAAAAGTGAGCGACATCATTGTATTCTTCTTTTGAATGATTTGGATCACTGATAGAGACATTGTTTCCAGGTGAGCATGCTGACTGTTATTTTTATTGTTATGCTTATGGCTCCCTGAATTCATTATCCTGAATGGAGAATGGTGAATTCTGGTTTGTATGTGCTATTTCTTTATTGGAATGGACTCATTTACACTCAATGGAAATAATATGAAGAGAGAAAAATATTTATGAAGTAATCATACTGGCTAACATTTGGCATCGTTTACACTATGCTTGCTACTGTGCACAGCCCTTTATATGAATTTTATTCAAATGTGTGTGGAAAAGTGATTTCTATTTGTTTTAATATCTTTTTAATGCTTTCAAAATTATAACTTTCATGGGAAGGTTTGCTTGCAATAAAATTTTCACTCATGCTTGGTTTTCTCATGCGTACATATAATGTTACCCTTATCTGAATAGCTTGTTCCATGGATAATAAATCTGATGAAATTTTTAAAACTTTAAAATCGAGTATTGAGTTAACACAGATGTCTTATAAAAGAAGGGAAAGCCGGCTGATCATGTCAACCTGATGAATAGTTCTTGGGATCTGTAGATGCATCGCAATTCTGTTTATCATCTTTGTAAAAACTGACTCAGAAGGAATGGTCCACACTGTGGGATGATCCAACTGCTTGTTGAATCAATTGCATTTAATTAGCCCATCTGATGTTGATTGAATTCTGGGCTTGCATGCCTGGATTCCTGAAAAATTGAATTATAAGTATTCTTCTCATTTAGAGATATTTGAATCTGAAGTGATGAGAGATTTTTATACCAAATTATTCTTATTATGTTGTGTTCATAATCCATCTTATGGCATGTTCTCAGATCCTGCCACAGTCTGGGGAAATCAGCCTCCTGTGAGATTCAATAATAGGAGGTAATAATGTAGTGACCAAGCAGGCAGCAAGATGGGAGAGGCAAAAGAGAGAACTTCTATACATCTAAACAGTCCGATGCCTCTGTTTTTCTTTGAATGGAAAGGCCTACTGCTTTCTCAGATAATCAGTTGATTCTTGAGAGAGAGGGACAAAAGTGAAGAATAATGGTAAAGTATGTGGGTTCAAGTCCTGATTTTACCACTTACCATCTTTCTCACTTTGCGTTAATCACTAAAGTTCTAGTGTTTTCAGTTCCCTCGTGTTTAAGTGAGGGAAAAGAGTAACCAGGAGAAGTTATTTATTCTTAGAAATTACTGAAATTACATTTACATTTATTCACTCACTCAGTATGTAAGTGGTGGGTATTCATGGCGCAGTACCTGTGTGAAGGTCCAAGGTAATAAGAGAAACGGTTACCTCCTTCTGTCATGTACATCCTGGGGATTGAACTTGGATTGTCATGCTTGGCAGTGTAAGGGTCTGCGATTCTCTGAAGAATGATACCCCCAGACTCAAATAGTATGCAAAAACAAAAAGCATTTATTCTACAGAAATTACCAGCATGCAGGGATCTCCATCTGCCAAAATGGAGACACCCAGTGGACTCACAGCTTTTATTGTCAGAGGTATTCTGGGGAGGGGAATGTGCCTTTTTACCTTGATTGGTTAGCTCTGTCTCTAGTGGTCTGACTGATTCTATAATGAGTTAGGATCTGGGGACCTCCCAGGGTGGTACTCATTCTAGCTACCTATTTTTGCTTTAGTCCAAATGACAAGGTATCCTAGGATTGATTGGCTGCCCTTGGCTGTGGCTGGCTGACCACAGGTTCCTGGATCTGGGTTTTCATTTCTGGGAAACAGCATCTTAGGGCTAATCTCCTCAGCTGTCAGTTTGCAGCCTGTGATGGAGTCAGCCTGGCTCTGGCTAACTCAGTCCTCTCAGCTGCAAGGGCTTTACCTACTGAGCAATATTGCCGAACCATCTTCCCAATTATCGGGAAAAAAGTTCTTTTCACTCAATTAAGAACACGAAATCAGTATGGATGATATGTATGCAAATATAAATATAGTTATGTATAACTTTTGAGAAATCATTCTGTAGGTTGCCATTTTTGTCTTTTGCCCTTCAGAAGCTTCTCAGTTTCATGAGACCCCCTTTATTAATTATTTATTGTAGTGCTTGTGCTAATGGTGTTCTGTTCAGAAAATCTTTTCCCGAAGAAATGATTTCAAGGCTATTCTGTAATTTCTCTTCTATCAGAAAACTGGCTACCTTTATGTCAATTTGACATAAGCTAGAATCAAGAAGGGAACCTCCGTTGAGAAAAACATCTCAATTGAGAAAATATGCCTCTGTAAAGTAAGACTTTGTAAGCAAGCCCATAAGGAACTTTCTTAGTGATTGATGGGGGAAGGTCCAGCCCATTATGAGAATGCCATTCTGGGGGTAGTTGTCATGGCATCTATAAGAAAGCAGACTGAGCAAGCCATGAGGAGCAAGCAGAAAGCAGCACCCTTCCAGGGCTTCTGCATCAGCTCCTGTTTCCAGGTCCCTGCCCTGCTTGAGTTCCTGTACTGATTTTCTTTGATGATGAATTGTATGTGGAAGTATGAGCCAAATCAGCCCTTTCCTCTGCAAGTGTCTTTGATCCTGGTGTCTTATCATAGAAATAGAAACACTAACGAAGACAATCCTACTCAGTATATCTGGTTTCATGCTGAGGTCTTTGATCCATTTCAGGTTGAGTTTTGAGCAGCATGACAAGTATGGATCTATTTGCATTCTTTCCCATGAAGCCATCCAGCTTAACTAGCACCATTTACTGAAGATACTGTCTTTTCTTCCAATGTGTATTTCTGGCCTCTTCATCAAAAATCATGCATCCATCGGTGGATAGATTTAGACATGGGTCTTCTATTCAATGCCATTGATCAGAGTGTGTGTTTTTGTGCCAATTCCACATTGTGTTTTATTGCTATAACTTTGTAGTGTTTTATTACTATAGCTTTGTAGTACAACTTGATATTGTGATACCTCCAGCAGTTCTTTTACAGTTAGGAGTAACTATTGTGGGGCTTTTGTGTTTCCAAAAGAAGCTCGAAATTGTTCTTTAAAGATCTGTAAAGAACTGTGTGATTGCATTGAATCTGTAGATTGCTTTCAGAAGGATGGCCATTTTTACTATGTTAATCTTTATAATCCATGACCATGGCAAGTCATTCCCTCATATAATACCTTTTTCTATTTTTACCAATAATTTGACATTTTTATCATACACATCTTTCACTTGCTTGGGTAGAGTTACCCCGAGACATTTTATATTATTTGATGCTACTGGGAAAGGTTTTGTTTCCCTGATTTCATTTTCAATCCATTTGCATATAGGGGCACTACTGATTTCTGTGAGTTTTGTGTCCAGCTACTTTGCTAAAAGTGTTTATCAGCTCTAAGAGTTTCACAGTAGAGTTTCTAGGATCACTAAAATTTTAGGTAGTATGTATAGTACCATATCATCTGCCAATAAAGATAATTTGACTTCTTCCTTTCCAATTTGTATCCCTTTATCCACTTCAGTTGACTTATTGCTCTAGCTAAGACTTGAAATACTATATTAAGTAGGTGTGGAGAGAATGGACAACCTTGTCTTGTTTGTGATTTCAGTGGAATTTCTTTGAGTTCTCTCCACTTAAGTTGATGTTGGCTATGGGATTGCAGTAAACTGCTTTTATTATGTTAAGGTATATTCCTTGTATCCCGAATCTCTCCAGGACTTTTATCATGAAGGGGTGTTGAATCATCCAATAGAGGATTAATATGCAAAAAATATGAAGAGCTCAAACTGGATGTCCAGAAAACAAATAACCCAAATTTAAGAAAAAAAAAAGTGGGGGCAGAAGATACAGATCAAAACAGAATTCTCAGTAGAGGAAACTCAAATGGCTGAGAAACATTTAAAGAACTGTTCAACATCCTTATTCATCAGGGAAATGCAGATCAAAACTACTTTGAGATTTTATCTTACACCAGTCAGAATGGCAATTATCAACAAGTCACAGCTCATTCTGGTGAGGATATGGAGTAAGCGGAACACTCATCCATTGCTGATGGGAGTGCAAACTTTTACAGCCACAATATACAATCAGTATATAATATGCAACATACAATATACAATACAGTATACATACATGAACTTACTGGCTGTGGTCTAGCTAGTCCAACAATGGTTTTCTAATAACAAGTTTCAAGGCTCTGGTAGTTTTTCAGTCCATGAGCCTGGATGTCTCTCATCTGGTACTTGGTATATCCCAGAATCCTGAAGAGGTCAGTTCTAATTTCAATGATGGAATGGACTTGCTAGTGTAATCAAGAATAAACAGGCAAAGAAATCAAGCTTCTTTTTTCCATGTCCTTTATATAGGCTGTCAGCAGAAGGTGACTCTTACAGGTTGCTCTTCCCACCTCAAAGGGTTCAGGTTAAAAGTTGGTCTTCCCATTTCAAGTGATTTAATTAAGAAAAAAATACCTCATACATGTATCCAGACAGTTGGACTTTTGTTATTCCAAGTATGTCAAGTTAATAGCCATCACAAGTACATCCCTTGTCAACCTGACACACAATCATATCTTATGTCATGCTTATTTTTCAAGTGAAAAAAAAAGCATACCATAATTAGCCTAACATGATATAACTATCTTACATACAATCACAAACACATTAAATATTTAACCGGGTCATTATTATGCTTCTTAACATAATATACTTATCCCTCATGCAACCACAAACATGTTATAAATTTATAATGCAAGATAATGCCATTTGAGGTACTTCTTTTACTATCTTAAACTTAAATATGATAACCCCTGATATTCTCATTCTTGATGTTTTACTATATAATGAAGTTAAGGAGAGAAAACACAAATATCTGTATAAACACATTCTTAACAAAATATGACAAACAGTCATTATAATTATAATCCTCACTTCTGCAAATGGCCATGTGGTATTAGCTCTTCCTCTACTACATATTCTGAGTTTCCTCCTCCCTTGGCAAGTACCTCAGTAGGTCTCAACTCTTTTTATGGAGGAGTGACTCCTTCATTCCTGAAGGGTTTGTGTCCTTTGTCATCCTGTCTGGATTAGGCTTTTGTAGTTTTACACTGACTTTAATCACATAACACAGTAGCAGCAAGAGATGTGCTAAAGGATATCCTGCACTCCAGACATAATCTTTCTTACCTCCATTGTGGAGAAGCCATCCAACTTCCCTTTGGTAATTTGGATCAATCACTCCTCCTGACACTTATTCCTTTCTTGGCCTATAGGTTTTTAAGGGTATCAAAATGCCAAAGTGGTTGGAGGGGAGGTTGAGTGTGAACTTCCAGTTTAATAGTGTTTGTTGTGTCTCCTGGAAAACGTGCTCCCCTCTCTAGGACCAAACATCTAGACCAGCAGACTTAAGATAATGGGAATAGGAAACAAACATTTTCCTAGTGGGTTGCTAGGGGTAACACTGAGTGGAACTATTCCCCTTGACTCCATGTATCCCAACTATGGGGAAAACAGTACCATGTATTAGAACCTGATTCAAAGCCTTTTGGAGAACCCTGCCCTAGTCCTCCAGCCTGCTGCTACCTGACTGGCACTGTAACTGTGTCTTTAAAAGGTCATTCTATCTTTCTATCAGGCCAACTGCTTCAAAATGGTTGAGAAAATGGTAAGACCAATGGATCTCATGATCATTGACCCTTCTCTGGCTGTGAATTGAGTTCCTTGGTCCGAAGCAAATAGATGATGATGGATAAGGCATTCTGTAAATCCACAGATGGTGGTTTTGGCAGAAACATTACATACAAGCAAGGCAAAAATATAACCAGATGAAATATCTATTTTATAAGGACAAAAAGTGTTCCAATGTAGCCAACCTGGTTGATCATCCCAGGGAATGGTATCTGTTCAGTGTTAGTCTCTGCTGTTGGCAGATCTGCTACTCAGCAGCAGCTGTAGCCAGGTAAGGTTTAGTAAGTGAAAGTCCATTAATAACTTCCATCTTTGCCACCAAGGCCACTTTATTCATGTATACTTTGGCCAATGACAGGGATGCCCTTGTTATGAGAGTAGAAACCATATGCATTTGGGCAATTTCTTCAAATCATTTGCTTTAGTGCCACTGGGACCTGCTCAGACCTAATGACATATATACCACTTCCATTTGATAATGGATTACTGCTGTGCTCGTCCTACTTTAGGACTTGGTGAGTCAGATAACACACAGCTCATAATGGGGCAGCTCAGGTCAAAAGGTAACTTGGTGGCCCATGGTCAAACATTCAATTTCCATGAAGAATAAACAAATAGCAGGCTAAAAGCTGTCTCTCAAAGGGAAAATAGTTGTTTGCCTTGCTCTAAAATACCAAAGGTTTCTCTGTGATTCACTTATAGGGGCCTGACAAAGGTTCCATACAGCATCCCTATCAGCCACTGATACTTCAAGTACCATCTGGTCTGATGAATCATATGGTCTGAATGGCGGAGCAGCTTGTACAACAACCTGTGCTTGCTGGTGAGCCTTTTCCTAGTCTAGGCTTCAGATAATGCTAGCAGCTTTCTGAATCCCTTGGTATATGAGCTGGAATAACAGAGCCAAGTGAGGAATGTGCTGTCTCCAGAATCCATATAGGCTTGCTAAAGGTTGTGTTTATTTCTTGGTGGTGGTGGGAGGGACCAGGTTCAATAATCTAGCCTTCCCTTTAAAACAGTGGTTCTCAACCTACATAGGGCTGTGACCTTTTAATACAGTTCTTCATGTTGTTGTGACCACCAACCACAAGATGATTTTTTTTGCTACTTCATAACTGTAATTTTGCTACTGTTACTGAGTTTTAATGTGAATGTCTGATATGTTAGAGATCTGATATACCAACCCTATGAAAGAACATTCAGCCCCCAAACCCATTCATTTAGAATGTCTGCCTCAGAAGGACTCTCTCTGAATTTCACTGAAGGGGACCTTCAATTTCGGTTGGATTTATTTCCCATCCTCTGGTGCACATCCGTGTTACCAATAAGTCCAAAATGATTGCTACCTCCTTTTTGCTTTCTTCAGTCAGTATAATGTCATCAACATAGTGGACCAATGTGATATTTTGTGGAAGAGACAATCAAGATCCCTTCTAACTGAGGTATGACACAGGGCTGGAGAATAATATGTCCTTGAGGTAAAACTGTAAATGTGTACTGCTGACCTTTCCAACTGAAAGCAAACTGCTTCCGGTGGCCTTCATAAACAGGTACAGAGTAAAAGGTGTCGCTAGGTCAGTAGCTGTATCTCCATGTGCCAGGAGATGTGTTAATCTGTTCCAGGTAAGGATACCACATCTGATACCACAGCTAAAATTGGAGTCACGACTTGATTGATTTGATAGTCAGCTGTCACTCTCCATTCTCTCTGTCTTCTTCACTGGCCAGATAGGAAGAATTAAAGGGGGATATGGTGGAAACACCACCCCTGCATCTTTCAAATCCTTGATAGTGACATTACTTTCTACAGTTCTTCTAGGAATGTAATCCTGTTTTTGATTCACTATTTTCCTTAGTGGGGCAAGTCTTAAAGCTTCCATTTAGCCTTTCCAACCATAATAGCCCTCACTCCACAGGTCAAGGAACCAGTGTGGAAATTCTGCCAAATTCTAAATATATCTTTCCCAATTATACATTCAGGGGCTGGGGAAATAATTACAGGATAAGTTTAGGGATCCAAAGGACTAACAATGAGACACCAGCCAAAAATGCATTAATCACCTGACACCTTAAACCCCTACTTTAATTGGAGGACTGCTGCAAGATTTCTTGGGATGTCCCCACAATCAGCATCAATTCAAAATGAGTACCCAATAAACTCTGGAAAGTCTGGTTATTTCCTTCCCCCCAGGGTGCAGTTACCCTTGTAAAAGGCCTTAGTTCCTCTAGGGAAGGACTGGAGAAAGATTAACAGTAAAACTTATAGGTATTTTCTCAAGGCCCTTCCTCAGGGAAACCTGGCTATTCCTTTATTTAATGGATTCCGTGTCTCCAAACTGCCCCAAGTCTGAAAACTGTTTCACAGGCCAAGATTCCCTTTTGCCATGATCTAGTGGAGCCTTTGTTTCCTTTGTTTGAGAAATTTTCTGCTTATATAGATCATAATTAAATTCAGTATCTATTTCATGCCTGAAATGTCATGATTCATTAGCCAGTAACAAAGGTCCGTACAAGTCATATGATTCACCATAAAAATCACTGCCTGTGCAAACTATCATGGGTTAGGCCATTGTGGACATTGCTTTGCTTGTGCTGACCATTGCAAATGCTACAGTCTGTAGAAGTTATGACCCAGTTCTTTCTTCCAGCCTCATACTTCCAGAAAAAGACTCAGACTCAAAATATACTTACAAATACTTTGGCCATATAGCTAGGCTCTTCTCTAACTAGATAAAACTTAACATATCCCATTTATTCTATCTTACATAGATGGTTACTTATGCTCAGGTACCATGCATCTATCTCCTCACATCTTCCCATCTACCTCAGGTCCCTATTAAACCCATTGCATTTAATTCATCCAACTGAGTGAGCATCAACATCTCCAGCCCTAATGTCTGACACCAGGCAAAGGTGACACCAAAGCTCTTTAAATGTGCTGGTGTCCCCTCAGTGTTTTATGTCTTAAAGGATTAGTAAAGGGCATGTCTTCTGGGATTTTCCATTGTGGGCAATTAGATTTCATATAGCATACCAATTCTAGCATTGCAATTTTACTGAGCTTCAAAATCCTTCCATTAACATTAAGCCAAGAGATATCAGGCAGCTCCAACTCCATTTCAGTGTGTCATCTTTTGACAAATGCTTCAGCCAACCACTTAAACTTTTGACATTTAAAAAAAACAAAGACTATACAAAGTTTCCAAATTCTACCTAGAATCTCTACTCAGAAGACCCAGATCAGTACAATCAGCCTGATTCCAGTTATGTTTTGTCCACCATTATTCAACACCCTTAAAATCCATTCCCACACAAATTTCCCAGATTTTCTTTTGAATGAATTAGCAGACTCATTAAGCTCTTACTATAGCACACCTTCTCCTGGACTACACTTTTTCATCCCCTCCAGAAGCCTGCCTTGCCTTGAGTCTGGTTATATAGGTCTAGAGGCCACTATTGGTGGGTGCTGAAGGATGTTAGTGTTGTCTTACCTGACACCTCCTTCAGAGAAAGTTACTGCAGACAGAAGACAATGAAGGGTTGATTTTCTCACTCAAAGGAGGAAAAGTCTATTTCTCATGGGTTGGGGGTTAATATATCCTCTGCTAAGGGTGTCAAAACTACTTTCTTAGGTGAAATAGACCCTTGTGAATCTGAGGGTTCACAAGATCCCATTCATTACCAGTTAACACCCTTACTTAACTTATGACATCCTTTGCTGATGGAGATAAGATTCTCTTCCAGGGCACACTTAGAAACCTTTAGACTGCTTATGTGTAGCTGGAGCCAGTTAGCTTTATTACTGAGTTCATTGATATCCTTACCATATTCTGAGATGCGAGAAGTTGGTTAATTTTATGTCAGAGCTTATTCTTTTCCTTTGTCAGTTTATCCAGAGATGCTAGAAACAACTAGCCAGCATCCTCATTTTTCTTATCTTTTCACCAACTCTTAGAACTTTTATATGCCCAATCACTAGATCCATTGCCACTCAGATCAGGTGAATCAGGAAAATCAAATATACTTTTCTCTTTAATTTTGTAAAATACTTCACACCATAGGCTTTCAGTATTCTCCAAGCTTTAGGAAAAGCTCCAGCAACTGTAGATATTAGCAAATTAGAAAGCCTATTTTATTTTTTAGAAATTTTATATATTTAAGAATTTATCTTTATACTTCTATTACTCTAGAACCACATTTGGTACCAATACCTGTATCAGTCAGGGTTCTCTAGAGGAATAGAACTGATTGTGTGTGTGTGTGTGTGTGTGTGTGTGAGAGAGAGAGAGAGAGAGAGAGAGAGAGAGAGAGAGAGAGAGAGAGAGAGATGTGTAATGTGATTTATTGGAATGGCTCACAGGCTGTGGTACAGGTAGTTCAACAGTGGCTGTCTACTAACAAGGAAATTCAAGAATCCAGTAATCTAGTAGCTCAGTCCCTGAGGCTATATATCTTAAGTATATGCCAGAATCCTGTAGAAGTGGGCTCTAATACCAGTGAAGGAATGGAATTGCCAGTGAGTGCAAGAGCAAGCAGGCAAAGAGAGCAATATTCCACGTCTTTTATATAGGCGACCAAGAGAAGGTAGGTATGGCCCAAATTGAACGTGAGTCTTCCTACCTCAAAAGATCCAGATTCAAAGTCTTCCTACTTCAAATGTTTAATTTAGAAAACTATGCCAAAAGTGTACCCAGTGTTTTATTTAATTAGAGATATAGTCAAGGTGAAAACCAAGAAAAGCCATCAGAATGGTTGAATTTAACGAAAAAGAAAGGAGGACTAAAAACATTTTAGGTTAAACTTTTTTATAATATTTTGCTTGTGTGGGAATGTTTTTTGGTTTTGTTTGTTTGTTTGGTTTTTGTTTTTTTTTGTTTTTTTTTTTTTGTTTTTTATTTTTTGGTGATGGTGATGGTGATGGGACCCAAAGCCTTACTCAAGTTAGGCAAATACTATATATAAGACTTAGCTAGTCTCTCAGACTAGTCTGGCCTGTTTCTCCCTCTCTAATGTTGGGATTACAGGTGTCATGTGTCACTTTTAATTGACCGGTCCACCACCACTGCCTCCTGCCCATTCTGCTGTGGTAGACCCTTGCCAGGTCTGCCACAATGAAGACCCCATCTCCTGATACTTCCTGGAGAACCAGCAGCATGCAGGGCATTTGGTAAGAACCACAACCACCTCTGGAGGCCCAGAGCCACTGGGACTCTCTACCCTGCAATCACCAAAACTCCCACCCTCCAGAATACCACTCCCCTTCCTTTCCTTCTTCCCCTTCTACCACTGCCATCTGCCTGTTCTGCTGTGGTAGACCCTTGCCAAGTCTGCCAGAGTGAAGACCCCATCTCCTGATGCTTCCTGGAGAACCAGGTGCATGCAGGGCATTTGAGAGAATGGGAATCCCAGGAGTACAGATACAGAGGCTTGCAGGACAGATAGGCCACAGTCAGAGACAGAAAGACCAGCTAACACCAGAGATAACTAGATGGCCAAAAGCAAATGCAAGATCATTACCAATAGAAACCAAGGCAATATGGCACCATCAGAACCCAGTTCTCCCACAACAGCAAATCCTGAATACCCCCAACACATCAGAAAAGCAAGAGCTGGATTTAAAATCACATCTCATGATGCTGATAAAGGACTTCAAGAAAGACATAAATAACTCCCTTAAAGAAATACAGGAGAATATGGGTCAACGGGCAGAAGCCCTTAAAGAGGAAATACAAAAAATCCCTTAAAGAAACACAGAACATGGGTCAACAGGTAGAAGCCCTTAAAGAGGAAACACAAAAATCACTTAAAGAATTTCAGGAAAACACAAACAAGTGAAGGAACTGAACAAAACTATCCAGGATCTAAAAATGGAAATAGAAACAATAATGGAAGTAGAAACAATAAAGAAATGACAACATGAGACATCTCTGGAGATAGAAAACCTTGGAAAGAATTCAGGAGTCATAGATGCAAGCATTAACAACAGAATACAAGGGATAGAAGAAAGAATCTCAAATGCTGAAGATTACATATAAAACATTGACTCAATAGTCAAAGAAAATACAAAATGCAAAAAGCTGGTAACCCAAAGCATCCAGGAAATCCAGGACACAATGAGAAGACCAAACCTAAGGAATATAGGTATAGAAGAGAGCAAGCATTTACAACTTAAAGGGCCAGTAAATATCTTCAACAAAATTACAGAAGAAAACTTCCCTAACCTAAAGAAAGAGATGCCCATGAACATATAAGAAGCCTACAGAACTCCAAACAGACTGGACCAGAGCAGAAATTCCTCCTGTCACATAATAATCAAAACACCAAAAGCACTAAACAAAGAAAGAAAATTAAAAGCAATAAGGGGAAAAGGTCAAGTAATATATAAAGGCAGACCTATCAGAATTATACCATATTTCTCACCAAAAACTCTGAAAGCTAGAAAATCCTGGCAGATTTCATACAGACCCTAAGAGAACATAAATGTCAGCCAAGATTACTATACCCAGCAAAACTCTCAATTACCACAGATGGAGAAAACAAGACATTCTATGACAAAATCAAATTGACACATTATCTTTCCACAAACCCAGTTTTACAAAGGATAATGGGTGGAAAATACCAACACAAGGAGGGAAACCACACCCTAGTAAAAGCAATAAAGTAATCTTCTTTCAAGAAACCCAAAAGAAAATAGCCACACAAACAGAATTTCACCTTTAACAATGAAAATAACAGTAAGCAGCAATCACTTTTCCTTAATATCTCTTAACATTGATGGTCTCAATTTCCCAATAAAAAGACATAGACTGACAGACTGGATACATAAACAGGACCCAACATTTTGCTGCATACGAGAAACCCACCACAGTGACAAAGACAGCCACTACTTCAGAGTCAAAAGTTGGAAAACAATTTTCCAAGGAAATGTCCCAAGAAACAAGCTGGAATGACCATTTTAATATCAGATTAAATCAACTTTCAACCAAAAGTTGTCAAAAAAGATAAGGAGGGACACTTCATAAGCGTCAAAAGAAAAATCTACCAAGATGAACTCTCAGTTCTGAACATCTATGCTCAGAATGCAAGGACACCCACATTCATAAAATAAATTTTACTAAAGCTCAAAGTACACATTGTACTCCACACAATAACAGTGGAAGACTTCAACACCCCACTCTCAATAATGGACAAATCGGCCCTCCGCCATCTTTGCCCCAGTGACTGGGAAGTTGGAACAGCCAGGTTCTGAGACAGGCATAATATCGCTTGGGTCTCTGGCGACTTGTGTGTATGCTGCTCCCAAGTGCTGGGCTGATCTGCAGTAACCAGCGCGCCAGCTCTGCTGTGGGACTTCTGCCTGGCAGAGGGACGCCCTCTCCCCCCCCAGGAGAGATCACACACCCCTGCACAGGGCAAGAGCCTACCGGCCTCCCTTTGGCGACCTCTGCTCCAGGAATCCACTAGGCTGAGCCTTTGGATGTGCAAGGCCTCCCCAATATAAGATCACTTGGGGCAAGGCACATTAGGGCTCCAAAGTCACTCAGGAGCAGGCAGGCCCCAGAAATCGGTGCCAGGGGAATCCTGGTAATCCGGGGGGGGGGGCAGAAATAGCTTTGCAGGCTCACAGGAGGTCCAACCAACAGCCAGTGGCAGCAGGACCAACTAACACCAGAGGTATCCAGATGGCAAAAGGCAAACATACGAATGTTACTAACAGAAATCAAAGTAATGTGGGACCATCCGAACCCAACTCGCCAACAGCAGCAAGTCCTGGATACCCCACCACACCCGAGAGACAAGATCTGGATTTAAAATCACTTCTCATGATCCTATTAGAGGATCACAAGAAGGACACAAATAAATCTCATAAAGAGTTACAGGAGACCATGAATCAACGGTTAGAAGCCCTTACAAAGGAAACACAAAAATCGCTTAGAGAAATGTGGGAGAACATGGATCAAAAGATGGAGGCGCACAAGGAGACAACACAAAAATCGCTTAACAAGATGAATCAATGGGTAGATGCACTCACAAAGGAATCACAAAATTGGCATAAAGAAATGCAGAAGAATATGGGTCAACAGATGGATGCCCATAAGGAGGTAACACAAAAATTGCTTAAAGAAATGAATCAACGGTTAGATGCCCTTACAAAGGAAACACGAGAACTGCTTAAAGAAATGCAGGAGACGATGGATCAACGGATGGAATCCCATGAGGAGGAAACACAAAAATCGCTCAGAGAAATGCAGGAGAACGTGGGTCATCAGGAAGAAATCCTGAAAGAGGTAATGCAAAAATACCTTAAAGAAATACAGGAAAATACAAACAAACAAGTGAAGGATCTCAGCAAATCCATCCAGGAACTAAAAAAGGAAGTAGAAACAACTAAGAAATCACAAAGGGAGACAACTTTGGAGATAGAAAACCTTGGGAAGAAATCAGGAGTCATAGATGCAAACATCAACAATAGAATACAAGAGATGGAAGAAAGAATCTCAGGTGCAGAAGATTCCATAGAAAGCATCGACTCAACAGTCAAAGAAAATGCAAAATGCAAAAAACGTGTAACCCAAAACATCCAGGAAATCCAGGACACAATGAGAAGACCAAACCTAAGGATTATAGGTATAGATGAGAGTGAAGATTTGCAACTTAAAGGGCCAGTAAACATCTTCAACAAAATTATGGAGGAAAACTTCCCTAACTTAAAGAGAGAGATGCTGATGAACGTACAAGAAGCCTACAGAACTCCAAACAGACTGGACCAGAACAGAAATACCTCCCATCACATAATAATCAAAACACCGAATGTTCTAAACAAAGAAAGAATACTAAATGCAGTAAGAGAAAAGGGCCAAGTAACATACAAAGGAAGACCTATCCGAATCACATCAGACTTCTCACCAGAGACTATGAAAGCCAGAAGATCCTGGGCAGATCTCATGCAGACACTAAGACAGCACAAATGCCAGCCTAGACTACTATACCCAGCAAAACTCTCAATCACCATAGATGGAGAGACCAAGATATTCCATGATAAAACCAAATTTTCACAATATCTTTCCACAAATCCAGCCCTGCAACGGATAATAGGTGGAAACCTCCAATACAGGGAGAGAAACAACACCCTGGAAAAAATGAGATAATAACCTTCTTGAATCAAACCCAAAAGTAGATATCCACTCAAACATAAAGATAGCGTCAAGAATGGCAGATGGCAATAATCACTATGCCGTAATCTCTCTTAATATCAATGGTCTCAATTCTCCAATTAAAAGACATAGACTAGCAGACTGGATACGTAAACAGGACCCAGCATTTTGCTGCATGCAGGAAACGCACCTCAGTGTCAAAGACAAACACTACCTCAGAGTAAAAGGCTGGAAAACAATTTTACAAGCAAATGGCCCCAAGAAACGAGGTGGAGTAGCCATCCTAATATCGGATAAAATTGATTTTCAACCTAAAGTCATCAAAAAAGACACAGAAGGACACTACATACTGATCAAGGGAAAAATCCACCATCAAGAACTCTCAATTCTGAATATCTATGCTCCAAATGCAAGGGCACCCTCATTCGTAAAAGAAACTTTACTAAAACTCAAAGCACACATCCCACCGCACACAATAGTAGTGGGTGACTTCAACACCCCGCTCTCTGAAATGGATCGTTCAGGAAAGCAGAAACTAAACAGGGACACAGTGAATCTAATTGAAGCCTTGGACCAAATGGAACTAACTGATATATATAGAACATTTCATCCTAGAGCTAAAGAATACACCTTCTTCTCAGCTCCTCATGGTACCTTCTCCAAAATTGACCATATGATTGGTCACAAATCAGACCTCAACAGATATAAGAAGATAGAACTAATCCCATGCCTCCTATCAGATCACTATGGAATAAGGGTGGTCTTCAATGGCAATAAAAACAAAAGAAAACCCACGTACACATGGAGGCTGAACAATGCTCTACTCAATGATAACTTGGTCAAGGTGGAAATAAAGAAAGAAATCAAAGACTTTTTGAAAGTTAATGAAAATGAAGGCACAACATACCCTAATTTATGGGACACAATGAAAGCAGTGCTAAGAGGAAAATTCATAGCCCTGAGTGCCGCCAAAAAGAAACGGGAGACAGCATACACTAACAGCTTAATGGCACACCTGAAAGCCCTGGAACAAAAAGAAGCAAATACGCCAAAGAGGAGTAGAAGGCAGGAAATCATCAAACTCAGGGCTGAAATCAATCAAGTAGAAACAAATAAAACCATACAAAGAATCAACAAAACGAGGAGTTGGTTCTTTGAGAAAATCAACAAGATAGATAAGCCCTTAGCCAGACTAACCAGAGGGCACAGAGATAGTATCCAAATTAATAAAATCAGAAATGAAAAGGGAGAGATAACAACAGAAACTGAGGAAATTCAAAAAATCATCAGATCCTACTACAAAAACCTGTATTCAACACAACTAGAAAATCTTGAGGAAATGGACAATTTCCTTGACAGATACCAAGTACCAAAATTAAATCAGGATCAAATAGACCATCTAAACCGTCCTATAAGCCCTGAAGAAATAGAAGTTGTCATTGGAAGTCTTCCAACCAAAAAAAGCACAGGTCCAGATGGTTTTAGTGCAGAATTCTATCAGACCTTCAAAGAAGACCTAACACCAATACTCTTCAAACTGTTCCACAAAATAGAAACAGAAGAAACACTACCCAACTCGTTCTATGAAGCCACAATTACACTAATACCAAAAGCACACAAAGATCCGACAAAGAAAGAGAATCTCAGGCCAATCTCTCTTATGAATATCGATGCAAAAATACTCAATAAAATTCTTGCCAACCAAATCCAAGAACACATCAAAACGATCATTCACCACGATCAAGTAGGCTTCATCCCAGGGATGCAGGGATGATTCAATATAAGGAAATCCATCAATGTAATCCACTACATAAACAATCTCAAAGAAAAAACCACATGGTCATCTCATTAGATGCTGAGAAAGCATTTGACAAAATTCAGCATCCTTTCATGCTAAAGGTCTTGGAAAGATCAGGAATTCAAGGCCCATATCTAAACATAGTAAAAGCAATTTACAGCAAACCGGTAGCCAGCATCAATCTAAATGGAGAGAAACTTGAAGCAATCCCACTAAAATCAGGCACTAGCCAAGGCTGCCCTGTCTCTCCATATCTTTTCAATATAGTACTTGAAGTTCTAGCTAGAGCAATTAGACAACAAAAAGAGGTCAAAGGGATACAAATTGGAAAGGAAGAAGTCAAACTATCACTATTTGCAGACGATATGATAGTATACTTAAGCGACCCAAAGAACTCCACCAGAGAACTCCTACAGCTGATAAACGACTTCAGCAAAGTGGCCGGATATAAAATCAACTCAAGCAAGTCAGAAGCCTTCCTATACTCAAAGGATAAGCAGGCTGAGAAAGAAGTAAGAGAAATAATACCCTTCACGATAGCCACAAACCATATTAAGTATCTTGGCGTGACTCTAACCAAACAAGTGAAAGATCTGTATGACAAGAACTTCAAGTCTCTGAAGAAAGAAATTGAAGAAGACCTCAGAAGATGGAAAAATCTGCCATGCTCATGGATTGGCAGGATTAATATAGTAAAAATGAGCATCTTACCAAAAGTAATACACAGATTCAATGCAATCCCCATCAAAATCCCAACTCAATTCTTCATAGAGTTAGAAAGAGCAATTCAAAAATTCATCTGGAATAACAGAAAACCCAGAATAGCTAAAACTATTCTCAAGAGTAAAAGAACCTCTGGGAGAATCAGTATCCCGGACCTCAAGCTGTACTACAGAGCAATAGTGTTAAAAACTGCATGGTATTGGTACAGTAACAGACATGTAGATCAATGGAACAGAATTGAAGACCCAGAAATGAATCCACACTCCTATGGTCACTTGATCTTTGACAAAGGAGCTAAAACCATCCAGTGGAAAAAAGATAGCCTTTTCAACAAATGGTGCTGGCTCAGCTGGAGGTCAACATGCAGAGGAATGCAAATTGACCCATCCTTATCTCCTTGCACTAAGCTCAATTCTAAGTGGATCAAAGATCTCCACATAAAACCAGACACACTGAAACTAATAGAAGGGAAACTAGGGAAGAACCTTGAACATATGGGCACAGGTGAGAATTTCCTGAACAGAACTCCAATAGCTTATGCTCTAAGATCAAGAATAGACAAATGGGACCTCATTAAATTACAAAGTTTTTGCAAGGCAAAAGACACTGTCAAAAAGACAAAGCGGCAACCAACTAACTGGGAAATGATCTTTACCAACCTTACATCCCACAGAGGGCTAATATCCAAGATATACAAAGAACTCAAGAAGTTAAACTCCAGAGAGGCAAGTAACCCTATTAAAAAATGGGGTACAGAGCTACACAAAGAGTTCTCACCTGAAGAATATCGAATGGCTGAGAAGCACCTAAAGAGATGTTCATCATCCTTAGTCATTAGGGAAATGCAAATCAAAACAACCCTGAGATTCCATCTCACACCAGTCAGGATGGCTAAGATCAAAAACACAGGAGACAGCAGTTGTTGGCGAGGATGTGGAGAAAGAGGAACACTCCTCCACTGCTGGTGGAATTGCCGGCTGGTACAACCACTCTGGAAAGCAGTCTGGCGGTTCCTCAGAAAACTGGACATGACACTCCCGGAGGATCCGGCTATACCACTCCTGGGCATATACCCAGAGCCTTTACCTGCATGCAATAAGGACACATGCTCCACTATGTTCATAGCAGCCTTATTTATAATAGCCAGAAGCTGGAAAGAACCCAGATGTCCCTCAACGGAGGAATGGATTCAGAAGATGTGGTATATCTACACAATGGAATACTACTCTGCAATTAAAAACAATGAATTCACGAAATTCCTAGACAAATGGTCAGATCTTGAAAATATCATCCTTAGTGAGGTAACCCAATCACAGAAGAACACACATGGTATGCAGTCACTGATAAGGGGATATTGACCCAGAATCTCGGAATACCCTAGACACAATCCGCATATCAATAGATTTCTAAGAAGATGGAAGGAGAGACCCCTGGTCCTGGAAAGACTTGATGTAGGGGAACGCCAGGTCAGAGTAAAGAGAGGGGGTTGAATGGAGAAAAGAGGGAGGGAAGGGGGCTTATGGGACTTTCGGGGAGGGAGGAAACGGGAAAGGGGAAATGATTTGGAATGTAAATTAAAAAAAAATAAATAAAACAAAAAAACAATGGACAAATCATGGAAACAAACTAAGAGACACAGTAAAACTAAAGTTATGGACCAAATTGATCTAACAGATGTTTATAGAACATTTCATCCTAAAGCAAAAGGATATACCTTCTCAGCATCCCATGGTACCTTCTCCAAAACTGACTATACAATTGGTCACAAAACAGGCCTCAACAGATACAGAAATATGGAAATATTTCCATGCATCTTCTCAGATCATGGCCTAAGGCTGCTCTTAAGGTCAGATAAAAACAATGGAAAACACAGATACACATGGACGTTGAACAATGCTCTAATCAATAATAGCTTGGTAAAGGAAGAAATAAAGACTTTTTAGAATTTATTGAAAATGAGAACACATACCAAAACTTATGGGACACAATGTAAGCAGTGATAAGAGCAAAACTGATAGCTCTAAGGGTCTCGAAAAAGAAAATGGAGAGAACTTACAGTAGTAGCTTGACAGTGCACCTGAAAGCTCTAGAACAAAAAGAAGCAAATACACCCAAGAGGAGTAGACAGCAGGAAATAATCAAACTCAGGGCTGAAATCAACCAAATAGAAACAAAAAACTATACAAGGAATCAACAAAACCAGGAGCTGGTTCTTTGAGAAAATCAACAAGATAAATAAACCCTTAGCCAGACTAACCAGAGGGCACAGAGACACTACCCAAATTAACAAAATCAGAAATGAAAAGGAAGACATAACAACAGAAACTGTGGAAATTCAAAAAAATCATCAGATCCTACTACAAGGATTTTCAACAAAATTTGAAAATCTGGGTGAAATGGACAATTTTCTAGATACATACCAGGTGGCAAAGTTAAAATAGGGTCAGATAAACTATCTAAATAGTCCCATAAGTCTTGAGGAAATAGAAGCCATTGTTAATAGTCTCCCATCAGAAAACAGTCTAGTACCAGATGGGTTTAGCAGGGAATTCTATCAGATCTTCAAAGAAGAGCTAATACCAATACTCTTCAAAATATTCCACAAAATAGAAACTCAAGGAACACTGCCCAACTCATTTTATGAAGCCACAATAATACTTATACCTAAACCAAACAAAACCAAACAAGGAAAGAGAACTTCAGACCAATTTCCCTTATGAACATTGATGCAAATATACTCAACAAAATTCTGGCCAACTGAATTCAAGAATGCATCAAAACGATAATTCACCATGATCAAGTAGTCTTCATCCCAGGGATACAGAGATGGTTCAATATATGGAAATCCATCAATGTAATCCACTACATGAACAAATTCAAAGAAAAACCCACATGATCATTTCATTAGATGCTGAAAAAGCTTTTGACAAAATTCAGCATCCCTTCACTTTTAGTCTTGGAGAGGTCGGGAATTCAAGGCCCATACCTAAACATAGTGAAAGCAATATACTGCAAACCAGTAGCCAATATCAAACTAAATGGAGAGAAACTTGAAGCAATCCCACTAAAATCGGGGACTAGACAAGGCTGCCCACTCTCTCCCTATCTATTCAATGTAGTATTTGAAGTCCTAGACAAAGTAATCAGACAACAGAAGGAGGTCAAAGGTATACAAATTGGAAAGGAAGAAGTCAAAATATCATTTGCAGATGATATGATCATATACTTAAGTGACCCCAAAATGTCCACCAGAGAACTCCTAAAGCTGATAAACAATTTCAGCAAAGTGACTGAAAATAAAAACAAAAAATTAATTCAAGCAAATCAGTAGTCTTCCTCTACTCAAAGGTTAAACAAGCTGAGAAAGAAATTAAGGAAATGATACCCTTCACAATAATCACTAATAATATTACATACCTTGGTGTGACTCTAACCAAACAAGTGAAAGATCTGTATGAGAAGAACTTCAAGCCTCTGAAGAAAGAAATCAAAGATCTCAGAAGATGGAAAGATCTCCCATGCTCATGGATTGACAGGATTAATATAGTAAAAATGTCCATCTTGTCAAAAGCAATATACATATTCAATACAATCCCCATCAAAATCCCATATCAATTCTTCATAAAGCTAGAAAGAGCAATCTGCAAGTTCATTTGCAATAACAAAACCCAGGATTGCAAAACCTATTCTCCACAACGAAAGATCTCCTGGGGAATCACCATCCCTGACCTCAAGCTGTATTATAGAGCAATAGTGATAAAAGCTGATTGGTATTGGTATGGTGACAGTCAGGAAGATCAATGGAATAGAATTGAAGATCCAGATATGAACCCACACACCTACGGTACTTGTTATTTGACAAAGGAGCTAAAAACATCCAGTGGAAAAAAGACAGCATTTTTAACAAATGATGCTGGATCAACTGGAGGTCAGCATGCAGAAAAATGCAAATTGATCCATTCTTATCTCACTGTACAAAGCTCAAGTCCAAATGGATCAAGGACCTTCACTTAAAACCAGATATACTGAAGCTTATAGAGGAGAAAGTGGGGAAGAACCTTGAACACAAGGGCACAGGGGAAAAGTTCCTGAACAGTACACCAATGGCTGATGCTCTAAGATCAAGAATTGACAAATGGGACCTCATAAAACTGCAAAGTTTCTGTAAGGCAAAGGACACTGTCAATAGGATAAAATGGCAACCAACAGATTGGGAAAAGATCTTTACCAATCCTACATCCGATAGAGGGCTAATATCCAATGTATACAAAGAACTTAAGAAGTTAGACTCCAGAGAGTCAAATAACCCTATTAAAAATGGGCTACAGAGCTAAACAGGGAAATCTCAACTGAGGAAACTTGAATAGCTCTGAAGCACCTAAAGAAATGTTCAGTATCCTTAGTTATCAGGAAAATGCAAATCAAAACAACCCTGAGATTCCACCTTACACCAGTCAGAATGACTAAGATCAAAAACTCAGGGGACAGCAGTTGTTGGCGAGGATGTGGAGAAAGAGGAACACTCCTCCACTGCTGGTGGGATTGCAGGCTGGTACAACCACTCTGGAAAGCAGTCTGGCGGTTCCTCAGAAAACTGGGCATGACACTTCCGGAGGATCCGGCTATACCACTCCTGGGCATATACCCAGAGACTTTACCTGCATGCAATAAGGACACATGCTCCACTATGTTCATAGCAGCCTTATTTATAATAGCCAGAAGCTGGAAAAAAACCAGATGTTCTTCAACAGAGGAATGGATACAGAAATTGTGGTATTTATACAAAGCGGAGTACTATTCAGCTATTAAATACCATGAATTCATGAAATTCTTAGGCAAATGGATAACATTAGAAAGTGTCATCCTGAGTGAGGTAACCCAATCACAAAAGAACACATGATATGCACTCACTAATAAGTGAATATTAGCCCAAAAGCTCAAAATAAACATTACAATTCACAGACCACAGGAAGCTCCAGAAGAGGGAGGACTGAAGTGGGGGTGCTTTGGTTCCTCTAAGAAAGTGAACAAAATACTCACAGGAGCAAGTATGTAGACAAAGTGTGGAGCAGAGACTGAAGGAAAGGCCACCCGGAGACTGCCCAACCTGAGGATTCATCCTATAAACAGTCACCAAACTCTGACACTATTATGGACAGCAAGAAGTGCATACTGAAAGGAGCTTGTTATGGTTGTCTCTGGAGGGGCCCTGCCAGAGCCTTACAGATAACAGAAGCAGATGCTAGCAGCCAAACATTGGACTGCAATTGGGGTCCTTAATGTTGGAGTTAGAAGTCAGACTGGAGTAGCTGAAGGGGTTTGCAGCCCCATGGGAAGAAGGACGATGTTGGCCACCCAGATGCCCCAGGGCTCCCAAGGACTAAGCCATCAACCAAGGAGTAAGCATGGTTCCAGCCAAAAGTGATGCCTTGTAGGGCATCAGTGGGAGGAGATGTCCTTGGTCCTGTGAAGCTTTTTTTTTTTTACTTTAACAACCAAGTTTTATAAACCTAAAAAAAAAAATGGATACATTTGAGAATACATGTGAAACACCAAAGATAAACCAAGATGAGAGACAAATTAATTTAAACACATATCATTATTAGATATGTAACTAGCAAGATATTTGAAGGAGTAATAAAAAAAATGTGCCAAAGAAGCCCAGGTCCAGCTTAATTGACATCAGAATTCTATCATATCTTATTTTTCACATTGATATCAAAAGTACACAATGGAGTAAATAAAGTATTTTCAATAATGGTGTTGGGAATGCTGAGTGTCTACATACAGAAGAATGAAACTAGACACCTACAGTAAAGCCAAATACTACTTGTTAAAAAGCAAAAGGTTTAATAGCTATCCCTGCATAGGGAAATCGAGGAGGGTAGGTAGGAGGGGGTCATATATTTGGAGGCAGGGGGTGGGAGGAGGTATTGGGGGTTTTCGGGGAGAGGGGAAACTAGGAAAGGTTTTAGTATTTGAAATGTAAATGAAGAATATATTCAATTAAAAACAGTATGTTAATATATTTTCTAAGTAAATGGAAGCCTAAAGCTCAAAAATAAAATAAAATAATAAGTTTTAATTGACCTCAATCCATACTGTTACCTTTCAAAATTCTTTAAAAAGTTCTCTATAAAAAGTGCAATGGGGTTTTGTGGGTGGCATTGTGATCTGTAGGGCAAAGCTATGATTTAGTGTGTGTGTGTTCTCCTGGTTCTTGGTTATTTGCATTATATATCTTATGGATACAAGTTAACCATACTCTCATACTCATGTGAAATGAGTGTGTTCTTAGTCTTCAGACAGGCTCCAAGAAGCCCTTTCTGATATCAGAATGGACGAACAAGAAATTCCTTGCCATTCTTCCAAGCCAGCTGCAACTGCTTCAAGAGGCTATGTTTTGGGTTTCAATGTTATATTTTTTTTAATAGAAAATACATTTTGTTAAATCTGAAGTATTTACTTATATATGGGATGAAATGTGTCTCAAATGTTAAAAAGGGTCATATTTTAAATTACTTTATAAGACTAAGATTTCTTACTTTATTTTAAATCCTAAGTAAAATAAAGGATATCTGAGGAATACTGAATGGCTGAGAAGCCCCTAAAGAAATGTTCAACATCCTTAGTCTTCAGGGAAATGCAAATCAAAGTTGTATTTTAAGTGGTTTGTATGAAAGCAACTTTGAGGAAATTACTTGAAGCTCCTCTTCAGGAAAATATGATAGAAAATCAACTCACAGGAGCGGGGGAAAGTGGTAGGGTGAAGTGTTTGCCTAAAGGCTTTAACTCCCTTCCCATACCTGGTCATAGGATAATAACTCTTTCAAAAAAACAGCTGAAATTCATGCTAATCTTTTTAAAAAATAACTTTTATTATCTCAGAAATATTTCTTTACCTCAGCCCCTCTGACTCTAGGGATAAGCTGAACTTGCTGAAATTTGGTCAACAAGGTTTCTAGGAGGACTCAGAATTCAGAGTTAGATGTTCTTTCCTGGGGGGGGGGGTACTATCACTAGACATCTGAATGTCTACTAAGTAGAAATGACTGAGAAACTTACTGGTAGTGTAGGAGAGAGGGGAGTATGCTATAAAGATAGCAATTATGCAATGGAGGAGCTAGAGAAAGGACCCATGGAGCTGAAGGGGTTTGGAGCCCCATAGGACAAACAATATGAACCAGCCAGTACCCCCCAGAGCTCTCAGGGACTAAACCACCATCCAAAGAGTACACATGGAGGGACCCATGGCTCCAGCTGCATATGTAGCAGATGATGACCTTGTTGGACATCAAAGAGAGGAGAGGCCCTTGGTCCTGAGAAGGCTCGATGCCCAGGGGAATGCCAGGACAGGGAAGTGGGAGTGGCTGGGTTGATGAGCAGAGGGAAGGGGGAATGGGTTAGGGGGTTTTTGGAGGGGAAGCCAGGGAAGGGGATAACACTTGAAATGTAAATAAAGAAAATATCTAATAAAAAAAATGAAAAGAAAGATAGCAATTATGATTTGATACCTTTATAGAAGAGTTTTACTAACTCTTCTCCAGCAAGGTCATTGGGAATCTCAAAACTTCAAATATTCAGACAAACAAGTAATGATGAAAGTGTAGGGGATTGATGGTACCTGCACTTCTCAAACATATGTCTAAGGTCTGTCTAGAGTTGTCATTAAAACATAACTTTCCATTCATTGAGTGTGGGGTGGTACCCAACATTCTTCACATTTATCAGGTTCTTTGGTGAAGTCAATGCCAGTAGTTCAGAAATCACATCTGAAGTAGTAACAGTCCATCAATCTCTGAAGTATCACTAATGTTTGAAAAAAATAACTTTATTATTCATGTAAATGGGTGTTTTACCTGCATATATGTCTATGGACCACTTGCATGCAGTGCTCATTGAGACCAGTCACTAGGTTGGGAGTTACAGATGGTGGTGAGCCACTATGTAGATGCTGGAACTGAACAGGTCTTTGGGAAGAGGAACCAATGCTTTTAACTGCTGAGCCATTTCTGCAGCTCCTGGTTGTTAGATACGAGTTGTGCTTGGTGATGCAATTGGAGACTGGAGCAGGAGGATCTAGAATTCAAACCCAATCTAGCTTGCCAATGAGAAACAACCAAACACCTAATAGGTAACACACCAACGAATGGAAGAAACACACTTGCTGAAGAGAAGTTGGTTTAGCTATGCTTCCTAAACACACTCAAGCAGCTCCAAGCCCCTTTTCTGTTATAGGATGTCTCTGGATTCCTGTTTTACATTCTTGAGTGCAGACTCCTCCATTGTGTTTGCTCATACAAACTCCAATTTTGCCTTAGGATATCTGTCTACAGGCAGGAAATCCAGGTGCCCACAGTAAACTTTGAAAAGCAGGACTGGCTGCCATCTGGAGACAGGCTAGAGGGTCTCTACACAGGGAAGTGTTCTAAAGATAAGGTGACAGAAGGGAGAAAGGCCAAGGCAAGAAAGTGACCCAGTGACATCATCCTCTAGAAGGCATAAGAGCTCTCATGGATAAATACTTCCTTCAGAGGTTTATCCATCTCTGTGGTAGGCAAAAATGTGCCTTCCACATTTTTGTTAATGTTAGCTAGGAACAGCTTTGTATACATGGTTTTTTTCACCCTGTTATTGTCTGTTCCAGAAGAACCACAGGAAAAGCCATGATGGCACTTGTGTTGCAGGTCATTCTCAGCACTAATTTACAAAGCACTTGTTCCAGACCAAAGCTTCAAAGCACCCCTAGTCCTTTGAATAAGCAAGCAATGTATTTGAAGGTGTTTTCAAAACCAGTATAAGCTGGGCGGTGGTGGCGCACGCCTTTACTCTAGCACTAGAGACAGAGGCAGGCGGATCTCTAGTTTGAGAGCAGCCTGATCAATAGAGAGAGTGCCAGGCCAGGCATTCTAGTGGATGATGTGCTGGCTCACTTTCTTTCATGCCTCGGCCTTTCCTGTTTCTGTCACCTTCTAGCCCCTGATCCATTGAGCATGGGAGCCCACTGCTCTCCTGCCATCATTGAAAGGAGCTCATTTCCAGAATCTGGCAGGATTGGCTGCCATCTGAAGACAGGCTAGAAGGCCTCTGACATCCTTCTGAGACACTGCCTCACAGCAGACATCCTGTTTCTCTGACTCTGCCCCCTGAGCCTTAGGTGCAGGAGTTGTGTTAATGGATAGTGTGACAGTCAGGGCTGGACACCTCATGGTCACTTGTTTTCTGCATTTTTTTTACTGTGATTTTCATAATGATCTCCATATGGATTTTCCTTATTCTGTGTAGTTGAGGTAAGAGGAAATTGGTATTTCCAGGACAACCTACAAAGGATAGCTATGGCCTTATAATTTTACTGTTATGGTTTCCCTGTGGTGTCCTGTTACCCGAGAGCATCACTCTACTGTTTGGAGAAAACTTAAAATGGTTATAAATGTATTGCAGACTAAAAAATTTCCCACTGTATCCCTCTACTCTTTCAGACAGTGACTCCTCTCCCCAAATGGTTTGGGTTACTACATTTGTGAGATAAAAGAAGTAAATGGTGAGGAGCAGCTGTGTCAGGGACCTCTCCTTCCTTGTAGAGGGCAAAGATAATGGTTGCAATGAAGTGAATGGTCTCATTAACTGAAGCTTGTGACACGTTCTGTATATGAGCTATAATCAATATGCAGTAAACTATGACTATTAAACTATAAAACCATAAACTACTATATCAATATTTAATTGAACAAAATGTTTAATCTGTGTTGACTCAGAAGTTAGTTCAGATCTCGGCAACATCTCATGACTGTGCTAACGATTGTGGACAAATTATATAGGACGAGGTATATAGAAGATGCAGAGGCCCAGACTAGATCTGCTGTAGTTATTATCAAAAGTGACTTTTTATAAGTGGCTTCCTGAAACCTACTGTTTACTTTCATTTCACTCTCTATCATAAATGGTGAGATACAAATGTATCTCCCCAACAATTTAATTACTTTGCCCTTATGTATGTCTTGCCCACATACACTGCTAACAGCAAAGCTGCAGATAACCTGGTAAAGAGCCACCCATATTTCAGCATCTTTGAATGTAGTGGCACATCTGTCACCTGCTGTCTTACTAATCAGTGAAGCTGTCACTTTCTGACAGTCTTAAGGCCTTATGTACTGACTTTGGTGTGGTTGTACTTCATCTTGCGACTGAATGACAACCCGCGTGATCCAAGCCAACTTAATTCATGGACTGTGATTTTTAGAACTAAATTTGTGTCATTTCCCTGTGAATAAAAAGAGAATAATGCATCATAAATCTGCAGCTCCCTCTGTGGTAGGCACTGCAAGTTGACTGCATTCCCACAAAATGGGTTTTCAATTAGGAAGATTTGTGGCTGTGGAAGCACATTACCAGCTAAGAGTAAGCTGTGAAGACTGTAAATATCAGCCTGGCCACAGCTCTCCCAGACATAAGACAGTGTGAACCAAACAAGTGTATGAGCTGTGTTTTCATACTCCTCCTAAGAACTGGCTCCCGGGCATTGGCAGAATGCTGTGGGCATATGTTTTGTGTGCGTGTGTTTTGTCTCTAAATGTCTAACTTTGAACTTGCTTGAAGTATGTAGCTTATGTTAGATGTTCTTTCTAACAAATACAAGTTTTATATGTCCATATCTAACATGCTAAATATTTTCTTAGAACAAATTCTCCTTGCTTTTGACACTATAACAGTAGATCATTAGTGTGATGGTTTTTAGAAACATCATGGTCAATGTCTTCTTGGTGGATTTTTCTACTGATGAGTATGTAGTGTTCTTTCTTGTCTCTTCTCAATAGTTTTGGTTTGGTTTGAAGTCTATTTTGTCTGATATTAATATGGATACACCAACTTGCTTCTTAAGCCTATTAGCTTGGAATAATTTTTCCATCATTTTACCCTGACTTGATATCTGTTCTTGAAGTATAGGTGTGTTTCCTGGATGCAGACGAAGGATGGATCCTGTTTTCACACCAATTTTGTTTGTGTTTTACTTGGGAACTTGAGATCATTGATGCTGAGAATTATCAGTGAGCAGTGTTCATTGTTGATTCATGATTGGTTGTTGCTAAGTATTGGTTTGTGTGTGTGTGTGTGTGTGAGAGAGAGAGAGAGAGAGAGAGAGAGAGAGAGAGAGAGACAAAGACAGAGACAGAGAGAGACAGAGACAGAGACAGACAGAGAGACAGAGAGAGACAGGGAGTGTTTCCCTTTTTCTGATTTGCTCTCTGAGATTAATGTATTCCTTGTGTTTTCTTGGGTGTAGTCACTCTTTATGTTGGAGTTTTCCTTCTAGTGCCTTCTATAGGGCTGGATTTATAGGCAGACTTATACGTTTTATAGGATTTATAGGTAGATTTACAGGTTGCTTAAATTTAGCTTTATCATGGAAGGTCTTATTTTTTTCATCCATGGTGACTGACATTTTGGTAGGTGTAGCACTCTGTGAGGGCATTTGTGGTCTTTAGAGTCTTCAGGACACTTGTTTATGCCCTTCTGGTTTTTATCATCTCAATTGAGAAGCCAGGTGTTACTCTAGTCAGTCTGCCTTTATACATCGCTTGGGCCTTTTCCCTTGCAGATTTTAATACCATTTCTTGTTTTGTACATTTAGTGTTTGATTTATTATGTGCTAAGGGGACGTTTTTTCTGGTACGGTCTATTTGGTGTTTTGTGTGCCTCTTGAACCTTGATAGGCATCTCCTGCTTTAGGTTAGGAAATTTTTCTTCTATGATTTTGCTGAAAATATTTTGTATGCCTTTGACCTGTGTTTCTTTTTCTTCTTCTTCTTAGATTTGATCTTTTCATTGAGTCCCAGATGTTCTGGATGTTTTGAGCTAGGAATTTAACATTTTCTTTTAATATTTGAGCTAGGATTTAACATTTTCCTTGATAGAGATGTCCATGTCTTATGTCTTCTCTTTTTTAATTAGATATATTCTTTATTTACATTTCAAATGTTGTCCCCTTTCCTGGTTCCCCCTCCCCCGAAAATCCCATAAGCCATCTCCCCTTCCCTAATCAACCCTCCCCTGCTTCCCTGTCCTGGTATTCCTCTACACTACAGCATCAAGTCTTTCCATGACCAAGGGCCTCTCATCCCAAGACCATCCTCTGCTGCTTATGTGTCTGGAGCCATGGGTAACTCCATGTACTCTTCGGTTTTGTCCCTGGAAGCTCTGGGAGTACTGGTGACTCATATTGTTGTTCTTCCTGTGGTGCTACGAACCCCTTCAGCTTCTTGGGTCCTTTCTCTAGCTCCCCCATTGTGGACCCTGTGTTCAGTTCAGTAGTAGGCTGAGAGTGTCCCCCTCTGTATTTGTCATGCACTAGGAGAGCCTCCCAGGTGATAGCTATATCTGGCTCCGGTCAGTCAGCACTTGTGGGCATCCACAATAGTGTCTGGGTTTTGTAACTGTATATAGGGTGGATTCCTAGGTGGGGCAGTCTCTGGATGGTCTTTCCCTCAGAGTCTGCTCCACCTTTTGTCTCTATCTCCTTCTGTGTGTATTTTGTTCCCCTTTCTACAAAGGAACCAAGGATCCATACTTTGTTCTTCCTCCTTCTTGGGCATCATTTGATATGTGAAATGTGTCTTGGGTATTCCAAGTTTCTGGGCTAATATCCACTTATCAGTGAGTGCATACCATGTATGTTCTTTTGTGATTGGGTTACCATCTTCAATTCCCTGATATTCTCTGTTCCAGCTGCTGTACTCTGCTGATGAAGCTTGCCTCTGAGTTTCCTGTTTAAGTTCCTAAATTTTTCACTTCCACATTTATATCAGTTTGGATTTTCTATATTGATTTTATTTCTTCTTTCAAGTCTTGAATGATTTAATTGGTTTCCTCCACTGTTCACAGCTTTATTGGTTTCTATAAGAGATTTATTAATTTTCTCTTTAATGAGCTCTGTTATTTTCATAAAGTCTTCTTCATGGTCTTTGTCTTCAGGTATGTTGCAATGCTCAAGGCCTGCTGTGGTATATGTTGCTAGGCTCTAGTAAAAAAAAAATTTCTTGACTGTCGTGGATCATGGTTTTATGCTTAACTCTAGGCATCTGGGTATAGGAAAACTGTAATCTATCTAGTTTTGTGTTTGTTGGATGTTTCATTCCTCTGTTTCTGTTTCCTCTCTGGTTCTTAGGAAAGGGTGGTGGCTATGTGTTGCATGGTAGGAAAATTCTTCTGGAGTCCTAGTAGGTCTGTCTACCAGTGGTTCTGGGTAAAATGTGTTTCTAGGTATGGACACTGACACTTAGAAATGAGAGTTTGCTAGGTTGAGGGGAATGAGTATGTTCAGGGTAGTGTTCCACCCGGAACTGCTTAGTTTCCTGGGAATGGGAACAGAAAGTGAGCAGAGGCACAGTGGGTTGTCTGCTATAGGGCTTGAGATGAGACTCATGGATTTGACTTGGAGGAATGAAAGTTGATGTGAAGTTCTGCAGTTAGCTCACCTGCTTTGGTGGCTAACATGGCCCATGTGTTCCCAGAGGAAGCCTGTTGGAGTTGGGGGACTGGGATAAAACAATGACTCAAGAGAAGGAAGTTTGCAGGGGATGATCTGAGTGATCCACTCAGAAGTGGGGGTGGGGACGGAGGCTGCTGCTGCTGGTCTATTGCTGAGCTGGGGATAAGATTGTAGGATTGGTTTGGGAATCAGAGAGGTAGAGACCTACATGATCTACATGTAGCCTCCTGCTTCCCTGGACAGAGCAGCTTGTGGCTTCCCAGGAAATGTCTGCTGGAGTTGGGTGTTGGGATCATGCAGTAAGTTCAGTGAGGGAAGTTAGGATGGAAGATCTGTGTGGTCCACTTAGAGGTTGAGGAGAGGAGAAAGGGAGGCCTCAGCAGGTTGTCTGCTGTAGGGATAGGGATGAGACTGGAGTGTTGTATTTGGAGGAGCTGAGGGATCAGGTCAAGATCAGAGGCAGTATGTTCTCTTAACCAGCAAGCTATTTGCCACCCTGCAAATGGATTCTGTTTAGTCCCATTCTTCAATGGAGAAAGCTGGCTGAGATGCCAAATGCTTGCCCACTCATGCTGACGTGTCCATACTCAGATTGTCCCTCTGCCCTTGTTCTTCCACCTTGAGAGAAAATGTGATGTCAAATAATTAGGTCCCTTTTCAATTTTATTGAAATATAGTATGGATATATATATATATATATATATATATATTTCAAGGGAACAAGATTCATATACTTCCATATTTAGGAGTAGTCATGGTCAAGCTAATTGCCCATTTATTGCTTTCTGCAGTTACTGCTATTCTCTTTCCATCTCTCTTCTTTCCATTCTCTCTCTACTCCCTTCTTATCGTCTCTCTACCTCACTGTCCCCTTCTTTCCCCTTTAAGTAACTCCACTTAAAATTCTGGTAAATCTTAGTGATAGATCATTATTAGCTGTATATCAGATATCCCTAGAATGTTGTTATCTTGGGTAAGTGAAATTTTGTATTCTTTGAGTCCTATTTTCTCCTTATCCCAGCCCTTGGCAACACCTTTCCTTTTGGTTGTCTGCTTTGGTTTATTTCTCTTAACACAATATCCTCTAGGTTGTTTAAAATGAGATTTCCTTCTATTTAAAGGCTGAGTATTTTCCCTTAGCATGGATGCATGTGCATATCTATTCTCTTTATCCAGTTTTATAGGTTGTTTCCATACCTTAGCTTTTATAAATAATCTTGTGGTAGGTGTGGTATGCTGATTTCCCTTTGGGGTATGGATCTTATTTTATTTGTATGTAAATTAGTCCCAGATAGAGAAATGAGTTCAGTGAGTCTGCATATTATTGGCTGAAGGAGTGTGCTGAGAGGGAGAGAGGGAGGAGGGGAAGGAGGGAGGGAGGGAGGGAGGGAGGGAGAGAGAGAGAGAGAGAGAGAGAGAGAGAGAGAGAGAGAGAGAGAGAGAGAGAGAGAGAGAGAGAGAGAGAATGTTTACTATAACTGTTTAGCTATCAGATGGGTGCAGAGGCTTGTACAAATGAAACTTTGTAGAAGTGTTTCAGAAACCAAAATTATATTTCAACTGAAAAGCCCTCGTTTTTCCTAGTTCCTCTAGGACATTGTCTTTCTCTCTTGCTTTTTAGATCCCATAATTCAGTCTTTTCTTTTTTTACTTTCCTCATTTCAGGCAATGTTCAGTCTTTGTATGGTGGAAAGTGGAGCCGATGAAGTAAATTTACGTGGTGTGACCAGCCTGGGCTTAAAGCAGGCTCTGGAGTTCGCATACACAGGACAGGTATGGTGCCAAAGGTGATACAAGCAGCTTTGCTTATTAACTGTGTTCAACCAAAGGTACTTATCTTCAGTAGATACAATTTAGCTGCTATATATTATGCTCATTTTAATATTTAAAAAATTCACATCTGCCTAGTTTTTAACTGACATAACAGACAACTGAGTAAAATAATTTGATTTTTAGTGTTATCCAGAAACATAGCATTTTAATCCAAACTATGTGATTGTGAAGATTGGATTTTCATGATCTGAAGCACTGTCATAAGGAAAAGAGGTACAGTTAGTTGAATTCTAGTTATCACTTAAGCAGTGGTCCAATTATGGCTTTATTGTCTAAAAATTAAGAGTCAAACAAGGCAAGAACTATAGCCCAGTGGTAGAGCATACATGACCCATAGCCACAAAGAACAAAATCAAAACTCTTAGTTAGGGTTATTATTGATGTGATGAAACACCACGACTGAAAGCAGGTTGGGGAGGAAACTGTTTGCACCATAGTTCCTTATAGGAGACAGTCAGGCCAGAAACTCAAATAGGGCAGGAACCTGAGGGTAGGAGTTGATACAAAGGCCATGGAAGAATGCTGCTTACTGACTTATTGTCCATGGTTTACTCAGCCAACTTTCATATAGAACTCAGGGCCAGCTCAGTGGTGGCCCCACCCACAATGGGCTGAGGCCCTCCTCCATCAATCACTAATAAAGAAAATATCCTATATGCTCTCTTGTCTCCAGCCTGATCTTATAAAGCCATTTTTAAAATTATAGTTCTCTCCTTTTAGATGATGGTACTTGTCTTAAGCCAGCATTAAGTTAGTGAGCACAATTGGTCTCTTATCCATGCACTATTTAACTATAACCTTTTACTTTCAGTTTATCCCCAAGATCTCATATTGATAAATATCACAATATAAAACATTACAAACTTAAAAGTCCTACAGTATTTATAAGTTCAAACACTTTAAAAATTCAATATCTTTAAAATATCCAGTCTCTTTTAAAAGGCAAAGTCTCTCAAAAATCCAGTTTCTAAATCTCCAAAATGTTTTTCATAGTTCCAAGTGGCCTTTTGTAAAAGCAATAATAAATACTTTCTTACTCCAAGAGGGAAGAACCAGGGCACAGTCACAATCTGAATAAAGCCAAACAAAAATCTGACAGTATCTCAGTGTCAAAATTCTGGGATTCCCAGTTTTCTGAGTTCCTCCAAAGGGATTGCCACAGCATGCACAGCTTGTCTAGTAGGCTTTGGCCTGCTCCATTCCATGGCTCCTGTTGTCCTTGGATGCTCCTCCATGGTACTGGTGTCTCCAATATTCTGGGGTCTCCTGCTGCAACTGGGCTGCACTTTTTTAGTCTCTCCTGGACTCTATTTTGGGACTCCAGTCCTGTCACACAGTGACATGTCTCAACTGCTCTCCATGATTGCTTCATGCCGTAAAAACCAGTACACCTGAGTGACTCTTAGAATAGCAAGTTACTCAGCATGAGATACATCCTTGGCTGCCTTTAGAATACAGTTTCTGTGTGCTGACTGTGAGGAAGCATTTCCCAAATGGACTACACTCCAAAGATGCTGGTCTCTTAATCACAGTGGACTCTTCAGCCTCAGCAGACCAGCATCCATTGTCCTTGCAGAACAAAGGTTTTACTTTAATGGTTATGGTCTTTTGTCAGTTACAACTGATTCTTCAGTTGCAGCTGACTTATGATACTACAGACTCTTAACACAGATGGCTCAGTAGAATCTTTGCTTTCCTCTAAATCTTCGCAAGTCAGACTTCCAATGTCTCCATTTCTCTCAGTACTCTTATCTTACAACCTCCCACAGAGCAGCTTACCAAGCTCTCAATGCTCAATGGCCTTTGCAGCCCAAAGTTCCAAAGTCCCTCTAAGGTCCACCTAAAAACCACATATTCAGGTCGGTCACAGCAATTTCTGGTACCAATTTCTGTATTAGTTAGATTGCTATGATGAAACACCATGACCTCAAAGCAACGTGGGGAGGAAATGGTTTATTTTTCTCACCCTTCCACATTGCTGTTCACCATAGAAATCAGTCAGGCCAGCAATCAAAATAGGGCAGTAACTTGGAGGCAGGAGCTGATGTGGAGGACTGCTGTTTACTGGGTTGCTCTCCATGCATTTCTTATCCTACTTTCTTATAGAACTCAGGACCACAACCCATGGGGTAGAACCACTTACAATGGGCTGGGCCCACTTACATCAAACACTAATTAGTAAAATACCCCACAGGCTTGCCCACAGCCTCATCTTATATAGACATTTTCTCAACTGAGGTTCCTCCTGTCAGATGACTGTAGCTTGTGTCAGGTTGGCCTCTAAAACTAGGCATCACACAAGTCTCAAGATTTGAGAGTTATGGTGGAAGCATACAAAAGAGTGGGCATGGTCACTAGGGACCACCAGCACAGCATTTCACAGAGAAGATGATATTTAGATTTTGAAGAATCTGAGGTTTATCTTTCCTCTGAATTTTCTTTAGATGATAATTGGAAGATATGATATTCAGAACTAGAGAGATGGTCCAATGGTTCAGAGCTCTGGGTGATCGTCTAGAGAACCCAGGTTCAATTCCCACCACCCACATGCTACCTCACAAGCATCTGTAATTCTAGTCCTAGGGGATACAATTCCTTCTTCTGACCTCTGTGGGCATCAGGCGTACAAGAGGTGCAAAGACAGGCATGCAGGCAATTTTTAAATTATACTATTGTTCAGTCTTTTTCTTCATCCAGTATAGTTTGAGATGTATGTGTTAGAACAGTTAGGACAAATATGGCATTTAGAACAATTAATAGAAGAAGCAAAAACACCATATATCCAGCAAAACAAGCAAAGGCAAAAGAGGATGGTTCATGCAGAGTCAAGGTTAGCCTAGTGAAAGTTTATGTCTTAGGAAACTAAGATAGGCAGCTGTTATACAGAGTTACCACACATTTTTGTAGGGCAGTTAGTAAATAAATAAAATAAATTTTATGCTTTTTTGGTTCACATATATAAATTAATATATTAATTCTAAATTATTTCATGAGTACAGTTCTCTCTTGATAACTAAATTGTTGTTATATTTACATTGCATGTCTTCATGGAAGGAAATTGAGGATGAGGGTCATGTGGCAAGGTCACAGTCCCTGAAGAGATACCAGAAGGCTATTGATGAGGGTGCAACCTCAGTTATAGTGAATACTCCATTTAAGACGGCAGTACTGTGGGTTGACTAAAAAGGACAATGACAGGTGGAGCCTGCCTCTTGTGTGTGCTAAGGATGCAGAGCCAACGTAGGGTAGCTATTCAAGCAACTCGGAGCTCAGAAGATAGTGAGTGAGTTCAAGACCTTTCTTGGCCACTGAGCTATACTACTGGTATTAGCTTTTGCTTTGATCTGATTGTTACTGTGCTCTGGTTTTTCTCATTTGGAAGTAAGTATGTAAGTAATTTTTTAGTTTACAGGAGCCCATAGCCGAGACACTTTGGAGTTTTAAAGGGATGGATACTTGGAGAGACTGGAATTTTAGAGTGGGATTGGTAAAGTTATACTCTGTTTTATATTGTGATATTAACATGAGATCTTAGGGAGAACCAAGAAAGGAGACGGTCTTAGATTAACAGTGATGAGCATTTGTATCAATTTGACAAGGTATCAATTATATTGATTAATTTTTGTCAACTTGGCACAAACTGAAGTCTTGTGGGAAGAAAGAATCTTAATTGACAAATACCTTCTTCAGATTGTTCTTTTGGCACATTTTCTTGATTAATGATTGACGTGGGAAGGCTTAGTGCACTAGGGTGGTGTCACCTCTGAGCAGGTGGTTCAGGGTGGTATAAAACGTAGGCTGAGCAAGCCATGGAGAGCAAGAAAACCAGTAGGCAGCATTTCCAGTTCCTACCTCCAGCTTCCTTTCTTGAGTTCCTGCCCTGACTTCCCTCAATGATGGACTTTAAACTGTAACATAAAATAAATCCTTCCTCCACAAGTTGCTTTTGGTCATGGTGTTTGTCACAGTAATAGAAAACATATTTGTAGCAAATATAGTGACTTTGGTTTTTTTTTTTTTTTAAAAAGAGGAAAATAACACAAGGCCTCAAGCCTATTATGGTCTTGTATTTATTCTTTCTGGAGACCAGAGGCCAACTCTGGAGAGTAGTCATAGTGAGATACTGCAGCTAGGGCACACAGCATCAACTTGGTTGTTCAGATTGTGTCCTGACAGCATCTGTCTCACAGAACACTGTGAAGGAGCAAAGATACAATGCTGGGTACTTTATGGGTTCCTTTTGACCTAATCTGTAAAACAACCTTGGGGAATGTGGTGACTTCTCTTGAAAGGCAGCAAGGTCTGCCGAGCAAAGCCTTGGATTTCAGGTGGAGGCAGGAGAATCTCTGGAGTTATAGGATAACATGGTCTACACAGTAAACTCCAGGATAGCAGGACTAGAGAGAGCCTGTCTCAGAAAACCAAACGAAATCAAACGAAAAGATCAAGGTGGAGCAGAGTCTGAGGGAAAGACCATCCAGAGACTACCCCACACAGGGATCCACCCTATATACAGTTACAAAACCCAGACACTATTGTGGATGCCCACAAGTGCTGGCTGACTGGAGCCAGATATAGCTATCACCTGGGAGGCTCTCCTAGTGCATGACAAATACAGAGGGGGACACTCTCAGCAAGCCATTGAACTGATCACAGGGTCCCCAATGGGGGAGCTAGAGAAAGGACCCAAGGAGCTGAAGAGGTTTGCAGCACCACAGGAGGAACAATATGAGTCACCCAGTACTCCCAGAGCTCCCAGGGACAAAACCATCAAAGAGTACACATGGAGTTACCCATGGCTCCAGACACATAGGCAGCAGAGGATGGTCTTGTTGGACACCAAAGAAAGGAGAAGCCCTTGGTTCTGAAAAGATAAGATGCTGTGTGTAGAGGAATACCAGGACAGGGAAGTGGGGGACGGTTGATTGGGGAAGGGGAGACAGCTTATGAGATTTTGGGGGGGAGGAGGGAACCAGGAAAGGGGACAGCATTTGAAATGTAAATAAAGAATATATCTAATTAAAAAAAAAGAGAAGATCAAGGAGGTGCAATGGACTGACTAAAATCATTCACCTATGTATTTTGACCTAGTTGTTGATATTTTCTAATTCCAAGTCTGTTTTCCTTTTTTGAATGCCATCAAGAAAGAGACATATCACGTTTCTTAGCATTTTGTTTAAAGAGGCATAGAAGTACTTGGAGAGGTTTAAAAACAACATTTTTGTGTGACAGGGGTAGGGTGTGCCTCCTATTTCAGTATGGTTTGAGTTTTCATTCTTGTTCCCTCGCCGTCATTGCCCTGCTACAAACTGGTGTATGAGGCAGCATTTCTTATAGCATCCAAGGAACTTTGGGTTCTTAAACATTAAGATGACTGTGTAATCAGGTTTGGTGGCACATACCTTTAATCTCAGTACCCCGAAGGCAGAGGTGGGTGGATATCTGTGAATTCAAGGATAGCCTGGTCCACATTGCAAATTCCAGATCACTCAGGGTTATATAGTGAGTCTTTGTTTCAAAAAAATGACCTTGTAATTATTTATTTGCCTTGAGACTGGGATACAGATGATTACTGTTTTACAGATGATTACCAATGTATTACAGTATATCCCAATGTATTACAGTATATCCGAAAAACATGCAAAGATGACTTCTTATGCTGTGGAGTTGAAATTAGAGTCGAGCATAGAAGAATCTGGCATGTGGTAGTATCAATGAAAGCATGACTTTTCAGTTTCTTCATTGGTACTGATCATTATGGACTTTCAGTGATGGTTTTTAACTATTTATGAATATCTATAGTATATATCATACATAAAGTGTATGCACACATATACAATTTATAGCTGTTTGGGAACACACACAAGCACGCACACACACTGAGTGCTGACAGTTGATCATAAGTTTAGCTGGTTGTAGTAAGCATAGTATAAAATGAAGGTATTTTAAGTGTCTGACAATTGCCGCTGTCTTGGAGAGAAGTTTGGAGTACAGTGTGGGAGTGATGAATGAATACTGCTAAGTGCAACAGTGTGTGTGTGTTCCTCCTACACACAGTTCTGAGTACAGCCTTCTCAAAATCATCCCACAGATTTCATCCAGGAAGTGTTGAAGAAAAGACAAAATTTCTCCCAATGCTAATAATTCCTCTGAACATGTGCGCACTGCACTCTTCCTATGCCTTCACAAAAGCATGGCTCACATGCATATACTTGTCTTGGCACTCATTGGCAAGTGTCCTTCCTGTCTACATGCTGCTCAGAAATTGCTTAAGCAAGGCTCAGAATGTGTTGTGGTCCTTGTGATGTCCTTGCTCAGCCACAAACAGCTGCTGGGATTGCAGCAGAGAAGAGCCACGGGGTGGAAGTAACTGGCCTTGTCCTGGAAACGGTCACAGGAATGATCTGCTATAGAAGGAGGAAGAATGAACCCAAGAAAGCACTGGCTTTTATTTCTCCTGGGGAGCAAGAAGATGGTTCCTATTTTTTGGCCTCCTCCATCTTACTTTCTCATATTGCAGATCAGTCTGGAATAGAAGAGACATGAGAAAGACAAGATGGACTCAGGACATACTTCACCTCATTCCCATATAGAAAAATGCTCACTCACAGAAACAGGCAGGTATTGTTTTCAGACAGACAGACAGACAGACAGACAGACAGACAGACAGACAGACAGACAAAAACCCCCATCTAACTAGTGAAGAACATGTAACACCAAGGCTAGTTTATGAAGGAAAGATGCTGGGAAGTAAGATAGCTAACCCACTGGCTCTAGAATAACCTCTAGGAACTGAGTAGCTTAGTGCCAGCATGGAACCAAGTAGAATTCAGGGCCATAGGTTTCCTGTTGAGACTTCTGGCTGTGAAGTCAACAGGGTATAGCAAGTAATGTCATGGATACACTGTGTACAGGGTGATTGGTTCTATTTTCATTTCCAGAGAACTCTAAAAGCCAAAGTAGGAGAGACAATGTTTCAAACAATAGTGACAGCTGTACTCTTCTTTAAGCCAGTCCATGTCCAAATATTGCTAGCTTTGTTAGCTATGAGCCAGTTGTGTAATCTGCTGAAGAAGAAAGGTGGTGTTTGGTACTACCTTGTTCTCTTCAGTGGCCACAAATTCTCACCCTGCATTGTGAGTTCAGGAAAGAATGTGTCTTTACAGTCACACATCCTAATTCTCTGATCCAGAGAATGCATTTACTGCATTTTATGCAGTAGGAAATATTTTTGTAACTCTTCCCATTTGTAAGTCTTTTAGAAATTAAAAAAAAATGTGATATTCTCAATGAAGAATAGTCTTAAATATAATGGCAATCATACAAAACTATTCACACAAGGGAGAGTTGAAAAAAATCAAAGGAAATTCTCCTTTAGTTTTTATGTTCTCACATATTGAGGGATTTTTTTCCCTGATTTTTATTTGGTTTTTATAAGTTTGCATGAGAGAGAGAGAGAGAGAGAGAGAGAGAGAGAGAGAGAGAGAGAGAAGCCTTACTCAAACATTTGCAAGATATTGATGACAGTTCTTGCCCTGTAGTCATCTCTAAACACTACCATCGATGGCATACTGAACAGGAAGCCTTCTGGGAGGTACATATATGTAGCACTTTATTTTGACTGAAACTATATTTATTCTCCACAACAGAATACTTTTCTCTAGAGGCCTGAGGAGCCAACCAGGCAGCAAAGTAACAGCAAGCTTAATTGGAACTGCTTTCCCATGGATGATTCCTTCAGGGGTAAATGTGTCACTTTGTATGGAAAAAGTCTCCATCAGATTTACTTATGAGCCTCCCCTGCCTGTAGCACATAAAACAATTCTAGAAGAAAATTTGCCGGAGAGTGCCTATTGGGATCAGCATTAAGATTATTTAATAGTTGTTTTAGTATTTTAATTTCAAGACCCTGTATTCCTCTGACAATACCTGTAGAAGCCTGCAGGATGGAAGGCCCTCAAGTCTTTTCATCTGTGTCTCATGATCTGCAGGGTGCAGCCTGAAATCCATATTCTAAAGGACAATATTTATAATTTTGGAAAAAAAGTCATTTTCTTCTCACCTAATTCTTGTCAAGCATTTCTCCACATAATTGGATTTTTCTACATGGAGACTTAAAAAGAGCGTCATAGAGAGAAGTTCCGAGTTCTAGCAGTCACTTCTTTTTTCTTCCTTGACTCTTTTAAAAATCGATGTTATTTGCCTCTGGGAAGATTTTTTTCCTTTCATTATTGAAAGAAGTGGAATAGTAAGCTTCCTGAGCTTGAGTGAAGTCCTCGCACATTCGGTCATGTTTCACAGACTATGTCTGCCCTTACAAAAGTCTCTGCTGTGGCTTTAGATGCTAGAGGCCAATGGGATTTTCACTGTTGCCCAATTTCAAGTAAAGTAGTAGGGCTTGCCTTTTTTGCTGTTCAAAAAATAATAAGAATAAGTGAAAGGCCTGATCTTATGCATGCATGTGTGTGTGCTTATACATGCATGTGCCTCTGTGTGCTTGTGCCTTTGTATGTGCCCAATGCCTGCCTGTTCCTCATGGCGAGGAGCTGGTGCCGAGGAAATGGCGTTGCACAGAAGAGATGTAGAAGGGATTTCTGATTCATGCCCATCGTCTTCCTTCCTAAATCCCTGTGTGTGGTCTCATCAGAATGTTCTCACCATATTGTCCTTTACACAAGAACCGTAAAGCCACTCCTTCAGCACGTTAATGTCTAAAATGTCTTCAGATGACAAAGAGGAACTATGGGTGCACTGTAGCGGTGTTTGCTAGTTTATGGGTTCCTTTCCCTTCCTCCCTTCTCTCTCCCTTTTCTATCCCTTCAACCCCTAACACTACACAAGAGAGAAAAGAAGGATAGAGCGGAAAGGAGGCTATGTTACCATTAGACTGCTTCCTGCTGATTAGGGGTGTCTACTTCCTTGGGGCAAGTTTAATCTTACAGTCAGGATATTTAATTTCTCCTTCTCTTCCTCCTCCTATTCCTCCTCCCTCCCTTGCTCACTCACTTCCTTCCTCCCTTCTTTCTTTGCTTATAACTACTGAAAAAACATCAACCAACAGCAGCCCGCCAACAACCCCATGCCTTTTGGGGCCCTAGCATTTACACACACTCTGAAAAGTCCCTAGAATTTTGAATGTCACACAATCACAGAAACTATCTGCAGCTACCAAAATCATTCCCCTGCACAAGGAAAATCAAAGTCAGTCTCAGGGAACAATCTGAAGCAGTGCCATATCCCACACCTGGGATTAAAATGAAAACATATTCTTTAAAATTTCTGTGTTTTTTCAAGAAGCTAAAATTCTAACTACATTACACTTCAGGGATCAGATAGATGCAGCCCAGTTGCAGAACTGATATGCTGATTTTTATTAAATATTTTTTATAATTTTCTATAACTAATTATTTTAATATTTTCTTTTTAGATTAATTTATTTTTTCCTGTTTTAAAATAATATTTTGTTTAGTTTTTTGAGGATTTTGTATGACGTATTTTATTATATTCCCTCCCTTTCTTCAACTCCTCCCATCTACGTCTTCATCTACCTACCTTCATGTTCTTTCTCTCTCTTATAAAAAAAAGGAAGGAAGGAGGGAGGGAGGGAAGGAAGAGACAGGGAAAGGAAAGGAAAGGAAAGGAAAGGAAAGGAAAGGAAAGGAAAGGAAAGGAAAGGAAAGGAAAGGAAAGGAAAGGAAAACCCATGAAGTCCAGTCTGTGTGGCCAATTGCTCTGGAGCCCGCCCTGGCATGTAATTGATATATCTAGTGTCACTTCATTGAAGAATATTGATTCTCCTCCCTGCAGCTATCAATTTTGATTATCTTTGTTGGCAGTGGTGGGACTTCAATTCCACTTCCCTACTCTATTATGGGATTTTGTCTAGACTGAGATTATATAGACACTGTGCACACTGTTACAACATTTGTCAGTCTACGTGTGATTGTGTGCTTCTGCCCTTTTGTTATCGTTAAATGCTATTTCTCAAAGTCATCCACTACCTCTGGCTCTTACAATCTTTCTGATACTCTCTGAGACCTGGCAAGAAGGTTGTGATGTTTAGGGCTGAGCATTTCAGAGTTTCTTATTTTCTACATGCTATCCATTAGTTACAGTTTTCTATGTTCATTCTCTGATGAGGATTGAGCAATGCATTAATCTATGAGTATAGAAATATGTCACCAGGAGTCATTTTATTGTTCTGTTTATTTGGCAGAATTATACTCATAGATTTCTCCTAAGTCTATGACCTGAGTTTCAGGTTCTTGGCCTCATTAACAGTGTCAAGTATGGATTCTGTCCTATATAACAGGCCTTAAATTCACTTCAAAAGCTGTCCGGTTACTTCCATACCATTTGTGGCACTAATACAAATGGGTACATCTTATAGTTGGATGGTTTTTGTAGTTCCAAGGGTCTGTAGCAGGTGAGACTGATAATTTCTTTTGTAGTAGCATATATATCACCTTCCAGCACTATAAGTTCTAGCCAATAAAGGGTGAGTTTTCCAGTTCAGTACTAGCTATACACACACAACATACACACACACATGTAAGTGCATATATATCATGTTTATAATAATAATAACACACTACAGTCCAGGTTGTGGAAAAGATCATCATTCATGTGATGAGGCTGACTCATATCTAGGCATAAATATATATGTATATTTATTTATATTTATATGTAAATATATATTCAGCAAATTGTCTTACCATTAAGATTTGGAGAAATAACAGTTATATTGATAATAGCCTATAATGTTTGAAGAATCTGTGGATCTTTATTGGCCAAAATCTCAAAAAGAAATATCCAGTCCTAGTACTGGGTGTTTTATTTGATAAAATTTGATGTTTAATTGGGTATTACCATTCTCCATTATATGGTAACTCCCTTCAATGATGCATGTGTGTGTGTGTGTGTGTGTGTGTGTGTGTATGTTTTAGAAAGTTTGAAAGTATAAGGTTGACAGTAGTAGGTTTCCATATGCATAAAACACACATGTTGATTAATTGAAAAGAATTGAAGACCTGGGCTGCGCAGGGAGGGAGCCTGCCAGCTTCCCTTCCGCGACCTCTGTTCCCGCGGACTGCGCTGGAGAGACCGGTACCCAGGCTCTCCCCCCAATATAACATCACTTGGGACACGGCCTGTTGGGGCTTCCGTCTGTGCCCGAGGGCGGGTTGGCGCTGTGGTCGTCTGGGTGCCAGATCGGCGGGCCATCGTGACCACAGGGTGAGCAGCGCCACGGAGAGTGCCCTCCGCCATCTTTGCTCCAGTGACCAGGTAGTTGGGACTGCCAGGCTCAGAGACAGACAGGCATAATATCGCTTCGGGTTCAGGCAGCTTGTGTGAAACCTGCTCCCAGGTGCTGGGCTGATCTGCAGTGACCAGCGCGCCAGATCTGCTGTGGGACTTCTGCCTGGCAGAGGGACGCCCCCTCCCCCCCCCAGGAGAGATCACACACCCCTGCACAGGGCAGGAGCCTGCCAGCCTCCCTTTGGCGACCTCTGCTCCAGGAATCCACTAGGCTGAGCCTTTAGATGTGCAAGGCCTCCCCAATATAAGATCACTTGGGGCAAAGCACATTAGGGCTCCAAAGTCACTCAGGAGCAGGCAGGCCCCAGAAATCGGTGCCAGGGGAATCCTGGTAATCCAGGGGGGGCAGAAATAGCTTTGCAGGCTCACAGGAGGTCCAACCAACAGCCAGTGGCAGCAGGACCAACTAACACCAGAGGTATCCAGATGGCAAAAGGCAAACGTAGGAATGTTACTAACAGTAAGCAAAGTAATGTGGGACCATCCGAACCCAACTCTCCAACAGCAGCAAGTCCTGGATACCCCACCACACCCGAGAGACAAGATCTGGATTTAAAATCACTTCTCATGATGCTATTAGAGGATCACAAGAAGGACACAAATAAATCTCATAAAGAGTTACAGGAGACCATGAATCAACGGTTAGAAGCCCTTACAAAGGAAACACAAAAATCGCTTAGAGAAATGCGGGAGAACATGGATCAAAAGATGGAGGCGCACAAGGAGACAACACAAAAATCGCTTAACGAGATGAATCAACGGGTAGATGCACTCACAAAGGAATCACGAAATTTGCATAAAGAAATGCAGAAGAATATGGGTCAACAGACGGATGCCCATAAGGAGGCAACACAAAAATTGCTTAAAGAAATGAATCAACGGTTAGATGCCCTTACAAAGGAAACACGAGAACTGCTTAAAGAAATGCAGGAGACGATGGATCAACAGATGGAATCCCATGAGGAGGAAACACAAAAATCGCTCAGAGAAATGCAGGAGAACGTGGGTCATCAGGAAGAAATCCTGAAAGAGGTAATGCAAAAATACCTTAAAGAAATACAGGAAAATACAAACAAACAAGTGAAGGATCTCAGCAAATCTATCCAGGAACTAAAAAAGGAAGTAGAAACAACTAAGAAATCACAAAGGGAGACAACTTTGGAGATAGAAAACCTTGGGAAGAAATCAGGAGTCATAGATGCAAACATCAACAATAGAATACAAGAGATGGAAGAAAGAATCTCAGGTGCTGAAGATTCCATAGAAAGCATCGACTCAACAGTCAAAGAAAATGCAAAATGCAAAAAACCTGTAACCCAAAACATCCAGGAAATCCAGGACACAATGAGAAGACCAAACCTAAGGATTATAGGTATAGATGAGAGTGAAGATTTGCAACTTAAAGGGCCAGTAAACATCTTCAACAAAATTATGGAGGAAAACTTCCCTAACTTAAAGAGAGAGATGCCGATGAACGTACAAGAAGCCTACAGAACTCCAAACAGACTGGACCAGAACAGAAATACCTCCCGTCACATAATAATCAAAACACCGAATGTTCTAAACAAAGAAAGAATACTAAATGCAGTAAGAGAAAAGGGCCAAGTAACATACAAAGGAAGACCTATCCGAATCACATCAGACTTCTCACCAGAGACTATGAAAGCCAGAAGATCCTGGGCAGATCTCATGCAGACACTAAGACAGCACAAATGCCAGCCTAGACTACTCTACCCAGCAAAACTCTCAATCACCATAGATGGAGAGACCAAGATATTCCATGATAAAACCAAATTTTCACAATATCTTTCCACAAATCCAGCCCTGCAATGGATAATAGGTGGAAACCTCCAATACAGGGAGAGAAACAACACCCTGGAAAAAATGAGATAATAACCATCTTGAATCAAACCCAAAAGTAGATAACCACTCAAACATAAAGATAGCGTCAAGAATGGCAGATGGCAATAATCACTATGCCGTAATCTCTCTTAATATCAATGGTCTCAATTCCCCAATTAAAAGACATAGACTAGCAGACTGGATACGTAAACAGGACCCAGCATTTTGCTGCATGCAGGAAACGCACCTCAGTGTCAAAGACAAACACTACCTCAGAGTAAAAGGCTGGAAAACAATTTTACAAGCAAATGGCCTCAAGAAACGAGGTGGAGTAGCCATCCTAATATCGGATAAAATTGATTTTCAACCTAAAGTCATCAAAAAAGACACAGAAGGACACTACATACTGATCAAGGGAAAAATCCACCATCAAGAACTCTCAATCCTGAATATCTATGCTCCAAATGCAAGGGCACCCTCATTCGTAAAAGAAACTTTACTAAAACTCAAAGCACACATCGCACCGCACACAATAATAGTGGGTGACTTCAACACCCCGCTCTCTGAAATGGATCGTTCAGGAAAGCAGAAACTAAACAGGGACACAGTGAATCTAATTGAAGCCTTGGACCAAATGGAACTAACTGATATATATAGAACATTTCATCCTAGAGCTAAAGAATACACCTTCTTCTCAGCTCCTCATGGTACCTTCTCCAAAATTGACCATATAATTGGTCACAAATCAGACCTCAACAGATACAAGAAGATAGAAATAATCCCATGCCTCCTATCAGATCACTATGGAATAAGGGTGGTCTTCAATGGCAACAAAAACAAAAGAAAACCCACGTACACATGGAGGCTGAACAATGCTCTACTCAATGATAACTTGGTCAAGGTGGAAATAAAGAAAGAAATCAAAGACTTTTTGAAAGTTAATGAAAATGAAGGCACAACATACCCTAACTTATGGGACACAATGAAAGCAGTGCTAAGAGGAAAATTCATAGCCCTGAGTGCCGCCAAAAAGAAACGGGAGACAGCATACACTAACAGCTTAATGGCACACCTGAAAGCCCTGGAACATAAAGAAGCAAATACACCAAAGAGGAGTAGAAGGCAGGAAATCATCAAACTCAGGGCTGAAATCAATCAAGTAGAAACAAATAAAACCATACAAAGAATCAACAAAACGAGGAGTTGGTTCTTTGAGAAAATCAACAAGATAGATAAGCCCTTAGCCAGACTAACCAGAGGGCACAGAGATAGTATCCAAATTAATAAAATCAGAAACGAAAAGGGAGAGATAACAACAGAAACTGAGGAAATTCAAAAAATCATCAGATCCTACTACAAAAACCTGTATTCAACACAACTAGATAATCTTGAGGAAATGGACAATTTCCTTGACAGATACCAAGTACCAAAATTAAATCAGGATCAAATAGACCATCTAAACCGTCCTATAACCCCTGAAGAAATAGAAGTTGTCATTGGAAGTCTTCCAACCAAAAAAAGCACAGATCCAGATGGTTTTAGTGCAGAATTCTATCAGACCTTCAAAGAAGACCTAACACCAATACTCTTCAAACTGTTCCACAAAATAGAAACAGAAGGAACACTACCCAACTCGTTCTATGAAGCCACAATTGCACTAATACCAAAAGCACACAAAGATCCGACAAAGAAAGAGAATCTCAGGCCAATCTCTCTTATGAATATCGATGCAAAAATACTCAATAAAATTCTTGCCAACCGAATCCAAGAACACATCAAAACGATCATTCACCACAATCAAGTAGGCTTCATCCCAGGGATGCAGGGATGGTTCAATATAAGGAAATCCATCAATGTAATCCACTACATAAACAATCTCAAAGAAAAAAACCACATGGTCATCTCATTAGATGCTGAGAAAGCATTTGACAAAATTCAGCATCCTTTCATGCTAAAGGTCTTGGAAAGATCAGGAATTCAAGGCCCATATCTAAGCATAGTAAAAGCAATTTACAGCAAACCAGTAGCCAGCATCAATCTAAACGGAGAGAAACTTGAAGCAATCCCACTAAAATCAGGGACTAGACAAGGCTGCCCTCTCTCTCCATATCTTTTCAATATAGTACTTGAAGTTCTAGCTAGAGCAATTAGACAACAAAAAGAGGTCAAAGGGATACAAATTGGAAAGGAAGAAGTCAAACTATCACTATTTGCAGACGATATGATAGTATACATAAGCGACCCAAAGAACTCCACCAGAGAACTCCTACAGCTGATAAACGACTTCAGCAAAGTGGCCGGATATAAAATCAACTCAAGCAAGTCAGAAGCCTTCCTATACTCAAAGGATAAGCAGGCTGAGAAAGAAGTAAGAGAAATAATACCCTTTACGATAGCCACAAACCGTATTAAGTATCTTGGCGTGACGCTAACCAAACAAGTGAAAGATCTGTATGACAAGAACTTCAAGTCTCTGAAGAAAGAAATTGAAGAAGACCTCAGAAGATGGAAAAATCTGCCATGCTCATGGATTGGCAGGATTAATATAGTAAAAATGAGCATCTTACCAAAAGTAATACACAGATTCAATGCAATCCCCATCAAAATCCCAACTCAATTCTTCATAGAGTTAGAAAGAGCAATTCAAAAATTCATCTGGAATAACAGAAAACCCAGAATAGCTAAAACTATTCTCAAGAGTAAAAGAACCTCTGGGGGAATCAGTATCCCGGACCTCAAGCTGTACTACAGAGCAATAGTGTTAAAAACTGCATGGTATTGGTACAGCAACAGACATGTAGATCAATGGAACAGAATTGAAGACCCAGAAATGAATCCACACTCCTATGGTCACTTGATCTTTGACAAAGGAGCTAAAACCATCCAGTGGAAAAAAGATAGCCTTTTCAACAAATGGTGCTGGCTCAGCTGGAGGTCAACATGCAGAAGAATGCAAATTGACCCATCCTTATCTCCTTGCACTAAGCTCAATTCTAAGTGGATCAAAGATCTCCACATAAAACCAGACACACTGAAACTAATAGAAGGGAAACTAGGGAAGAACCTTGAACATATGGGCACAGGGGAGAATTTCCTGAACAGAACTCCAATAGCTTATACTCTAAGATCAAGAATAGACAAATGGGACCTCATTAAATTACAAAGTTTTTGCAAGGCAAAAGACACCATCAAAAAGACAAAGCGGCAACCAACTAACTGGGAAATGATCTTTACCAACCTTACATCCGACAGAGGGCTAATATCCAAGATATACAAAGAACTCAAGAAGTTAAACTCCAGAGAGGCAAGTAACCCTATTAAAAAATGGGGTACAGAGCTACACAAAGAGTTCTCACCTGAAGAATATCTAATGGCTGAGAAGCACCTAAAGAGATGTTCATCATCCTTAGTCATTAGGGAAATGCAAATCAAAACAACCCTGAGATTCCATCTCACACCAGTCAGGATGGCTAAGATCAAAAACACAGGAGACAGTAGTTGTTGGCGAGGATGTGGAGAAAGAGGAACACTCCTCCACTGCTGGTGGAATTGCAGGCTGGTACAACCACTCTGGAAAGCAGTCTGGCGGCTCCTCAGAAAACTGGGCATGACACTTCGGGAGGATCCGGCTATACCACTCCTGGGCATATACCCAGAGACTTTACCTGCATACAATAAGGACACATGCTCCACTATATTCATAGCAGCCTTATTTATAATAGCCAGAAGCTGGAAAGAACCCAGATGTCCCTCAACGGAGGAATGGATTCAGAAGATGTGGTATATTTACACAATGGAATACTACTCTGCAATTAAAAACAATGAATTCACGAAATTCCTAGGCAAATGGTCAGAACTTGAAAATATCATCCTTAGTGAGGTAACCCAATCACAAAAGATCACACATGGTATGCAGTCACTGATAAGAGGATATTGACCCAGAATCTCAGAATACCCTAGACACAATCAGCATATCAATAGATTTCTAAAAAGATGGAAGGAGAGACCCCTGGTCCTGGAAAGACTGGATGTAGGGGAACGCCAGGACAGAGTAATGAGAGGGGGTTGAACGGAGAAAAGAGGGAGGGAAGGGGGCTTATGGGACTTTCGGGGAGGGAGGAAACGGGAAAGGGGAAGTGATTTGGAATGTAAATTAAAAAAATAAAATAAAATAAAAAAAAAAAAGAATTGAAGACCTGGACATAAGTCCACATAGCTACAGACACAACATTTATTTATTTATTTATTTATTTATTTATTTATTTAACAAAGAAACAAAAACCACCTACTGTAGAAAAGACAGAATCTTCAACAAATGGTTCTGGTCTAACTTGATAGTTGCTTATTGACAATGAAAATACATTAGTATTTTTCACACCGCATAAAACTCAGCTTCAAATGAATCAGGGAACCCAACATAGCACCTGATACCCTTAATCTTGAAAAGGAGAAAATAGAAAATATTATTGAATTCATTGACATGGAAAGGAAGTTCTGAACAGGATCCTGATAACTCAAGTGCTAAGACTTACAGTTAATTAATAAGTGAGGCTTATGAAGCTAAATGCTCGTGTACAGCAAAGGACACACCATCATTCAAGCAAAATGGTAGCCTGCAGAATAGGAAACATCTTTTGTACCAATTATTAATCTGATAGAGGTTAGTACCTAATGTATAAGGAACTTTAGAAAACACCTGAAAATCAAGGGAGCTAAACAGTTTTCAAAAGATGGTTGAGAAACACTTTTAAAATGTTCATTACCCTTTGCCTTTAGGAAGATGCAAATTAAAACTACTTTTAGACTTCATCTTATGCCTCTCAGAATGGCCAAGATCAAATGACAGCAGATGCTGGTGTGGATACAGGAGAATGGAACACACTTACTCTTTGTTATTGGTACAAATTGGTACTTTTGAAATCAGTGCAGAGGGCCTCCCCCCAAAACATAAAATAGAGCTACCATGATACTCTGCTATACCTCTCTTGTGCTTGTGCCCAAATTACTCTATATCTTACTATGGAGAGAGAAACTTGTGCATGCATCATCATTGCTGTTCTGTCAAACTCTCCAGAAGTTGGAAACCGCCTAAATGTCCATCAACTGATGAGTAGATAATGAAATTGTGGGACATCCACACGATGGAGTATTACTCCATTGTTTAAAAAAAATGAAATTTGCAGGAAATGGATGGAGCTAGAAAAAATTATCTCGAATGAGGTAACTCAGACCCCCCAAAGACAAATTGCATGTTTTCTTTTATATGTGGATGTTTGCGTTTATATTTTATATAGGTGTGCTTCATTTAGAATATCCACAAGGTTAAGTAGCTTAGTTAGAGACTAGAAGAGGAGGAGGGAAATCATCCTATGGGGCTGCAAACCTCTTCAGCTCCTTGGGTCCTTTCTCTAGCTCCTCCATTGGGGACCCTGTGCTCAGTCTATTGGTTGGCTGTGAGCAATGGGTATTTTGATCCACCTTCTAAGAAGGATTAAAGTATCCACACTTTGGTCTTCTTGAGATTCATGTAGTCTGTGGGATATATCTTGGGTATTCCAACCTTTTGGGCTAATATCCACTTATCAGCGAGTACATACTGTGTGTGTTCTTTTGTGATTGGGTTACCTCATTCAAGATGATATTTTTTAGTTCCATCCATTTGCCTAAGAATTTCATGAAGTCATTGTTTTCATAGCTGAGTAGTATTCCGTTGTGTAAGTATACCACAGTCTCTGTATCTATTCCTCTGTTGAGGGACATCTGGGTTCTTTCCAGCTTCTGGCTATTATAAATAAGACTGCTATGAACATAGTGGAGCATGTATCCTTATTACGTGTTGGTGCATCTTCTGGGTATATACCCAGGAGTGGTATTGCTGTGTCCTTTGGCAATAGTATGTCCAATTTTCTGAGGAACCGCCAAACTGATTTCCAGAGTGGTTTTACCAGCTTACAATCCCACCAGCAATGGAGGGTGTTCCTCTTTCTCCACATCCTCGCCAACAACTGTTGTCTCCTGTGTTTTTGCTCTTAGCCATTCTGACTAGTGTGAGGTGGAATCTCAGGGTTGTTCTGACTTTCATTTCCCTGATGATTAAGGATGTTGAACATTTCATTAGGTATTCCTCAGTTGAGAATTCTTTGTTTAGCTCTGTACCCTATTTTCTAATAGGGTTATTTGGTTCTCTGCAGTCTAACTTCTCAAGTTCTTTGTATATATTGGATATTAGCCCTCTAACTGATTGAGGATTGGTAAAGATATTTTCCCAATCCGTTGGTTGCTGTTTTGTCCTATTGACAATGTCCTTCGCCTTACAGAAGCTTTGCAATTTCATGAGGTCCCATTTGTCAATTCTTGATCTTAGAGCATAAGCTATTGGTATTCTGTTCAGGAAATATTCCCCTGTGCCCATGTGCTCCAAGTTCTTCCCCACTTTCTCTTCTATTAGATTTAGTGTATCTAGTTTTATGTGGAGGTCATTGATCCAGTTGGACTTGAGCTTTGTACAGGGAGATAAGAATGGATTAATTTGCATACTTCTACAAGTTGACTGCCAGTTGAACCAGCACCATTTGTTGAAAAGGCTGTCTTTTTTCCACTAGATGTTTTAGCTCCTTTGTCAAAGATCAAGTGACCCTAGGTGTGTGGGTTCATTTCTGGGTGTTCAATTTTATTCCATTGATCTACCTGCCTGTCATTGTACTAATATCATGCAGTTTTTATCATGATTGCTCTGTAGTATAGCTTGAGGTCAGGGATGGTGATTTCGCCAGAGGTTCTTTTATTGTTAAGGATAGTTTTCCCTATGCTGGGTTTTTTGTTATTCCAGATAAATTTGGAAATTGCTCTTTCTAACTCTATGAAAAATTGAGTTGGAATTTTGATGGGGATTGCATTGAATCTGTAGGTTGCTTTAGGCAAGATGGCCATTTTTACTATATTAACCCTGCCAATCCATGAGTATGGGAGATCTTTCCATCTCCTGAGATCTTTTTAAATGTCTTTCTTTAGAGACTTGAAGTTCTTGTCATCAGATCATTCACTTGCTTGGTTAGAGTCACACCAAGGTATTTTATAGTATTTGTGACTATTGTGACGGTGTCATTTCCCTAATTTCTTTCTCAGCCTCTTTATCCTTTGAGTATAGGAAGGCTACTGATTTGTTTGAGTTAATTTTATACCCAATCACTTTGCTGAAGTTGTTTATCAGGTTTAGGAGTTCTTTGGTGGAATTTTTGGGGTCACTTAAGTATACTCTCATATCATCTGCAAATACTGAGAATTTGACTTCTTCCTTTCCAATTTGTATCCCTTTGACCTCCTTTTGTCCTCTAATTCCTCTGACTAGGACTTTGAGTACTATATTGAACAGGTAGGGAAGAGAGTGGACAGCCTTGTCTACTCCCTGATTTCAGAAGGATTGCTTCAAGTTTCTCTCCACTTAGTTTGATGTTGGCTACTGGTTTGCTGTATATTGTTTTTACTGTGTTTAGGTATGGGCCTTGAATTCCTGATCTTTCTAAGACTTTTATCATGAAAAGGTATTGGATTTTTTCAAATGCTTTCTCAGCATCTAATGAAATGATCATGTGGTTTTTATATTTGAGTTTGTTTATGTAGTAGTTTACATTGATAGATTTCTGTATATTGAACCATCCCTGCATCCCTGGCGTGAAGCCTACTTGATCATGGTGAATGATTGTTTTGATGTGTTCTTGGATTTGGTTGGCAAGAATTTCATTGAGTATTTTTGCATTGATATTCATAAGGGAAATTGGTGTAAAGTTTCTTTGTTGGGTCTTTTTGTGGTTTAGGTATCAGGGTAATTGTTGCTTCATAGAACAAATTGGGTATTGTTCCTTCTGTTTCTATTTTGTGGAATAGTTTGAAGAGTATTGGTATTAGGTCTTCTTTGAAGGTCTGATAGAACCCTACATTAAAACCATCTCATCCTAGACTTTTTTTTTTTTTTTGGTTGGGAGACTATTAATGCCTGTTTCTATTTCTTTAGGGGTTATGGAATTATTTAGATCATTTGTCTGATCCTGATTTAACTTTGGTACCTAGTATCTGTCTAGAAAATTGTACATTTCATCCAGATTTTCCAGTTGTGTTGAGAATAGACTTTTGTAGTAGGAGCTAATGATTTTTTGGATTTCTTCAGTATCTGTTGTTATTTCTTCCTTTTTATTTCTGATTTTGTTGATTTGGATTCTGTTTCTGTGCCCTCTGGTTAGTTTGACTACAGGTTTATCTATCTTGTTGGTTTTTTCCAAGAACCAGCTCCTGGTTTGGTTGATTCTTTGGATAGTTATTTTTGTTTCTACTTGGTTGATTTCAGCCCTGAGTTTGATTATTTCCTGCAGTCTAGTCCTCTTGGGTGTATTTGCTTCTCTTTGTTCTAGACACTTCAGATGTGCTGTCAAGCTGCTAGTGTATGCTCTTTCCAGTTTCTTTCTGGAGGCACTCAGAGTCATGAGTTTTCCTCTTAGTACTGCTTTCATTTTGTCCCATAAGTATGGGTATGTTGTGCCTTCATTTTCATTAAATTCTAAAAAGTCTTTAATTTCTCTCTTTATTTCTTCCTTGACCAAGTTATTATTGAGTAGAATGTTGTTCAGTTTCCATGTGTATGTGAGATTTCTGTTGTTTTTGTTGTTATTGAAGACCAGCCTTAGTCCATGGTGATCTGATAGGGTACATGGGATTATTTCAGTCTTCTTATATATGTTAAGGTCTGTTTTGTGCCTGAGTATATGGTCAGTTTTGGAGAAGGTACCATGAGGTACTGAGAAGAAAGTATATTTTGTTTTAGGATAAAATGTTCTATAGATATCTGTTAATTCCATTTGGTCCATAACTTCTGTAAGTTTCACTGTGTCTCTCTTTAGTCTGTGTTTCCCTGATTTGTCCATTGATGAGAGTGGGGTTTAGAAGTCTCCCACTATTATTGTGTGAGGTATAATGTGTGCTTTGATCTTTAGTAAAGTTTCTTTTATGAATGTGGATGCCATTGAATTTGGAGCATAGATGTTCAGAATTGAGAGTTCATCTTGGTAGATTTTTTCCTTTGACCAGTATGAAGTGTCTTTCTGTGTCTTTTTTATGACTTTTGGTTGAAAGTCAACTTTATCCGATATTAGAATGGGTATACCAGCTTGTTTCTTGGGGCCATTTGCTTGGAAATTTGTTTTCCAGCCTTTTACTCTGAGATAGTATCTGTCTTTGTGCCTCAGGTGAGTTTGCTGTATGCAGCAATATGTTGGGTCCTGTTCATGCATCCAGTCTGTTAGTCTATGTTTTTTTTTTATTGGAGAATTGAGTTCATTGATATGAAGAAATATTAAGGGAAAGTGATTGTTGCTTCCTGTTATTTTTGTTATTAGAGGTGGAATTATGTTTGTGTGGCTCTCTTCTTTTTGGTTTGTTAAAAGAAGATTATTTTCTTGCTTTTTCTGGGGTGTAGTTTTCCTCCTTTTGTTGATGTTTTCCATTCATTATCCTTTGAAGGGCTGGATTTGTGGAAAGATATTTGTTTTTGTCATGAAATACCTTGGTTTCTCCATCTATGGTAACTGAGAGTTTTGCTGGGTATAGTAGCCTGGGTTGGCATTTGTGTTCCCTTAGGGTCTATATGACATCTGCCCAGGATCTTTTGGCTTTCATAGTCTCTGGTGAGAAGTCTGGTGTAATTCTGATAGGTCTGTCTTTATATGTTACTTGACTTTTTCCCTTACTACATTTAATATTCTTTCTTTGTTTTGTGCATTTGGTGTTTTAATTATTATGTGATGGGAGGAATTTCTTTTCTGGTCCAATCTATTTGGAGTTCTATAGGCTTCTTGTATGTTCATGGGCATCTCTTTCTTTAGGTTAGGGAAGTTTTCTTCTATAGTTTTGTTGAAGATATTTACTGGCCATGTAAGCTGGAAATCTTCACTCTCTTCTATGCCTATAATCCTTAGGTTTGGTCTTCTCATTGTGTCCTGGGTTTCCTGGATGTTTGGGTTAGGAACTTTTTGCATTTTGTATTTTCTTTGACTGTTGTGTCAATGTTTTCTATGGTATCTTCTGCACCTGAAATTCTCCCTTCTATCTCTTGTTTTCTGTTTTTGATGTTTGCATCTATGACTCCTGACTTCTTTCCTAGGCTTTCTATCTCCAGAGTTGTTTCTATTTGTGATTTCTTTATTGTTTCTAGTTCCATTTTTAGATCCTGGATGGTTTTATTCAATTCCTTCACCTGTTTGGTTGTGTTTTCCTGTAATTCTTTAAGGGATTTTCGTGTTTCCTCTTTATGGGCTTCTACCTATTTACCTGTGTTTTCCTGTGTTTCTTTAAGGGAATTATTTATGTCCTTCCTGAAGTCCTCTATCAGCATAATGTGATGTGATTTGAAATCCAAATCTTGCTTTTGCAGTGTTTTGGGGTATCCAGGACTTGCTATTGTAGGAGAACTGGGTTCAGATGGTGCCATGTTGCCTTCGTTTCTGTTGGTAACGTTCTTGCATTTGTCTTTCACCATCTGGTTATCTCTGTTGTTAGTTGGTTTTGCTGTCTCTGGCTGGAGCATGTCTCTCCTGTGTGCCTGCAAGCCTGTCTCAGTACCCCTGGGAGACCAGCTCTCCCCTGGCAGAGAGTGCTGTGAAGTAGCCCAGCTCCTGGGTGCAGATGGAACTTGGAAGGACCCTGTCCCAGCTGCTCTGCCATTCCTGTGCTCCCTGCCCTCCTGCCCGTACCCGCCTTGCACAGTCACTGGAGAGAAATCTGCATAGTACTTTTTAAATGCTCATGAGGAGAAAAATATACACAGTAAGGTTTCTTATGAAATAATATCGTCTTTTTATCCAGATTTTCAATTCCCAGCCTCATCTATCAGATTTTAAATATAAAAATGTCTTTACTATCTTGAAATGAAATTCTCTATCTGTTTGTTTGGTTTTTTCTATTAATTTATTCATTTATTATTTATATCCTTATGACCCCACCTCACACAGTCCCTCCCTCCATTCCCACTGCCCTTCCCTACCCAGAGGATGGAGACTTCCCTGGGTATCTCCCCACACCACCATATCAAGTCTCTGCAGGGCTAGGTGCATCCTTTCATTGAGGAAAGTCATGATGTCCTAGTTAGGGGAACAGGTTCCACAGACAGGTAACAGCTTTTGGGATAGCCCCTGCTCCAGTTGTTCAGGACCCCCATGAAGACTGAGCTGCACGTCTACCATATACGTGTGGGGACCTAGGTCCAGCCTTTATATGCTCTTGGTGTTTCAGTCTCTGAGATCCCCTCAAGGGTCCTGGTTAGTTGACTCTGTTGGTCTTCCTGTGGAGTTTCTATCCTGTTTGTGGTCTCAATCCTTTCCCCAACTCTTCTGTAAGAGTTCCTAGCTCAGTCCAATGTTTGGCTGTGGGCCTCTATATCCGATTTTGTCATTTACTGAGTGACAGCTCTCAGAAGACAGTTATGCTATGCTCCTGTCTGCAAGCATTACAAAACATTGTTAATAGTATCAGGGATTGGTTCTTGTTCATGACATAGGTCTCAAGTTGGTCCAGTTACTGGTTGGCCATTCTTTCAATATCTGCTCCATTTTTATCCCTGCCTTTTTTGTAGATAGACATTTTGGTCAAAAGTTTTGTGGGTGGGTTAGTGTCCTTATCACTCCACTGGAGGTCCTGCTGGCTATAGGATGTGACCACTTTTTAACTGACCTACATAAGTTTCTCTAAACCCCAATGAAGTGACATGACCACATACATGAAAAGGATGAATACAAGGAAATAATTTTTATTTAAAATCATATATATATATATATATATACTGAGGGAAATTATTCTCAGAGATGGGGAAATATTCACTTGTCATGGCTTGGCCATGCCTGCGACAGTTGACTTAATCATGAATGTTTTACTGACAACACACATGCCATTTTCATGGTACTGTACTGCTATTAAGTAGTGAATAATTTCAAGAAAAACACATAAGGGACTTCTACTGATCCTTTACCATTGTAGTACTAGGAAACCGAATGTCTTGTCACACATAAAAACAATAAAAACGTTGTTACATATTAGACAGAGTTACATTTTGAATTTCATCTTTAAAAATAAAAATCTTACATGTGCATTACTGCAGGGCGTTTAGGCTTACAGTTGAAGGGAAATTCTTGATGACTGCTCTTTATAGTGCCTGACATCTGGCCTCCTTTCTGGTTGACTGGAGATGTCCCTGTGAGTTTCCAACTTGTCCCCTAAAAAGGGACATTGACTCCTTTAAGAAATGCTGGTTATATTTTGAATTTTATACTGCGATCAACCATAAAAATCAGAAAACAATGCTTGTGTTTTAAACAGTTCTTTTATATTTTACTTTTTCCTTCTAATGTTATTTAAAGCATTACCAAGAAAAATATTCTAAACCTTAATATCTGTAGGAAAACTTACTGTAGATCTCTAAATCTATAGGAATTAGAATTATCTTTAGCGTTCTCACCATCTAAAGTTACATCATTGTATTTCTTTTTTTTTTTTTATTTTCTAAGTTTTTTTTTTATTTACATTCCAAATCATTTCCCCTTTCCCGTTTCCTTCCTCCCCGAAAGTCCCATAAGCCCCCTTCCCTACCTCTTTTCTCCATTCAACCCCCTCTCATTTCTCTGTCCTGGCATTCCCCTACATCCAGTCTTTCCAGGACCAGGGGTCTCTCCTTCTATCTTCTTAGAAATCTATTGATATGCGAATTGTGTCTAGGGTATTCCGAGATTCTGGGTTAATATCCCCTTATCAGTGACTGCATACCATGTATGTTCTTTTGTGATTGGGTTACCTCACTAAGGATGATATTTTCAAGTTCTGACCATTTGCCTAGGAATTTCGTGAATTCATTGTTTTTAATTGCTGAGTAGTATTCCATTGTGTAGATATACCACATCTTCTGAATCCATTCCTCCGTTGAGGGACATCTGGGTTCTTTCCAGCTTCTGGCTATTATAAATAAGTCTGCTATGAACATAGCAGAGTATGTGTCCTTATTGTATGCAGGTAAAGCCTCTGGGTATATGCCCAGGAGTGGTATAGCCGGATCCTCTGGGAGTGTCATGCCCAGTTTTCTGAGGAACCGCCAAACTGATTTCCAGAGTGGTTGTACCAGCCTGCAATTCCACCAGCAGTGGAGGAGTGTTCCTCTTTCTCCACATCCTCGCCAACAACTGCTGTCTCCTGTGTTTTTGATCTTAGCCATCCTGACTGGTGTGAGATGGAATCTCAGGGTTGTTTTGATTTGCATTTCCCTAATGACTAAGGACGATGAACATCTCTTTAGGTGCTTCTCAGCCATTAGATATTCTTCAGGTGAGAACTCTTTGTGTAGCTCTGTACCCCATTTTCTAATAGGGTTACTTGCCTCTCTGGAGTTTAACTTCTTGAGTTCTTTGTATATATTGGATATTAGCCCTCTGTCGGATGTAAGGTTGGTAAAGATCATTTCCCAGTTAGTTGGTTGCCACTTTGTCTTTTTGACAGTGTCTTTTGCCTTGCAAAATCTTTGTAATTTAATGAGGTCCCATTTGTCTATTCTTGATCTTAGAGTATAAGCTATTGGAGTTCTGTTGAGGAAATTCTCCCCTGTGCCCATATGTTCAAGGTTCTTCCCTAGCTTCCTTTCTATTAGTTTCAGTGTGTCTTGTTTTATGTGGAGATCCTTGATCCACTTGGAATTGAGCTTAGTGCAAGGAGATAAGAATGGGTCAATTTGCATTCTTCTGCATGTTGACCTCCAGTTGAGCCAACACCATCATTGTATTTCTGTTTTAGTGTGTGTGGTGGATCTGTGTGTGCCTACATATGGAGAACAGAATCTTCCCCTATCATTACCCATAAAATTTTTTTGGAACCAGTCTTCCAATGAACTTGCAGATCACCAGTTAGCGAGACTCTCTCTCCAGCAAGCTCCCTGTTCTTTTGAGGGGTGGGGAAGGGTCTGCCCCAATTGCTGGGGTTCTATGTACACTGCCACACCATCCTATACACAGATGCTTGGAAGCTGAGCTCAGGCCCTCAGGCTGCTACAGAAGCACTCGACTCACTCGCTGCTCCATCTCTTCAGTCCTCTGGTTCATTTTCGAGTCCACTTGTAATAGTACGAACATGGAAATTGTGTGTGAAACATGGAGATTGTGTGTGATGGATTTCTTATTACATTTCTAACATTATTTATTTATATTGTTCTCTGACCTCATATTGCTTTCAATTTCCTGTCTTTTATGTTCCTGTTACTTAAATAGTTACGTAAGCTAGACTAGGATTGTGCCTACCTGTAATATCAGCGAGGCAGGAGGATCACACCTTCAAGATCAGTTCATTTGAGGGTAGCCTCAGCTCCATAGTGACCTCCTGCCTTAAAATACAAGTGAACAAATAAAAACCAACATGACTCTTATCCTGTAATTTACTTCACTGTCCTTGGAATTAGTCGAGTATACTTATCTGCAAGTGCTGGGCATATAAATAATGATGCTTTACATTAATTCTTTCTTTTCATCTTGGTTATTTTTAAGTGGACTCAGAGATGTGTGATGACTTGTCCAGAGGACGAGCATAGCTCCGAGAACTGCCTCCTCAGAGAATTTTACTAAAGAAGGCTACTGTTAGATAATGAATTTTGAAACTTTTCCCTAAAAAATGGAGTCCTTGAGCCCTCTGCTGGAGACATTTAGTATTTGTACATGATAGTTGGTATATGTGTTTTGTAATTCTAAATTTTTTTAGACAACATGATAGCAATATATGTTTTTTTTTATCTGATGAACAGTATAATGCATAGGCGCCTAGTTACTTTTCCCAATACTGGAGATTGAACCCAGGACTTTGCACATGCTAGTTAAATGCTTTTCCACTGAGCTATATCCACAGCCCTCAAATAGAACTTGTCAAAAGATTTATTTTGTAAGTATTCCATTTGAGCAGAATATCATTAAGGACATTCAAATGAAGGAATTAATTTGAATGTCCTACATTAATTTCTGAATATTTTATATTCTTTGTATGTCATAAGAACCATCTCTTAATAGTTTGCTCTCAAATGAAATTCATTAATTTAGCAAATACTTAATGATGTCTTACTGTGTGTCGAGGACTTACTGGGAACTAGGGGGACACTGAAGGGAAAATTACATTGAATATCACACTGTGATTGGCACAACAGATGGATGTATGATTGCATTTTTAAAGAAATGGGATAGGAGTGTCATTTTGAATTGTGTGTCATATAATAAAAAAAACATGGGTGTTCCACATCCCCCCAAAACTGTACAAATTCAGATGAGAGACTGAGTACCTGAGTTATAGTGATTTTCAGAACACATTTTAAAGCACTAACTTTCATTGTTTGGCGGGGAGAAGAAGTAGTCACTTTCTCTGTGGTGACTGGATGGGAGCAAGACTGAGGAGCCTATGTGTCAGAATTTTGGCACAATATGAACCAGCCACTGACTTGAGAGAGAAGCAGCCTTGAGTCCCACCATCTGAGGAGTCCTGCTTGAGTCCAATGGTGAGAATCACCTCTTGTTGACTGTGGCTGAAAGTCACTATCTCAGATCCAGGTCTAAATCTAGGGCAGATCCACATCCTTTTGAGGCAATGCTAATCTGTTCTGCCTCGCTCCATTTATTGACAAGTTTCTCACTTCTGTCTTTTTAGACTGCCTCCAACTACCTTCCCTACAACATCCAAAATGGGGGACGTTCATCTCCTGAGGGGATTAATCAGGGAAGGCTGCATCTGCTTGTCTTCATGTCCTTAGACATCCCCATGTCTATTCAGTGCGTTTCCATCTTTCCCTATGGAAGGTGCACATCCCTGAATGTTGAGGGGCGGATAGCTTACCCTAGGCTCTCAGTCTTTGGCTTGGTCCTCCTGCCTGTGATCTTTGCAGCTGTCTCTCTGTTCTCGACTTCTTTTTCTCTACTGCATTATCCCACAACACACAGGCACACTGTATTACTCAGTCATTAAAAGGAAAACAAAACCTTTCATTTGCATAATGTATCCCACAAACCTGTGTTCCCTCAGTTTTACTCATCTGTTACACCTCTTTCCACTCAAGTCCAAAGGCTTTCTATCTTTAGCAATCTAGAAAAACTGTTGTTCTTTGAAACAGGCTTTCTCTGCATAGTAGATCAGACTGACTTCGAACTCAGAGATCCGCCTGCCTCTGCCTCTGCCTTTGCCTCAAGAGTGCTGGGATTAAAGGCATGCACCACCATGCCCTCACCTTGAGAAACTGTTGTTAAAAGACACAGATATTGGCAAACCCAAACTAAATGTTGTCCCTTACGGCCACTCAGCTCCAGGTACTACAGTGGAACAGTCTGCATGGAAGCTTTTCTCTCCGAGCTTTCAGAACACTCTTGGCTCATCATCCCAGTCACCCCGAACCCACTCCTCATTCTTTTATAGGTCTTTGTTTTCTCCTCCTCTCCCTGCATATTGGAATTCCTCGTGCATTAAAACTGACCTGCACAGGCTAACCAGCTTCCTTGCTAATGTCATGCAGACCTTTCTTACTTGCTACAATATTGTACTATTCAGCCATCAAACTTCCTCTACAACAAATATCAGCAAATATTTTCTCTAAGAGGGAAGCTAATACACAATTTAGGCTTCCCAGAACATACCATTACTACTTTAAGCCTCCTGTTGTAACTCACAAACTGCCAGGGACAGATCAACTCTATAAAACTCAGCTGGCACTGAAATTTCAATTTCATATAATTTTCATGTGGTACAAAATATTCCCCAGCATTGGGGGTGTTCTTATTATTTTAAAATATTAGAATTATTCTTAAAATCCAATACCCTCAACAGTGAAGGACAGAGGCATCAATTCAACAAAAATGTACAGGGTCTACATAATGAAAACTTCAAAACTCTCATGAAAGAGGTCAAGAAGGTCTCTGTTCAGAGAAAGCTATTGTCAAGAAGGCAGCTCTTTACACCTTGATTACAGATTCAATGCATCCAAACCAAATTTCAAAAGGATATTTATAAGAGCTAAGCAAAATGATTCCAATGCTTAAATGAAGTAGCAAAAGACCAAGAATAGCCAAAATAGTATTGAAGGAGAACATAACTTGGACAACTGACAGTTCCCCGATGTCAGTGTGATATGGATCAGAGTTCACCAGACCAGTGGACAGAATGGAGAGCCCAGAAACAGACCACATCAACAAAATTGATGGATCATCAATGGGGGAAGAAACAAAAGAAAATCTCTTTCACTAATGATGCTGTTTCAACTGGACCTCCACCTGCAAACCCAATCAAGTCTATGTGTGGATCTTCACAAATGTAGAATACAAACCTAGAACACTCCCAGGACCTGTTTATAATATAGGAGACATTTTTCTGTAGGTAATTGTATATATGCCAAAAACATTTTGCAATTGTGTGTGTGTGTGTGTGTGTGTGTGTGTGTGTACATATAAGAGTTAAGAGGCCAGGGTTGTTACATTAGTATTGTACTCTGAACTCTGGTACTCAGAATTATGGAGAAAGCACTCCTAAACAGTGAGCCATCTCTCAAGCCCAGACAAAAGATTTTTTAAACACACAAAAATGTGATCTTTGATAACCTGTATTTCACTGGAATTAAAAACTTGTGTTCTACAAAAGACAGTATCAAGAGAATAAAAATCCAATCCACAGTTTGGAGAAAATATTTATGAAAGTATAGAAGAATATTATTTACAAAAAGGAGAACTCTGTTTTTTTTTAAAGTGGCCACAGGTGTACAAGATGAGTCACCAATGAAGATAGGTGGCAAATAAGCAGACCGGGGGGCGGGGAGTTCATATAGTTCATTAGGCAAAGGCAAACTAAAACAAGTGCTGACTGTTGTCCACCTCTTAACACACTGTGTCTCCACACAGAACCTGATGACACTAAAAGCTCATGAGGGCAGAGAGTATGAGAAACTCTTTCGTGACTCCTGAGAAGTCAAAATGGTAGCATCCCTGAAGAAGAAAAGCTGGCAGATCATTAAAGAAATAAAGAGATAGATAGATAGATAGATAGATAGATAGATAGATAGATAGATAGAGATAGAGAGAGACAGATATTAATTCTTTGGTGTCTACCCTTAAAATATATATTATCTATACAGAAAAGCATGAACACAAACATCTAGATGCTTTATTTGCAATTAACACAACATAGAACAACCAAAATGCATTTCTATAGTAAATGAATGGCTACCTTAACTGTGGATGGAATATGGATGATTCAGTACTGGAAGAAATGAGCTACCAAACTATGAAAAGACTTTCAGGGAATGTAGGTACACACTGCCAGATGAAGGAAGCCAGTTTTAAAAGTCTACATATTATGGGATTCTAATTCTATAACATTTTCAAACTGTAGAGAGTAAAAAGAACAGTGGGTTTCAGGAGTAAGGATCGGGAAGGTGGCAGAGAATTAGCCAAGTACAGAGGATATTTAGGATGGTGAAACTGTTATGTATGGCCTTACAATGCCAAATACATGTCGTTATACATTTGTAAAAATCTATAGAGTATAAAGCACTCAGAATGAACACTAAGGAAAGCCATGGGTTTTGGGAGAAAATGATATGTCAGTATGTTCTTATAGGTTATGGCAAGTGTGTCATTCTGAGGGAGATATTGATATGGGAATGTTATACATGTGTGGGCACAGGATGTATATGCGAACTCCATTTTTTGATAAATTTTGCTACAGGCAAAACTGCCTTAAATTTAGTCCATTAATTAAAAATTAAAAACAAGAAATATTAATGCTTTGCCCACACACTACACAAATGCATGTGATTAGAAAGATGTGGTCTGGAGGTTGTACTTTGCCACCTGGATACATGTGGTTTTGGCTCCTGGTTGCTTATATGGATGACAAATCACAGACCTAACATACCTCAAAACTCAACTCTTGACCTTCCTTCAAATCAGCATGTTCTGGGTTTTACTCTTATAAGTAGAGGCACCAGTGGGATGACAGCTAAACTCTGAGCACCATGGTAACAAGGGTGAATGTTTGGGTAGCTGTGCTTATCTTCACAGAGTCTAGAAAGATATCCAGAATTCTGGGATTGGAAAAGACTTGCTGTTGAATTGGTGTGCTCCCTTGCCTTCAGCATCCTCATTTTCATATGATAGTTATATCTACTTGCAAAGGTGAGAAGTGGAAATGGTACTACAGGAAGGGCAGATAGCATAAATGAAATGACCACATATCTGTAAGATAGTAGGGAACTACTCCATATAAAATTACATTTGCTTTTCATGAAATTAATAAGAGAAACATTTTTACTCTATAAATAAGGCAAGTCATTTTTCTAAGCACTTTACCTGGGTACACCATTTTTCCCTGATCCACAAACTTTATGAAAATAAGTTCTGGTCATATATTTCTTTAGAGATGATGCTAGATAGGAAAATGTCAGTGGCTTACCTAACTTCTTTGGCAAACTCTAAAGATGTGTTTTTATCTTCATCCTTTACAAAGCTTGTGCAAGGACTTTCCCAAATGAGCACAGGATTGTATGTTGATGATCCCTTTGCACATTGGGGCTTATTTCTCTGACATCTTTAATGAAATTAGACAGCTTCAATCCCCAGCTCCCTCAGCAACGTGCTGTGTGCGTACTGTCTTTGCATTAGTCACACCACGGACTTAATAATTGCATTCAGCTCCTTCTTCTCTCTCCATTCAGTACCCAGCAGTGACATTGTTAAGTCACCTCTGCACTTGAAAATTGGTGCTAAGGGGGCTGGAGAGATGATTTAGCAGCCAAGAACACCGGCTGCTTGCCAGAGTACCCAGGTTTGGTTTTCAGTGCTCAAATGAGGGCAAACAACCATCAGAGAATGATGCCCTCTACAGGCCTCTGTGGTACTGCATGTGCATGGTCAACAAACACGTAGACAAACACCTGTACGTACACATAAAATAAAAGGAAAGCAATTCCTTAAAAATAAAGAAAATCGACGTCAACCCTGCTCATTCTTTAAGAGATCTTCCATCTTCATATGCTAGTAGTTGAAAGTCAGGATTTTCTCTTTGGTTTTGCCCTCATGTTCTGGAGAATCTGCCCCTGTATTATGAAGCTGTCCCTGTGTCATGGAGCTTGGCATATTATGGAGAATCCCAGTTCCACGATAAAGCTATGAGGGGTGGAATCTACCATATTCATCACATTTGAAAGAATACTGGTTACTAAGTAGGTCTTAATAATTAATCTAGCTTTTCTTTTAACCTATAATGACCTTCATGTTTCATTATACTTTAATTTGCTACAACTGCTTCTTTCCCTTATAGTTAGAAACTATCAAAAATGTATTCTGCTTTTTCAAATAATTAGCCACATTTGTAAAGGTGATGTAAGTATGTATAATTTATCTTTACATTCTATTAAATAATGCATCTTATTAATTTAAACATAATGAAGAAAACGATGTTGGAAATGTCTAGCTGACAATACTATTAATCTCAAGGCCTTGAAATGCCAGAATAATTCTAATGAAGAAGGGGCCATAAGAAATGGAGTTTTCTCTGGCTGTGAAAAGACCAAGTTCTTTTCATAGTCATCTGCAGGGTTTTTCAATTAAATATGGCATTCCTAGCCAAGAGCTCCTGCAGGACCATGTGTCCACTGAAAAACACCACACCATCACAATCCTATTGAGATCTTCTTGCTTTACTTAAACAATGAGCTCCAATATTTACATTATTTACTCTTCTGTCCCAACCTAACATGATATGCGCACATTGTCTGTTACTCCTACAAACCTTATAAGGTAGATAGTATTACCAGTACACATAAAGACACCAAGGAATGCTTGGAAAGTAAATACTTAGGTTTTCTTATCTTTACTTCCATTGTATTTTCTTCTTAAAAACTACAGTATGTCTGATAGTCACAAAGAACAGAGAATCATTTTGCTTTAACCAAGGGTGCCACCTTGTGGATAAACAAACTTGAGTAAAGTAATATTGAAGCCAAAAGTGAATTTTGTTTTATGTCCCACCTATATGACTTTTCTTATATAGAAATACTTCATGCAAAAGGCTTCATATGCATTGAATATCTGACTCATAAATTTATTTGTGCTCCCTTTGTTCAGTTTATCTGATGCCTTATAAGTTCAGATTTGTGTTAATTCGACAGTTTTCTAGACTATATGAAACAATGAATTTCATATGTGTCAAGGGGAAATATCCTCAACTTATTCTGATAAATGATATTAGACCACATCTAACTTAAATTGCATTAGTCCTTGTGCTAAAAGGGAGATTGTTTTCATGGATGTACTTCCAAACCTTGGTTGTCTGGGTTTAATGTTATCACACTCCCAGCTGCTCTACTCGCAAAATCAAAATACAGCAAACTAATATCCTCCTAAACAAACAATGAGGGCATACCTTCTGGAACTAAAGTTACAATTTCTTTGAAGGTACCAACTCAGTTATTCACAGACAGAAAGAAGGCCATACTGAAACTTTTCATAGGCTCGTGGAGACATTTGTTACCAGAAGCTAATCCAGAAGGCAAGGTTGGGGGGAGGGGGGGTGAATGATTGATTGGCATGAGAGAATAAACTAAGACAAACAGGAAGCACATGAAGTTTGTGTTCTGGCCTCTGCTCCTACTTGTCAGGCCCGGCTGGCTTTCCCAGCATCTACTAGGTGCCTCATGCGATGCCCTATGCAGAATTGTAACAAACTCCATCCTCTTTCACAACTATTTAGCTCCATCTTCTGCCTAAAGATGCTGTAAGGCCAGGTGCACGAGCCCTCTCTCAGTTTTGGGCGGCATTCCTCATAGATGGTTCAAATCAATCCTGTATAACCAACTCCACTCAAGTCATTGACCAAATGAGATGAATCATTCCAGAATCCCTCCTGTCAGAATCTGTTACCTTCTATCGAACTTGTGGATTTAAAATAAACTCTAGTATTTTGTCACATTACTGGTTCAGCACCACAATCCATGGGGCTTTGTCTGGAAACTGGACTTGAGCAAAGAAGGAAAGAAGAAAGTGCAGACACACCTACAGAAAAGTTGGGATTAGAAAGAATGTGGTTGCTCTGGTAGAGCACACCTACAGAAACCAGGAACTTCAGCACTTTTCCCATGGACAGCACAGGAGGGGTTAGCTAGTCTTGGTAAGACCATTCTGTAGATGAAGAATCAAGTTGTAACCATCTGACCCGAGGAAGCTGACATCACCAATTTTGCACATACTACCAACATTCCTACTAGAGGAAGGTTTTGCCTTCTCTCTGAACCTCAGCCCTGTGGAAAGATTTTGCCACTCCTGTGGTGCTGAAGCACTGGGGTCCTTAACAAGGCCATACGCACGTTAACAATGCACACTCATTCAGGGCTCTATCAACTCTTCCCACACATACTTAGGGCTTTTCCAGCTCTCCACAACCAAGTGTCACGGAGCTCACAGTCATTGGGTAAGTCTTACCTAGTAGCAAAACAGAGAGGGCAGTCTCAGCATTTGGAAAGAGGGATCATAGAGCATCTTTGTTCAAGTGACCTTGCTTATGGGGACAATGTTTGAGCTTGATTCAAGTTAGAGGATTGTCATTTACCCGAGATAACACTGTCTAGTTCCTCACAGCCAAGTGTAGCTTCTCTGTATTCTACACAGAGGTCAAGTGTGGGTGGATAGGAGGAAGAGAATTATAAATCGTCCATATGACATTTGGCTCCACCTATATACACTCTTGATAGCTTCAATCCCTTTTTAGAAATCTGCAGGAGCCTCAGCTCAGTCCCAACTGAAACAGCTGAACATCATCAAGAAGTCCACGGGTCATGTTGGCTTCTTCAGGATATTTTTCTCCTCTGACACAGGATTCCAGGACACTTGGTCCTACATTTCTTGCATTTTCTTTATCACTTTGTCTTGTTGACATCTGCATGCTTTCATCTGAGCCAAACTCCTCTAGTCTGCTAAGCACTGTGGATATGTCCAGCCACATAGATCAACCCCCACCTCTAACAGTATGCTCTCAGCTTTCAGGGGACTTACCTCTCTTCCTGTAGATCGATCTCAAGCACCATCCAGTCTGTTAGAATGCCAGACTAAATGTTGATGACTATAATGTCTGAAGGATCTGAAGTTGGTTTTGGTTAGTGTTTTATCACAGCAAAGGGGGAACAAGTTAGAAAGGTCTGTACTATAAAGTGAGTGTTTGAGGCAATTTTGAAGAATTTTATTGTCCAGTTGTTCAAGAAGGTCCCAGATTCACTATACTGGAAAACACAAGGAGTTGAGCCTTAGCTTATTCCTGTCCAAGCAAAAATTCTTTCTGAAAACGCAGCAGAGAAGTCAGTCATGGAATGGCATCAGGGCTCAACTGCAAAGATGCTGACCAGTAATGCTTGCTTATACAGGCTGCCTGTTTCTACTAACTGAAAACCAGTTTTCCTGGTAGAGTTCTCTTTGGCACCCTTCTAAAGAACTTAGGGACTTTTCTATGCTAAAGTTTCTTTTAGAAAATCTTATAATGAGAGAAGGAAAAAGAGCCTACAGAACCAAAATCAAAAACAAAGGCAAAAACAATCCCAGTATGGGTTTCCTCTACGAGGGTTTCTCACGGTGAGCCCATTGGATATGTTACACTTGCTATGGAATATTCATCTTGTCTCTCTGTGATATCTGTCTTTGTGTTTGGCATTACCACACTTTGGAGGTTATCCTGAATGCCAGTTGTGTGAAATGAACACAACTGACGGGGTTGAAAGGCTAAAACTACTCTTTCTAATCTATCTATTCCCTGTTCTCTGCCTTAGGCCATGCCTCTTCTGCAAGTCTGTTCGCTATTCTTGCTCCTCTGATGGGAGATGTACTCATTTCCTCAATGTCAGTCAAAGCCTCTTCCTTGAGGATTTGCAGAAATTTAAATTTCTTTTCTTACTAGAAGAAGAGAGAGCTGTAGAAGTGATGTCCAGAATAAGATAAATGTTTGCATGTTCGACCCCCCCCCACTTTAACTTTTTCACATTTACTTCAGTGAAATATAAGTTGCATCTCCTTTTTCTCTTTCTCTGTGTCAGATTAACTGATAAAATAAACCTTTGTGTAGAAGCATGTGCATAGAAATCAGTTACTTACCCAAAGTTTTAATTAAGCATCTCAGTGCAGAGTGCCAGCTATGTCTAGGCATTGTTCTTCTTTGCTGTGGATGTAGAACAGGACAAATGTCTTTTCTCCTGGAGCTAGTATTCTCATGTGTAGAAAAACAGAAAACAACTGTATAGATGTGCAATGTGTCAAGAGATTGTAGATGCAATGGAAAATAAAGCAAAGATAGAAACTAAGGTAAGTATTTTGCAGTGATGTCCTATTTTCCATATGATGGTCAGAAAAAGAAAGCCTCTTGGATAGTGTCCTTCTGTACTCTTCAAAGAATGAGTGACAGCTGTATTTCCACTTTTAATAAGTGAGTTTGTTAAATATGCAGCAAGGCAATGTAAAAGAATTAGTAGCAAGTAAGAGTTATATGAACATGTTATAAACATATATAAAATTATCAAAGAACCATCTTATTCTTTTAAAGAAGAAGAATGACTCTGGAGTTTTCACCTAAAAGGTACTCTAGTTCTTGTTGAGATGGCAGGGCCATGAAATGAGTGGGGTTGGTGAGTGGTAGACAAAATAAAGAGTTTAATCTGGGGTGTGCTTAGTTTGAGCTGCCTTCTAGACAGCTAAGAGGCCATGCTGCAGTGGCAGTAAGTTGCCAGGACCTACCCAGCTTGAGGAATGGACCCAACTGAGGCATCAAGAGAATGAAGAAAAGGCAGACTCTCAAGACACATGCAAGGCAAAGCTGGGATAGGGTGTGCTGTGGTCACTCTGATGGAAGGTACCAACTTTAGCAGTAGCCCAGAACCTCAGTTAGGGTAGAAGTCTAAAAGAGGTTGGGAGGAAACAAGCTGATGTCCCAAGGAAGAATGACTCAGGTAGAAAAGACTGATTTGATTGATAATATGAATCAAGGAGGCAGATTTCTTTGTATAGGGGTACAAGGAGACAGTGTTAGACAATCTCAGCTAGAGGTCTTTGGAGGAGAGTGGTCTTGGACTCTAGTCATCCCAGAAGAGGAAGCTGTGGTTGATAGCTACTGCACGCTGGTCAGTCATTCATAAACACTTGTATTTGAACCAAAGGAAGACTTTGCCTTGTCTCTGAGCCTTATCTGATGAAGGCTTTGACTCTGCCATGGATCTTAGACATGCCCCGTCCATGCCCACGATACACATTCACTTAGAGCTTCATCCTTTACTTACAGTTATATATGAGGATGTTGGGTATTTGGAAAGAGACAGTCGAGTGTCATCAGCATATAAATGATGTTAAATCCACAGGATTACAGAGTGGGCAGAGAGAGGAGAGAAAGGTCTGAGGACCAAGTTGTGCTCATTTCCAAAGCACAGAGACTGGGAATGGGGAAGTAAAGGAAAATCAAGAAAGAATATTGACTGAGAGCCAAGATATGGGTTGCCCCAGTTGGAGAAAGAGTGCACTTACCTATGCTTTCTGTTTCCATGTGGACGTGGCAGTGAATCACCAGTGGGTTTGGAGACATGGATGTCCAGTGGCTGATTATGAACTACTGGGTTGAGGATAGACCTCGAGGACAGGACTAAAGGCCTTGTAGGAGTGAATTTCTTCATCATGGTGTGTGGCTTTCTCTGACCCTTTTCAGTGAGCTAGTAGCAGCTGTCAAATAGTTGGGTTTAACCAGAGAAAAGCAGATGATTGCTCTCACCAGATGCACGCCTTATTGTCTTTCCTTGTGATGCTCACTGTTTCGTGAACGTGATAGCTGCGTTTTAAGTAAAGAAGACTAGAGCAACAAAACCTACATGAAAACAATGAAAGGTTGTCATTGTACAGGGCTTGTAAGTAGAATAATACCTACCTCTCTCTCTCTCAATACCCACCCCTCTCTCATAATACCCACCCCACTCTCATAGTACAAGACCAATCCGTGTGGCCAGAGGAGATACAAATGCCCTACCCTAAAGCACCTACTCACTAAACTGTTATTGAACTGAAGAGTCTGAAATATACTTTGAAAAACTAGAACTGATTTAGTTTGCACTGAATGACTGTGTTACAGAAAAGAATGCTAAGAGGCTACTATGTTCTTTGAAAATGTTCCTATTTTTCTACAAAAACAAAGGAACTAAGCAGAGTTTGGGATGTAGAAAACTGTTGGCCCACATAAAAACAAAATCAGTTACAGGTTTGAGAGGGGTCTGTCTTAGGATAATTAGGGTACAAAGATAGGAACTGACTTTCATGGTGACAGTTTTCATTCAAATAACCGTGTAGAGTAGCAATCTAAATACAGTATGGTGCAGCTATAAATTAAGTAATACCATGTCAATTTTCCATGTAGCTGATCACTTTCTCTTTATTGAAAAACAAAAACAGATTTTGTTGGAGCCAGGAGTGATCCAGGATGTGTTAGCAGCTGGCAGTCATCTACAACTATTGGAACTTCTCAATTTGTGTTCCCACTATCTCATCCAGGTATGTGTGCTTTCAACTGCTAATTGCCCTTCAGATTCCCTTGCCCTAAAGTTGTAAACTGCCCCCTACCAACTGATAGAAAAACCACAGTGTGGATATGCACATGTATGTGCATCTGGCATGGGTGGGTGTGCATGCATGAGTGCGAGCACACTTGTGTGTGTGTATGTGTGTGTGTGTGTGTGTGAGACTTTGCATGCATGTGTGTGTACACTTGTGTGTGTGCATTTGTGTATGTGAGTTTGTGTGCATGTGTGTGTGTTTGTGTGTGTGTGTGCATTTGTGTGTGTGTTTGTGTGTGTGTGTGCATTTGTGTGTTTCTACAACCTAGCATATGCTAATAGGTTCTTGAGGACACAGATAAGAGGATCCTAGGAAGACAGCTGCAGTTACTGTGTCCTTTCATGGACATGGATATGTTGTCCTTCCTCCAGGTGACCTGTCCACTGCAGGTGACCATTGTCCTCAGGCAGCAGACTAATTCGACATCCATGTACAGCCCCCCTACACACACACACACACACACACACACACACACACACAGCTGCCATGCTCAGGCTTCCCCATGGATTCCCGGGGAGTTAATCCTAGAGAGGATCCTGGTTTAAAAGGATGCTGGTTGTGGAAATGACCACAGATGAAAAGTTGATCATCCATTGAAGACCCAGTAATAGTAGTTATATCTTGGAGTCAAATATAATGAATTATCTTGGGAACTTCCAAGGTGGTAAAGATGGGAAAGTGAATGAGTGAGGCGGGCACCCTTTCCCTGGTTTGCTGCGTGGTCAGGAACAGCTCTGGGAGAGATGAAAAAAAATTCACTTACACTATGCTGTGGAGTATTTAGTGCCGGGCGGTGGTGGCGCACGCCTTTAATCCTAGCACTTGGGAGGCAGAGGCAGGCGGATTTCTGAGTTCGAGGCCAGCCTGGTCTACAGAGTGAGTTCCAGGACAGCCAAGGCTACACAGAGAAACCCTGTCTCAAAAAACAAAACCAAACCAAACTAAACCAAAAAAAAAAAAATTAGAAATATCTCTCACAACAATTTTATTTTGTTTTGTTTGTCAGGACAGGGCTTCTCTCTGTAACTAGTCTGCCCTTAAATTCACAGAAACCTGCCAGCCTCTGACTCCCAAGTGCTGGGATTAAAGGCTTGAACCACCACACCTGGCAACAGCTTTATACATTTAAAAAAAAAAAGGTCAGAGGTTCACAGTGTACACAGCCTGTTTGCAGCAGTGTGGCTGGTGAGCACTGAACTTTTCTAATGTGTAAAATGATTTTTCTCTTGGGGGGAAAACCTTTTTCAGTAAGATGTGGGATGGCCATGGAAGCTCTGAGACTTTTATTTTACAGATACATTTTATTTTACAGATTACATTTAATTAAGTGATTCACTTACTTACTTTGGAGGGAGATCAAACTGTTTTATTCAGAAACTTAAGGGTGGGGAGAGACCGAAATGGTCATGTGCTCTGATTTCTCTGGCAAAGCAAGTCTTCTGGGCTTTTTGTTATTAACAGTCTCCCTCCTCCCTCTCCCTCTCCCTCTCCCTCTCCCTCTCTTCCCTCTCCCTCTCTTTCCTCTACCCTCCCCCTCCCCCTCTCCCTCTCCCTCCTCTCTCTCTCTCTTCCCATACACACACACACACCAGAGAAAGAGAGAGAGAGAGAGAGAGAGAGAGAGAACAACTTATGAACACCACCTTTCCCTTCCACCATTTGTCACATGGTCTTACTGGCCCTTCCTTGCATTTATTAGAATATAGTGACAGTCCAAAGTAATTAAAATAACAAATCTACACACTTCTATTCTAGCATCTCTGTGCATATTCCATATTATTAGTAATAAGAAAACCCCTTATATTCCGACCCAATTACTTTGTTTTCCTTTAGAATATATATCCTCTAATTCTAACTTTGTTTACCTGCCGTGAATGGGTCCTTTATTTTTCACTCCTGCTACCCTACCCATCATGGAGTTTCCAAAGCTCTCTCACATGGCCTCTTTTTTCTGTTGTTGTTGTTGTTTCCTGACAAACAGGAAGCAGTTCTTCCCAAGGTGTCAGTGTGGGGAGCATCAACCATGTTCGCCTAAGGAAGCATTTAACACACAATATGAAATTTTTATTATTATCTCAATGCATATAACCTGACAGCAATGTTTATTTTCATTTGGTTTTCCTTCCTTTTCCTCTCAGTAGTTTCTGATGATATGGAAGAGCCGTTTCCAATTTCCTTTTGCTAGTTGACAACATGAACCATCTAGAAAGCTTACAAGATGTCAGAGGTGTGTGTGTGTGTGCTTGGCTTTGAAATTGAAATTATTTTTCTTTGACAGTCCTACATCAAATACTACTGCTTGAGCTTTAAGAAGCTCAACTGGATTCACTTTCTTGTGGCAGACGATCCTCAGTGATACATAGACAGGAACTTGGCTATAGTCTTACAACCGTTGAGGACGATACATAGACATACCATTGTTCCTATTTGTGTGCAGTTAGATGTGTTCTTCATAGGTAAGACTTCCAGATGAAGACCAGAAGGCCATGTGCACATCTCCTGCCCTGTCAGATGAATCTGTGGAGACCTCAGTAGCTGTGCCCTTTGCAGCTGCTCTTCTCTTTGTGTTTCTTTTCTGTGTGTGTAACTTCTGTGAAAAGTTACTACTCGGGCTTCTTAGCAGTTGGCTGAAACTCACCAGTTTCACAAATGTTGTCCTGCCCTTCTGTTGTGGAACATCTGGCTTGTTGTCAGTGATTCGTGCCAGATGCTGTGCTTTTGTCCCTGGATAGGAACCCAAGCCTTGTGTCTGTAGAAACAACAGTATTTCAGTCTTTCTAATATATGTTGCTTCACTCAGGAAAACTTTTTATATTTCGTCAACCTGCTTTTAGATTATATTATTTTAATGCAGACTTACATATCTTTATTCTTGGCAGTATTGTTCAACTGACTTTTAATGTTATATAGAATCATTTAGCTAAAAAATTAAAGTATTATTATTGTTATTGTTGTGTTGTTGTTATTATTATTATTATTATTATTATTATTATTATTATTATTATTATTATTATTATTATAGAAAAGTCCCCAAATGCTTAAAATGTATCAAGAAGTTGTGTTTTGTTACCAGAGCTAATGTGTTTGCCATCTTCGGCTTTTCATGATGTCTGCTATTATTTTGTTGTCCTTAAATTTCTCTTGTTTCTTTGGTTAGCATTGATGCCTCCTCTAGGAGGCCCTGTTCTTTATCCAGTACTCATTTAAAAACTGCCCAAGGTCCCTGAGCCTCCTCAGCCATTAGCAGAAACCTTGGTAACTTCTGACACAGGAATGGGGATGCAGCATCCCCTCCCCCAATACCCACCCTACCCCCATGCCTGGAGAAGAAAAGAGAAACTTCCAGATCATAGTGTGGACTCCTTTCCCTGCCTTCTCAAAGAGATTCCCCAGCCCAGCTCCAGTCTGAAATAAAACAGAAGAGATTCTTTGTTCTCCCTTGTCCACTATGTTCCTCTAAAAGTCTCTCTAGAAATGTAAACCAGTTCATTAAAGAGTAATCGCTGAGGATGGGGTCTGTGAAGTGTGTGTGTGGCCTTGCCTTTCAGCGTTCACATTTGCATGCATTCTGTCCCCCCAGGGGTTGAGGAAACCCCTGGAGCTCTCTTCCCCAGCGGCCAGCCCTGCCCAGCAGAGGTCCAGCATTGCCCACTGCTGTGCTGAGCTCTTTCTCAAACTGTGGACTCTTTGTTGTTTATTTTGTTGTTCGAAACAGGGTCCCCAGGCTTGCCTCTACCTCTCCAATACTTCTGCTCAGCCTATAGTGTATTAGGTCTATAGGCATGTATCATCGTGTTTAGCCTTTCCAGTAATTTCATAGTAACTACTGAACTTTTCCAACTACATTTTTATGTACGTTTTTATTATTTAGAACAACTTTCAAATTTAAATATATTTTGACCATATTCTTTTAATACCATAAGTCCTTCCTGATTCTCTCTCCCTCCCTACCCACCCAACTTCAGCTTCTTTCTCAAAAAAACAAAAACAAAAAAACCCCAAAAACCCAATATAACAACAAAACCTCCCAGAAGCAAGAAAACAATGTAAAACACTACTCAAAAAGAAAGAAAACACCACCACCACCACCAACAACAAAACCTCACCAAACTGTAACCACATAAAAGCACACAGGCACAGACACACACACACACCAAAACAAAACAAAAAATGAGAAAAACCCTGTAGAGGCCATTCAGCTGCTCCTGATCATGAGACGTACCATGGATTGGATGATAAACTGAGTGTCGCTCCATTGGAGAAAATTGATTTTCCCTCTTCAGCAGGTATAAACGACAATTCAGTTACTGTAGTGGCTAAGTTTTATTTCATTCATTCATCCATCTATCCATTTATTAAAGATAAGAAAATAAAATATAATATAAAACTAAAACTAAGACCTCAAAGTTGGACAAGACAAAACAACTGATGATAAAGAGCCCAACAGAAGGCACAAGAATCAGAGACCCACTCCTCCGCACACTCAGGAATCCCCTAAAAACAGTAAACTGGAGGCCATAATTGATGAGGACCTGGTACAGGTACAGGCAGGCCCTCTGCATGCCTCAGTTTCTGTTGAGTTCCTATGAGCCTCGAGTTCTTTATATATTGTGAACACTAATGCATTATCAGATGTATAGTTGGTCAGAACCTTCCCCCAGTCTGTAGGCTGCAGCTTTGTGGGAATGATGATGTCCTTTGCCATGTAGAAGATTCTCAGTTTGATAAGGTCCCATTTGTTAATTGTCAGTCTTTATGCTAATGATAATTCTGTTCAGAAGGTCTTTCTCTGTGCCAGTGAGTTCAAAGCTATTCCCCACTTTCTCTTTTATCAGGTCCAGTATACCTGGTTTTATGTTGAGGTCTTTGATCTATTTGTAATTGAGTTTTGTGCTGGGAGATGAGTATGAGTCTATTTGCACTCTTCTACATGCAGCCATCAAGTTTGACCAGTACCATTTGATGAAGGTGCTGTCTTATTTCCAGTGTGTATTTCTGGCTTCTTTATCAAAACTCATGTGTTTATAGGTGTATGTATTTCTATATGAGTCTTCAATTTGATCCCATTGATCATTTTGTCTGGCTTTGTACCAATACCATGCTGTTTATTTCTATAGCTTTGTGGTATAACTTGAAATCAGGGATGGTGATACCTCTAGTAATCATCATCATCATCATCATCATCATCATCATCAGGATTGTTTTATCTAGCCTAGGGTTTCCATATGAAGCTTAAAATTATCCTTTTAAGACATGTGAAGAATTATATTGGAATTTTTATGTTGATTGCATTAAATCTGTAGATTGCTTTGGGTAGGAAGGCTGTTTTTATTATATTAATCCTATTGAAACATGAGCATGAGAGATCATTCCATGTTCTGATATCCCCTTAAATGTTTTTCTTCAATTACTTACATTTTTGGTTTACTTGCTTGGCTAGAGATATCTCAAGATACTTTGTATTATTTGAGGCTATTGTGATATGTGTTGTTTCCCTGTTCTCTTTCTCAGATCATTTGTCATTTGTATAGAAGAGGGCTTCTGATTTTTGTGAATTAATTTTGTAGCTAGCTACTTTTCTGAAAGTCTTTATCAGTTACAGAAGTTTCTGAGTGGAATATTTTCAGGTCACTTGTGTGTACTAGCTTATCATCTGCAAATAAAGATGCTTTAGTGTCTTTCTTTTCATTTTGTATCCCTTTGATCTCCTTCGGTTTTGTATTGTGAAAGCTGAGATTTCAAGTACTGTACTGAATAAGTGTGCATAGAGAGGGCAACCTCTTGCTCCTGATCTCAGTGGGGTTGCTTTGAGTGTCTATGTAACTTAATGTTGGCTGTGAGCTTATTGTAAATTTCCTTATGTCCTCTGAGTCTCTTAATTTCCTTGGTGTCTGGTGTTATGTTCCACAGCTCCTTTATTTCTAATTTTGTTCATTTGGATCTTCCTTCTCCCCTTTTTAGTTAATTTGGATAATAAAAATAATGACTATTATTTATTATTCAATAAATATAAGATTTGTTGATTTTTCCCAAAGAATCAACTCTTTGTTTCATTGAGTCTTTGTTTTGTACCTTTGTTTGCGGATTGGTTTGTTTGTCTGTCTGTTTCTATTTCATGGATTCCCTCCCTGAATTGGATTATTTTTTGCCATCTGCTTTTTTGGGGGTGTGATTTTATCTGTTGTTGGTCTAGAGCTTGCAGGTGTGCTTTTAAGTTGTCAGTATGCGATCTCTCCAATTTTTTATGTAGGTAGTTAGCACAAAGCTTGTTAGAACAGCCTTCATTGTGAACCATAAGTATTAGGTATTCATTTTCATTGAGTTCTAGAAAGTCTTTAATTTCTTTTGTTATTTCTGTATTGACACATTCTATATTCATTAGTGAGTTGTTCGGTTTCTATGAGTTTGTAAGCTTCCTGTTGTTTCTGTTGTGAACATCCAGCTTTAATCTGTGGTGGTCGGATAGGATGCAAAGTATTATTTCAGTTTTCCTGTATTGGTTGAGACTGGCTCTGTGTCCCAGTATGTGGTCAGTTTTGGAGAAAGTGTCATGAAGTGCTGAGAAGATGGTATATTCTCTTGTGTGTGCGTGACTGCTAGGTCCATTTGGCCTATAGTATCAGCTAGCTGAATCATTTCTCTGGTTAGTTTTTCTCTGATGACTATTGGTAAGAGTGTGTTATTGACATCTCCCAGTATCAATGTGTGAGAATCAATATATGATTTAAGCTGTAGTCTTGTTTCTTTTACAAACTTAGGTGTTCTTGTGCTTGGAGCATAGACATTAAGAATTATAATGTCCCCTTGGTGGATTTTTTTTTTCTGTTAATAAGTATATCGTATTCTTTCCTATCTCTTCTAATTAGTTTTGGCTTGAAGTTCATTTTTGTCAGATATTAAGATGGATACACCAGCTTGCTTCTTAAGTCTATTAGCCTAGAATATCTTTTTCCATACTTTTACCCTGAGGTGATATCTTTCCTTGAAGTTTAGGCATATTCCATGGATGTAGTAGAAGGCTAGATCCTGTTTTCGCATGTTTGTCTGTGGCTTTTTATCTAATGTTGAGAGTTATCAATGAGAAGTATTTGTTGGTTCCTGTTTTGTTATTATTGTTGTTGTTTGGTGGTGGTGGTGGTGGTGGTGGTGTGTGACATTAAGAATTAATTTTTGACTTTGCTGGTCTGGAATTATTTATCCCCTGTGTTTTCTTGTATGTAGTTAACCTCTTTAGGTTGGACTTTACCTTTTAGGGTCTGCTATACTATTGGATTTATATGTAGACATTGCTTAAATTTGATTTTATTATGGAATGTCTTATTTTCCCTATCTATGGTAATTGAAAGTTTTGTTGGGTGTAGTAGTCTGGGGAGGGGCTGAGGTGGCATTTGTGGTCTCTTAGAGTCTGCAGCAAATCTGCCCAGACCCTGTTAGCTTTTAGAGTCTCCAGTGAGAAGTTAGATGCTGTTCTAATTAGTCTGCCTTTATATATTACTTGGTCTATACCTGTAGTAGATTTTAATACACTTTCTTTGTTCTGTGCATTGAGTGTTTTGATTATATGCTGAAGGGCCTTTCTTTTCTGGTCTATTTTCAGTCTATTTGGTGTTCTGTGTGCTTGGTACACTGTGGTAGCATTTCCTTCCTTATGGTAGGAAAATTTTCTTGTACAGTTTTGTCAAAAATATTTCCTGTGCCTTTGACTTGTATTTCTTCTCCTTCTTCTATTCCTATTATTCCTACATTTGATTTTTGCCTGGTGTCCTAGACTTTCTAGGTATTTTTGTGCAGGAGTTTTGTATATTTATTATTTAAGAAAGGTATTCCTGGGCTACACAGAGAAACCCTGTCTCGAAAAACCAAAAAAAAAAAAAAAAGGTATTCCTTTCTTCTATTTTTGTCTCCAGTGCCTGAGCTGCTCCATTCTATCTCTTGCGTTCTGCTGGTGAAGCATGCCTCTGAGTTTCCTGTTCAGATTCCTACATTTTTCATTTCCAGATTTCTCTCAGTTTGTGTTTTCTTTATTGATTTTATTTCCATTTTCAGTTCTTGAGTGGTTTTATTGGTTTCATTCCACTGTTCGTTTTTCATAGGTTCTTTAAGGAACTTCTTTAAGGACCTCTATCATATTCATAAAGGGTATTTTAAGGTCTTTTTCTTGTGCTTCAATTATGTTTGAATATTCAGGGCATGCTGTGGTAGGGTTGCTGGGTTCTAGTTAAAACATTTGGGTTTTTCCTGGCTGTTTGGGTTGTGTTTTTACAATGGCATCGAAGCACCCAGCATTGGCAAGATTGTAATTCTAGTGCTCATAACTGGTTCCGTCTTTATTGGGTGGGTGTTTTGTTTCTTGAGTTGTGGTTCCTCTTCAGTTCTTTGGAGATTTTTATAGCTGTGCGTTGCCTGTAGGAAAATCTTATGGGGTCTCTATAGGTGTGGGCACTGGGGTTTCTAGGTAAGTTGTGTTCCTGGATACTGGGAGCTGATACTTAGAATGGGAATGTGCTGGGCCTCATGGGGCTGGGGCTCCAAAAAAGGAAGGAGAGCATAGTGTTCTTTAGAATCTGCTTATTTAGTACCTTGGGAATGGAGGCAGAGAGTGATAAGATGCCACAGCAGAGGATCTGCTACAAGATTGGAGGATTGGACTTGGAAGAGTAGAGGGGGAGGTGAACATCTTCCATTAGTCTACCTTGCTTTCCTGGACAGAGTGGCCTGCGGGTTTCCATGGAGTGTCCGCCTAGTGGAGTTGAAGGCTTAGACAAAGCAAGAGGTGAGGGGGGAAGGAAATTTGGAGGGAAAGATCTGTATGATAGACTGTAGATGAAGGAAGGCAGGAAGGAAGGAAAGCTACAGCAGGTGTTCTGCTGCAGGTCTGGAGAGGAGACTGGAGGATGATTTGGAGGAGCAGAATAAGAAGTGATGATCTGTAACTAACCTACCTGCTTCCCTGGGAGGAGTGGCCAGTGGGGTCCCAGGGCATGCCTGCAGAAGTCAGAGGCTGGGATAAAGCAAAAAGTTGGGGAAAAAAAGGTTAGTGGGGAAAGGTCTGTGCAGTCCACTGTAGATGGGGACAAGAGGGAAGAAAACTGTGGCCTCAATGGGTGGTCTGCAACAGAACTAGGGTTGAGACTGGAGATTGGATTTGGAGCAGCCGAGGGAGGGGTGAAGATCTGGAGTTGCCTACCTGTTTTCCTGACCAGAGTGGTCTATAGGTTTCCAGGAAGTAGTGGCTGGAGTTTCCCACCTAAATGGCACCTCAGTAGTTCAAACTTTATATGTTATAATGTGCTGTAAGGGTGCTATTGATCTGTTTGTTGTCTATCAATTCGTGTGTTGTTTTTAGATGGCCAGTTTTAGAACCGGCTTCACAAATGTCTCACATGCCTTTTTAGCTGTCACTGAATTTATTTCCTTTCATGAGACACCCACTGCTTCTGCTAAAAGAATGACTCCTAAGTAGGTTTCTTGTTTCTAGCCTCTCTCCATGCCAAGCCACATTCCCTTGAGTATCATTATCTTTCCATGGAAAGTAGCCAACATTTGCAGAGGGTTTCTTAATGCTTAATGGTTTATAAAGGCTCACATTTCCACCATGCTGAGTAGCCCTTTAGGTCAAGTGACTTTTTTTTTAACAGATGGAGGAGGTTACATTCAGAATTAGTGTGTAGATTTAATTTAGAAATGACCTCTAGCTACCTGTTGGTGTATCTCAGTTTATTAGTACATGTCAGTATATTAGTTTACCTACAAAAGACCTGTTCTTTCCTAGGCTTTTTCCAGCCAGTCTGCCTTTTGGAGGATCCTAAGGGAAGTTAAATATGGGCACTTGCCATTAGCAAAGTCTGGTAATAGGAGATCCCCAGTAGCAGGAAAAGGCTTTCAGTTTTCTGTAAACTATACCCTCTTGGTAGGGGTGGAGAAACACAGATGCCCAAACATACACATTCCTCTGCTGAGAATTCCATAAATCAAGGATGCTAACCATGGATTTGTGTTGTGTTCCCTGAAAGGGACCCATTAGGATGCCAAGGGTGCCATCTTTTGAAGGGAGAAACTTCTGTAGAATCCGTGCCTCTCGCCAAGGTGATAAACTCTCTTGTCCAATTAATAGTAGTGTCCTTTGTTTCACCAGGTATCACAGCTTTTATAATGACATGCAGCTGAAATGCAGTAATAAAACGAGCATCCTGTAGGCTCTTCCAATAAAACCACCAAAGCAGTGATAGGAGCAGGCTGCCAGTATCTATTTGTAGGCAGCAGGTGGCAGTGTGAATCCACCAAAATTCAGTAGTTCATTTAAAGCAAAAATCAGGGGGAAAATGGAAAGAAAAATTATTTATTTTGCTACATATTAGTCTTCTGACCCAATCAGTAAAAAAGTCATTATTCACACCACACTGGGCAATATGCATTGTAATTTTTAACAAATAATAGGAAACTGTTAATGTGCTCACAGGAAATGCAGTTTTGTCTCGGGCTTCTATGGTCATTTATCACTGCACTTTGTGAAATCACTCATTTGTTCTAATTTGAATGTAAATGACTCTAAGGTTTTACAAATAAGGTGACAGACTCACATAAATGTAATTGCAGGGTTCATCTCCTTCTTTTTATATATCACTCATTAGGTTATGAATTAAATACATCGTATTAAACCAGGGGCATGTCCAATGATGATATTGTAATGGCAAATTACTCTATGCTATTAGAGGTGTATTTTTTATTCATGGACATTAATTTGTCATTAAGCAGCATTAGTTTAGCACTTTTATGTGAAAGACGTGACCTGCAAGAGGAGACATGCTGCTGGGTTCTGAGAGAAGAGAATTTAGGGGGCATAGGTAGAACATTACATCTCTGTAGGGAAACATACAGGGTGTTTGTTTCTTGTTTGGTTTTGTTTTCTTCTGTTACAAGCACTTTACTGGTCACTTCCTGAGACAAAAGGTAGTCTCTGTATAGTACTTGTATCTGGGTAATTAGTACATAAAGCCTAGATGGTTGCTACCAGTCTTTGGATAGCTGAGAACTCACCTGAGGAGAATCTCTAGGGTAGATAGCAGCTTCCCACTCCATCCCCTGACAATGCTCATTCATCATCCCACATCCTCATTTGGCTGTACACTAAGTGGGCCACAGAGAAGATTGGGCCTTTTCTTTTCTTTAGTGAAAGTACAAACCTTTAAAGACTTTTATTCTCTCCTGAGGGTTTAGGGGAGATTTCTGGGTAATTTTGTTCCTGCTTTTATAAATACCAGTCTTGCAGTTTCCCTTTTAATTAAGAAAAGAATTTTCTAGTTGCAGCATCAGGAGGCACTGTCTCTGAGATATCATCTCTGAGCCTGACACTCTCTTCAGGTGGCATTTGACCTATCCTCCATGGGGTTCTGTATGACTAGAATATGCCTTTCCCTGCTTTTGCCCGGGGGGAGGGGGGCGCGGGATTTAGGTTCCACGACCTCATCTTCCACCAATTTCAGATTTCCTTTCCCTTTCTCCACATTACATGAACTGAGTGTGTGTGGAGGGAACAGAACTTACCTTCATTCAGTAATTTTTATCTGCTTTTGAATATTAATATATTAAATAATGATATGGAGATTATCTAAGCAGTGTTCTATTACTTTTACCTACTGAGTACATTTTGGAAATACTTCCTACAGTGACTGAACTTGACAGCTGGAGCTTATATATTTTACAGTGTTATAATGAATTATTATGTTTAAACTAAATAATGTAGCAGTAACTTATTGGAGGCTCTTCTAAACAATGTGTTATTATAATTTTAATTATTAAATTAGCAGTATTTCTAAACATATAGTAGATATTCTGTATAAAACAATTTATTCTCAAGGCTGAAAAGTTATAAGCCATACTCATTTTTCTCTAACACTGAGCTATATTTTTCTATTAGAGAAGATAGATGAACATGCCCACATATATATTTAATATGACTGTAACCCAGTGTACTAACTGCATGCCATTCCATGCTTTCCGTGAGCTGATACCCTTGCATTTGGAGTATATTAAAGTATAGCCCTTGAAAAGGATATTATAAACAGTTTAATCTTTTTTGCTTCTTTCTCAGTGAAAATGAATAGAAAGGCTAGAAATGTACCAAATCCAAGTCTGCCACCAGCTAATTGCTTGTTCTGATCAAGAGTATTTGTCACCTAGCACAGGTAATCCAGAATGTCAGGTTTGCCAAACGTCATTCCTATTTGACTCCAGGAATGCATCTAAGATCTTCAGGAGCCATTTCAGGATCCCAATTAATTTTTTCTTATGCTATTGTGTTGGCTTTCATTCTGAAAGCCCACACCAAAGGATGTCAGCACCAGTGGATGCTAGCAAGTAACAGCCCCAGGGTATGCTGTCTGCTGAGAGTGATTTTTGGCATTCTAATTTGTTATATGGGTAATTTGAGGTTAATTGTTATCATCTTTGTGAGTTTTTAAAGAAAGGAAAGAAATCTTGAAGGATTTTTCCAATATCTGTACTTTCCATTTAAGCTAACTCTTGTTATCCATGCAGTGAACAAAAGCAAACCCAACCTCCCCATTCCCAAATCTGACTTTTGTGAATGCATTTTTTTTTCTTAAAAGTAAAAGTGCTTCCAGTATCTTGTGGATGCTGGAGTTCAGAATCAAGAAATGAAGCAACCAAATGTGTATCTCACTTTCTTCCATTAACACCACTTGAAATTAGGGATGGTTAAAAGGAAATCTGTGTTTCCTTAGAAGTACTCAATCTCATACCCATCTTCCAACTGTCTGGTTTTATACACAATGAGATGTGCATCCTCTTCTCTGAAGCTCAAACCCCTTTAGCTTTTACTGCATGAGTATTTCTTCTTTCTCATGTGTTTAGTCACCCAAAATGGAAATCCTAGACCGCTCCATGACTTTGTGATTGTGGCTCAACTTCGGCTTTGGCTTCTAAGATCGTTCTCAAAGGTGCTACCCTATCTTCTGTTTGGCACTGACATCCTCAAGGTCTGCATTCTTTCCCTTGGACTCTGTTGCAGTAATTTCACCCTGTTCCCTACTTGTGATTATCATTGCAACACTGTTGAACATGTTTTTAATCTTCAAAATAATGTCTTTCCCTAAAACCTTATATCGCTTTCTATCTCCTTTATGTACTCTGCCTTACTGTATCCCAGGGATAGCACACCTTTTCACCTCCAGTCCTCTGTCTCCTGGGTTCCTTCTTCTGGATATTCTGTAGGTATTTGAACATAACTCATGCCAAAAGCTAGGAGTCACCCTAGAATCTCCCCTCTGCTGTGGCCAGCATGCCCACAGTGTTACTTTCCTATATGCAATGTTCTGTTTCTCGTGATCTCTCCGTTTCTATTCTGTTTCTCATCCAGGCCCTTGTTGCTTCCAGACTAGAGAAACTGCTTGCAAACTAAAGAACTTCAAAGTTACTCCAGGTCTTCCTCCTATGTTCTATTTGATTGATTTTTAAAAGTAATTTTCAATCCATTAACTTTCCCCCCCAAATAACAAACTCATTATACGATCCTCTTGCTTAAAAAAATTCACTGTTTGATAATTCTCTGTAGTCTTTGGTATAATGTTCATTCTTCTTAATTTGACACACAAAGACCGTGTAGGTTTTGAATGTTCCTATCTCTTTAACATGGTTTTACCTTTAGACAATTGACCACTCAAGTGCTATGTTACAATCTTTGAGAAGTTTGTACATTTCTTTAAAACATTCTGTGGACCCCCTTTTATGTAGGCTGTTTTTTCTACACTCACCTTTCGAGTTTTTAACACTCTAAGTACTTGGCTTATGTGTCTCCTTGTTCCACATCTGACCAGGTAGTATGCTCAGTTCGACTTAGATGTCCTCTTTTAATTGTGAGCCTTCTGCTGGTAGGCTAGACACAATGTCCCATGTTTATTTATCTATCTTTTCCTGTATTGATTTGTTTATCTCCTGTGACATAGGATCATACCCCAAAGTAACCTGACCTTAAATGACGTAACTTTTTTGCCCTTCACTTCTAGTCTGCAAAGTAGATACAGCATCCTTTAGGCAAATTACCCCTTAGCACTGTTGAGGGATTTGATAAGATATTGCGTTCAAGGTCCCCTACAACACAGATTCTGCACCAGTAGATTCTCAAGAAACAAGAGCCAGCAGGTGGGACATTTTTCCTGTGCTTGTGTGCTAAGTAGGCAATGGTGAATTTTGAAGCAATGTTTTGAAGCTATATGGTGAATGAGCCCAGCATTATTAGTTCCTGATGATGGCTATATTTCTTTGTCCCTTCCTACTAGAATTCTAGCTTACTAAGAAACTTTCCCAAAGAACAATATAAAATTATTCATAAGCCTCAGATATTATGCATACAATTGATTATGAAAATGTACCAGTAACCTAATTGTAGAATTCCTCTGCTATATAGCACAAAAATATTTAAATATGTCTTGAAGACTGCCAGAATTAGAACATGTTTTTTCTTGTGCATTTTGAATTGCTTTTAATACTTTGTTTTTATTTAATCAAAGCATATAAGATATATTTTTATTAGCATATGAATATATAGTTACTTAAGGCTATTCATAAATATTTAAATGTTTGTATATAAATATGTCTCTCTGTATTTTTGTGTATAAATATATCACTGTATGCTGTATGTATTTATATACACAAAATACCTGGGGCTTACATTATTTTACCACATAATAAATAAGTCTGATCTACATGATCATTGAAATGCTTATTTTCTTCCTTAACATTTATCCTATCAACCTCTATGTAGTATTGAGAGAACTCATAGTTCCTTTACATACATGATAAACATGATAATTTATTTTCGTGCATGATTCATCCCAAGGCTATTAAAAGTTGGGCTGTTTGTATCTGTTTGTTTTAACCTGTTCCAGCCCCTCACCATATATCCATGCTAGTACCCTTTAATGTTGCTTCCTTGACTCCTAGAATATAGTCCTTCTCTGCTGCATCGGATCGGGTAGTCACGTAATATCCTGATTTATAACTAGGTTGTAATCCAAATAGGAAACAGGTGGAATCACAACTGGGTATGGTGCCTTGGATATTAATGGCTTGGCTCAGCCGTGGAATTTCTAAAGCTGTATACACTTTTTTGTCTTAATTATGCATTCATTAAAAGCTTTTATACCCAACAGAATAAAGTAAATATTTTTTGATCTCCATAGTGTGCTCCCAGACTGTAGATTTGCACAGCAGGGTCTTGATAATCTGAATAAATTGTATTTCCCCAAGGACTTTATCTTTCAAATAAGGTCATAAAGAAATGCAGCTCCCCCATCCTTGAATCGTTCAATGTGCCTTTTCTGCCCAAGAAGCTGAGTATATTATAGTAACAGACACATGTTTGTGGTCCACTATATTGTCTCAATCTGTTCTTGCTTATCAGGAAAGTTAGTTTCTTTTCTTTTCTTTCTTTCTTTTTTTTTTTTTTAAAGCTTGGGGACCATTTTACTAAAACTTGAATGAAAAACCAGAGGAAAGGCCCGCCGTACAGCTGCAGAGAAGGGCAGCATGGAGGATCAGGAAGAGAGAAAGGGAAGCCTTTTGATATTGGGTCCAAAAAGCAGGCAGGTACCCTGCTGGAGATCTGAATGTAGTTGCTCAGGAGATGGAGGGTCTTCAGAAACAGCAAGAAAGCCTAGAGTGTCAGGGCAAGCATGATTAAAATTTTGGGTGATTTCCAAACAAGGAATAGAAAGGGAAATGTAAAAGTCACCTTTTTTTAGTTAGAAAGGCGGCAGGCTTAACAGTGAAGCTTCACATTCAAGGCCTGGTACAGCATTTACACACATGGGTTTTATATGGCAGTGTGATTTTTGAGGATACTTACAGACAAACCAAGTTTTGTTAGACATTCTCCATCTCCTTCCTTTCACCCAGTCCAAGGGTAAAATTGGTAGTACAGGGAAAGCGCTAGCTGAAGCACCCTTGGCTGCAATTTTACAGGAAATAACAATTACCATAGCTGCTGTATGTTAGACACCAGTCTGCGGATGGCACCGGACATGTGTTTTCAGAATGATCTTCATATTTCCAGAAAGCATTAGCATGTTGCCTAGTATTTAGATATGAAAATTTGACTTGAGATATTGTCCACTGGGCTGGGCCAGCTTCAAATCATGTTCTTCTGCTAAGATTCAAAACTAAAGATGACATTAATGCCTTTATGACCCAGTGAAGAAGACAGGGAATATAAATTTATGACCCAAATACATGTCCACAATCAATTGAACTTATGATATTTGAGTCATTCAGAAGATGCACTGCAGCAGGCCGACTTCGTTGACCACAGGTGGACATTCTACTGTGTTTACTACGTGTTATGTGGAAGCTCTGTTACCTAGATAGTATCACAAGATAATTTTTTGAGCTGATGATTTGACATCATCTTTCTCATTATTGTTATACCTATAACAAAGCTGTTACTTCTTTCTATGACAGTCATGAATATGCCTTACAACTTGCTTTCTTTTTTAATTCATACTGCGACAAATATTTTTCAGTTACAACCATTGTTGATTAGGACATTGTAGGGCTTGCGAATCCTAAAACGGGAAGAGTTACTCTCTGCTTCAAATGACCTACGATGACTTGAGTTTCAATTTTACAATGGTGTGGTGATGGTACGTGTGCAGAATAAGGCATGCTTTGCACGTTGGCCTTTTCCTAAGGCTAGCCATTTGCCTGTGAGAAGCTCTAGTGATACTGTACAGTGATGTTGAGCCACGGCTCCAATAGCCTCACAATCTCTAGGGTAAACAAACCAGACTTTGCAGAACACAGAGCTAAGAGCTTTGGCAATTAAATATATAGTGTATATTTTCAGTATAACATAGATTTATAGAGATGTAACCCAATCATAAGTATTTGAATTTAGTCAATAACAAAGTGTCTTAAGTACTTACCATATCATACTTGGCACTGGGTCTCAATAAGCAGCTGACATACTTTAATTTTACTTTGAGTTACCGTAACTACCAACCAAGTCATGCGGGTTTTATATAGAATATTGTGCTATTTGGAATAGATTTGAGTCACTTTATACTTTCTTGATTTCTACCAAGGGTGTTCCTTTCTTTCAGCACAGAAAAAAAGGTGTGTGAAATATTATTCAACTTGCTCATCTTAGAGGTGAAAATTCTGGAAATCAAAAATGATACTTCTGTTTACTTTATTTAACCTTGAGTAATATTTAATATTATCTCCAATCCAAGCCATAGTTTTCCACACTGATAGTATGGGTCGCTGGTACTTATTTTTCTTTCACAAGTCAGTGACATTCTTAGAACTGAAAGAGGGAATGAGAGAAATAACTGTTATTCAGGCACTGTGTCATGCAGGTGCCCTACTATTAAATGAAAACAGATCTAACGGTTTTTTTGAATCCTGTCAGTTAAATAGGACCCCTGGATTTGAGGTATCGTGTTTTGAGGCAGGCATTGGTATAGAACAGTCTCCTGTCATCACATGATAACAATTTATTCTTCTGTCAGGAGTATGATTAAACTGTGGTGCTGTGTGGATAAAGAGCGACTGACAGGCCAGAGAGCCATCAGAGTAGCCAAGACACGATAGCCTATACTTCTGAAACACGGATCACTGACTGTTAGCTTGTATTGCAGTTGGTCCAGAGGCCACATTCCTTCATTATGGCACACAGGAGCTGAGCCATGGCTCCTGGGCAGTGTATATCAGACTCTAGATATAAAATTTCATATTTTTACCATCCAAGAAGATCAGTGGGATCTAAATGAATCTGGACACCATTATCTCATGAATAGACTCATAGCTACCTGGAATTTTAGAGCAAAGTTGTTGTATAGATGTCATTATCAGCCTAACTAAGATATTAAGAAATGCGTTGAAATTTTGGCCAGTTACACCATTACATGATACCCATGAAAAGACATCACAAAGGCCAAGATGGTCATTCTCTTGTGTTTCCTGTTTTGGGAAGATGGCAGGAAAGAAGCAGGGTCAATCAAACATCTCAGGCCCTCTTACTTCCTCCCACCACATCTTAACCATATGACCATTTGCCTTAAAGAGGTAATTAAATTGACTATAACCCAAAGTAAGACAGTATTTAGCTTTTTGTGGATTTTTTTCCTCTTATAACTTGCCCAAGTTAATCTTGAGAATAACTCTATTAAGGATCTCACAGGAATGAGCCATAGAAAAGATCAAATGTGAAAAGTACGTAAGTTTTAAGAATTATTGAAATTGAAAAGGTAGTATTTATTCTATAGCTGGTGCAGTATTGGGAAAACACTTTGTGGCTGGTCTGTAATTTACTTGTCATTCATAGCATAGGAAACAAATAAAAGGGAAAAGAGAAGCCAAATAGCCCTGAACCAAGGAAAAATAAATATTATTTTAAAAATATTCCCCAAAGAACAACAATGTGTGTGCTATAATTCTGGATAAAAACTAAATTTCAAATGGGAAACAGTGTGACAGAAATCAAACCTTTTTATAAAGAAAAGAAAGGCTTTCCTTTACTCAAGAGACTGTCCTGTTGCTGAGCTGTGAATTCCATTCAAGCCTCCTGCCTCTACCCCTCTGCTTGGGGATTTTAAAGTCACACAATGTAAGGGAATGGAAACCATCTTATAATTAAGGTAAATATCACTTGAAAAGTGTCAAAATATTTTGGTTCAAGTAGTTAGTTAATGGAGAAACCATTCTTTCTTGGATTGAATGAAATTTGGGGCTGTTAAAATATTTTTTTCTCAAAGAATGCTTGCATTCTGTGTGTCCAATACAATATTTATATTGTATTATTTGGTATTGTCAACTTGAATTATTATTACCAGGTTCTCCATTTGGAAAATGGAGTGAACGCTGGGTTTCTCTTTGTACACCTGAGAAGGCTAGAATGAGGCTGGGTGTGGGAGCTGACAGCTGTTTCCCCAAGTGCTTGGGAGGCAGAGATAGGAAGACTGTACTCATGGCTAGCATGGGCTACATAGTGATTTTCAGGCCAGCTTGGGCTATGTATGGAAAACTTGTTTCAAAAAAAAAAAAAAGGAGGAAAAAGAAGAGGAGGAAGAGGAGGAAAGAAGAGAAAAGAAAAGACCTTTATTCCTCATTCATTAGAAATTAGTACCTGCTGCTTCCTAAGTCTGGAACACTGTTCTTGCAGTTTACACACACACACACACACACACACACACACACACACACACACACACAAGCTGCAGTCTATGTGGAGATCAGAAGATACTTTGTGGGAATTGCTTCTGTCTCAGGGATGGAATGCAAGGCATCAGGCTTTGAGGAAAGTGCAGTTAGTAGCTGAGCTTTCACACCAGCTCAAACCATCCTTTAACTCCTTACTTGTTGACCTCACCATAATTAATTAAGTCATAAAACCTACACTTTAGAATAAGATGTGGCTGAAGCTGCAGGTGTGGTATTCCAGACTTAGGAAGCAGCAGGTTCTAATTTCTTATGAATGTGGAATAAAGATAGATAGATGGATAGATAGATAGATAGATAGATAGATAGATAGATAGATAGATAGATAGATAGATAGATAGATAGATAGTAGATAGATAGATTGATTAAAAGCTTTGCGCATGTATGTGTGTGTGTGTGTGCGCGCGCACACACACACACACACACACACAAACACACGAAATGGCTTTATAGAAGAGTTGTTAGAGATGATAGGCCCAAGAGATTTACAGACATAAGCTTTTGTTCTGCCTACTTTCTGCTGAAATTTGGGCATTGTGGGAGCTACAGCCAAGCCCTCTCCATCTCTGATGGTGTTTTTAATTTTGTTTTCATTAAGTTGGTAAATTAGGAAGATCTGACATTGCAAATGATAAATTCTTACCTAAGCCTAAAAGATATTTATTTGTGCTTGTTTTCATGTCTTACAGTTTTACTTACATTGACCTTATTATTTGTTATTAAATATATGTCAAAGTACTTTTATTGTTTTTAGATGTCACTTTTTTTTTAAATTTCATACATGACCACAATGTATCTTCAGCATACTTATCCCCAACTCTACCCTCTGACTCATTCCAAGCCACCCCTAATACATCTTCCCAATTTTGTGTACCCTTCCTTTTATTAAAACATTATTACTGAGTTTTAAACAGTTTATAGTCTGGTCAGATTGTTACATAAAGAGATAATTGAAAATTTGATAGCAGAGATAGGAAGGTAATTTTTGACAGTTACAGAAGTCCAGGCAAGAGATGATAAATGACATAAAATAAATGTTACTAAGGAGAAATGGATAGGATCAGGCAATTGACTAGATATAAGAAAACACAGGTCAGTCTGGGGACTTATGATACAGAAATCTAGATGTAACCATTCTCCAATAGAAGATACAGAAGAGCTGAGCGTTGATTCAGCAGTTAAGAGCACTTTTTGCTCTTTCAGAGGACCTGGGTTCAGTTTTAACACACACACACACACACACACACACACACACACACACACACACTCACATTGATAGTGATTTTCTTTGCATGGTTTTGGTGATAGCTTACCAATCCTGTCTGTCCCAATAGGAGGGGCTTGTGCTATGGCGTCATGGTGTCAGGGAGCATAGTTCTCCATTCTCCTTGATTTCCCACTGTACATAGTTGAACTAACAGAGGTGCATGCTATGTATAACAAGGTGAATAGACGCTCCTGACATGGACAGAAAGCACTGCAGATTTGTGGATGTTATGTTTTTAAGGAGCAATAAAAAGGTAGAACTTAGAGCATCGTTATTTCAAAACTTTTGTTTCCCTCACACACAGACAGGTTTTAGTGACTTCATCCTTTGCTGTTCAGTTGTTCATGGCACAAGTCTACTTAGCATTTCTTGGCTCTATTAATACAGTCCAAAAGATTTAAAAAAATGCCTTCAAAGGAGATGCAGTGGGGCTGAAAAGATGGATCAGTTGGTAAATTATGTAAGACTGAAGACCTAGGTTTATATCCCCAACACCAAGATAAGAATGGGACATGGCAGACTGTATCTGGAACTCCAGTGTTGTCGGGAAGATAGGTGAATCCCTAGAACACAGAGGCCAGCCAGTCTTTCTGCATGATGAGTTCCAGGTACAGTGAGAACCCTGTCTCAAGAACTAAGGGGAAAGAACTCAAAAAAAGACATGTGGCATGAACATCTGACCTCCACAAGCATACACATGTATGCACACACATGTGCCCACATACATGAATACACATAATCATATACATATTGCACACACACACACACACACACACACACACACACAAAGATTTTCAAAGGGACTGGAGAGATGACTTAGTGGGTTAAAGTGCTTTTCTGAGAAGCATGCGTACTTGAGTTTGGGATACTAGGGTGTACATAAATGTCACGTAAATGTGGCAACCAACCTGTTTTTCTAGCTTTAGAAACTAGAGACAGGATGCCAGAGAAAGCCAACTAGGAATCCTAGTCATTTTGGTGAGTTATGATTTTGATTGAGAGAGACTGCTTTGATGAATAAGATAGAAGTCTGATGCAGGATCATTCCCAACAGAACCTTGAGGCTCCATGTTCATACACATGCACACATATGTAATCACCCACCCACAAACACACATGTGCCTACACACAGGCAATCATTTACAAATGTGTAAGCAAACTACACCTATGCTAAAATGAAAGAAAATCAAAATTACAAAGAGAACATTGTTTTTGGTTTTTTATAGAGGATGAGGGAGAGAGAGAGAAGCATATACTGGGTGGGAAGGGATATGGGATGGATCTGGGAGGAGTAAGGGAGAAACACTATCAAATTATATTATACAAAAATTAAAAAGAAAGAGAATAAGAACACTTATTTAAGATCACCCACTAAACTAATTTTGTAAATTATCTGCACATTTGAAGTTGACTTTTCATGTTGTGGACTTTCAAGTAACTGGAAGAGACCCAGAATAGGTATATAAGGACAGAAAGATCCCCTAGCAATGTGTATTCAGTTACCATTTCATATTCAAACCATGCTTTCTGTACTTGCTCCATGACTCTCCCATCTCCCTAGCACCACAGTTATTTCTGCTTCTGCCCACTTCCCCTCTTTGTGCCAGGATCCTAGCCACTGAATCAGAATCCTGCCCCCTCCAAGAGTTGAAAAGCAGGGTTTGGAAGAATACCAGAGTAATGTTCTGTGATGCCAAAATATTTTTAGGACTCCAAATTAGGTGAACTTACTTCAGAGATGTATTCCATCCCAAAGATGTGCTGAAGTGCACACTAGAATCTCCTACCCTCTTCTGCTAGCCCAGTACTTACTGATCCTAAGAAGTAAACTCTGAAGAACAATTTTAAGAAGACTTGAAATCTGATTCTGTAGCTTCTGTATTCCTCTGGTAAAATGTGAATAGGAATCCAGGGTTATTTCAGTGAAAGCGAGAATGGATCCCCATCAACTTGCATCACAATGGACTTCAGTGATCATCTGTTTTGATAAAGGGCATTTTAAAAAATAAGCATTTAGTTCTTTCAGACTTAATAGCAAATTCCCCTTCCCTACTCTACCAGATTAGTTTATTTCTCTCTCAGCTCTCCTTGGAAAAGTTTATTGTATAAGACTGTGATTAATATAGAGAACCACAAATGGTCTGCATGAGGAGAGTAAGAGACCGTGGTGTGCTCAGCTTTAAATGGAACATCTGTATCACATGCTCCTTTAAAGTGATCCTTATGGAACAGGGGAAGGAGAGGTTGTAAGAGCCTGTGGCTGTGGATGTCTGCAGTGACGCTGTATTTGCTGGACATGACAGGGCTCTTACATACATGAACTCACAGCAGTGACGATTGCATACATAAGAACTAGACAAAATCAAACTAGCCACACTCCCAGTGTGGTGTTTGGGAAAGGGGCCCATGAAGTCCCACCCTCAACTGAGGCACAACTGAAAATTATTGTCTGCTTGGGGAGGGAGAATCAGTTTTCTTTATGGATGTGTTGCCTGAGAGGATACATATGCTCCAGGAGGTTGTCCTATATCTAGGCAGATACAGGCAGCACTAAGTGAACTCTCATTTTAACAAAAACCAGAACATATGAACTTGTGATTATATGATCCCATAATATTTGAGAATTTAAGTAAAAATCAGATTTTAAAAATATTCATTTAAACTCTCAAGTATTATGAATATATGTTATAATGGAATTAAATATTGTTAGTTAATAGTCTGAGAAAACCAGGAAAAAGAAATATGTCAAGTTTAATTAAATAGGTCTATAGAATGCCTATAGACAACCTATAGGTTATCTCATAGCATCCTCTAGACCTGCCCTTTCAAACACTGCCCACATACTAGTGACTATAAAGTAGTCTAAAGATACTGTCATTCTTATTTGACTTAAATAGGCAAGCTTTCTATCAACAGGTGTGCCACTCTGCCTCTCACAGGGCTGCAGTGACAAAGTCCTTGGAAGACAGCAAACTGCAGCTCTATGGCTGTAGGTTCCCAGAGTCGGGGCTACATGCTTGAGGGTGTGGCTGCAGACGTTGGGAATGGGTGGCAGGGAATGCTACTGGTGCTCTGAATGTTCAAGGCTAACAAAACAAGGTCCATGTTTAGGTGGATTTGTTATATAAATATTCAAGACATGAGTCTTTTCTGTGAGATTAACCCATTTGCTAAGATTTGCATGTAAATTTCATCTTTCAATTCCATTAAGGCAAGATGGGTTGTTTTTATGTACAGATGTACTTAGGTTAAAAAGTTTCAGAAACAATTTAAAGTCAGTGTGGTTTTTGTTTTGTCCTTAGTCCTTAATCCCCACTTAACTGTTCCTATATTACCATCATTCGACAAAAAGCTAAACTAAACTACAGGAAAGATAGAACACATAACTGTCCTTATATTAGTCCCGGTTCTCTGGAGGATAGATAGAACTGATAGTATATCTATCTATCTTTAGTATTATATTATATATAATAAATTCCCTATATATAACTACATAAATTTATTTATTTATACTTGCTATAGTCTTTACATATAATAGCCTATATTATATTATATTTATTGTATTATATATATATATATGTTTATAGATATAAAGATTTATTAGAATGGCTTATAGCTTGTGGCCCATCTACTCCAACAATGGCTATCTACCAGTGGAAAGTCCAAGACTCCAGTAGTTGTTCATTCCACAAGGCTAGATGTCCCAGGTGGTCTTCAGTAAATAACAGATTCCCAAAGAAGTCGGCTCCAATACCAGTGAAAGAAGAGCGAGAGGAAGGAGCCAAAGCGCAAAAGCTTCTTTCTTTCTTGTCCTTCATATAGGTTGCCATGAGAGGGTGAGGCCCAGGTTTAAGGTAGGTCTTCTGACCTCAAATGACTGAATTGGCTAAAAATCTCTCATAGATGTGAGATTTAGCTAATTCCAGATGTAGTCAAGTTGGCCGGCAACAATAACCATCACAGTCTTTATTGGTAAGGGCTTCCAAAAGTTTTCAAAAGATTGTTAAGGATAACCTTCAAAGCCCAGAAAGTTCTTTCAGGAAATCCTAAATCTTAAAGATGTTTTTAAGAATATGGATTTGGGGCCTGGTGCGATGTCATAGTGGTTAAGAGCACGGCCTGCTCTTCCGGGGACCTAGGTTCTATTCCAAGCGCTTACTTGACAACTCACAACTGTCTGTAACTTCAGTTCCAGGGGATCCCTCATACAGACATATATTCAGGCAAAATACCAATGCACACAAAATAAAAATAAATAAATTTTTGAAAAGAATATGGGTTTAGAGAAGGAAAAAAAATAGTAAAAGCTTAGAGTTTTATAATTCATGGGGCAGTGGGATGGTCCTAATATTAATGACCCCATCCCCCCCTGCCTGTTACAAAAACAGTGGTGAGTGGACTTAATTTCTTGCCTGTTCTTTGTGAATTTCTAAGAGATTTTTTTTGTTTGTTTGTTTATGTTTTTGGCACCCAGGAACTAAATAGCTTTAATTACTTGGATCTGTACAGACTCGCTGACCTCTTTCACCTCACTTTGCTGGAGAAGGCAGTGATTGATTTCCTAGTGAAGCATCTCTCCGAGCTCCTGAAGAGCCGCCCAGAGGATGTCCTTACGCTGCCCTACTGCCTGCTTCAGGAGGTGCTGAAGAGCGACCGCCTGACCTCCCTGAGTGAGGAGCAGATCTGGCAGGTAGGGCGTGGTACCCGACCGCAGGCAGGCGGGGCCTGAGTGGTAAGGGAAGGGTTCTGGAGCAACAACCATTATTTGAGGAGGCTTGGCTCTCAGGTATGTTGAAGCCCTGCTCCCTAGGTAGGCAAGTCACTGGAGGGTTCCAAGTCTGCAGCCCAGCTAGGGATAAGGGCAGTACTGTGGCTTTCTCAAACCTGGTAAGCTACAAATGGGAAAGAATTTTCTCTCAAAGACAGAAAAGAAAGAAAGAAAGAAAGAAAGAAAGAAAGAAAGAAAGAAAGAAAGAAAGAAAGAAAGAAAGAAAGAAAGAAAGGAAGGAAGGAAGGAAGGAAGGAAGGAAGGAAGAAAGAAAGAAAGAAAGAAAGAAAGAAAGAAAGAAAGAAAGAAAGAAAGAAAGAGAACAAAAACCAAAAAACTTTTCTTAAGCTGAATATGAGAAGAATGGATTGTAAAGCAAATATTTTGTAAAGCAATTTTATACATATTTAAGCCATTGCAATAAAAGGAATTCATGGGTTTTGGGGAAAATCATCTAGAAATATTTCTTTTAAAAATTGTTTTAGTGATAAAAATTTAGAAATAGCTGCTAGTAGTTCAAATAAACTTTTTTTTTTCATGTGAGTTTTTGACTAATTTGGAGATAACTTAGTTAATGGGTTTTGAAGTTGGCTAATGCTATCGATTTAAGTTTGGGTGAAGAAGGACTTGTTCACAAGTCAATGACTTGAAGGTGAACAGGTAAATTAATACAAGAGGTCATTGGTAAACACAAGTGTTCAAACATGGTTGTACTTTGGAATCTATGAATAGAATTTTAAAATATTTGGCTTGGAGTCCGTTTCCTAAATCCCTACTAAGAGCATAGTATATATGTGTAGGGAATTTGGACTTTTTAAAAAGTTGTTTCTTTTATTTTTGAGATTATAATATAGTTACATAATTTCTTCTTGCATTTTTTACTTCCAAACCCTCCCATATATCTCTTTCTCTGTCAAATCCAAGGCCTTTTCCTCATTAACTGTTGTTACATGCATATAATGTGTGTGTGTATATACATACATATATATTCCTAAATATAATCTACTCACTCAGTATAATGTTACTTGTATGTCTGTATGTTTTCAGGGATGAACATTTGGTATTGGATAGCCAACTGCTATATTCTTCCCTGGGAAAAACTATTTCTCCTCCTCTCAGCATTCTTTAATTGCCTGTAGTTCTTTGTGTAGAGTTGAGGCTTCGCAAGATACCCCGATCATTCACTTACCATGGGTATTGTTTCCATCCTATTTAGGTGGTCATGTTGGTGAGACTTTATGAGTATAGTTCGTGATGCTACTAGGAGACATAATTTCACAGTCGACTTCCTGATCCTATTGCCCTTAGAGTCTTTCTGCTTCCTCTGTCAAAAGGTTCCCCGAACCTTAGGTGTGGGAGTATTTGGGAGATGATTCCATTGTGACTAGGCCCCTCAACTCTGCATTTTGATTGGTTGTGCTTTTCTGTGGTGGTCTCCATCTGCTGTGAAGAAAAGTTTCCATGATGAGGGGTAAGGAATACACTTTTCTGTGTCTATAAAGAGAACTATTTAGAAGGTAGTTAGGGATTATGTTGGTTTAGTAAAATAATGGTTCAACTTCAGGATCCATGACTTCACTAGTCTTGGGTAGTTGACTAGGTTTCCAATACCAAGCATGATTTCCCTGTGGTTGAGTGGAGCTTTAGTCCAATTGAAGAGTTCTTGGTTAAGGGTACCACTATTCTACCCTTAAGGTTAACTTGCCACACTGGTCATTGTGTGGTTTGTAAGCATTAGAGCTGGGTAGTACTGTTGGTTGCATCCCTCTTTTGGGCACTTGCATGCACCTTCTGGTACCATGAAAGCATCTTAAGGAGATGTTCAGGTTAGCTCATATTCAGGGTCTTGTATTTGAAGTTCATGGTACCTTTAGCAATAGGGCACCTTCCACATTGGGGGGCAACCAAAGGTAATAGAAATAGCCTGTAAGTTTTGGGAATCTCTTGGACAATTGTAATCAACAACTCAAAAGATGGCTTCTTATGCATGATGTTGGGGTTTTGGTTAGATGGTCTTTGGCTCTTGGAAAGAACATTGTCATCCCAGATTGATGTGTTTATAAAAAGATAAAGAGAGAGGGGGGATGTGTTCTATGGATGTGTGGTTAGGTGTGGGGGAAGGAGGTGTCTCAACCGGCCCATGCTGAGGCATCCCTTCCCCCTGAAGGACCAGCCACATGATGGTATAATATAGAATAGAGTTTATTCAGGGCATAAGAAGGGGAGTTGAGAGAGTAGAGGCAGAGAAAGGGAGAAAGAGAGAGGGAGAGGAGAAGGGGAGAGGGAGAGAGGAGAGAGAGAGAGAGAGAGAGAGAGAGAGAGAGAGAGAGGAGAAGAGAGGAGAAGAGAAGAGAAGAGAAGAGAAGAGAAGAGAAGAGAAGAGAATATATAATATATATATATATAATATATATTATATAATATATATAATATATATAATATATATTATATATATAATATACATATGTATATTATATATATATACATTATATATTATATTATACATTATATATATAATGTATATATAATGTATATATTATATTATACATTATATATATATAATGTATATTACATATACATTATATATATAATGTATATTATATATATAATGTATATTATATATATAATGTATATTATATATAATGTATATTATATATACATTATATATATAATGTATATTACATATACATTATATATATAATGTATATGTAATATATGTATTATATATATATACACTTACATGTACTATAGGTTTTGTTTTTAAGGCAGATAGTTAATAGTGTGATTCCTTATGACGTTTTCAGACATCCTTACTATTATTGTAACCCCTCCCTCCTTTGCAGTTGTCTCCTTCTCTCCTTCCCAAATGTCCTTTCTCCCTTTTCCATTTCCGGGATCAGATTAAGTGTACCCCGATATATTGCTCTATTCTCTAATGCTCTATCCCTTCTCTATTTCTCCCCTAACCCCTATGCTGACAATGATCCCTTTTTACTTGCAGCACCATTTTCTTATTGCAATAGAAAGAAGCTCAGACCTCAAATGAGAGGAAATCTTCCTGTACTATAGTGAGAAAAACAAACCTTCCTGCCTCGATTCATTATGCATTCACCCAAGGGCTCACAAGCCCTTCCTTCTCTCCTTACTGTAGAATCTTTTCACATCCTGTCACTGCTTTGTCTAGGGGACAGAGAATGCTTTTTGTTGGAGAGTTGATTATTCAATTTAAATCCTCTTCTGCTCATCCCTAGTGACTGTCCTTGGATAATGTGCCTGAAGACTTTGGGATCTAGAGCACATTTTATCCCTTCTCCCTTCACTGCCTAGCTCATTCTACAGCATCATGTCTACACATCCTTGATACTTGGAATTTGGGCCTGCAGGGTGATATGAAGAGTGGCTATCTGCTATACTATGAAAAGTTCTATTGGCAGATGAGGGAGTAAGCGCCTATCTTACCAAACATATTCAGGTGGCTTTTTACCACTGGTCAAAATGTGTCATCTAACACCTGATTCTACTGATGTGTAACTTTTGTGATACCTTCCTTCTGCCTTTGAACGTTTATCAGCAACAGTCCTTTTTATTGAATGTAGTAAGAGATTAGGACCAGCAAAGTCACAGGCATTTGAAATCTATTGATTTAGTGCACAACAGGCCAGATAAGTGACTGTTTCCCTCTTCTAACAAATAGAATAAAGGCATCAGAACTTGGCTCAAGTTTAAAGAGCAGAGCCACCCTTCCAGTCCAAGGAAGGCTATTGATACCTACCATATCTCTCCACTAGTCCACAGTCTTGATTTTAAAAGAAGCTACAAGAGTCTGCTGCATCCTGGGCATTTCTAGGAATGTTTACCATGGTTGCAGGTGCTGCTGAGGATGTGGTTCTGACAGGGATTTCAGTAATCTGCACCTCTCTCCTATCATATAAACCATCAGAATTTACTAAGGCCAGCTCACAGTATGAAGTAGCCAAATCCCTTCATTAAAGGAAAAAGAAACACAGTGCATTCTGTATGTCATTTTTTTCTAACACGATTGAGATTTGAAGCCACCTGTGCTTATGACATCTGTCTGTTATTTTCCCATGGTTGTAGGCACTGCCATAGATAGACACAGTAAAGTGCAGATGTCAGACTATCAGGAAAATTTCATTCTGTCTGCTTAGAAGTTATCACAATTGCCTTTCTAAGGCTACTAGTTTTATAAAGTAGAATTTTAGAAACTGGTTTCTGCAGGCAATAAGATAGTTTGTTAGACCTGATCCCCAAAAAGGAATTAAAAGACTTCCATAAATATTATCAATTTAGGCATTTGGAAGGCAATAAGAAATTGTTTTTGCTTTATCTTAGTAAATAAGTAATTCCCTCATACTCAGTAGAGAAAAATCAAATCAGACCAACTATATTGCCTCAAGTATAGTTAAGTTCATCATTTTTTGCTGAGGTTATACTAGTAATGTAATATACCATGGAAGAATCTAATATTCAGCCCAGGGTAAAGATTGGGTCTGCCAGAGGATTAGTGTCAGGGTGCTTTATAGAAGTGAAACTTGACGGACAGGCTGGAGACAGATCTACAGAATCTCATTAAACTGCTGAATTGTTCATTACAGAACGTTCTCACTGTAATAAAGTGCTCATTGACTTTGACAAATCCCCATCCCATGTCTTAAAGAACAGTGAAGAAGAGGTGCTGAGGAAGAGAAAGGAAATTGGCACAAAGTAGGGCAGGTAATAGAAACGTGGAAGAAGGGTAGTGCTATTTGATTAATATGTGCACCGTAGCTTAGGTGAAACGCAGCCAACACATACAGGTTTACCCAGGTGGCTGTTTCACTACATTGTGATAATGTAATCTGGGACAATCCCTTCTTCTGTGAAAGGTCTAATTTTCATTATATATCATTATGGCTCTGAAGCCTGTCATAAGAACCATTAAATTATTTTTGCAGAACAAACTTTATTTATTTACCTTTTTCTTTTTCTGTTCCTCTCCTTGATAAAGTCTACCACAATCTGCAATGACTATTTTGTGGATCCATGAGCCACCTAAATCTCCTCATCATTATACCTTGGTTTTGTTTGTTTATTTGTTTTTGTCCATTTGATTTTTTTTTTTAGACAGAGGTTATGTATTCTCAGATGACCTGGAACTCACTAATAGATGAGGCTGTCCTTGAACTCACACATATCCAATTGTCTCTGCCTCTGGAGTGCAGAGATTAAAGGTATACACCACCATACTCAGACAGTTTGACCTTTTAAAAACTCTTCTTTTGCTTAGAATTTCTTAGTCTGATCCAGACAGTTTTTCCTTCATTTAACGAGTTATTGCTTGCTCTGTTGGTTAACTTCATTATGTTTACAGAGGAAACAGTTTTGAACCACAGTTGCATGTCAGATGTTTTATGACCTAAAAGAACTTTAAATACATATCATTTCAAATTTACCTCAGTATAGCTCAACAACTTGGTTTTATGTCTTGAGGACAGTGATTTTTCTTTTTTATTTTTTTGTTTATTTTATTTTCTATGTACTTTATTTACATTCCAAATGATTTTCCCTCTCCCCAAAAGTCCCATAAGCCCTCTTCCCTCCCCCTGTTCCCCATTCAACCCCCTCCTGCTTCTTTGTCCTGGTATTCCCCTACACTGCTGCAACAAGTCTTTCCAGGACCAGGGGGCCTCTCCTTCCTTCTTCTTGGGAGTCAATTGATATGTGAATTGTGTTTTGGGTATTCTGAGATTCTGGCCTAATATCCCCTTATCAGTGATTGCATACCATATGTGTTCTTTTGTAATTGGGTTACCTTACTTAGGATGATATTTTCCAGTTCTGACCATTTGCCTAAGAATTTCATGAATTCATTGTTTTTAATAGCTGAGTAGTATTCCATTGTGTATACCACATTTTCTGTATCCATTCCTCCATTGGGGGACATCTGGGTTCTTTCCAGCTTCTGGCTATTATAAATAAGGCTGCTCTGAACATAGTGGAGCATGTGTCCTTGTTGCATGCCGGGGAGTCCAAATGAAAGTCACCAAATTATGGTCTTCAATGAAAGAAGAAACACAACCAGCAAGCAAGCCACGGAGGGCATGAAGTCTCTCACTGTGTTGCGTGTTCTACCTGTGTTCTATCAGTTTGATTTGCTTTCAGGTCAGTGAGAGCTCTAGGCTCTAACTCCAGACTTTGTTTTGGTAGGGTACTATTAAATATATCTGGGTAGACTCACCCTGTAGAGTCCTATGCAGGGGTCCTACCAATGAAGATGCTGATCAAAGAGTTCAATTTTTTTTTCACAAATCTGAAGATTACATGCCCTACAAAGGTGGCAATGGATACGCTAATTAGACTGTGGTAATGATTATGCAACATTTGTATGTGTCAGTTCATCATATTGTCTACCTTTAATATAGTCAGTGCTTAGTTGTTAGCAAAATGGCTTTAAACAGATAAGCAAACAAGACAATCATGGAATCCTGTTTAATGAGAGAGAAGAAAATATGATGTGGATTTGTATGAATGGGGAGTTGGGGGAAGGGTAACCATAATCATAATATATTGCATGAAAAAATCCATTTTTAATAGAAAAAGAAAAAAAGCTTAGAATGAAATAATTCTATGACCTTCCTACGGAAGGACTACTTGTCTCTTTCTTCTCAAAAATGTACATTTCCTGCTTGCTCAGTCACAGATTCTATTTCTCTAGATTTCTCTAGAGTGGGAGGTGAATCTCTTCGATGGGAAAAATTTGATAGGAAAAGTTCCACATGACCTAAGTTCATTGACAAGGTAACAGAGAATGCAGTCTCTCTTTCAACATGGACTGAGCAGCTGAGACCGCTGAGGTCTCTTGGGGTGGAAGACAGAGTACAGTTTGCTAATTCTGTTTCTTCCCCAAGAATTAGCCAAAATGGAAGAGATTTCTATTGCTTAAACTGTAAAAAATAAGTCTGAGAATTGACTTTGCCTCTAAAATAGTAGAAACAAAAAGTATATCTTTTAGACAAATCAAGATAGCTTAGGGAAATAAGTTGAATATTTTTGACACCTGTTATGTGTTTGCCTTAGTTAGGATTTTACTGCTATGAACAGACACCATGACCAAGGCATCTATTATAAAGACAACACTTAATTGGGCTGGCTTACAGGTTCAGAGGTTCAGTTCATTATCATGAAGGCAGGAAACATTGCAGAGTCCAGGCAGGTATGGTGCTGAAGGAGCTGAGAGTTCTACATCTTGTTCTGATGGCAAACATGAGAGTACTGGCTTCCAGGAAGCTAGAAGAAAGATCTCAAAGTCCACCCTCACAGTGACACACTTCCTCCAACAAGGCCACACCTACTCCAACAAGGCCACACCTCCTAATAGTGCTACTCCCTGTGCCAAGCATATTCAAACCACCACAGTGTTAAACATAGTGTTAGGAATTAGATCCCCTAGCCCCGATCAGAACTTAAGGTAAATTTCAAGCTATTTAGTCAGACTTATTCCAGTTTAATATTTGCATTTGGAGAATTTTTATTTCCCTTTAATAATTTACTAACACTTTCTATCTATATATTCTCTAATAATAATACTTTTATTCCTTTCTTGTCCTTGACTTGTAGGTACCTTCTACCTATTCTTAAAAGGTCCATCTCTTTTGAGCTGGCGTAATCCTGTTTACATCTGTCTGTTATTGTGGACCTCCAGAGGCAGAGGCTGGGCCTGCAATGTTAGCATTGTATAACCGTGTTGTTCTCATGCATCCCTTAAATAATAATGACAATAATGTGCAGCCTTGATAATTAAAATTGAATGGATGATAAGATATACTACCTTTCTTATATAATGCTGTACTTATTTTTTAGGAAACATGGTATAGAAGATGCATTTGGCCTCTTAAAATCCATGTTTTCTTGTATCTTATTGGAAATTTGTGTCTCTAGCAAGGAGAACTACATAGTGGAGAGGGTAGTCAGCAGCCTATTCTGTGGTGCTGATTTTTGGTTTTTGTTTTTTGACCAGATCTTCTTTAGCTTCCATCTGTACCATAGAATCCATGCATGGCATTTCAACTTAATCATTTTCCTTAAAAGTAATCCCAGAAGGTAAACCTTCTGCCCTTTCATAGTCAGAAAGTGGAGGCCATGAACGACTTCTGCAGGTTTCGTCTTGTATCTTTTAGATGATAAATTGACCCAAATATACTTCTGATCAGACATAAGCAAAGACCTCAAACACTGCAGTGGGTGAACCAATTACATCATCATGCTTCTAATTTACACGGTGAGTCAAAATTCTAAGAATGCTTCTATATTTACCACTTTTTTGGTCCAATGATGTGAATGGAAAATTGGCAGAACAAAGCTGCAAACTCCTGCCCTCTAACTTTTGTATATGTTCACTCTTGCCCAGAGCCTCAAGTTATTAAGGACTGGTGAAGAGAATGCACCAAATATTCCTTTGCCTTTAAACAAAACTAGGAAAGACTGGGTGTATCTCAGTGGTAGAGTTCTTGCTGTAATGAATGAGACTCTGTGTCCAACCGCCTGTACTAAAGAAATAAGAACATAAGAAGACATTTGAAGCTATTCTGGTTCTCCGTATAGTTGTGCAGTAGCACCCACAGTAAAAGGAGTATGTTCCTGCCCCGTGTCTGTCATCTTACTAATTCTTCTGTGTTCTATGGCATGTGCTTCAGTCATTCATGCATGACAACTAGATTCTGAGGACCTGCTGTGTTGGGCCAGATGCTATTGAGATTCTTAGTGCCTGCGGTAGCATGGGTGCTTTGATGCTTGGCAGTGGAAAGGACCAGCAGGTCCTGCTTTCATGATGAGGATGCTTCTGCTTGTCACTTGGGGTGTATTGAAATGATTTTGTTTCAATAGAAAGTGAAGTACAATTGTTTGGACATTCCCACAGCATCCAGTGGTTCCTCATTGTTTCTTTAGTAACTTGTTCATTGATGACTCTTGGTCACGTTCATACAACTCTGAAAATCTATGCTGGTCTCTGTCCTAGACCTAGTCAAACAAATCATAGGATATGCTTATATAATCCAAAAATTTTCCAAATGGAGTTCACATTTTAAATACATAGACCTTGGTAACTTAAAATGGAGTCAGACTCTGAGTTCTGAGACTTTTACCCCCAAAATATAATCTTTCATTTTATCCTTGTCTATCTTTGTGCATGAGTTGTAGTATTATAGTGTTGCTATACTTTTCCAGGCTAGGCCTTTGCAGGGTATATTTATGTATTAATTTCCATATGTATTTTTATTCACCAGTCCCTAAGCTAATCAAATTTATACCAGTTCTCAATTTTCTTCCCAAAACTGCCTACCATTGCACCCAGCTAATAGAGTCTTCTACATTCTATTAAATGTTTGTGAAGAAAATAAACACCAGCTCCTTTGCATCTCAAATGGTGCAGTCCTGAGGATACTTCTTTTATGGGCCCCCAGCTGGACACTGAGGAATGCTGATATTTCTGGGCTTGGTGCTTGAAGATGCTACTGCGTATTTAGTCATTCCTCCTGACCTGCATGCTGCTAACTCTCTGTGAGAGTTCATCCCCAGTAGCTTGACTGGTGGCTTTGCTGTTGTTTGTCTGGGCTTTATGCCTTTGTGAGACACATGAAACAACCATTTTATATGGACTTTGCTGCAGCTAATTCCCAGCACTAGGGCTGTGTGTTGTCAAGTAACTGTGAGGGGTAGTGATTATCAGAAATTACAAGAAAGGCAACTTGTATTCATGTGCTGCTGGTCCCATGAGTTAACGGTTTCTTTTCCTTTCTTTTCTTTCTTTCTTTCTTTTTTTTTTAAAGAATTGAACACAACAGAACAAGAAGTTGATTTATGAGATATGACATATTTATGTTTTCTGGTTCTAATTTTCATTGTGATTCATGTTGTTTCCAGACTGATATTTTTGTTGTTGTTATGAGAAGGAAAAAAGATGACTGGAGAATATTACTTATGCATTGGTGGCCTGCAGTAATATTGCTGCTACCTGGGTTATCAGGGATTTAAAAATAAAACCCAACCATAAGCTGTATATGAGGTAGAAACCCTGAGGGCAGGCACAGAAGTCCACCAATAATAACAACAATAATAATTCTTACAAGCCTAGAGAGCTTTCTATTTTAATGAATTTTTACACATAATTTCATATGAATCTTTCCTTAGACTTGTTATAGTGTATGAGGCAAGTTTCATCTAAATTTTAACTAGTGAGAAAAGCAGAATCTAAGTGTGAGATTCATTGATAACTAACTCACTTTACAGTTTGTTCTGATGGGGATCTCACTGTTTTCTCTCAGAATACACCAAGCATCCCCCCAACCAAATAAATAAAAGTAGTTCCGACATCTTCAATATCTTTATCTTACTCTAGAATGAAGGAAATCAGCTATTGATGTTTTCAGTAACTGGCCTGCATTCCTTTGGACTTCTTGTACAACTGTGTGGGAAACAGTGACAATGACTCTGAAAACAGCAATAGCAGAATCAGTAGTAGGATGTATTGCTGAAGGTCTTGCCAGAAAATTTGGGTCTTTAGTTGGGTCAATTAAGAAGAATGGCTAGAAAATTTCTGTTACTCAGTGAAGTACCTGACATTCCTTAGAATTCGAGGTGGTGCCGAGGGGAAGCTGATAAGGTGGAGTCACTTGCAGTCCCTGTGAGGCAACTTTGATCAGTGAAAGAGGGTGCTGAGTTCCTTTACTTCTGCTGAGGTAGCTAACAAAGACTGCAGGGGAAGTTCGTGGGAGTGGGGGGGGTGAGGGGGGAGGCTATGGTTTCTACCTGGAACTAGAAACTGTGTGGAAGGAATGGAAACAGTGAATCATCATGTCTTCATTATATGCTCAGTGTGTTGAAACCTTAGGAGTTTATGTTACAGATGTTGACACATGGATAACTGCCTTGAGAAGGAGTTTAAGAGACAGAATATATAATTTATTAATTTGGTAAATATTAATGTCTTTCATGTTCTGCAGTACCAGGTCACTCAAGTGGCTGTGAAGTTCATGACTATTGGCCATGCCAGACCATACTGATTGCCTGGCCCTGGCATTCTCACTGAGTACATCAAAGCCTCTATGTAGAGTGGCCCAGAAGCTCAAAAATATTAACATTGAATTGAAATGTCTGAAAAAAGAAGTGGCATTTGTTGTTTACTACTAATATTTTTATGCACTACTTCCTTCGCCCTGTGACTTTTGATAAAATATAAAATAAAGACCAAGACATTGAGATATAATGTAATGGTGGGTACTTACCCAGAGGGCACAAGCTCTATATTCCTTCTCTACCATATAGGAGGGGGAACATTTGGGCTCAAATGGAAACAGTGATCCTGAGATCACAGACATCATGAGAACCCAGAGAGAGGTAATTCTCAGGTTCTCTTTGGGCCCATTTTGCAGAGTTATACACTCCAAGCGATGATGATGTTCTCCCTCTAGGTCCAAGCACCTCCACTCTGTCACAGGAGTATTATGATAAGGACTGCAAATGAATCCCAATATCCTGGTAGGAAAAGCAGAAGCAGATATAATCGCTTTTAGGGAGAGTTCAAAGGACCTTGTTGTTTTACAAAGGTAGGTATTAGAGTCTTTGAACATTCTCGTGCTTATAAAAAACATACTTATATTTTGTTCAAGTCAAAAGAGCCCTTCACACTTGAGATTGAAAATTTCCGTCTGCCTAGCGTGTCTTATTGTGGATGGGAAATGTCCGCACACTACTACGTCCGTCCTCTGGCCACACAAGTAAATCTGATAATTAAAGGAGTGATGGATGCTGTGCTTAAGTTGAAATGTTTTAGGAAGGCCCATCTTATTAACACTTTAAAACAAGTGAGTATAATATCATTAATTTTGATTAATTCATTTTCTCTCAATATAGCTTTTAATTTGTAATTCTATGTGAATTACAATGTAATTTGGCATTAATTATACCAAATTGGCTATAAGTCAGCCAATCACAATGGGAAATTACTCACCCCTGAAAGTAAAACTAAGCCATACTCTGAAAGGTTGGGGCTTAGTTAAGAGAGCCTTACATGCAAGCATCCTTCTCTTTTGGTGTGAGACTGGCGTGATATATGAGCACTGCAGGGGATTCTTGGTCCTACCCACTTTTGTAGATACTCTGTGTAAGGAAGTTCATGCATATCCAGGAAAGGATAAGCAGTAAGGTAAATAAAGGAATTCACCAATTTTGACAGGGCTCCTGAAGAGTTCTGCTCATCTCATCCTATGTAAGAGTTGAATGCTATAAAAGAGGCTATGTGATGTTTTAGGATCATTCTGTGGTCCTTGGGTTCTGGGCCTTAGAAGTGGTCCTAATCAAACTGGCCTGCCTTTCATCCGCATGTATTTTGAACCCAGAAGGGACAGCTGGCTTCAACCTGATGAGCAATCAGTGTCACCAAGCCATCCAGTTTGTCCTGTACACAAAGTACCTTCTGTTCAGAAGGATGCCATGGCTTAAGAAACTGGCCTCCCACTGAGAGCACCAGCTCCTTGGGAGCTTTGGTGAAACTTGCTATGGTGCCTGTGAGCCCAACTGACGGGACCTGCTGTAGAAGCTGAGTCCCTCAGAACGTGCAAGAGTACAAGAATCGACTTGGAAAACTAGTTGCTCCTTTGAAAGTTATCTTTAAAATACCAAAGCAGGCAAAGTGTTGAGTGCCCCAGCATGTCTTAAGATTGGGATTTTATCCCTGAAGTCTATGAACACATAGGTAGAATTTTGTACTTTCTGGGTGCATGTGTATATATGGCAACAGACCTTACAATGAATTCTCTCCAGATCTCAGGAGAATTTTGTTTTCCTAATTACTACACGGAAAAGGGAAAAGCCCATTGTTCTGTCCACTCTTTTACTTTGTGAATTGTTTACCTTTATCCTGTCATTGCAATGAACAGTTTGGCCAAGAAAACAGTGTAAGTTTTATGTAAAGCTACTTAGTTAAGATGTTCTAAGCTATCCTGACAGCTGAGCCAGCAGATCGCCTCTCACCTTTCAGTAATGCTGACCACAATCCGAAGCGATGCAATCTACAGAGATAGAATCCTGAATGTTCAAATCCCAAAAAAAACTTAAAATCCTTCAAAGTCCATACCACACACATAAGCGTGCATATATGCGCTTGTACACATGAAAATAATACACACGAATTTTATAGCTAAACCTTTTTCCTTTGTTTTGTTGCTTTGACTTAAAACCTATCAGTTTCATGATGAGTCACTAGTTGATTGCAAACTTAAGAAAAATCGAAGCTAGAGGCTTGTTTTGGCGGTTCCATTCATCACTACGTTTAAAAGGATGTTAATATCTACAGTTTCTTCATGCAAGAAGCACTGTATAACTAACTTTATATTGTTTCATTTTCTCCAAATCCGTTTAATGCCCCGTTTACCTGGCCCTGACTTAGAACTTCCATTCTTCTCTTGGGATATTCGTTTTATGTCAGCTTTGGACTGGTGGTTCTGCCCCGTTCTCTGCCGCCTGTATAGCCCGGGAGCTTTGGGTTTCTAGCCACAGTTGATTCTATCTGATGCACACCCACTGATGAAATGAAGTCTTTTTCAGCTCTTCGTGTACCTTCCTGTTCTCAGAGAACAAAAAGGATTGGGACCGAGGGAACTGTACTGTGGAGCTAATGAAAGCGTCTCCGGCGCATGCGTGTTCTCAGCCCTATCGTCTCCGCATTTGCAAAGCCAGCCGAGCAAACGGCTCTTTATCAGACTGCACTGAGAGGTTAGGCCATGGAAGCCTTTTTAGTCATTTTGTGCTTTTCAAGAGTGAATTTGTTAGAATTATGCTGAATACCCACTTAAAGCCTCAGCTGATAACCCTACCTGTGTTTTATAACTCTGCACTGTCAGAACTCATAATAAGTCAAACATTCTTTCAGTGGTGCTCATAAGGGAGGAAAAAAAAAAACCTCACAAATTTAAGAGTAATTTCAGATTGTAAATGAAAAGGAGAGGCACGACTGTTCATTTGCACCAATCATGCCTTCCTTTCATCTGCTCTGATTAGGACTGGTGCGGCTTCATCAGACTCCTCCATCACTGAGCTGTCACTCCAGCCGGCTGTTGATTGAAAACAATCAAGGCTCTGATGGCACAATTATTCTGACCCTTTAACTAGAGGCTGCTGTGATAATGAAAGGTTGATTATGATAGTTTGTGCCTCTTTCAGTTTGCCAAGAAGGTTAATTTGGGCATCAGACGGATGTTTAATGGGCGCTTGCTGGCTACACCGAGGTAAATGAGAACGTGCAGTCTTGGATATTGCACGGATATAGTTTGGCTGTCAATCATTGTCATTTGGAGTTTGTGCCTCACACTCTGGAAATCACATTTTATTTTTTCCTTGGGATTTAATTTATTCTGTGCCCTGAGGAAGTTCTTTCACTCAGTGACCTTCACAGCGGCTTTCTCTGCCTTCCCCCCACTTTTTTTCAAATGGAGCTCAAAGGCACAACACATCTAGGAGAGCATTTTTCTTTCATTTTCACTTAAAAATGGAAACTTTAAAAACCCATCCTTATCACTCCCTTCCAATAGAGCAAACGTTTCCGTTCTCATCGTGCAGAGGGGAAGTCGCAGCGACAGGGACGCTCTAGCAGATTGGTAACCGTCTGTGCAGGTCTGCGACTTGTACAAGAAGCAATGCATGCTGTGAAGTCAAACTGGGTGCAGAACAGGACCTGAAGTCTCCCGTTCCCTCGCAGTCCCCTCAACCGCCTGCTTCACAGTGCTTTGTCAAATCCCTGCTTCGAAGCATGCATCTTACAGTTTCCTTCCTGGGAAGCATGGGGAAGACAGAGTTGCTAATGATATTAAAAAGCTGTGTGTGTGTGTGTGTGTGTGTGTGTGTGTGTAGAACAGAGAGAGAGACAGAAAGAGACAAGAGAGACAGAGAGAGACCAGAGAACAACCTTAAGTGTTGTTCTTTAGGTACTATAGGTCTTTTCTCCAGACAGGGTTTCTCACTTACTAGGTCAGACTGGCCAGTGTGTCCTGAGATGCAACTGTCTACGCCTCCTCAGTACTGAGAGGGAGGGCAACATGCTTCACGTTGGACATCTAGGAACTGGACTCAGGGACCTCACGTTTGTGGACCCCACTTATCTCTTCAAGGCCCAACAGCTTATAGCTTTAATTTGTGTAGATCTTGTGTCTGGTTGAAGTTCAGCGTAGAAGTCTACACCAGCATCTAATAATGCTGTGTTTATGATTGTAGCTCATATCATAATGAGCTTTATTTAACCCCATTACAGAGAAAAATAAAAGATCCAAAAAAAATGAAAAAGAAAAGAAAAAAGGAAAAAAGAAAGAAAGCAAAGAAGGAAGGAAGGAAGGAAGGAAGGAAGGAAGGCAGGCAGGCAGGCAGGCAGGCAGGCAGGCAGGCAGGCAGGCAGGCAGGCAGGCAGGCCCCTTACTTCTCTTTCCAGGTTGTGTGTGTCAGTCTGGCATGGGAAGTGCCTAATTACTAATCTTACTGCTCTGTATTTTGAGTGGTTGCATTTCCCCAGTACTCAAGCTGGCTGTATTTCTACTTAGCCCTAAACATTATTTCCTAATAATGTGACAGTGATTAAGCAATTATGTCTATGGGTGTTAAAATGTCAGCCCCATAACAGTTGTGACTTCAGTTCAGGTGTTTTCATAACATTTATTTCTGGCTGTTAATTATTTGTTTTCTTTTAGTAGATAACTATTATAGAAATTAAATTTATTTTTCAATTCGTGAGCTTTATTATGTGTGTATATCACACATGTATATATATGCATATATATATTATTTGAGAATTTAATATACTATATTTTGATTATATTATATATTATTTTCTTTTTAAAAAAGGTATTTGTGCTTGAATGGAAAAAAGATCTCTGAGTAATAAATAATTCAGTGTCCTGTGAGGTTCCAAAGTGAAGGCAGACATTGAATCCCATTCTGGTGTTAATCCAGCCCTTACTTAAGCAGTGGTACTATTTAGAATATGTGTTTAAAGTGACATGAGACTAGGATTGTTCACCTATATGGTTTTACCAAATTCATCATCACATTCAAGCACAAAGCATTACTTTTCTTTCATTCAGTGACCTGCATGGATGAGATAGCCTTCAGGGATGCTTCACAGAGGTATTGATTAGTTATGTCTGCTTTGTAAGCAATAGGAAATAAAGGATAATTAGGAGAGAAATATGTCAACCACGCCAATCAATACTTCTGTTGTTTTTGTATTTTGAAAAATGGTATGAGGTTTAATTGTAATATTACCTTGTGGTATCTATGAAAATAAATCATTTCATTTTGTAGACCATCTTAGTTACCTTTCTATTACTGTTATGAAGCATGGTGACCAAGGCAACTGGTAGAAGAATTTATTTGGGGATAAGACCCTATCACAGTCACCATCACCGTGAGAAGCTTTGCCTCAAGCATCAGGCATGACAAGAGGAACAGCTGATCACTCATATCTTTACCCACCAGCATCAACAGAGTGAGTGCACCAGAAATGGTCCTTGGCTTTCCTCAACTGCATGCCTCCAGGGACACAACTCCTCCGGCAAGTCCACCTTCCTAAGCCTCCCAAACAGCTTCCAACTGGAGACTAAGCATTCAAATGCCAAGAACTGTGGGGGACATTTATCATTCAAACCACCACATAGAGTCACACTGTGTCTGCCAGTTAATGAGACTTAAGTCGTAACCAATTTCTACTACAAGAAATAGAAGTCATGTTTTCAAATTGGTATTCATCTAAGATTGCCTGGGTTCTGAATGTCCATAAAACATTGCCCTGTTTATGTTGAAATGTGGAAAATGTGTCTCCAAAATAGAAAGTGTTTCTTGCCTTTTCAGGAGCCTGCCTACCGTTGTGCCCACATTCTGACTTAGCCCACTGAGATGATGCCCTCTACACAGAAATGTGCTTCTCCAAAAGTCCTGGCCAACAGTCCACACCTCACTGCCTGGCTTATGCTGACAGTTCCTCTCCCTTTGGGACTGGGTTCATTTACCGGACCATGTTTCCTTTTCCTCTTGATTCCTTCCACCTCCAGCCATCATTTAGTACTCTCCATGTTGACTTTATGTAGAAGGCATAGGTCTGTGATGCCCCAGAGTGGCTCCTTGTTCCGTCACTCAGCAAACACCTTCAGGTTTCAACACCTGAGGTTAAGCACAGCCCCATCTCTCTTATCCTACCGAAGCGTCCTTGGAACCTCCGCTGTCTCATATGAGCGTGAACTACTGTAGTTCCCTCTCCATCACACAGCTTCAGAGAGCATCAGACTTGTGGTTCTCCTCACTAAGCGTCATCTTCTTCACATGAGCACTATAGATAGAGTGCCTCAGGCCACCACTCCTAAACTGAGCCCTTAGCCATTTTCTCTGAAGTAAAATTATAACCATTAGGATTCTTGGCCTCTTGAATCCTAATTCGAGACTTGTTTGATGCTCACTTGTCTGAGGATGCATTCAGCACCTTCAACCCTTTCATTATTAACTCAAATCTCCTCTGAAATTATATTCTGATTAAAAAAAAACTATGATGATTATAGTGAAAATTGTATCTTTTTGTGTAACATGAATTTTACAATATGGGAAAGAGGGCTTCATGTTCCCCTGGGTAATTCTACTGTGCAGGAATACTATAGTATTTCTACTATGCAGCAGATAAGTTAGAGAATGACATGTGAAATGTGCGATGCCCTTTAAGCATCAGTCCTGAGTCTCAAATTCAAGAAGGGAGTTACTGCGTGGTTCCCTAATACATTGGCAGCCTTAGGCCCTGTCTTCTCTTCCCTTGGCCTATCTGATGTTCTGGTACCTGCTCTATGACCAACCCTCTTAAGAATGGATGCTGAACTGGATTCTCACAGTGTATAGTCCCATGCCACTTGGGCACTTCCTGTGCACCGTTTCACCATAGCATTATTATCTGAGGGAAATGACTGTCCCTGTGGCTTTGCTTGAATACTTGAGCCTATGAGTTTCATCTGGTCACACTATTATAGCTTTGATCTTAGTTGGGGAGTATGGGTGCCCAATATATAATCTTCTTCTGTTTCATAAACCAAGCCACAAAGAAGGGATTCAAGGGCTTGATACTCTCAGAATGCCCTAAGGCAGGTTTACCAACTAACAGTTTTGTTAGCCATAAAATATATAAATGTACCAGCATCATTAAAACACCAATGAAATGGTGGCATAGACAGTCCATGACTGTAGCCAAATCTGTCTCCAAACACTGTAACTTCCAGATCTTTCGGATTCTCCGCCTTCGTTCCTGCAGCATGAGTATACTGTGAAAGACTCGGGATATGTGGCTTGATATGGTGCTAGTAGACTTGGAATTGAATGGCACGTAAGAATCCATGTGTATGTGCTGATCAGAATCCTTCTCATTGTGTGCATTCTGGGCACATAGTGATCTCTCAAGCCACTGAGCAATGGGTGAAGGAAAAGCAAACTGAAGGAAAGATTCATGGCTACATCATTTATCCACACAAAAACAACTAACCAACAAACAAAAATCAAAAAGTTAAGTTGTCAGCTCAAGCAATCAGTCCTTATTTTAGATGTCACCAACTCTTGAGCTAGTCTGTATGTGTTTTGAAGAGACTCGTGGACAAGAATTCAAATACTTTTTAAAGATGATGTCTAAGTCAAGAGGGGAAAACAAATACTCTTTGGGAAGCCCTAGACTCAAGTCGCTTTCTCTCTCAGGATTTTTACTTATGTTTACTAATTCCTTTATGGCCAAAACAGCAAAGCTACACAATTTAGACCATAGTGATGGAATTCCTAGGTCATTTGTAAAGACAGGACCATCATAAGGGCTGTCTCAGGCCTATTACATGGTCATGCTTGTAATGTTACTTTACAACATGGGAAACATTTAATACTGTGTTCCTTACAACCCACAACTATCCTATAAGTTTACATCAACATCATACAATACTGTGCCTTATTAAAAAAAATAGCTGTAATGTTATGATTTTATCTTGAACCCAAGAGAATATTCATATTGAAGAATTACTCCATTTCTTGATGTCACATTGTCATGGCATTTCTTCTACATATTGTTTTTTGATTTTATTTTTTATAAATCATCCCTGTCATTTATATGTCAAATTATATCTCTACATATTGTTTAAATGATAAAAATTTACCAGACATTTTCACATGTGATCTCATTCCTAATCTTCTTGAGAACCAGATGATATAGGAAACATCATTCTAGTGTACAGATGCTGACACTACCTTGATGGTTTTCCTAAATGCACAGACACATCAGTACAGAAACAGTTGTGAGTGTGTGGGTTGACAGTATGGTGGGTGCTGAGGCTCTAATCCTCACAGATGAGATAGGCTCCAGTTTATCTGAGCTACAGCCTCATCATGGAAAAGGGTTTTTATTCTCATATCCTACATCCTTTGTATCTTGCCACATTTCCCTTACAGGGTATGTGCCAAATAGTCATCCATGAAAGCACCAAGAGTCCCTGGACATTTCAGCTGGTGTTATCCTGATAATGTCCTCATTACATTTAGTGCTTGGGACCAAAAGTAATGGTGGGCCACATAGGGTATTCCATTCTCTGTTTATCAGTGGAACACAGTAGCATTTTCTCTCATATTCCAGAGTTATTTCAGTAGTATACACTTATTTCTGATTTGCCAAATGCAAAGTACCTGTAGCATTCAGTATGCTATACATCAGATATACACTGGCATCTTAGTTAGATATTTTATGTCATCAGCTACTATCATATACTTCCCTGAAACAACCCCTCGTCTCATTGACTGGATGGATACCTATTGTCCTTCTGCTCACTGTTATAAAGATACTATAGGTTAGTTATAGTGTGTTACTTCTCTATTTGCGCATTTATTTTGGTCAAATGGGAGATGAGCAAGAACAAGTTTCATTTTTCTTGAGTGTTTTGTTGGATGATCTTTGTGCGGGTTATATTGGTTGTATTTTATTGTCCTGCAATTGAAGTTTGCCAGTCTGGGCACAAATTTTATGTACAAAGCATATTAAATATTTTACTTACATATAATATCTAATTCTGGCATTCTAAATAAGTAGCATTTTGAAGTAGTCATCTTGAAGTTTTAAAACATTTTTTGTTTCTCCGGTTGAGATTAACTTGTATAAAAGATCTAGCTAGTAATATATATGATGGTTTGTATATGCTGGACCCAGGGAGTGGCACTATTAGAAGTTGTGGTCTGATGGAGTAGGTGTGTCACTGTGGGCATGGGCTTAATACCTTCACCCTAACTCCCTGGAAGCAATAGTCTACTAGCAACTTTCAGATGAAGATGTAGAACTCTCAGCTCCTCCTGCACCATGCCTGCCTTGATGCTGCCATGATCCTACCTTGATAATAATGGACTGAACTTCTGAACCTGGAAGCCAGCCCCAATTAAATGTTGACCTGTTAAGAGTTGCCTTGGTCATGGTGTCTAGTCACAGCAGTAAAACCCTAAGACAATATATTAATGCATTAATATATTAGATGATACATTCTGATCAAAGCTCTTCCTAGGGAACAAAAATCCTCATAAAACCATGTTATAAACCAGTTTTCTGCTTGTGGGTCTCTGTATACATATGCCTTTGCATTATATTTTAACTTGGTTACAGGATACCAGTTTCCATACAGTTTCTTCATCACTCCTTTATTTTAGTTATCTCTCTCTCTCCTACCTTTGTCTACATCATTCCCTGCCTCTTCCTCTGCTTAAACCTTTCCATGTGGTACTTCACCCCTGCTACTTTCATGTTACCAACAGTCTTCTGTCTCTTCTTCTTTAAAGATACCTCCTATTAGGTGTTTTCTCTCTTTCAGTGATGCAAACGTAGGTCAAATCAGACTGGATTAAAAGCAGATAAATGCTGGGTAACCAGCTCTACAACAATAAATACTGAACTTTCCTTTTTTCTTATTTGAAATTTCTCTTCTTCCCTATATAGAAACTGCTTAAAAAAAATCCTGTGTATGTAGCAGATGTGCAGCTTGGTCTTCATGTGGGTCCTGAACAACTGGAATGGGGACTATCCAAAAGCTGTTGCCTGTGTGTGGGGTATAGTCTTCTATCTAGGTTGCCTTGTTTGGCCTCAATGGGAAAGGAAACACCTAGAGTCACAGCTCAGAGGAGAAAGGGAGGGGGGAGGGGGGAAGAATTGTGGGAGGGGGTGACTGGGACAGGGGCAATGAGTAGGATGTAAAGTGAATAAAAATAAAATAAAATTTTAAAAAGAAAAGAAAGAAAAATCCCAAAGACTAAACCAAAGCTCGCTTGTGGTTTGAACTCCTGACTGTCTGGAGTGTGGTTGTGTGATAGGCCTTGGGGAAAGGCCTGGGATGGTTTTCATCACAGTTCCTAGAGCCCTGGGTCTATATTCTCCTCTGTAGGTAAAACTCAAGTTAGGTGTCAAGGGCTCTTGCCTTTGGAGCCTTGATGTCTATATAAAGACATTTATTAGAGCTCACGTTTTATGTAAAAGGGTGAAAATAAAAGCATTTATCAATGTCCCAACTTCATAAAATTTTAAATGAACAATGAAAGAACATGTTATCCTCACATCTGCTAAGCTGAATCTTTGTTTAAAACCTGTCATGGTTTTTCTTTTCCTACCTCACATGATCCCGGGGCCTCCCTCATAAGATTTGATTCCATTGAAATATGTTTCTCGGAGGAAAAATCGCCTATGCGTCATATGTCTGCAGTCAGCTCTAATGGTTAATGTGCAACCTTCCTTGAAAAATCTGTTTTACAAGCAAAATGTTGACACAGTTTTAATTATAGCACTCGAGTGAGCACTGCTGTGATTTTTAATACTCCTCCATGGTGACATTGCCGCTGTTCTCGTAGACAAAACACGGCTCTGCCATTCTGTCGTTTCCAGTGCTTTGGGGTTTTATGGGAACACTGCCTTCCCTCAGTTGAAATTTTTTATTTCGTCTTAAAGAAAAGAATGTGATCGCAAGGTTTAGTGTGTTTATTTATTAATGTAAGCATTCTCTACGACCGTCATTATTTAATATGTCACCATGTGGACCTTTCAGGAGTCACCTTAAGGAAGTGGCTTCTCTGTAAGACAGTACAGTAAGTCTAGGTGCCTACTTACTTGCATCGCAGAAACTTTCCACATTTTTAACCTAAATCTATATTGATATTAAAATGATATTTCACTGAACATTCATGTTTTCCAGAAAGAGTCATGTTAAAATGGTATATAAGAGAATCTGTTTTAACGTAGTAATAATCAATGAACTCTCTTTGTGCTCATGATTAAAAGAGAGAGACTGCTTGGGAGTCCATCTATACATTGCTGTTCTTTATGTTTAAATGTGCTGTTCTGCCTTTCTGCTCACTGCCCACGTCTAGTCTTTAGCATCGCTGGCTTTTTGGGAAATTCATGGATGTCAGCGGATTGATTAGTTCTCATGTGTGTTCTTCCTTACTGCTTTTTGAAGAGACACAGATGTGGTTTATGATACTGTTCAGGCTCTGAGGTGAGCCAGGTACTCTAGTCTGTCTCAATGGGAAGGACATAGTCACATGAACCTTTATAGCATGGCTTCTGATAAGAGGGAGAGAGAGAGAGAGAGAGAGAGAGAGAGAGAGAGAGAGAGAGAGAGAGAGAGAGAGTGAATAGAGGAGGAAAGGTCAGTCCGCATCCTCACCGAGGCTGAATACAGCCAAGATTAGGTCAGGGAAAAATAGAAACTAAAAACCAAAGTAGCAGTCACTGCTTACTTGGCACTGGCTGGGAGAGAATATCATTCTCATGAAAAGAGTATGTACGATCAAGACCAAACAGCTATCATCTAAAAATGTTACGTGACTTCATCTCTTTTCAGTGTTAAGATTTGATCAGCTTAATCACTCATCTCATGAAAACCTGCTTTTTCCATGTCTTAAAAACTTTTTAAAACATGTATTAATCATATTTTCATCCATACATGATATATTCTGACTATAATCACCCAAGTGCTTCATCTTATCTCTCTTCCACTCCATTGATCTTCTTGCTCTTCCTCCAACTATAGTTCTTCTTCTAGGTTCATGTTTTCATGTCAAGTGTGGTCCAGTTTGTTTAATTAGGGTTCCTGGTATGACGGTGGATGAGGAATTATTTACAGGAATGTAGCAACTTACCAGTGGCCACACCACTGAAAACAAACACGCCTCCTCCTCCCCCAGGAGCCATTAACCGCCATTAGCAACCTAAGGAAACACATGGGGGCGGGAAGACTCATGAACACTTCCCCATCAACACCCTCTACCAAGAACTTTCATTTTAAGGATGTGTATTCCACACACCTGTCCTGTGTAAAGATTCAACTATGTGCAAGAACACACTGATGTATCTTTCGGAGTTAGAGTTCATAATTAATATATTCTCTAGATTTCTGAGGCTATGAATTTGTGTTGTTTTTATTGCTTTGGGGTCAAGTTTTATAGCATAGACATATTTGACTGCATATAAGTAGAGTTAGACTTCAAAACATGGACTTTTTTAGATTTTTAAAACAGCAGATTCCAAGTGTGTCCAACGTGAACAGTAAAGGACGCAGCTCGAGGGCTTGATGTTACAAATATAATATTTATTCGTGTAATGTAATTCTGAGTATGT